>JAJHZJ010000020.1:7823111-8423111 GCA_023548195.1 Bettongia penicillata ogilbyi | reverse complement strand
TATTCTTTCTCTTCTCACTATCACCCAGTGTATCACACTCATCCCTAAGTATAGGTATTTTGGTAATCTATCTTTTTCCACCCATGCAGAAAATGTTCTTCCTTTCAACTAAAACCTTCAGGTCCCAGCTTAAGTCCACTCCCATTCCCCCCTACCCCAATAAGACCTTCTGCAACAGTTTCTTCGCACAGATCCTTATCCACTTAAAAAATGGAATAAGTAATTGTGAAGCAACATTTGAAGTCACTGCACTACTGCCACATGAATGGAAATAGGGAATTAGGACCATGAAAGGTCTGGGAAAAACCTAGGTCTCGGGCTAGAAAGATGAAGGCCAGAGTTCAGAAACTAGTGAAGGATTCCGAAGCCAAAAGACCATTATCAAAAGTCTAGACCAAGACTATGTCTGTTGTCAGAAGCAGATTGAAAGTCTGAGGACCAAGGGTTTGAAGTACAGAGGTCAAACAGACAAAGATCTTGAATCTAGGAGTCCAGATAAAGTCAGAAGCATGAACCCTCCTTATTAATCATTGCAGTGGACAAATGCCGAAGATACAGATGGCTGCAAGTATATTTTGGTCATAACCATACTGAAAACAAAGGTAGGAAAACCAGAGCTAGAAGTTACCATTTTCTTTTCCTCCCTGTTACTAAAAACTAAAAAGGAAATATAATATTATTTTTAAAAATATTATACAGGAAAACAACTTTGAAAAAATTTTTATCAGCACAATGACCAATCATGATTCCAGCATATAATAAAAATTTTGTGAGGTATAAAAGTATGAGCCTTCCTTCCAAATTGCTTTTTTCATCCATCACTTCTTTTTTTAATTTATTTTGTTATTCAATAAAATAAGGATTTCCATAACATAATACAATAAAAAAGATGATTGCACATAAAACTGCAAATCTACTGTACACTACTTCTTATTCCTTTCAAATATACAACAAAGTTATCATCTTAAATTCTTTTTCCTTCCCTCCCTCATCCTTTGTGTTCTAGAGATAGTTACCAGTAGATACATACATGCAAAATTACTCTATACATACTTCCATTTATCAGTTGTTCCTCTGGATGCAGATAACATCTTTCTTCTTATATTCTTTATAGTTAATTTGAATATGTATACTAGGCAAAATAACTTATTTGCTCATTTTCTTATTTTTTTTATAATTAATTAACCTTTAGTTTTCAACATTCACTTCCACGAAATTTTAAGTTTTGAATATTCTCCCCCACTCTCCTCTCTCCCGTTCCCAAAACAGTGTGCAATCTGATATAGGCTCTACTTATACATTCATATTAAACATTATGAATGTTTAATATGTATGCACATCACACCCATTAGTCATGATGTAAAGAAAAATTAGAAGTAATTGGAGGAACCACAAAAGAGAAGAAACAAAACGAAAAAGCAAAAAAAAAGAAAAGAAAAGAAAATAGTATGCTTCTCTCTACATTCAGACTCCAAAGTTCTTTCTCTGGATACGGATAGCATTTTCCATCACGAGTCTTTTGGAGTTGTCTTAGATCCTTGCACTGCTGAAAAGTCAGTCAGCACACAATGTTACTGCTGCTATGTATGGTGTTCTCTGGTTCTGCTCACTTTACTCACCATCAGTTCCTGTAAGTCTTTCCAGGTTTTTCTGGTCTGTAGGCTAATCATTTCTTATAGGATAATAGTCTTCCATTACATTCATACACCACAACTTGTTCCGTCATTCTCCAACTGATGGGAATCTCTTCAATTTCAATTCTTATCTACCCCAGAAAGAGTTGCTATAAATATTTTTGTACATATGGTCCTTTTCCTGTTTTTATGATCCTTTTGGGATAAAGACCTAGATGAGAAATTGCTGGGTCAAGGGGTATGTGCAACTTTATTTATGGTACCTTTTAGCAATAGTACCTTTATTTATGGTACCTTCCTAGTCTCTTTTAATTAGATCGATTTTTGCTTGTTTTGTCTGAGATCAGGATTTCTACCCTTGTATTTTTTACTTCAGCTGAAGCATAATATATCCTACTCCAGCCTTTTACCTTTACTCTGTGTGTATCCCTCTGCTTCTAATGTAAGTCTTGTAAACCACATATTGTATGTAGGATTATGGTTCTTAATCCACTCTGCTATCCCCTTCCATTTTATGGGAGATTTTATCCCATTCACATTCATTAGTCTGTTTCTTTCTTTCCATCCTATTCCCCTACTTATGCTTTTCTCTCTCTCTCCTTTCTCCCTTTGCCTGCTCACTAGAGTTTCTCTTTCGAAAACTGCCTCCCTCAATCTGCCCTCCCTTATATCAGCCTCCTCCTTTTTCTTTGTCTTTACCCTTATTACTTCTTCCCTCCTTTCTATCCACCCCCTGCTTTTTCTTTCCCCTTTTCCCTCCTTTCATTGTTGTTGTGTTCATCCTTCATTGCCAAAGAAGACCATGCCATCAGAGAAATGATGACATGACTTGCACTTGAGGGGAAGGGAGGGAAGGGGAGGAGAGGGAAGGGGAGGGGAGGGAAAGATCTAGTCAGTAAACCCCAAGTTAACAGGGCATACACTGGCCATCCAAATTCACCTTACTTTGGATAGGAGAACAAAGGGCAGAGGGAGATAGACAGGACAGGTTCCCCCTCCTACTTCTTATAGAGTCAGTTAGATTTCTATACCTAGCTGATTATGTTATTCCCTCTTTGAGCCAAATCTGATGAGAGTAAGGTTCAAATAATATTCATCTCCCTCCCTTCTTTTCCTCTACCATAATAGGTTTTGTGCCTTTTCATGTGAAGTAATTTGCCCTTATGTGCCTCCTCCTTTCCTCTTCTCCCAGTACCGTCCCTTTTCACCAGTTAGTTAGATTTTTTATCATCACATCAAAGTCAACTTATACCCATACTCTCTGTCTATATACACCCCCCTTTCAATAACAATACAGTTCTCAAGAGTTACAAGTGTCACCTTCCCTTGTAGGAATGTAAACTGCTTGACCTTATTAATAACATGCTGCTGTTTCTTTTTTTCTTTCCTATTTTCCTTTTTATGCCTCTCTTGAGTTTTAGATTTGAAAATCAAATTTTCTGTTGAGCTCTGGTCTTTTCATGAGGAAAGTTTGGAAGTCTCATATTTCATTGAATCTTCTCCCCTGGAAGATAATGCTCAGTTTTGCTGGGTTCTAATCCAAGTTCTTTTGCCTTATGGAATATCACATTCCATGCCCTTTAATCTTTTAATGTAGAAGGTACATGGTTTCCATTGTGAGTCTTTTGGAGGTGTCTGAGATCCTTGCATTGCTGAAAAGAGCTAAATCTATCAAAGTTAGTCATTGCACAATGTTACTGTAACTGTGTACAATGTTCTCCTAGTTCTACTCACTTTATTCAGCTTCAGTTCCTGTAAATCTTTTCAGATTTCTCTGGTCTGTCTACCCAACATTTCTTATAGTACAATAGAATTCCATTTCATTCATATACCACAACTTGTTCAGCCATTCCCCAATTGATGGACATCCTCTCAATTTCCAATTCATTGCCCCTACAAAAAGATCTACTATAAATATTTTTGTTCATGAATGTCCTTTCCCCTTTTTTGTGATCTTTTTGGGATAAAGACCTAGAAATGTTATTGCTGGGTCAAAGATTTTATAGCCTTTTGGGCATAGTTCCAAATTGCTCTCCAGAATGGTTGAATCAGTTCACAACTCCACCAGCAATGTGTTAGTGTTCCAATTTTTGTACCATTGTTTGGCACTATATCAGACTTATATGCAAAGAGATCAGATGTCTCTGGTAAAGATTCTGGGAACATGATACAACTGAAATAAGGATGTCTGGTTTATCTCATAAGTACTATGGAGATCAATAAGAATATTAGCAAATATCCCATCTGAGCTAGAGAAAAGAGGATTTGGGGTATCATCTTCTGAGAGTTGTGAAAACCTGCAAAAGGAGTGGCAATAGACACTGATGACTCAAAGTTATGGAAGATGAATAGAACTGTCCAAGAAAAATAGATTAATACTAATACTATGCATTTTTCTTCTTTCATTCAAGTTGGTTCTGTCCAAATGACTAAATGCTCTAATGATGAACATTCTTGTTTGTGTATACATATACATGCATAATATATGTTGGCAATGTATATAATTTATACTATACATCAAATTGTAATTTAACTTATTGCTAAATTTCACTGAATTTCATGAAAGTAGTCACAACAGTAACCACTTCTTTAAAGAGATTACTGTTAACCTCCAAATAGCCCCCGAAAGTTAGTTCATTCCCACTAGTATAAATGAACTTTTGTTTCTGGAATATGAGGCAAAAGGACAGGGTGATCTCTCCTGTTCAAAAGATGACTCCACCCTAGAAGAAGGGACTGTCTCTTGTGGTAGAGTACCTGACAAGTCTGACCAAACACTGTACATTAATTCCTGATGGATGTCTTTTTGGAAAGACTTGGGAAAGATTTAGCTGGGAATATGAGCTGTATTTTTACTTTAGAGCAGCCAGCAGCATTTGCTATTCTGAACTTTTACTTGCCACTTTTTATATCATTGGTCAATTCTTTTAAGACTTTGGTCTCCCTGTCTTGCCCAGGCTGGAAGTCCAGTGGCTAATTATGGACCTAAGTTTGCCCCTTTTCAGGGAGCCTAAATGGCACCTTCTGAGAGAGAGAGAGAGAGAGAGAGAGAGAGAGAGAGAGAGAGAGAGAGAGAGAGAGAGAGAGAGAGAGAGAGAGAGAGAGAGAGAGAAGGACGTCAGCGATAGGAGGGGAATAAAAGGAGAAAAAAGGAGGAAGAGGAGAAGAATGAGGAGGAGGAAGGAAAAGAAGAGGAGGAGGAGAAAGAGAAGAAGAAGAAAGGGAAGGAGAAGAAAGAAGAAGAAGAAGAAGAAGAAGAAGAAGAAGAAGAAGAAGAAGAAGAAAGAAGAAGAAGAAGAAGAAGAAGAAGAAGAAGAAGAAGAAGGAAGGATAGAAAGGATGAGAAAAAACAAAGAGCAAAAAGGATGGAAAGAAGAGAAAGGGAAGAAAAGAGAAGGCAAGACAGTTGAGGAGGAAGGAAAGAACAAAGGAAGGAAAGAAGGAAGGAAGGAAGGAAGGAAGGAAGGAAGGAAGGAAGGAAGGAAGGAAGGAAGGAAGGAAGGAAGGAAGGAAAGAAAGAAGGAAGGAAAGAGAGAAGTCGATTACTATTGTCATTCAACATATTTATTATAACAATAGCAGCTACAAATAACAATCTGGCTGAATTCCTTTGGTAATCAACAATTCAAGTCAATAAACAGTTAATGAACACCTATGATATGCAAAACACTATGCTCCCCAGCAGTAATTCAAAAATAAAAAAGCAAAATAGTCTTAGCCCTGAAACTTAAGCTCTCTTGGCAGACAGAAAATATAAGCAGACAAATGAAAATTATTTGAAGCAGGAGGGAATGCCTAACTAGGGAATCAAGAAAGTTTTCAAGCAGACACAGCACTTGAGCTGAGCCTTGAAGAAAGCCAAGGACTGTAAGAAGCAGGCTTGGCAAGGGGGTGCCTTCTATGTCTGAGAGGCAACCTGTGTAAAGATGCAAATACAGGAGATGAAATGTCAAGTTTAAGGAACAAAGAATCTGAAAGGGAGAGTATATGAAGGGGAGTAATTCGAAATAAGACTGGTAGGGTGACATCCGATTTTAAGGGCTTTCAATGCCAGTGTGAGGAGTTTGTTTTCCCTGAGTGCTTACCATATGCTCAACCTTCTTAATACTAGACAGTCCTGAAATACTGCACTCCTTTGAGTTGTACTAATTGAGCCATAGGCTGTTGTGTGCCTTCCTGTGAAAGAATAAATGTTGAAGCTTCAGTTTGTCACCTTCCCTTGGGGCACTGAGTTGGTTCAGAATCTGAGCATAGGAACAGATAACGTAACTGTCCCTAACAGAAAAACGCTATTTGTGTGATGCCAAAATAGGCTGATTAAAAAAAATAAAACATGAGATTTTTATGATAAGCCTAGCAACAAAGAACTGTCTCAGTATGTGAACAGCACCTGGGGGAAAAACAAACAAACTCTCACTGACAGAGTCTTGTCTTCAGAACACAAAAGACAAGTATTATGGAATATTATTGAGACACAATAAAGATCCTGAGAGCTTTAAGAAATGTATTTGAGAGCCAACGAGATTTGTAGGAGATTAGAATGATTTCACTTTTAACAGACAATTACCAGCATTAAATACTGGTTTCTTTGGATATCTCAGAATCCATCTAACGCTGACACTGTTGAGTGGGGCTTACTAATATTAGAAAAGGGGACTTTGAAAGTACTTTACCTTCTTAGGGTTCCACTTTGATTCTGTTTATTTATTTATTTCCATTTATTTCCAAATATACTTCATCCCTATCTAGTCTGAGCTATCATTTCTGAAAAGAGTGAAAAAAAACCAATTCTGCAAAATTAACCACCATATTGATTATGCCTCATGGTAAATGCAACATTCAGCATACATGGTATCCCCCACTTCTAGTCCCCAACAAAGTGAGGAAAGCGAATTTGCCTCAACTCTCTTCTGGGTCAGACTTGGTCATTATAATGAGTGACATTTGGTCTCTTTTTCTTTTTTGTTCTCTCCAGTCACATTGCTCTAGTGATCACTTGTATAGTGTTTTCTTGGTTCTGTTTATTTCATTAAGCATTAGTTCATATAGGAAAAAGACCACTTTACCCCCACCAAACAATTTTTTCCCAGTTCTCACCCTGGAGTTGGTCAAGGGAACAATGGATGTGGTTGATGGCACAGTAGTAACTGAAATAAGGAGACATGCAGAGCAAAGGGTTATAGTTTAAAGGTAAGTCTGCTAGACCATACAAATCTCAATAAGCTAGATGACTCAGACTGGTTCATTTGGTCAGTGCCACATTCTCTGATAACTTCTACTTGTGAGAGGTTTCATCTTTTTCTCAAAATTGAATGCTCATGGAGTGAGGGAATACTCTTCAGCCCCTCCTGATAATAATAACTAACATTTATACAGCATTTAGTATGTGTCAGGCACTGTGCCAAGCCCCTTTACAATTATTATCTCACTTGATCCTTACAACAACCCTGAGAAATAGGTGCTATGATTATTCCCATTTTATAAATGAAGAAACTGAAGCAAACAGGTTAAATGACTTGCCCAGGATCACACAGCTAGGAAGTGTCTAAGGCCAGATTTGAATGCAGGTCTTCTTGACTCCAAGCCCAGAACTCTATCCACTGTACTATCTAGCTGCACTCGTTAGCATTCTGTGTATGTGAAGACATGGGCAGCTAGGTGGTGCAGGGGACAGAGTACCAGTGAAGGAGTCAGGAGGACCTGAGTTCAAATCTCACCTGAAATTTGACACTTACTAGCTGTGTGACCTTGGACAAGTCACTTCACCCCAACTGCCTCATCCTGGGTCATCTCCAGTCATCCTGATGAATATCTGGTCATGGGATTCAGATGGCTCTGGAGGAGAAGTAAGGCTGGTGACCTGCACAGCCCTCCCTCACTCAAAACAAAGTCAAGTGCAAGTCATGTCATCATTTTTCTGATGGCATGGTCTTCTTCAACATCGAAGGATGAACACATACATGTGAAGACATAGAACTACATCTTCCAGCTTCAATGAAATGTCAATGACTTCTGAGTGTCTAAAGGTTAAAGGGTACCATCATCATAGTATTCATCCACTGGCACATACTCTAGAGACTCTTCCTCTCTGGGACCTGGATGAGTCCAGTAAAAGTAAAGAAACCCCAGGGAAGCTCAAAACCCCTGAGTTACCTTATCAAAGTAAGGTCAGCAGTAATGGCTTAAAGCTTCTTTCCTCCAGGGAGCTTGAAAATCAACTAGCCCCCAATAGTGTTCCCCCAGCCCCACCATACAACACCAGTTCTGAACTCTGACTTATACTCCAGGTTGTTAAGGACTGTTAAGAAGTCCCCTGAATTTGTCTTTTTGAGTTGCCGTATTTTCCAGAAATATTGGACCCGGAACATACAAAAGGCCCTGAATATATCAAGAATAAAGCTCTCCCTGAGCAGACGTAATTTGTTGTTGCATCCCAAACTAGATCTTCTCTGTGTCCTTGTAAGGCAAAACAGGTACCAGTCAGCTTGTGCCAGGCTGGGAATACTTGGGTCCTTTGCAGACCCTTCTATCTATAGTCTAGCAGTTCCCAAGGGAAAAGAATGCAGCTTTTCCCATCACCTTTCTCCTTCCCCTGAGAAGTGGTCTTTTTTTTCCCACCTTTGCTGCATTGTTCCCCATCCTATGTCATACCCCTACTTCCTTTGTCCTGCTTCTATGAAAATATAAATTTCTGTAAAGACTGGAAACTCTGGGTTCCACATGTTCATTTCTCATGTAATAAACCTGGTCTTCACATTAATGGGGTGCAGGTTTTGGGAATCCCCTTTAACTTTCCTTGAATGTGCCTACTTGAGATGGTGTTCTTCTGAGGCCATAAACTTTGCACTCTCCAAGTGCCCAAATCTCTGTTACCCTTAAACTAGCCAAGTCCATCATTGTCAGTTATCTCCAGGTAGCCTTCAGCTGCTTCCCAACCTTAATCCCATTCTCTTAGTTCCTGGAATCTGATTTCTAGTCACCCCAATCCCATCAAGATCCTCTTTAGACTCCTCCTCCTCCCAGACTACTAGACCACCCCTAGGTGCCTCCCACAATCTTTCTGTATATAAGATTCATCCCATTTCCATGAAGGTGCTCAGATTCCTTAAGAGTCTACCCAATACGGTGCATCTTAAATATACTTCATTTTTCTTTGGCTGAAAGAAAACCTGAGTCAAATTCATTTGGGCAGGACCCAGCGTGTATGTATTTGGGGGTCCTGAGCACCCCTAACCTCAACATTTTGGTTCCCTGGCTGGGAATACTACTAATCTCAAATTCTTCTCCAGCTAAGACCGAAAGGTATGTATGTAAGCCTAGCCCTCGCCCTCTCCCTATCCCCTTCTGACTCTACAGTTGGAATGGTTCTCCAAGTATGTTGGAGGTTCCTTTTGGGCCTGACCTCTCGGATTCCAATAGGTCAGACACCTAGGAGACTGTCTTGAACTCAGCCTGAAGTTCTCAGGTGCTCAGGTTATTTTCGAAGCCATGAACCCAGGCACATTTTCTGAAGCATAGAGGACAGGGACAGATGCCCTATTTGGAAGTGTATACCCAATTCTTTAAATTCTCTCGGGGCTAAGGAATTGTGAAAATTTTGAGTACCATTTTGTAGGTTTTCTTTTTTTGCCTTGGTTTGTTTGTTTCTCGAAGCTTACTCCCATATCCTCCTTTATGGAGGGAGGGACTTCCAGCCCCCATGCCTATAATGGGTCAATCCTTTTTAATTCCCCCAAATTCACCTTTGGGTTGTCTTACAAAATAGGGAAAATTTTAGTTTCCCTAAAGGACTTAAGAAAAAGCTGGTGGTTTGGGTTTTTTTGCAACACTATTTGGCCTCAGTATCACTTGGAGGACCATGAAGCATGGCCTTTTTTTGGGACTATCACATAATACTTTGTTGCAGTTAGAATTATAGTGTAGCCAAGAAGGAAAATGGATAGAAATTTTCTACATAATGGCCTTTGTCAAGCTCTCTCAGAAGCCTGTTCTCAGGAAAGATTGTAAGATTCCCATAGCTAGAATGATCCCACTAAGGAGCAATGGGGGTCAACAGGACATTTTTGATAACCCCTTTCTTATGGGCCACAGGGCTTCACCCCTCCCCCTTCCTTGCCTTGGTTCCTACCATCCTCTCAGATCCTACCGTCCTCCCAATCTCCCCCAGCACCCCTGTTTCTCATGCCACCTCTTTCATGACCACCCCCTCTTTCCCTTGGTTTTCCTTCCCTTTTATCCTAGTCCAACCCCTCTCATTTCCTTCCTCCCTCACCTTCTACTTCTACTACCCTGTACCTCCTCTCATTGCCCTTCCCCCTTTGTTGACCTAGGCTCAGGTCCCAGCCAGAGGTCTTGCTGAGGTGTCTCTCTCTTCAGCCCCTCCCCCTGAGATAACACCCACTCAGGCCCCAGACCTCACCCCCACAGCAGTCTCTGGGGTATATCCCTCTCTGGCCCCTTCCCCTCTTCAGGGGCCAGCCGACCTTTTCCCTTGCCAGCCAGATCTCTTGGCCTTGCAGTCTAATCCAGTTGAGCTGGTATTCCCCAACTCTTGCCTTACAAGAAGTGGGACTTCCTATCTCCCTTGCCAAGCCCTACCTCACCCCTCCCCACAGCATCTTCTGGGCTTTTTCCCTCACCTAGTCGGACAATTAGAGTGCATGCCTCATTTTATGTTTCAGACCTCATTCGGGTTGGAGAAAAACTGGGGAGATACTCGGAAGACCCTACTAAGTTTACTGAAGGTTTTAGAGACATGTCCCTACGATCTAGCTTTCTTGGGGTGATTTGCATGTCTGTTGTACCATTGAGAACAAGAGAAAAATCTGGGAACAAATCCAAAAATTGGGTGATTGTTTGGCTAGTGATGACTCCACAGAATATCCCCCAGGAACAGCTGCTGTTCCCACTAGTGACCCAGGATAGGATTATCCAAAGAGTGAGGATAGAGGAAAGAGAGATGATATGGTAATGTGCCTGTTAGAAGGCCTAAGAACTGCATTTCAAAAGCAAATAAATTTTCAGAAAGTTAGGGAAATGACTCAGGGAGTAAAGGAAAACCCTTCCCTTTTCCAAGACCAACTGGTAGAAGCTATTAAGAAGTATACGAATTTAGATCCTGAGTCTATAGAAGGGGCAGCAATCCTTAGCATGTATTTCATTAATCAGTCTGCCCCAGATATTAGGAGCAAACTGCAGAAATTGGCAATGGGACCCCAAAGACTTCAGACCCGATTACAGAAAATGGCCTTTGGAGTCTTTAACAAGAGAAGTCAAAGCAGAGGAAAGGGAATGAAAGGAAAGGGCTAGAGACAGAGAATGTGCTCAATTGTTGGCTGTTGTTATGGCCAGGAAAAGACTTAAGGAATGCCCCACCCCACCCCCCCACCCCCAGAGGAAGCCCAGTGACTTGAGCTGTGGGGAAGCCTGCATTCAATGCCACAAGAAGGATCATTGGTCCAAGGAGTGCCCCTCCAAGGCATCCCCCACTCAGAGGGAGCCCCAGGAACATCGGTTCCTGTGAAACCTGTAAAACTGTGTCCATGTGACCAGGAGGAATATTGGAGGAAGGATTTTCCCCCAGATTGGATAAGTGGTCTAGCCTCCCTCAGTACTCTGTCCTTCAGTCTTCTCAAGACTCAGAATGATGGGGGAGTCTGGGGCTTGGCAGTGCTCCCACTTTCTCCATCTCTCACTCCAAGCCCTGGGCAAAAATCAAGGCCAAAGGTAAGGTTACCCACTATCATAGCTTAGTTCCCTGTTTTAACTAATTACTCTGGCCCTACCCGCCCCTCGACCCATCTGGTCATGGGCATCAAAGGGGAAACTCAGGGATGTCTCCAGACATACTCCCTCCCCGCCCTATTTGAGAATCTGTTGTTTGAACACTCCTTCCTTATCTTCTCCTCTTGCCCCACCCCCTTGCTGGGAAGGGAGTTGATGGTGAAATTGTGGGACCAATTTTCTCTAGTGAAGTCTCCTATCTCCCTTTTCCCTCTATTCACCAGACTTCCTCATATTCCCTTGAAAGTGTGGGAAACAGTTGAGCCAATTATTTGGGATCAGGGAATTCCTGGGCTATCTACTTTTGCCAACCCAGGTGTTGCTATCCTCCAAGACCCTAAAGTGTTCCCCTATCCCAGTCAATATCCAATTAAGCCCAAGGCCTAGGAGGGGCTCCAACCACTAATTGCTACTCAGACCCTTGACTCTCTTCCTCTAGAGACAGGTCCTCACCAGGCTAAAGATTTTGAGATTTTGAAAACTAAATTGACCACCATTCCAGTATTAGCTCTACCCAGTCTAGAAAAACCTTACACTCTGTATGTTGATGAAAAAAGAGGCCAGGCTTTGGGAGTCCTAATCCATTCCTTAGGACTTGAACCCAGGTCAGATGATGTTTTACTGCCTCAAAATATGCTTTCCATGTTCTACATGTCCATGGAGTAATTTGGAAAGAAAGGGGATATCTGACAGCAAAAAACTCTCCTATGCCCTTTTTTATTTTGGCCTTGTCATAGTCATCTTCAATTCTCTCCAGGGAAATTGTCTTTTGTGCCAAGGGAATTATCTTTTCTCTGTACTCCTTTTGTGCCTGTTTTGTCCTTGTTTGCTTAACCTCCTTGCCTCCTTGTCTCCTCCAGGGTCCAAGCCATCATCTACCATGAAGGTACTCAGATTTCTTAAGAATCTAGTCAGTGATGAGATTTCTTAAGAATCTATCCAATATGGTGAATCTTAGATAAACTATGTTTTCCTTTGGCTGAAAGAAGACTTTAGTCAAATTCACTCAGGCAGGACCCAGCATGTTGATATTTTAGGGTCCTGAGCACCCCAACTTCAACATCATGACATTGTGATTGCCTGTTGATAAGATCCAAGTCCACCACTCTGTGTCACCAATACTTGGTGCTGTTTGACCCAGGTAAAAAAAAATTTTTTAAACCCTTTAAAAAAAAATCCATCCTGCTTCAAAGCAATAGTGTCAAATTCAAATAGAAACAGAAGGGTCACTTGACTTTACATGAGGACTCCTGTAGGTCACATATTGACTTAGAAAACTACATATTACCCCTATGTTTCACTATATTTTTACTCATTTTATTAAATGTTTCTCAATTACATTTTAGTCTGGTCCAGGCTGCACTTGGGAGTGTTGTGGGTTTCATGCAGCAGGTATGTGTGTATGTATGTATATATGTGTATATGTATATGTGTATATATTTGTATGCATATGTTTGTACATCTTTTCTCTACAATACAAGACAGCTCCAGCTAAATCTGGGTACTTTTAAATTAAAAATTATCTGTAAAGGAGGTTTATATTGCTAGCCCAGAAATTTTCCTAATTTGAGATTCAAAATTCTTCAAAATAATTCTTTAGGCATTCCTTTTCTGAAACTCCCCCTTTTGATCTGTTGGAATTTATCACATGATAAATTTACATCTATCCTTCTAATGAGAAGAACAATTCACTTAAAATATAAAACAGAAGTTTATCAAGAAAATCATTTACATTAAGGGGTGAGAGAGGAATATATTGGGAGGAGAAAGAGAGAAATGGAATGGGGCAAATTATCTCTCATAAAACAGGCAAAAAAAGCTTTTTTCAATGGAAGGGAAAAAAGGGTAGGTAAGAGGGGAAAACTGAAGCTTACTCTCATCACATTTGATTTAAGGGGGTAAACATGCGCACTCAATTTGGTATGAAAATCCATCTTACACTACAGGAAAGTAGTGGATAAGGGGGTGGGGGATGACAGAAGGGGTGGCAAATGGGAGGAGGGAATAATTAGAAGTAAACACTTTAGGGGAGGGACAAGGTCTAAAGAGAGAATAGAATAGAGGGCAGGATAGGATGGAGGGAAATATAGTTAGTCTTTTACAATGTAACTATTATGGAAGCCTTTAGCAAAACTACACATATATAGCCTATATTGAATTGCTTGCCTTCTCAGTGGGCATGCATGGGGATGGAGGAAGGGAGAGAAGCTGGAACTCAACATTATAGGAACAAATGTTGAGAATTGTTTTTGCATGCAACTGGAAAATAAGAAATACAGGGAATGGAGTATAGAAATCTATCTTGCCCTACAAGAAAAGAGAAGACAGGGATAAGGGAAGGGAGAGGTGTGATAGAAGGGAGGGCAGAGATAGAAAGACAAGTGAATGAATGAATGAATAAGAAAGAAAATCACTCATGCTTCAAAGTGGAAACAAGGAAAAGGGCCTCCTTCCTTTCATTGAAGAAGTGAGGGATTATGGCTGTGGAATGTTGTCTTCAGCCATGTAAAAAACAGTCAATGCATTGTCAGTTGTGAGGCTTAACTTTTGTTGTTATTGTTGAAAGCAAAGGCTCCTTAGAGTTGTAGAGTTCATCAGAAATTAACCATAGTGTAAAAACACTAGGCATCAATAAAGATTTTTTATGAAAAAATAGATATTAACTCCAACACTCCTTATTTCTTCCAGACTTTCTAGGGATGGAAAGTCAGGAGTCCAGCACCAATCCCATGGTCCAACAGTAGCGAAGCCATCCACAACAGATTAAAAATTTATACTTAAGATTACCCCAAAATGTAATATGTCATTTTCTAGATTGCTGATTTTGTTCACCAAGAAGGCTACAGAGAAATCAGGAACCTAGTACTGTTTTACCTGTTGTATATGTAAGGTGAGGTTAAGTTTCTCTCTAGATACTTAAAAAAATATAACCTTATCATGACCCAAGCACAGATGGGGATGAAAACCATGTCTGGACAATGGCTGCTACCTAAATTATGAAAAGTCTGTATAGAAGGTAAACACTCAATGCCTCAACTCCAATGAGACACAGCTGGTATAGTGTCAGCTCTGTACTAAGTACTAGAAATATGAATAGAAAAGCAGAGACAATTTCTACTCTAAGGAACTTCACATTCTAATAGAAGGAGACATTACATATAGGAAGGCAGATGGAAAGACCCTAATGATCCTTATGGGGATCTAACGAGCCTCTCTGATTGCAAAACTTTGTAGGGTTTTGGATTACAACTAGAGAGCCTCCTTTGCATCAATTTATGCCAAACCTTAAATGGAATCAGAATGCCCCTAAGCCATATTAAAACTAAACAGGACATTCCTACCTTCTCAAAAGAGAACTAATGAAGCCAGGATTTTAATTTGGACTGCAGTGGAAAGTACCTAGCACCACACTGTGCATTACTCTACTCTGTAATAAAAGTACATGTATTTTCTTGAAAACAGGAATTACACACTTAGCCTGCTTGAAAATATCCTTAAACTCCACTTACATGGCATAATTTAAATAGTTAAGATTTACATTTGCCTGAACAAGATTCATTTACGTCAGAAATAAATTGCCTTTGGCTGTGACTGAAGTTCAGAGGTTTTTTTTTTAAATATCTGTTTTGAGGAGCAGTGAAGATTCTTCTTTAGGAGCTATTACTCCTAAGAGTTTCCAAGATAGACTGGACAAGTTCTAATTTCCTAAAAGAAGCAACTGAGTGATTATGTTAAGTGATTAGTCTACAGTCGCTCTGATAATAACTGACTGAAGTGGAAGGGAACTAAAATTTAAACTTTCATATGTTGGAAGGCTTTGTTTAGATGACAAATGAGACGATCAGCAATAGAAATCATTCTTAGCTAATTTTCATGATTATTTCCCTTTTCCTTTTTAATGCAAATTTGATATGTAAAAAGATCCTGGGTAATGTTTTCCAGTCCCTTGTTCCCATTTTGTTTTGAAAATGAAAAGAATTTTACTCAAAAGTATAAATCCCAATATGGCCATCATGAGGGACTTCTGAAAGTTAGAAAGGAAGGAAGGAGGAAGTAAAGATAATGAGTCTGTGGCCATTTTTGTTGCTCTGATAAAATGAAGTTGAATCTCAAAATGAGTACCAGGAAAATAGCAAATATTTTGCAAAAATTCATATGTGCATTTGTTTTGTTTTGTTTTGTTTTCCATGAACCAAGCACATACTTAGCATTTATTACCATGGCAATTAAAAAGTTTGAGAGACATAATTTCTGGGTAATTTAATCATTTTATTAATAATTCTAGCATTTTTGTTAATAAGAAGATGGTCATTTGGCCATCTCTCTCTCAGAACAAAGACAATCACGCAGCTGGCTCTGGCTTATATGTCCACTGGAAAAGGGGTGTTCCCTAGGGTGTCAATCAACTCTTCTTGGTTAACAAATAATGAGAGAATGAATGTTACAACGAGGCACTGGACCCGAACTTTGATTATGTCATTTACTTCTAAGTTTCCCCAGTCTTGGGCAATCTATTCAAAGAATTTATCCCTACCCAAACTTGCCTCAGTAGAGCACAATGGCTTCCCTACCTGGGTGGGGTCTGGACAGAGGAAAAGATTAACTCAACCTTCAAAGACTGAGGCCTTGAAATGAGGATAAGAGAAAAAGGGGGGAATCTGAGTTTCCTCAAATCATTGGTTATTAACAATCATTTCTCACTATTTGAATATTCAATCAGTTATCAAGTAACAACCTCTCAGGATTCAGAAACTTACTAGCTGTGTGACCCTGGACAAGTCACTTAATTTCTGTTTGTCTCAGTTTCCTCAAATGGAAAAGGAAATAATAAAAGCATCTACCACCCAGAGTTGTTGAGCAGTTCAAATAAGTTTCTTCAGATTCTTCAAATTCATAACTTCTTATAAGGCAAAAACATTTTCATACCTTCATATACCGTAATTGATTCAGCCATTTCCTATTCAATAAGCATTCACTTTCTTTCCAATTTTTTTCTAAAAAAAAATGCACTTATAAATATTTTTGCACACTCTGTCTTTGACTATCTGATGAATATGCCTAGCAATAGCATCATTGGTGCCAAAGGAGATAGATAGATAAATGATGAAAGAAAGAAAGAAAGAGAGAGAGAGAGAGAGAGAGAGAGAGAAAGAAAGAAAGAAAGAAAGAAAGAAAGAAAGAAAGAAAGAAAGAAAGAAAGAAAGAGAAAGAGAAAGAAAGAGAGAGAGAAGGAAGGAAGGAAGGAAGGAAGGAAGGAAGGAAGGAAGGAAGGAAGGAAGGAAGGAAGGAAGGAAGGAAGGAAGGAAGGAAGGAAGGAAGGAAGGAAAGGAAGGAAGCAAGGAAGGAAAGAAGGAAGGAAGGAAGAAGGAAAGATAGATAGCTCTTGCCCCTCATTTCTCACTCCTTGTTAGGCAGTTTAGAAAATGTCCTCATTTCATTGGCCCCAGATATAAAATTCTCTTCCCCTATACATGACAGAGCAGTCTCCTACTGGTGTCAGCCAGCTAGCTCTTTGTCTAAAATTCTGTATAAATTTGAGCCCTGAAGGGACTGTAGGCTTTCAACTACAGTTCAAAAACCCTCTGCAGTCTTTCTGACTCATAAAACTATACTGTTGTGTGGATTCCCCTTAGAAAAGAACCTTCCTACCCTCCTAGGGACTGATACAGGCTTTCGTCATTATAATACTCCCCTAAGGTATTGAACTCCCTGGCAAGTTAAATGAACTTGGATATGTACTAAACATTGACCCGCATCCAGGAGCCACCCCATTGTGGTGGCTTTGGCAAGGGCCCAGGGGTAATAGGGGCAGTATGATGGGAAACTATTCCTTATTGGCATTTTTTCCCCTCTTCCTTTTATAAGCAGTAATAAAGTTTTTTGGTGCTTTTTTAATAGCTATCCCTGCATTATTCTGCTCAGCTCTTCACCCAAATGCTCCTGCAGTGCAGCAAAGTAAAATTGAGTGAGGGCAAAATGAGCCAGAGATGCACTGTGTGGGGAGGTGGAGAAGGGAAGGGGAGAACACTGCTCCAATACTGAACCCAGTTTGTGTAAATCCAGAACTTGGGGCACTGGACCATGGGTAACACTCAGAAAATACATACTTTGATATATTGAAGTTAGCGGACCCTTCCTGAAGTTTTTGAGTCACAATTGATCATTTAAATTTGGTCAATGCACCAAAAGTATCTGTTTATTTAATTTAATTCAATTCAATTCACAGTCTGAACAACTTCTATATAGCAGGCACTATGATCTTTCAGAGTTTACAATTCAATAGGTGCTGATCTTGTGACCATCCAATAGTCATTGCTTAGCTCAAAGATTCAAAATTCAACTTCCTCATTTGACAGATCAGGACATTGATGCTTGAACTGGGTAACTTGCCCAATGTCACACAGTTATTACCTAAGTGCAGGGATGCTGTAAAGCTCCAGTAGGATAATGGATGCCAAGCACTTTGCCACCCTTAAAATGCTATCTAAATGCCTAGTGAGCATCAAGAGAACATTGTATATGGTAAGAGTAATATTATTTTAAGAACAACTTTGAGTGAAGAAGCCATTTTGACGATTATAAATGCCCAAATTAACTACAAAGGATATGTGAAGAAAGATACTATCTGCATTTAGAGAAAGAACCAATATAGAAATATGTATGGAATAATTTATATATATATATATACACATATACATATCTATATGTGTGTATGCACCTATTTGTGTCTAATGATAGCCATTTGGGAGGAAGAGTAAAAAAGGAGAAAAAAAGAAATTTATTATATATAAATTTTATACATATTTAAATTTATTATATGTGTGAATGGAATAGAAAGTTATACATAATAGATTTTCAGGTTTATGTACAATCATTTTTATTATACTATGTTATGAAAATTCTTCTTTCATCCCATAAGTGAGGTAGGAAATAAAATAAAATAAAATAATTGACTAAGTTCCTGTTGTGCTGTGTTGCTATTTTTATTAGCCATACAGTCTGATAATTACCTCTTTCTCTACGCCTTCTACTGCACACCTGCTGAGCTCAAGCAGTGTTTGTCTAGCAATATAATAGCGTGCCGGTCATGTTTAACAACTGGGTTCTCCAGAGGAAAATATTACTCACATACTTTTAAAATCAATCTGCATTATTCATACTTTCTTAAGTCTAGACAATCAACAAAACAATAAATCAAGCCCTGATTTGTCACTGTTGTCAATTTCTGAAATGCCAATCCTCACATAGAAAATTTAACAATCAGCTCTCTAGAGCTGGTTCTAGCACTCCTCTGCTCAAGTGTCCGAGGAAGGATTTAAACCTAGGTCTTCCTGACTTTAAATCTAACATTCTGTTCATAATTCAACCCCTGATGTGACATTTTAATATAATTTACCTTACCTAGAAAGTAATATCAATTATAATTACTAATGTAGTTTTATTTCTTAATGATAACAGCTTTAAAGTTCAAAAACTTCTTTACATGGATGATGCTCATTTGATATGTCTTGTTCTTTCGTTCAATCTCTCATATAAGGCAAGAGCTTGCATGGAAATCAGAAGCAGAAATACAAGGACACTCTCAAGGTCTCTCAGAAGAACTTGGAAATTGATTTCATGACATGAGAGATGCTGGCAAAGGACGCCCCAGCATGGTGTGCCTGCATCAAAGAAAGTACTGTGCTCTGTGGGCAAACAGAATTGAAATAGCTCAAAAGAGAAGTAATATGCACAGATTTAGAGAATCCACCCCAAATGTTCACATGGACTATTTGTGCCCTACCTGTGGTAGTGCGTTCCAAGCTCATATTGGTCTAATCAGTCACAGTTGGACACACTGTATAACTTACTCTAACATAGTAATGTCATTTGAGTCCTCTTTGAGAAGAAAAGACAAAAACCTTTCATTCAACAAGAATTTATTGAGCCTCAAACATGCTCCAAATGTTGGGTTTGTTCCTGGGAAGACAAAGACAAAAAAAAAAAAATCCCTGCTTTCAAGGAGTTTGCATTCTACAAGAGGAAAATAGCATGTAAATAAACACAGAATAAAGAGAAAGAGGAGAGAGGACACTACCATCTGGTGGACCTGAAAAATCCTAATGTAGAAAGCACTACTTGAACTGAGCCTTGAAAGAAGTTATGTCAAAATCTTGCTTCTCCAGAACACACAGAGCTTTACTCTGCTGATTAGGTGAATCCCCAGGTTTCCTACTCAGCTTTGCCCCACAGGATGACAAGCAGAAGACTGAATTGTATACGTGCTTTTCACCTGCCCTTCATCCAATTATCTCTTTGCAAAAGTTGAATTTCTACCCACTGGGCAGTAAATAGGATCTGCAAGTTTCTCTCACCAGGAATTCCAGAAACCTTTAACCCAGAATTACTACTCCCATATCCAAAGACCTTAGGTATTCTTTCCTCTTGCCTATAGGTAGCCATCATAATTAAAAATCACAGCAGAATTCTCTGACACTTATAAAATAGGATTATTCCTATTCTCTGGTTGCCCTCACTTGTTGGATATGACCAGGATCTGGTGAGCATGTGTGTATGTAGGTAGGAAAAACTCTGAGCATTCCTAGGGAGGATGAGGTTACTGATTCTGGGATGACTTGAGAGTCCGAGAGCTAGTTCCAGTCACATTCCTTCTGACTAATGGCACCAACATCAGGAAAAATTGTGAACTACATAAAGCTCCTCTTCAGTACCCCAAATCTGCCTTTATATGCCTTTGTCTGTCTTTCCATATAGACTCTTCTCACTTCATTCAGGCTTCTTCCAACCCCTCCCCTATCAAAACCTTCTCTCAGGCAATCTAACCCAATCCAACAAACACCACGTATTGAGGATGCAAAGAGAAATGAAAAAAAAAACATTTCTGCGTTCAAGCAGCCTATGTTGTACTGGGTTTGAGAAGGGGGGGAGTGCAGAGTTTAATTCAATTTAATAAGTATTTTCACATATATGACAGTGGGAGGTGGGAGGAACCACTAACAACTGATATCAGAAAGACTTGGCAAGAAACTAAGGAATTTTAAAGGTAGAGATGAAGAGTTCTAATATGTAATATAATAGTTATATAATTAATTGCTCAGTCATTTTTCAGTGCTGTTCAACTCTTAATGATTCCATTTAAGGTTTTCTTGGCAAAGGTATTGGAATGGTTTGCCATTTCCTTCACACATACATATATGCATATATATATATACACATATGATATGTATGTATGCACACTCATATATATATATATAGATATAGATATATATAGATAGATAGATATATCTCCCAGGCAAAGGATACAGTCAGTGTGGAGAGGCACAACATAGAGTGACGGAATACAAAGTCCTAGGAACAGCAAGAATAGAGAGTTTTGACTGGGAGACAGAATGTGTGAATAGCCATTACCATTCATCATTAACTATGATTTATGTAGTGCTTCAAGGAATGCAAAACGCTTTATATGTCTTATATTACCTTGTCTTCACAACCACTCTATGAAGCTACTATTATTTCCATGTTATAAAGGGGGGAAGCTAACATTCAGAGAGAGGGCCTTGCCCAGCTGGAAAGCATCTGAGATGGATTGAAACCTGGGAGTTCTTGACTCCAAGTTCAGCACTCTATCTCCCTATATCGTGTTGCTTCTCTAGAGATTAAAATGAAGGAGCATAATGTACAAAAAACCTAGAAGGGAATAAGCTTTTATTAAGTACTTGCTATGTACCGGACACTGTGTTAAATGCTTTAGAAACATTATCTCATTTGACCCCCACAACAACCCTGGGAGGTAGGAGCTATTATTATCCCCATTTTACAGTTAAAGAGACAGACAGAAGTTGAGTCATGTAGTTAGTGGTCAAATTTGAACTCAGGTCTTCCTAATTCCAAGCCCTGGACTTCATTCACTGTGCCACCTTGAAGCCAACAGAATAAAGGGATGTTCGCAGGAATAGTGGCTTTAAGATGATGAATGAATTAGAGGGAGAGTGGATCAGATAGTGAGTACCCTTTTGGACATTTGAGTTGTAGATGCTAATGGAACAGATAGTTGGAGATGTCCAAAAGGCAGTTGGATGTATAATAGAGTTCAGGAGAAAGTACCTAACTTCATTCATATTCGGATGTAAATGCCTGAGAAGGCTGGAAAAAACTGCCATTTTTATTGCATTGTTGTTGCTTTATTGGCAATGGATAAAGATACTCCTTTCCTTTTTAAAAAATTCAGAAACCAAAGTTTAAAGATAAGCACTACACCAAAGCTGCCTCTGTTTAATTCTGTTTCTTACAATTAACAAACATTTATCAAGCATCTATGTGCTAGGAGTTGAGGAACCTACAGAGATGAATAAAACATGGTCCTGTCTTCAATGGAGTTTACAGCTTAATGAACTATTTTAATAATAGCTTACCCATATAAAATATTTTACTTTTTTTAATGAACCCTATATATATTAAAGTATTATCAACTCATTTTATAGATAAAGACACTGAGGTTCAGAAAATATAAGTGACCTGCCCACAAGCAAGAGCTAGTAAAAGAAAAGCTGCTATTTTTATCCAAATTCCAGTTCTGCTGAACAGTACTGCTTTTCTATTTACATTTCAGCAGGTTGATGGAGACTTAAGCTAAAGAAGTGAATTTCTGATAGCTGACATCAGCTAGTTGATGAAGTTAGGAATGTTTGGGGACAATAGGAACCTGGAAGCACACAATATAGAATGTTATCCAGTTAACAAAGGTGTAAAGTCAGCTCTAACTTCAGCTTTGCTCTCAGACATGGAGTCACAGAATCATTGATCTTGAGCTCAAAGGGACTTCAAAAATCATGTTATCCAATCCCCTCATTTTACAGATGAAAAAATTGAGGTCCAGTGAGGCTAAGTGACTTGCTTAAGGTTGGACAGGTAATGTGTCAAATGTGACATCAGAACCAGGTCTTCCGAATTCAGAGAATCAATGTGCCCTTTCCCACTGTGTCCTGGCAGATATTTAGTAACTAAGCCCTCTGGAAGAAAAAAAATTTATATATGACACACTTTAAATTTTAATCTGCATTACTGACATTTTCCCCATCACTTTACTTAAGTCTACATAATAGGGTGTTCAGGGAGGACTAATGTGTCTGTTATAAGGGCTTGCTGAGCCCTTTTAGGGCTGCTTATTCAACTTTGGTGCCCACCTTTACCCAACCCTCACCTGTGGCTCCGTGAAGATGTAGCATGCCCAGTGGCCACACCTGAGTAAGCTGCAGGCTAAGCCAGGTTGAAGGTAACCACAGGTCTAAAGCCATCAAGGAGTTAGGGGCTGTCTACCCTAAGCATGTGAAGAATTCCCCCAATAGGATAGGAGGATGAGAGTAATTTATTCCAAGGACCATGAAGGCAGCTGAAACAGGCACTGTGGAGTTCTTAGAGCTTGGTCAGACATCTAACAAGCAAAAGTCATCTACTGCATCCGAGACCATTGCCAGCAGCCCTGACTTTTGTCTTGCCACTGAACTTTGATGACTCTAGAAGAAGGAATGAAGCTGATGACTTTGTGCAACTCTGCCTCACTTCAGTTCATGCTCGTCAACACATTACTCTCATGATGTCATTCATTCTCTTTAAAAATGGATGAACCAGGGTGAAGCCAAGATGGTGGAATAGAAAGACAGACCTACTCTAACTCTCCCCCATAGTCCATAAAATACCCATAAAAATTCCTCTAAACAAATTCTAGAGCAGCAGAACAAAACAACAGAGTGAAAGAAATTTCCAGTCCAAGACAGCATGGAAGGACAACAGGAAAGGTCTATCCCACGAGGCTCAGAGTGGAGCACAGTCCAGCCTGGGCCATGCAGCATGCACAGGTCTGGAGCAGGCTTCAAGGAGCATAATCATGGGTGGCAGCTATGATTCCTAGATTTCTCAACACACAAACTCCAAAGACAGTTTCAAAGGTCAGTAAGGAAGCTCTTTCACCTGGGTGAAAGGGGAGTGCCATTTGGCCCTGGTCCCAGGGTGGAGGCATTCACTGCAGTAGAAGCATCCACTTTTGGAGTCCTCTGCCTAAAGACCATGGGGGAATTGAGCAGCTGATATGGGTCTCAGTTCTGAATGGCAATCCCAGAGTGAGGAAGAATGCTGGAGTGGTGGAGGCTCTGGAGAGGGAAACTTGCTCACAGACCAGAGCACAGGCCAGGAAAGGAGTAAACTCCTCTCCTTTAGTTGTGCCACCTTGGAGGAACTGAAAACTTACATGTCCTTAGAGTATACCCTCCACTTGACAAAGGATTCAGAAGTTAAGTAACTGACTGGAAAATGCCTCAAAAAAGGGGAAAAATAAGACTATAGAAGGTTACTTTCTTGGTGAATAGGTATTTTCTTCCATCTTTTCAGAAGAGGAAGAACAAAGCATACTATCAGAGGAAGACATAAATGTCAAGGCTTCTACATCCAAAACCTCCAAAAAAAATATGCAATGGTCTCAGGCCATGGAAGAGCTCAAAAAGGATTTTGAAAATCAAGTAAGAGAGGTAGAGGAAAAATTGGGAAGAGAAATTACAGTAACGCAAGAAAATCTTGAAAAGCAAGTCAACAGCTTGTTAAAGGAGACCCCAAAAAATAACACTTTTAAAAATAGACTAATGGCAAAAGACGTCCAAAAAGCCAATGAGAAGAACAAGGCTTTAAAAAGCTGAATGTGCCAAGTGGAAAAGGAGGATCAAAAGCTTACTGAAGAAAATAGTTCTTTAAAAATTAGAATGGAGCAGATGGAAGCTAATGACTATGAGAAACCAAGAAATTATAAAACAAAACCAAAAGAATGAAAAAAAATAGAAGATGATGTGAAATATTTCATTGCAAAAACAACTGGCCTGGAAAATAAATCCAAGAGAGACAATTTTGAAATTATTGGTCTACCTAAAAACCATGATCAAAAAAAGAGCCTAGATATCATCTTCCAAGAAATTATCAAGGAAAATTGCCCTGATATTCTAGAACCAGAGGGTAAAATAGAAATGGAAAGAATTCACTGATTACCTCCTGAAAGTGATACAAAAAGGAAAACTCCTAGGAAAATTGTAGCCAAATTCCAGAGTACTCAGGTCAAGGAGAAAATATTACAAGCATCCAGAAAGAAACAATTCAAGTACTGTGGAAATACAATCATGATACCACAGGATTTAGCAGCTTCTACACTAAGGGATCAAAAGTCTTGGAATATAATATTCCAGAGGTCAAAGGAGATAGAATGAAAATAAGAATTACCTAGCTAGCAAAACTGAATATAATATTTCAGGGGAAAAAATGGAATTTCAATGAAATAGAGGACTTCCAAGCATTCTTGTTGAAAAGACCAGAGCTGAATAGAAAATTTAACTTTCATATACAAGAATCAAGAGAGACATAAAAAGGTAAACAAGAAAGAGAAGCCTTAAGGAATTCATTAAAATTGAACTGTTTACATTCGTACATGGAAAGGTATCATTTGTAACCCATGAGACCTTTCGTGAGCTGAATATGAAGGGAGAATACCTAAAAAAAATAAAATTTACTGTTAAATGGAATGTACTAGGAGTAAGAGAAAGGGAGATGTAGAACGAAGCAAATCATCTCACATAAAAGAGGGAAGAAAGCTTTTACAATGGAGAAGAAGTAGGGGGAGATGAAAGGAAATAATTGAGTCTTACTCTCATGAAATTTGACTTAAGGAGGGAATAACATACACTCAATTGGATATGGAAATCTATTTTACCCTGCAGGAAGACAAGGGGGAAGCGGATAAGAGAGAGAAGATAATAGAAGGGATAGCAAATTGGGAAAAGGGATAATCAGAAGCAAACACTATTGTGGGAGGACAGGTCGAGGGAAAGAATGGAATAAATGAAGGGCAGGATAGGACAACATAACTATTTTATGAAAGTATTTTGTATCATTATACATGTACAACCTATATTGAATTGCTTGTTTTCTCAATGAAGGTAAGTGGGGAGGAAGGGAGAGAATATGGAACTCAAAGCTTTAAGAGTGAATGTTAAAAATTGTTTTAGCATGCAACTGGAAATTAAGCTATACAGGAAATGGAGTATAGAAATCTATTTTGCCCTACAGGAAAATAGAGGGGGAGGGGGATTGAAGAAGTGTGGGTAATAGAAGGGAGGATAGACTGGAGGAAGGGTTGGATGGGGTGCATGCTGTCCTGGGATAGGGGGTGGGGAGAGATGGGGAAAAAATTTTGAATTCAAATTCTTGTGGAAGTGAACATTAAGAACTGAAAAATAAACTATATATTTAGGAAAATGGATGAACCATACCAATTACATAATCAGCAAAACAAAAAATCAAGCTCAGCTTTGTAATGGTTGCTGATTTCTGAGGTATAAGTGCTCACATTGAAAATTTAACAATCAGCTGTCAAGAGATGGTTTGAACTGGCTCCAGAATACCCCTAAGGAAAATACTGTTCCTCGTCAATGTCTCAAGTCAAAGATTCTTGACCCACCCCCAGCAAGCAATCAATGAATCAATCAACAGGCATTTATTAAGTGCCTTATATGTGCCAAGTACTAGGTTGGACACTGGGAATACAAACACAAAGAATGAAATAATCCCTACTTTCAAGGAGCTCACATTCCAATGAGGAAGATAACCAATACATGTGAGGCAAAGGCAAGGTATGACTGTATTTCTCCGAGAGGATGTGACCAGTACAAAGTCATGAAAATGGAAAATGGAGTGTCAGGTATCAAGAACAAAGAGAAAAACAGTTTAACTGGATTGCAGCCTATGGGAAGTGAAGTAATATATAACAAGTCTGAAAAGACAGGTTGGGACCAGGGTGTGAAGGTCTTTAAAATAGGAATCTATATTAAACCTAAAGGTAGTAGAGAGTCATGAACTTTACTGAGTAGAAGTGCTTAAGGAAAATCACTCTCTGGTCTGTGGAGGATGGACTGAAGTGGGGTAACGGGAGAGACTGGAGGCAGGAAAACCAATTAGGAGGCTTGTAATAGTCTAGAGACAAAAGGTGATAAGGGCTAAGGTTGAGTCGGTCAGAGATAAGAGATATTGTAGGAGTAGATGTAAGAAGATTTAGCACCTTGTGGGAAGCACAGAATGAGGGAAAAGGAAAAGTCAAAGTGACCCTGAGGTTACAAACATGTGACACAGGAAGAATGGTGATGCTTTCAACAGAAATAGGGAAATTTGGAAAGGAAATGGGTTGGTCTGGAAAGATGAGTTCTGTTTTGACCGTGTCAATTTTGAGTTGGCTCTAGGACATGCTGTTTTGAAATATACAATTAGCAGAGCCTTGGGGAATACCTAGAGATATAGGATGTGATAAGAGTAATAATCCATCAAAAAAGATTGAGAAGGGCTGGTCAGACAAGTAGGAAGAGGACCAGGAGAGAGTAGCAACATAAACATACAGAGGAGAGAGAAGTATCCTGGAGGAGAGTTCAACAGTTCCAAATGTAGCAAAAATGCCAAGATGAATGAGGACTGAGAAAAGAACCTAAGAATTGGCAATTAAAATACCACTGGATTGCAAAGGGTTGAAGATTGAGTGAGAGTAGAGGAGTTATAAGTGACAAATAATAAGTCCACTTCACTATCATGGGCTTGAAGAAGAGGGTGGGAAATGGCGTCCAGAGACAAGTCACGGGATATCAAATTAGAAAGAAGGGGAGAAGAAGGAGAATATGGGAAATGGCCTAAATTTTCTCAATAAAGTAAGAGGTCAGTTCCTCAGGTTTGAAGGATGGGAGGGGAGGTATGGAATTCTTGAGAAGAAAAGGAAAGATTTGGAATACCTTTGTGAGAAGTTAGACAAGGAATTAATCATAATCATAATTGTTAACATTTATGTAGTACTTTCTATGTGTCAGGCACTATGCTAAGCACTTTACAAATATTATTTCATTTAAGTCTCACAATCACTCTAGGAAGTAGATACTGTTATTATCCATATTTTACAGGTTAGCAAACTAAGGCACACAGAGGTTAAATAACTTGTCCAAGGTTATACAGCTAGTAAGTAGGAGCCCTGCTCATAGGCTGCATTGATGGAGGGGAGAACCTTCACTGGGCATTTCCTACATTGAAATCACAAGTCTAAACCAAACACTCACCACTCTAGATATCTCAGTTTCCTCTTCTGCCATGCTCTTTTAGGGAATTATCCCACCCAACCCCTCCTTGAATCAATTAATCAACCAACATATCATAACTGTCTACTAGGCATCAAGCATTATACTAGGGGTCAGGGATACAAAACTGTAGTATCAATGCAATATTCAGAGTGCTCACAGCGGCTATGAATATCCTGGCACAATTTTAAATTGCAAAATACAACAGACTCTCCACAAGGATGACAGAACCAAAACATTTGTTCAGACACCAGAAAGCTAAATCCATCATAGTAACAAAAATCTATACATAATAACAATACAGAGAACAACACCATCTCCAAACCTTCCCCTGCTAGGCTTCCCACAAACCAGCTCCCTTAAATAAATCATAAACAGGCTCCTTTAAACAAAATTACAAACAAGCTCTTTCATTAATGCTAGCTAGCTGCCTGCTTGCCTGCATCCTTCCTAGCTCTGACTGCTCTCATGATTAACTTCCTCTCAGTTCTGCTCTAGCTCCACCTTTTCCTGTCCCATCTACTCAGCAAACTCACCCCAGCACAGGCTCCATATGTCTCAGACTTCCATGTGACCCAGGCAGGTCACATAGGCCTATTAATGAATGGGAAAGATCTTTTCATTTAAATTATCATTACATGCAGCCTCAAGATTTTTTGTATTCATTACATAGATTGGTGGGGCAACTAGTATCAACAGAATTGTAACAGTGATAATAGAAAATAAGCATATGAAATAGTATCTTAGGCAACTAGTGTGAACAGAACTTTACAACATGGATCACACAAAACAAGCATATAAAACAACATCTCAGAGTAGGGCTTGAGCACAAGCACCCCATCACTCCCCCCTTGAATAAATGGAGTCTAAAATCTTGGGGTAAGGGGTAAAGGTCTCTTCTTCCATAGCTACTTCCTGCTGAAATTGGATGTAGAGGTCTCCCAGCCCCAAGAGTTCCCAATCAAGGGGTCAGTTCCTCAACTGGCATCCATAGCTTAGCTGACACCAGGTCCAGGGTGACACAGCACATCAGATGGGGGTGACATCTGGCTTAAGCCATCAGGCATCTGCAGGTGGAGGGTATCAAGCTTGCAGGAAGCAAATCTGACAAACAAGATAAACAGACAAAAAGCCAAAAAGAAACAAGGAGACAGTAACCAGAAGCAGGGTAGATATTGGGTCAGCCATGCTTCTGGAGTCCATGAACCCACCATCACAGCCTCATTCATTATTGTTTACTGTTTTCCAACTTGCAGTTCCAGGGTCATCATTCTGGCTAGAAGTACACCCTCTTTCATCTGAACTTGGGCCTGGCCAACCCCCTCATTCTCCCTGTAGGTGTGACAAGCTGGAATATGATGTTTCAGGAGGGTCTGCAGGGGTAGTTCTCATTTCCCTGCTCAGCCTAAAATCAAGCCTCTTTCCTTGATACATTTTATGTAGTTTATTAGCTGGAATGCCATCTAAAATCTACCCCTGCTCTCAATAGAGCAATAAACAACTTTTTTCTTGTCAATCTATTCTGACTTTGAATCTGTTTGCTATTTACTCTTCTCTCTCAAGGAAATTTATCTTTTTCACTGATTCTCATCATCTAAGATAACAACGATTCTCTCATCCTTAGGGTAAACTGACTCGAAATATCTGTGATTTCCTGCTGAGCAAAATCTTCAATTACCTCCCCAAACACTGTATGGCCTCTTTGATTCTCCTGTTGTGCTTCTGCCTTAGAAGCCACCCACATATCCTTTCTCTTGCTACTTTTTTGCTTCCTTTTGTGAGTTAAACTACCAATAGCTTTTTCTTCTACCACCTACTCTTCTAAAGGAGAGTTTGAATGCTGCAGCATAAAAAACTTCTCATGCAAACTAGCCCACTCCCTTTTCATATGAGCTTTCTCTTCCAGCAGCTTGTCTCTGCTTTTGCACATAAGGTCATAACTTGTTAGCAAGGTCCAGCCTCTCCTACATACCTCTGCCAATTTTTTTCCTGATTCTACTGGTATTCCTTGAAAACATATTTCTAAGTCTGAAAGCCTGAAGTTCTCCCTTCTGAAGCCTTGGTTCTCAGTTTTCACAGAATCTCATGTTAAATTTCAACGCATTCTTTGCTAGGGAGGAATAAGGCAAATCCTCCCAACCTGGGATATCCATTTCTCTCTCTAACGCCTTTCTGCCTCCAAATAGAGAGAGCTTTGATATTTCACAATTCCATCCCCAATGTCATTTGTAGCACCAGTGGAATATTCTCAGCACCCACGGTAGCCATGTTTCAGCGTAATTCTGAATCACGAAATACCATAGACTCTCCACATGGAAGGCAGAACCAAAACATTTATTTAGACTTCAGAAAGTCAAATCCATCACAGTAACAAAATCTACAGACAACAACAATGCAGAGAACAACACTGTCCCCAAACCTCCCCCTGTCAGGTTTCCCACAAACCAGCTCTTAAACAAATCACAAACAAGTTCTTTCACTCATGCTAGCCAGCTGCCTGCTTCCCTGCATCCTTCCTAAATCTGACTGCTCTTATGACTAACTTCCTGTCAACTCTGCTCTAGCTCTGCCTCTCCCTGTCCCACCCTTCCTGTTCCACCCATTCAGCAAACTCCTCCCACCACAGGTTCCATGTGACTCAGATTATCATGTCACCCAGGCAGCTCACATGGGCCTATTAATGAATGGGAAATATCTTCCCATTTAAATTACCATTATAAAAACCAAAGCAAAATTGTTACTGCCTTCAAAAAAAATCACTTAACTCTCTGAGGAGAGTATAGACCTGAATGAAAATTCATCTTGTTTGAGTCACCCATCTTCATCTATCTATCATCCTCAACAAGGAGAAGACAGTAAGGCTCCTCAGAACACACAGTCCTCCGAGTAAAAAGTTCCAACTCTCCCTGACCCAACCAAAGAAATTTCTCCTACCTGTTATGTCCAGAGAGGGTCATTCCTAAACTTTCCAGAGACCACTTCACTTGCAGATATCTTCTTTGTTCTGTTGTAGCATCTCCAGGGAAACCTGCTGATTGGTATTAAATAAGGAAGCTGAGGTTTTATTTGGATAAGGGGATCCTTTAATGGCCTCCATTCAGATTCTATTTTTGCTGACATTTGTTGTGCATAGATCTCCCAGAATGAATAAACCATATAGGCCTAGGTTTTCATGAGTTTAGAAAGGCAGAACTTGGGATGACAGCTTTCTACCTATAGAACATTCCACACCCCAGGAACCTTGAAAGGTTCTAGAGTGCATTGTGAGGCATTGTATGGAGGAGAACATTTAATAAAAGGAGAATATCACTAGAATGCATAGAAGAGATAATAGAAACAAAGCCTGAATTATAATACCAAGTTGAGTATACAATAAGCATTTCTCTCTTGGACACTCACAACTTCATCCAATAATCTTCCATCACTCATCCAAGCCTTTCTGTGGCAGACTAAAAAGAGCTGGCTTTTTAAATGTATGGTTCTAACTGGGCAAGCTATTTCACCTTGCTGAGCCTCAATGACCTTGGGCAAATTATTGTATTTTGCCAAGCCTCAGTTTCTCCATCAGTAAAATGAAGAGTTGGAGTTACCTTGCAACTCTCAATTCTATCACAGTTCTATCAGTCTACAGTTCTGGAGTTGGGCCCCAAATTAGAACGGAATCACATTTGGATAGTATCCATCTCTTTCAATGACACATAAAAGAATGAATAACACAATAGATATCTATATGCATTCTGGTTTGTAGACATCTCCCTTGCAAGTGCCACTTTAAAATGCTACCATATCCTTCATCCCTTAACCTTCTCTTTTTCTAAGTTAAGGGGGATGCCCAGTCATTTTCATATGCTGTGGTTTCAAGTTATATTAGCATTCTGGTCACCTTGATAGAGATGAATTCCAATCTGTCAATCTTAAAACATGGTACCCTGAATTAGACCCCTCTAGATGTACTAAGCCTAGTTCAGAATAATTGTCCAGTTGAAGTGAGACTTAGAAAGCTAATTTTAAGTAGAGCAGGCATCAGCTCTACCATTCATTTAAGTCAATAATGCTATAGTCTATCCAGGGACGATCTCTGCTATCTGTAATCATGTCTCTATTCATGTATCCTAGAATTATGAGATCATATTGAGCTTGTGATCAACTAAATTTCCTTGGTCTCTCTTCTCATTTAAATCATCAGTTTCTGAAGGGAAATCCAGGACTTTACATTTACACTTAGCTAACATTTATATAGCACTTTAATGTTTGAATATATTTGTATCATATCATTTGATCCTACCCTGGGAAATAGGAGGTACACAAATACCTCTACTTTATAGATGAGTAAAATAAGTGAAATGAGTGAAAATGAGTGAAATGAGTAAAATGAGTGAAAATATGAAGAAATTTGTCCAGGCTCATACAGCTAGTAAGTGATAGAACTTGGATTGGAATTCAGTCAGGTCTTCAGATTCTAGAGGTCTTTCCCAGCAATGTCCAAGGAAATGTTTAAGAACTGGCTCTCTAGGGGAAAAGAGTGTACACAGAAAACATGTAAGTTTAATCTGCCTCATTTTCACCATTCCTTTCTTAAATCTGGACAATTGACAAAACAATAAATCAAGATCTGATTTGCAATATTTGCTGACATCCAAGGTATAAATGCTCATAATAAAAATTTAACAATTACATCTAGCAAGTTGAAACTAGGTCCAGAACATCCCTGGCTTCCCTCAACCCCCATACCATGCTATCTCTATTGTCACTATATTGATTAATACATTATTAATTAATTAAATTATAATGTATTACATGTACATGTTAAACAAGATTGACAGATCCTTGTAGAACTTTACTAAAGACCTACTTTTACGATAAGATAAATTCATTAATTGATATTGAAATATGCTGTCTTCCAGGCCACATTGCTAACATCTTAACTAAAAGGGATTTCCACTCAGACTCAGACTTCCACCCCTGATATCCTGGGTTATATCAAGTGAGTTTCACCTAGGAACCAGACTACTTCAAATATGTCACACCATATCAACCTTTGCCCTTACCTTTCCAACTCTAGATTCCCTACATGTGCTATCATTCCCTATCAGAATGTAGGCTCCTTGAGAATAGGGATTATCTTCCTTGCTTGATTTTTATCACTGGACTTCATTTCATTCAAGGACACCATGAGAAATAAGAACTATATTGCTAAAATCAAGAGTCACTATCCATACGGTATTTATTCAATATGCTACCATAGTAAATCTCCAAATAAAAGGAGATATGTCTCAGAAGTTGTAAGAAAAAGGATCTCCAGGAATGAAAGCTATTACCCTACCGTAAGACTTAAAACTTCTACTGGGTCCCTGCCTAAGCCTCATTCAAGAAAGACAGAATCTCTAGAAGATGTATTATATTCTGAAAACTGTGATGGGATGTCCCTGACCAACTTACTTGATTCTTAGAAGACTTTCCCTCACCCCCACCCCACATTGTGCAGCCAAATTTCTGGAAGACATAGAAAATATCAAAAGATAGAAATCTTTTGACACAAACTGGAGCTTCTTGGTGGGGGTGGGAGGGTAAGACTGAATATGGTGTATTTTCTGATTCCATAGGCACTAAGTTACCATAGAAAGTAGAGTCAATTGAACTATCCTGGAGAAAAGCTCTGATTTTGGATCCAGAGCAATTTTTCTGGGGAGCTGTCCAGGGTACTAAATATCTCCTGCTAGTTTCCGTTCATTTGTGTCATTCTGTTTCTACCTGTCTACTCCTTTCTATCACCACCTGATCTGATATGTGTCCTGCCTGACTTTGGCCAACACCTAAGCCAGCTGTTTCCCCTGATCTATATCAATCTTGCCCTGGCCTAACTCTCTAGGGCCAGTCACCTGCCTTTCTGCATGACTTGATTGACTCTATTACTTTCCCCCAGTTCTGTTGATGATGAGCAACCTGGAAAAAATGGTGTCTTTAAAAAAATATATTCCCATAATATTAGCAAGTCCTACTTGCTCAGCTCCTCAAATTCTGTGTCCTCCTCAGCTATCTTCTGTCTCTCACTCCACAAATCCAATCAATTGAAAATCTTATAATTTCTTTTTCTATATCTGTCATTTATGTTCCCTTTTCTCCTATTTCATAGCCACCATCCTAGTTTAAGGCCTTGCTTTTTCCTGGACTATTACAATAGCCTTATAATTGGACTCTAGGCCTCAAGTTTCTCACTATCCTATTCTGTCTTCCACACAGCTGCCAAAGTGATTATCCTAAAGCTATGATCATATCATACCACCTTTCCCAAAAAGCTCAAATGACTCCCTATTACCTTTAGGATAAAATGTAAAATCCTCTGGCACTTAAAGTTCTCAGAGTCCCCACACACACATACACATACACACATAGGTTCCATCTACCATCTCTGTACTTTAGCACTGACTATCCTCCATACTTGAAATGTATTCCATTCTCAACTCTATGCTTTAGAATCTCTCTTCTTTCAAGATTAAGATGGTAGAGAAAGGGAAAAGATGAGGAGAGGGGAAAGATGGGAGGAAATGTAGAAGAAACATGAATAGATCATTCTACAAATGCATATGATTTCAGGGACACCCATCACATTCATTGATCCCTTTTTATTCAATTTAATGTCACAGTATTGAGGACTGTTAAGGGCTTTAGAGATGATCTAATCCAGTCCCTTCATTTTACAGATGAATTAAGAAAGGACTGGAGGAAGACATACAGATGGCAAAGTAACAGAGATATGATTCATCTACCCCCAAATCCAATGATCTTTTGTCTATACTACCTTGTCTCTCTTCTCTACTAGGGAAATAATTTCACTTACTTAAAACTCACTCTAACATGATGTCAGAGTCAAATGAAATTTGCTCACAAGGTTGAGCAAATTTTCATTCTCTGTTTTGGGTGTCTGAGTTCAATTTTCTATTACTAAAGGTTTATAACTATCCTAACACTTTGGGACATCCCATATATTAAGAAGACTTTATTGGTGTGGGATTTTCTCCCACTAACGCAAGACTTAATTTATCTATATATTTATAGTCTTAGAAACTCCAAGAGTTTAAGTAACTTGCATATGGTTACACCACTAGATTCAGTTCCATCTTATGAACCTCATTAGCAACTAACTTAATCTCTTAGAGCTTCGAAGACTCTAAGATATGGATTCTGATTTGGTTGAATGACAGGATCCCAAAAAGTCAAACTGTACAAACCACTTAGTCAAAAGGTCAAGGTCTCTTGTAAAACCAGAAAGGTTGAGAAATTCTTGGTTTGTTTTGCTGGAAATTTCAGTTAAGGGGCATAGTAGATATGATGCCAGATCTGAAATCAGGAAAACCTAAGTTTTATTCTAGTCTCAGACACTTAGTAGCTGTGTGACCCTGAGCAAGTCACCTAACTTGTTTGCTCAGTTTACTCAACTGTAAAATGAAGATAATAGCATCTATCTCTCAGAATTATTGTGAGAATCAAATGAGATAGTAAAGCACTTAGCAGAATGCCTTGCACATTGTAGATGCCATATAAATGTTTATCCCCCTTCCCTTCAAAAGGTACAGGAAGAAACAGGGGAATTGCTATTTATTCCAGAGAGTTTTTGACCAATTAGAAACAATTAGGTCCTGAAGTAGTGATAATAGGATGCTTTGGAGAAAGTGATCCCTCCATCTTCGCACTGGTGATAGAAAAAGAGTAAGACTATAAGTATAGCCTAACAACTACTCTAAAGTTTCAGAGAGTGAACTTCGAAGATTTTGAAAAAGAAATGCTTATTTTGTACTATCTCCCAAGGAGAATGATGACCTTGATTCAGGAACTATAGAAAAAAACTAGTTAACAGGGAAGTAAAGCTCAAGGTGTAAGGAAATGATAAAAGGATACCTTGATTAAGTTCACAATACCAAACCTAAACAAATTTCAATCAAAAACACTGCAAGTATTTTGTGGATGTGTAGATTGCAGGGCTACCTTCAATTTGGACTTCTCAGTTACAGAAACTGTAGGTGTTTTATGGATTAGAATCCTCTCAAAAGCAATCTCTTACAAGTTCCACTGATGTGTTTTAATTTTACCATTCAACTGTAAAGCACACTTAGTTAATAACATAGGTATTTTTGATTAAATATCAAAGGAAAGAAATAAGATTCATTACTCTGCCTAGTCTTAAGCTCACTCTTTCACAAATGTTCACATTCAAAAAGAAACTCAATTGGAGGAATAGGCCTTCACAGAATTTCTGTGTGAGCCATCCACACTTTGGGAATATATGTCCCAGGACACCTATGTGAAGAGATGTATGTACAAGGACCAAATGGATGAGTGTATGTTCATGAAGACACAATTCAGAGTCTCCAAAGCTACAAAAGTGTCCATACCTTCTACTGATTATTATGATTGTCTGCTAGATCTGCACTCCCCATCTAAGACTTTCTGTTGCCCTTCACCATGAGTTGTTCTGTATTCTTTCATTCATTCATTCACTCTGCTCTCTGATCCAGCTGATCATCATATCTGACAATTTTGAAGGGGGTATAATAAGTCCTAGAAACTTAAGATACATTGTGGTAAATAAATTGGTTTAACCTCATCCCAGTAGCCCTTCTGTTCTATGCAAAATAGCAATTATGATCCTAGCTAGGAAATTCTGGTAAATACTGTGACATTTGTCCCACATTACTCAGCAGCATATCACTATCCTGGTCTCTGGTTTCTCTGCAGATATAAATTACTTATCTACTATGGGTAATCTTTGAAAATTTCCAGATAAAAGAAAAAGTTCATGAAAACTAAAGATGGGTAAATGTCTCAGTTTTCAAACAAGGGAAGATAGATTCTTTAATCATAGCTCAATGGGTTTAAATTCAACCCCTGGCAAAATTGTAGAATATATTATTAACAAAATAGTTTGGGAGCACTCAGAAAATATATTATTAATGAAATAGTTTGGTAGCACTCAGAAAGAGGCATAGTCACTACTGAGCCAGTTCATTAGGGCAGAAGTTGTACCAGACTAAATTCATTTCCTGTCTCAACAGAGTTGTTAGACTATTATTCATTATGCCAAAGGAATGTTGTGCATGTAGCATGCCAGAATTTCAGCAAGAGATTTGGCAAGGCCCCTCTTACATCCTTTGTACAAAATTATGACACACAAGCTGGATGAAAACAGAGTAAAATAGAATCAGAACTAATTGAAAGACTACCCCTTCAGCGTAGTGATGACTGTTGATATCAACTTGAAAGGAAGTCTTCAGTGGAGAGTCACAGAGCTCTCTTCTCGGACCTGTTTTGTTTGACATGTACTCACAGAGGATAAGATGAGTCAAGATGTTAGAGTAGGAGAAAGCAGTACAACTCAGAGTATGACCCAGGGGCAAGTCTGTAGCTATATTGTTTAGACACGAACTGGGGTTTGGAACCTAGAAAGCTCAAGTAGATAGCAATCAAAACATGTTTTAGATCAGACCATGTAAACAAAGTTTTCAGCTCACTGGCCTGAGCTATTCTTGTGAACTGTAAAGAAAACGACACTCAGTATCTTCAGCACAGGGTAACAGGAACCCCGATAAAATATCCTGTAGCCTTCCAAGGTCATGACAGTACCAAGGGTAACATACAAAGCCTGGTCCTAGCACAAAGTCCCAGTCCAGGAAATAAAGCTGAAAGGATGTGCACACAATAATAATAAAAAGTTAGAGATCTACTGTGATGACAGGGATACTCACAACACAAACTCAGGAAAAGAGAAGACCTCCAGGACACCTATAAGCAAAGCCGCAACGAAAAACACAACTCAAGCAGAAAATCAATTAGAATTTCTAAAATAAATTAATCAATTTAAAAAAAAAAACTTTAATTGATTATAAATGAAATGAGGGTGTTATGATAAAGAATTGGAAGAGAAATGAGAGTTTTGGAGTAATGATTTTGCAAAGGAATTTATAGCTTGGCACAAGAGGTACAAATCTTTAGTCAAGTAATAAATTCCTTGATAATTAAGTAACTTAATGAGAGAACAAACATATTAAATATCTAAATTTTGAAAAAATAGAAGAAAAGTTAAGGTAGTTCATATTAAAAAAAAACTGACCTGAAAACAGAACATGGAAAAATAATTTAAGAATCCTTCAATTATCTAAAAGCCATGGATTGACTGACTCTCTCTCTCTCTCTCTCTCTCACACACACACACACACACACACACATATGCACATACAGAGAGAGAAGGAATTTGGATAGCATGTTTCAAGATATCATAGAATAAAACTGCCCAGGAAGAGGATAATACAACTTTCATATCCATAGGTAGAAGATATTTTCTTAACCAAACAAGGGATAGGGGCAGTTACAAAAAATAAAATGGATAACTTTGATTGTGTGGAACTAAAAAGCTTCTACACAAACAAAATTTGTGTATCTAGAATAAGAAGAAAAGTATGGAAATGGAATGGAAAAAAATCTTCATATCAAATTTCTCAGCTAATCGTTTAGTATCTACAATGTGGTCAAAGGACACAAACAAACAGTTCTCAAAAGAACTGCAAACTATTACCATCTGACAGAATGATCCAAGTTGCTAATAACAAGAGAAATGTAAATCTAAACAACCCTGAGATTCATCTCATATTTCAGAGATGATAGAAGATAGGAAAAGTCAGTGTTGGAGGGGTTGTAAGAAGATTTACATACATTGCAAGAAGTAATTTGGAATCATTCAAATAAAGTTACTAAAATGTCCATATCTTTTGACCCAAAGATTCCACTACTAGACTTAGACCCCAAGGAAGTCATTGATAAGAAGTTCCCATATACACTAAAATATTTACAGAACCACTTTCTGCTATGGCAAAGAATTAGAAAGGAAATGGATGCCCATTAATTGGGTGATGGTTAAACAAATTGTGGTACATGAATGTAATGGAATATTACTGTGCTGTAAGAATTGATTAATATAGAGACATGTGCATTTACACTATTTGATGCAGAGTGAATTAAACAGAACTGAGAAAGCAATATATATAATAACTACAATATAAATGGGAAAAACTACAAAACAATAAAAAATGAATGTCGAAAAAATTATAAAAAAAAGTATTGCCCCAAAGAAGAGAAATGAAACCCCTTGCACTACAAGTCCTTTATAGAGGTAAGAGGTTCATGTTTGTGGTACATTGCATACATTATCAGACTTTTTTGATGTATTAATTACTTTTGCTGATTTTTCTTCTTTTCTCTCCTTTAAAAAATATTATTTACTATACAGAATACCTCTCTGGCAGATGGAGGAGATGAATACTGGAGAAAATTCTGATGAATGGGAAAGAAGATACCAACAAAATTATTTTTTATTGATTTTTTAAATTTATTTAACTTTTTACATTCATTTTCACAAAATTTTGGGTTCCAAATTTTCTCCCCATTTCTCCCCTCCCCCACCCCAATACACCAAGCATTTTAATTTCCCCTGTCACCAATCTGCCCTCTCTTCTATCCTCCCTCCCTTCTCTTGTCCCCATCTTCTCTTTTGTCCTGTAGGGCCATGTATTTACCATTAACTGTATTTCTTATTTCCTAGTAGCAAGACCAGTACTCAACAGTTGTTCCTAAAACTTTGAGTTCCAAATTCTCCCCATCCCTCCCTCCCCACCCATTCCCTTTGGGAAGGCAGGCAATTCAACATAGTCCATATCTGTGTAGTTTTGCAAATGACTTCGATAATAGTCGTGTTGTGTAAGACTAACTGTATTTCCCGCCATCCTATCCTGCCCCATTGTTTCTATTCTGTCTTTTGATCCTGTCCCTCCCTGAGTGTTGATTTCAAATTGCTCCCTCCTCCTGTTGCCCTCCCTTCCATCATCCCCCCTACCCTGCTTATCTCCTTCCCCCCCACTTTCCTGTATTGTAAGATAGGTTTTCATACCAAAATGAGTGTGCATTTTATTCCTTCCTTTAGTTGAATGTGATGAGGGTAAACCATGTTTTTTTCTCAGCTCTCCTCTTTTTCCCTCCACTAAAAAGTCTCCTGCTTGCCTCTTGAATGAGATATAATTTATCCCATTCCATTTCACCCTCTTTCCTCCCACTACATTTCTCTCTAATCATTTACCTTAATTTCTTTTAAGATATGGTCCCATCCTATTCAATTCACTCTGTGCTCTCTGTATGTGTGTGCACATGTGTACATGTGTATGTGCATGTGTGCATGCATGTGTATGTGTATGTATGTATGTGTGTGGTCCCACCAACTACCCAGATACTGAAAAGTTTTAAGAGTTACAAATATTGTCTTTCCATGTAGGAATGTAAACAGTTCACCTTTGGTAAGTCCCTTATGACTTCTCTTTGCTGTTTACTTTTCATGCTTCTTCTCATTCTTGTGTTTGAAAGTCAAATTTTCTTTTCATCAAGAATGCTTGAAAGTCCTCTGTTTCATGGAAAGACCATATTTTCCCCTGAAGTATTATACTCAGTTTTGCTGGGTAGGTGATTCTTGGTTTGAGTCCTAGTTTCTTTGACTTCTGGAATATCCTATTCCACGCCCTTCGATCCCTTAATGTAGAAGCTGCTAGATCTTGGGTTATCCTGATTGTATTTCCACAATACTCAAATTCTTTCTTTCTAGGTGCTTGCAATATTTTCTCCTTGAGCTGGGAATTCTGGAATTTGGCCACAATGTTCCTAGGAGTTTCTCTTTTTGGATCTCTTTCAGGTGGTGATTGATGGCATCCTTCAATACTTATTTTGCCCTCTGGTTCTAGACTCTCATGGCAGTTTTCCTTGATAATTTCATGAAAAATGATGTCTAGGCTCTTTTATTGATCATGGCTTTCAGGTAGTCCCATAATTTTTAAATTGTTTCTCCTGGATCTATTTTCCAGGTCAGTTGTTTTTCCCATGAGATATTTCACATTCTCTTCCATTTTTTCATTCTTTTTGTTTTGTTTTGTGATTTCTTAGTTTCTCAGAAAGTCATTAGTCTCCATCTATTCCATTCTAATTTTGAGAGAACTGTTTTCTTCAGTGAGCTTTTGAACCTCTTTTTCCATTTGGCTAATTCTGCTTTTGAAAGCATTCTTCTCCTCATTGGCTTTTTGAACCTCTTTTGCCACTTGAGTGAGGCTATTTTTCAAGGTGTTATTTTCTTCAGCAATTTTTGGGTCTCCTTTACCAAAGTATTGACCCATTTTTCATACTTTTCTTGTATCTCTCTCATTTCTCTTCCCAGTTTTTCCTCCACCTGTCTAACTTGATTTTCCAAATCCTTTTTGAGCTCTTCCATGACCTGACCTCACCAGACATCCACCTCAGATGACTGGAATACAGAGTCCCCGACTTCCACGTCTTTCCCTGATGGTAAGAATTGTTCCTCATCATCAGAATTGAAAGGTGGGAACATCTGTCCCCCAAGAAAATAGCTCTCTGTGGTCTTATTTTCTTCCATTTTCTGGGCATTTTCCCAGCCAGTTACTTGACTTCTGAGATTCCTGTCCACCCCCACCTAGGTCCACCCAGCTAGTGTTTGGGGTCTGAGATTCAAATGCCGCTCCCCAGTCTCAGGGCTTTCTGTGGCGGGTGCAGCTGCTATTCAATGTGAGCTTAAGTTCTGGTGCTCAGGTGGGGGCAGAGCCTCCTCCCAGGCTCAGTTCCCTCAGGGGGTTTATGTGGAGATCTTCGGTAATGGCCCTGAGCTCCTGCTTGCTGCTCCGGGAGTCCCGGGCGCCACTGCCTCTGCTCCTGCCTCTGCCGCTGCTTCCCGAGGGGGCCTGAGGCACGGAGACACCCCACTTCCCCCTAGGCCAGCCCAGACATCTCTCTCACCGACCTGGAGCGCCTGTGGGTGGAGGGACCTTCCCGGCCGCCGGAGGTCCCATCCCTGAAGCCTGCTCGGATCTGCTCCTCTGGGGCCATGTGGCCAGGGCAGCTCAGGGGTGGGCTCTGCTGTCCGGAGTGCAATGGACCCCTGGGGACGGCTTTCCAGGGCTCTCTGGAATGGAAATCTCTTCCACTGTGTTTCTGCGTGGCTTGCTCTGCTCCAGAATTTGTGGGGAGTTCTTTCTACAGAAAATTTCTGGGCTGTGGGTTCAGAGCTAGCATACATGAGTCTTTGTACTCTGCCATCTTGGCTCCTCCCCCAAAAATTATTTTTTAAGAAAGCATATTGTCCAAACATATTTGAACCAGAAGGTAAAGTGAATATCAAAAGAATCCTCTGTCCAATTCTTGAAAGAAATCCCAAAATGAAAATTCCCAGAAATGACACAGAAGACTTCCAAGCATTCCTGATTTAAAAAGAAAGACATATCTAAGTATAAACTTTGAAATACAAACACAGGAACCAAGACAATCAAAAAAGGAAATGAGAGTGAGCAATAAGAAAGTTTACAAAAAAATGAAGTTTTTGTAGTCAAATGGGAGGGGAGAGAACCTTAGCATCATCAGGAATCATAGAGCAATTCAGAGGGTCTTGCAATGATTTTGTTATATTTTGGTGAGCTTTAAAAAAGAAAGAAAAAGGAAGACAAAATGTACATTAGGGAAGAAAAAGGGGTAGGGAAAGGACAGGAAGTTTATCATCTCATGTAAGTGGAGTAGACATCTATATGAAAAAAGGAAGGGGTGGGGAAAGCAGGTGACATTTTAATTTCACTTTCCTCTGAACTCGTAAAAAGAGGCTAGACAAGAAACACACACACACACAGATATATGTGTGGGTATATATATATATATATATATATATGTATGTGTGTGTGTGTGTATTTGTTGTATATATGTAGGTATGTCTATGTAGATATATGTATATCTTTATTTTATGTATTATGAATACATAATATTTTAGTTATATTTAATAATATATACTATGATATATCAATGTCATAATATTGTATATATTTATTTAATGCATACACATATTCCCATTACATATATGTGTATATACACATATATTTATATAGATATGCACACACAAAGACTGGTGCAAAAATACATTAAACTCAACAGGGAAATGAGAAGAAGCAAATAAGGAAGGATGAGGGAGGGAAATGAGAAGACAGGTCCAGGAAGGGAAAAGATTCTGGGAAGGGAAAGAAAGGTGGTGAGGAGCAAGGGAAAAGAATCAGTCACAAGCAAAACAAAATCCAGTCTTGGGGGGAGTAATATGAAGATGGATCCAAAAGGAAAGAAAAGAGAGAGTAAAAACTTGGGGGGCCTAAATGAAAAGTTCAGAAGTAGAAACTGATTTCATTAAGCATAGAACATTAATGTTGAGCACATTCCTGTCTCAATACCTCCTTCTTTGTAAAGAGGGGTCAAAGAGAAGAGACAGATGAAAAAATTAGGAGAATAGGATTGAGAGGAAAAGAAAATTAGCAATCATGATTGAATCTGACTGAGATGCACTCACCTCCAAAACAGAAGAAGACAGCGGTATGAAGTAGAGAACACAATCCACCATGTTCACAAGAAACACACTTGAAACAGATTCAGAGTTAAAGAAGAGACTACACTAAAATCTATTATTTTTCGCCTGAACAATCATAATATTTTAGAAAAGTTAGATTCTATCTTGTGATTCCTTAATAGGAATTGGAAGGAAATATGAATATATCTCAGCTATGCATGCAGTATTTACAAAAATTGGCCATACATTAGAACACAAAAACAAACACACTGAAAAGAGAATAAACCTACAATGCAACAAAACTTACATTTAATAAATGTCCACTAAATAACAATTTTATATACTAGGCAATTCATAAAATGCCTCTTTGCCTCAGTTTTCTCATCTGTAAAATGAAATTAATAATAGCATCTACCTCAACGCACTGTTGTGAGGAGCAAATGTCTGGCTATTATTGATAATTAATGAGGAATTATTTAACATTGTTAATAGTTAATATGTGTTAATAATTTAATAATTATTTATAATAGTTATACTTATTCAAATACTAATTTCCCTATGAGAACGCTGACATATTTTCATTCTAGGAGGCTATAATATCACCAATGGATTAATATAATCTTCCAGAAGCCTTAGATTATCCTAGCACTCTTTCCATGGCCCACCACCATTCAAACTTCATCAAAGACCTGAATAAAATGTGTTTATCAGATTTGCAGATGACAAGATTTTGAATCACAGAACCTAGATTTTGAAAGGAAAGAGGCCTTAGGGATCGTCGTCTAACCCCTTTATTTTATTTAAAGAAATTGAGGATCGGAGAAGTTAAGATTTACTCATTGCTATATAGGCATCAAATAAAGCTGGGATTTGTGCCCCAATTTTCTGACTCAAAATCCAGCACTCTTTCCACACTATGATAGTTAATACATTGGATGACAAAATTAATCCATAAAGCTCTTGAGAGGTTGAAGTGGGGTAGAAGAAAGGAAATAAGCATTTATTAAGTGCCTACTATGTTTCAGGCATGGTACCAAGTGTTTTATAAATATTATCTCATTGGATCCCCATAAAATCCTCGAGAAGTAGGTGCTATTTTTCGATTTAAGAAACTGAGGCAGAAAAAGGTTAGATGACTTGCCCAGGCTCACACAGCTAGTAAATACTTAAATCAGGATTTGAATTCAGGTTTTCCTGACTCTAATACCAGTGATCTATCTATCCACTCTATGATCTAATTGTCATTAAGGCATTAAGTTTGTGGGTAATAATAGATGTGGAGGGAAAAAATGCTATAACTTTTTTAAATGCACACAAGAAAACAAAAAATGTAGGCAGGGATATAAAACAAGAACAGTTTTCTTACAATTGTATTAAGTCAAATAGGACAGTTTTGTTATTACTCTATTAAGTTTCATGTATGTTTATATGTAATAAACAAACTGGACATAATTGTTGATAATTTCTTGTACAAGTCTTTCTTGTTCTTTTTTGTATATTTAATTAAATGTTTATGTGTTTGGTGATCAGTAAGTTCACAATTAAAAAAAGAAAATTTAATTTTTAAAAATGTGGCTGGAGCAAGTAACATGAGATTTAACAGGGGAAAATTCTCTTACATTAAGAATCAGTTGCAGGGAGGGCAGACTAGGGGAAGGGGCAATTAGAATGCATGCCATCTAGGGGTGGGGAGAGGTGAGAGATGGGGAGAAAATTTAGAATTCAAAATCTTGTGGAAATGAATGTTTAAAACTAATAATTAATTTTAAAAAAAGAAAATAAATCATTTGCACAAGAACAGAATGCAGGCATGTGACTAGAAAAGGTCATGTGAAAAAAACCTCAGGGTCTTAGTTTTCCATCAGCTTGTTACGAGTCAGCAATAGGATGGTACAACAGCAAAGACAAAAACTAACGTGATCAGATGCTGAACCTTATAACATCAAGAATACTGGAGGTACTGGGTTTTATGCATTCTGCCCTGGTCAGATCATATCTTGGACATCATACTTTAGGATAACAAGTTATCCCAAGGAATGAGACTAAAATGGTGAAGACACCTAAAATTATGCCATCTGAGAATTGTTTGAAGGATCTGGGTATGTGAAATGAACACATGATAGCTTTCTTCAATTATTTTTAAGAATGTCATGTAGGTTGGACATATTCTACCTGACTCCAAAGAGCAGAACTAAGACTTACGGACAGAAATTTGTTCAGTCATTTATCAGTTGTTTCTGACCCTTTGTGACCCCATTTGGAATTTTCTTGGCAAAGATACTGGAGAGATTTGTCATTTCCTTTTCCAGCTCATTTGATAGGTGAGGAAACTGAGGTCAACAAAGTTAAGTTATTTGCCCAGGGTCACATAATTTTCTAGTGTCTGAGGCCAGATTTGAACTAAGGAAGATGAGTATTCCTGACTCCAAGTCCAATACAGGTTCCATCCACCAGGCTACCTAGCTAACCAATGTTGATATCATAGAAAAGATTAATGTTTGGGTCAAGGATGGGATTGCATGCCCTCTGAGTTCCCTTTTCCAATATAGAATTCTATGAACAACAAAGTCTGAGTCCTCTGGCTGCTTAGAATTTAAATATCATACATTGTTATCCGAACCCAAAAAAGATAATAGCCCTCATGCATGTAAAGGCTGGTGTGGCTAAAAGCAGATTTGAGTAGTCCACATTTAGGAAAATAATATTCCATTGTAATATGAATTCTGCCTTATAACTCTTTGCTCCCTAGATGCTTCTTAGACCTGGATTCACTGAATTCACTGCCCTTAAAAAAAACAAAAAGCCCTTAACACTTTTGCATGATGGACTCTACCCTGATACACTACACTTTACATTCATTATCCCATTTGATCACAAGGACCCTGTGAGGTAGGTGCTATTTTTATCTCCATTTTACAGATGATGGAACAGAGGCTCAAATGATAATAGTAGTACTAGCAACTAGGATGAGCATACTAATTAAAGTTTGCACAGAACTTTACAGATTTTGCATCATTTTATGCTCACAACTACTCCTGGGAAGTATGTATTATTATTTTACATTTTACAGGTTTTGTAAAAATTTTCCATTTTACAGAAAGGGAGACAGAGGCAGAGACTTTAAGTTACTTACCTCGAATCCCTCAGCTAGTAAAGTGTCAGAGACAAGATTTAGGTCCTCCAGATGCCAAAGTCTGCCTTTTTGTCACTGTCCCACAGTGCTTCTTTCCATCTTGATGTGTGATTGTCAGCGAAGCACAAAGTTCATCCATCATTCACTTATGGTGCAAGCCCAAACTACCTCCTTTTCAAGTCGCTTAATATCTTTTCATTGCTAGATAACCATGAAGCTTCTTGGAGTTTACATCATTTCTCCTTTTCTTCATATTCTAAAGTCATATTTTCTAACATTTTTCTAATATTTTCTAACATTTTCCTTATGTTAATCTTTGCATCATAGATTTAGTTTGAAGGATTTTTTATTAGAGTTTTTAATTTATCAATGTGATTTAGTGTTTACCATGTCTAGCACTTCCCATTCTTTAGTACAATGCAGTGAAATTGGTCTTGGATTTGAGTATGAGCTATGCTGCTTGCTGCCAGTTGACATTGGCCATGACAGGTAGCTTTTGTTGGTTTCAATTTCCTCACCTATGAGGGGTTTCGAATGATGGCTTCTAAAGTTTCTGCCACCTTTAAAACTATGATCCCATGAATAGATGCAAAACTTCTTTGTAGTCATCAAGTCTTTAATATTTCTCATTCTTCACTCTTTAGCCATATTTTCTAAGTCATTTTTCTCATCATTTCTCATGTCTTTCTTTGCACTGAAGTTACCAAATATCCAATTATTTTTGACCTACTGCAAGCAGCATACTGTTAGAGCTTAATAAATATTTGGTGTTTGATATATATTGATATAATATGGAGGGTCTTAGCAAATTTTTTGTAGAATGCCTCTACCTCTTCATTTTCTGCAAGAGAATCAGGTTTATAAATTTCAGTGGCTTTTATGGTGACTTTTTTGTGGTATTTTTGTGAGCACTGCAATATGAAATGAGCAAATATTCCATGAAAACCAACTTAACCTTCTTTCTAAGGAGAACCCATGAGCCATCTTTCTATTTAGGCACAAGTTTCTTTTGCCTTCTAATTTTGTTTATATTGAGAATGTTAAGATTGATATAATTCAGGTCCTTGAGTATTATGCCTAATAGTTGGCCATTGGACTAAAATCCTACAGTTAGATTGCAACAGTTAATGTTTATAAATGGTCTAAAAACGATTCTATTCTTTGTACTCATCTTCTTTTCTATCATTGCCAATGTCACTATATGTACCCTAGGAGTAGATGGGACCACTTCCATTGGATGAGGGTCATTTTTTATTTTCTTCTATTTCATAGGTCTTCTATTTTTTTGTTCTATTTCTATGGCCAAAAAATTCATCAGTAAGTGACCAGTCTGCTGATGAGGAGTCTCTCTACGTTTAGTTAGGCTGGTCCTTAGAACACAGAAACAGCTTGATGCCAGAACTATACTTAGAGCTTTTCAAGTATAATAGAACTTGCTAGGCTTTGTTCTCCACTAACAGGGCTTTCAAGAACCATGGGTTACCTTCACATCATGATAAAGTATCAGAGGAGGATTCCTCCCTAAAACAAAAACCTATCTTTTCAACACCTTTATTCATTTTTGTTCTTATTTTTGGATGAGATGGTCTCTGAGTCTTTTTCCATATTTGATGAAAATTTTGTTGCTTCGTCATGTCTAACTCTTGCTGACCCCTTTTCGGGTTTTCTTGGCTAAGATACTGGAGTAGTTTGCCATTTCCTTCCCCAGTCATTTTACACATGAGGAACTGAGACAAACAGAGTTAAGCAACTTGCCCAGGGTCACACAGATAGCATTTAAGACCACATTTGAGGTCAGGAAGATTCATCTTCCTAACTTCAGGCCTGGCCCTCTATCCACTGCACCAATTAGCTGCCTTTGATGAAGATGTATTACTGGTACTAGGTAAGAGGTAGTGTGGCATGAGGGGAAAAGTCCTGCCTCTGACACATACTGGCTGTTTGACCTTGGGCAAGTTGCTAAACTTCTCTGTACTCTAGGTAACACTCTAGGACTAGAAGGTGTCAACATATATTGATGGGGGAAGGAGGTCTCTAACCCTTGAATTCTTTATAGTCATGAAACCACCAATCCAGTCCCCTATCCCTGCTTTATAAAAACAAATTTGGCTATGATCACCAGGTTAATTATTGTCCTCCCCATCAAGTGTCCCCAAGGCAATTCTCTATAACCATAAGTTGCATAAGAGGTATTGATCTATGCTGGGGGAAATGAGTTTCCATACTGGGATTTTCCCACAATGATGATGTAGCAATCAAATCAGAAACCTCCCTTTGCTCCTCCCCTCTCCCAAAAAAGTACAGGATTAGACAAGATGTGCTATTGCTATTGAGTGGCATTTATCAGTTTCCACCACCAAATAAGTCTTTTTTCATTTTTTTCTCTATCTTCTCTTAGTCTCTATTTTCTTATCCCTTGTTTTCTCTCCTCTCACAAGATAACCCAGAACCAGCCCAAGAGTAGTTTAACTCTGTTAGTAATCCCTGTGTCTGCTATTTACTCCAGTTTACATCTTCCTTCTCACTCTTTCCCTTCTTTTTCTCCCTTCTCTCTTCCTTCCTTTCTTCCTGCCCTGCTTCCACATACTAGATGCTTAATAATTACTTTTTTCTTTCCTTCCTTCTTTCCTGTATTTTTCCTTCATTTTAAAATCCAATTATGACATTTTGGATTATGTGATTGGTTTCCATTAAAGCTAAGATTACCATTTTACAGCAAAAAAGAAAGGTTAACTCCATGGAGTTTAATGGAAATAAATAGGTTTTCTGAAAAACATTTTAGGGTTACTTATCCATTGTACAGTTACTGGGGACTGGGCAGCCACTGTGCAGACATGCAAGCCTTGGTATCCCACTGTGGTCCTAAGGCAAATTAAATTCTGTCCTTCATTGTGCACTGATATGGGAAGGGTTTTTGCAACTTCTGGGTCCCTGTTCCACTTGGATCCTGAAGCCACTGTAAAACCAAGATAAGCATTGATTGATACCCAATATATCTTAGGGGATTATGATGAGTGTTGATAATTTGACTCAAGCACATGTACTGATAATGGACTAAACTAAAAACCATTTCTTCTCCAGCACCCAGTCTAAACACATTCACTGACATCTTTTCTGTCATTTGTCTGGTAAAAATTCTACTTGAGGAGATTGCTTTTGTGCCATTCTAACTGTGGTGAACCTCTCTTGTATATATGAGCTGACCTGGAGCCTTTGCAGTTGGTAGGGTGGTGGCTAAGTTGGATGGCCTGGAGTCAGGAAGACAAGTTCAAATCATGTCTTAGACTCTTACTAGGTGTGTAAATGTGCAGGCAAATCACTCAACCATTGTTTGCCTCAGTTTCCTCAGTTACAAAATGGGATTAACAATGCCATCTTACCCCCCAGGTTATGAAAACCAAAATGAGGTGATATGTAAACCATTTAGCACCAAGCCTACAAATAGTAGGGATGTAATAAACAATTATGCCTTTTCTTCATTCCTTACTATAGAAGTTAAAGCAATAAACACCGGTGACTAAAGGAATATGACAAGCAGAGAAATAGAGGGCAAAGATGACTCTGAAGTAATGAGCCTGGAGACCTGGGGTGATGGTGATGTCATTTATAGAAATAAGGAAATGAACAAAAGAAGAAAATTTGAGAGAGAAAGATAATTATTTTGTTCTGGGACATTAAGTCCAATATACCAGGAGGACATAGGATCAAGGAATTTAAATTTAGGGTCATAGGATTTAGATTATAGATTTATGGTCACAAATCATAAGATTTAGAGCATTAAAGGACCTAGAAGATCATTATTCTCCTGGTTCTTTTCACTGACTGACTGCTCCTTCTTTATCTTCTTTACTGGATTATGTCATGCCCATTAAACATGGGTGTCTCCAAGGCTCTGTTATAGGCCCTCCTTTCTTATCCCTCTATACTGTTTTGTTTGGTAGCTCCCATGGATTTCATTACTGTCTCTATGTTGACAATTTCCAGCTCTACGTATTCAACCCCAACTTCTTTCCCGACCTCCATATAATCCTCTCCAACTACCTACAAGATATCTGGCACTGGATGTCCCAAAGACATTTATCTTAAACTCAACAGGTCCAAAACTCAACTCATTATTTTCCTTCTTCCCCTGACCATCCCCTATTCCTAACTTCTCAATTACTGCCAAGAGTACCACCATATTCCTAGTCACCCAGAACCAAAACTTTGGTGTCATTCTCAACTCCTTACTCTCTCTCACTGTCCCCTGCTAAATCCAATCAGTCGTCAAATTGTCCATTTCTACCCATCTCTCATATGTCTACCTTTTTCACTTCTGACATTGCCACCACCTTGATGCAGACTCTCATTGCCTCTGTCCTGAACTATTGCAATAGCCTACTGGTGGGTCTGCCTGCCTCAAAGCTCTCCCCACACCAATCCATTCTACACTAAGCTGTCACACTGATTTCCCTAAAGCTCAAATGTGACCATGTCACTCCCTCTCCCTGTCATTCAGTAAACTCCAGTGACTCCCTCTCACCTCCAGGATCAAATATAGATAGATAGATAGATAGATAGATAGATAGATAGATAGATAGATAGATAGATAGATAGATATAGATATACATATATATGTATATTAGTAATCCTTTGTTTGGGTCCTTCATCATCCTCATCACTAGCATTTATATAGTATTTTAAGGTTCATATATATAATATATATTTTAATTATATATTATATATAAATTATATTTTAATATATATTTTAAGGTTTATATATATATATATATATATGGTATTATATAGCATTTTAAAGTTTGCAAAGTGCTATACATATGTTATCTCACAATAACCCTGGAAGTAGGTGCTGCTATGATCCACATTTTACAGATGACAAATATGTCTCGAATAAAAGTGAAGTGACTTGCCCAGAGTCATATGGCTAGTAAATGTCTGAGGCTAGATTTGAACTTCAGTCTTCCTGATTCCATGTGTACCTCCCTAACCCCTCTTTACCTTTCTGGTCTTCTTATGTCCTACTCTGCCCACCAGGGACTCTGGCCTCCTGGCTATTCTTTACACAAGACACTCCATCTCCTGACTCCATGCATTTTCATTGGTTATCACCCATGCCTACAATTCTTTCCCTATCTATCTCTGCCTCCTGGCTTCTTTCAAATCCTGATGTTAAAATCCCACATCTTTCCTAATTCTTGTTAATATTAGTGTCTTCCCTTTGTTGCTTACTTTCCATTTATTCTGTATTATCTGGTTTGTACATAGTTGCTTACATGTTGTCTCCTCCATTAAACTGTGAGCTCCTTAAAATCAGGGGCTGAATTTTTGGGTTTTGTTTTGTTTATGCCTTTCTCTTTATCTTGGGACTTAACATAGTGCTTGCCATATAGTGAGGGTATAATTAATTTTGGGGATTTTAAAAAATGTCTTATTGATGTGTTTTGTTTACACATTACAAATACACACACTCTCTTAAGCAAAACTAACAATGAAAAGACCTTATCTGAAAGCAAATGCAACAGTCCACATCCACAGTACCTCCTAAACTATCTACTTTTAAATTTTTTTATTTAATAGAAAATGCTTTTCTCTTTCTTTCTCCCCTACTCCAGTTGAAAAAAAGAAAAAAGAAAAATAAATTCCCTGCAACAAATATGCACAGTCAAGGAAAACAAATTCCCTTATTGGTTGTATACAAAAATATTAATGACTCATTTTGTACCCTAAATCTATCACCTGCCTTTTGGGAGGTGAATATTACATTTCATCATCAGCTGGAATCATGGGTGGTCATTTCTTCTGGCAACTTCCAATGTTGTGCCTTTACAGCGTTGTTGTTATTGAATTCATTGAACTCTAGGTTTATTAATTTCATTCTTTATCAGTTTATAAAAGTTTTCAGAATGATTCATTTTTGTAATATTGATGTTATAGTACAAGCTCTTCTTGTTCTTTTTTCACTTTGCACCAGGTGAAACAAATCTTTCCTATCTTTGAAATCAACTTCTTTCCTTATTTTTTACAGCACAATAGTGCTCCACCATATTCATATAACATAGCTTATTCAGTCATTCCTCAAAGGACCTCCCTTTCCTGTCTAGTTTTTATGCCACCGAAAAAACCTTCTATAAATATTTTTGTACATAAAGGACTGATCTAGTTCAATTCCCTCATTTTACAGCTGAGAAAACTGAGACTTGGAGCAAAATGACATCTCCAAGTTCACACGGGCAGTAAATGATTTGGATCTACTTTCTTTAGCTCCAAATCTAGTGCTTTTCCTAGCAGAGATGTTCAGAAATAATTGAAAATGTAGGTACAGAGCCTGGAGCTTGGTGGAATGTCAGTTCTGGTGAATCTAAGTTTCTAATTGCACTGAAATGTTTTAATGCCTCTGTTATCATTGTTGGCATTCCTTCATCAGTACCCATCCATGTCTTCCCATTAAAATCCAAATGTCAGCAGTAACATTAATTTACATTCAGCTATTAACACTTTAGCAGGGCTATTCATTTATCTAATAATGACAAGTAGTTAAGGGCAAGACCCTATGCAAATGAGACATTGGATACATTAGAACAGTAATTTCTGTGGAAGGACATGGGGCACTTATGGAAGTCAGGGATTTGCCCCTCACAATCCAACTTCATCCTCCCTTTCTAGCTTCACTGGACATTACTTCCCCCTCCCTCACTCTACAATCTAACTAAAGTGGTCTTTTCAGCCCCAACACTTCATCTCCCATCTCTAATATTTTGCACTGGGCACCCTACGTGCCTGGAAGGAACTCCTTCCTTACTTCTGCCTCATAGGGTATTTCTCTCCTCTTAAGATACAGCTCAAGCACCATCTTCTACATGAAATCCCTCCTGCTTCCTGATTCTCCCAGCTGTTAGTGTTAGCGTTCTCCCTTCCAAGGTATTTTGCATTTTACATGCGTACACACACACACACACACACACACACACACACACACACACATTCAAACTCTACTGCAGAGAGCACAACTCTGACAGGCTGGCCATGTTGTTCGAATGCCAAATGTAAGCTTACTTAAAAGACTAAATACAGAGCATTCACACAAGGCAAGCACTCATACCAAGGTCAGAAGAAGTGATATGAGGACACTCTCTCTGAAGAACTTTGGAATCTATGGCATGACCTGGGAGACACCAGCATAGGATCACCCAGCATGGCACCCCCGTATCAAAGAAGGCACTGTACTCTATGAGCAAAGTAGAATTGCAGTAGCTCAAAAGAAACACAAGATACACAAATTGAGAGGATCCACATGGACTATTTGTACCTGACCTGTAGAACATTCTGAGTTATTATTCTGATCAGCCACAGTTGGACACATTATAACTTGACTCTAACATAGTGATGTCATTTAGGTTCTCTTTAAGAATGAAGGACAAACATACATGCATAAATACATATATATGTATGTAGGTAGATATATATGTATGTATTTACATGGAGGGATCCAGCAAATATACATATATATGCTTGCATATATGTGTGTATGTGTATACATGTACACTGGCATACATACATATATACACACATATGTAGTAGTTATTGGTCACTATAGGTAAACATATACGTATATATTGTATATGCATATATTCCTCTTTTTGTCATCTCTGATGGTTCTGGAGCAGCCTTCCCTGAGGACCAGTGAAGGGGAAGGATAGCTATTCTCTGGATCCATTTCAGTGCTTTGATTCTGTTGTCTGAACTACTATGGCATAAGAAAATATGAAAGCAGCAGATTCTCCCAAATGTCAAAAACAGGTTTAGACACTCCCACTCTCCCATTGCCATCCCTTCAGAGATTCAGAAGAAGAAAACATGATTAATGATGTCACAAAGGATTTCCTTCATCCTGTGGGTTAGCATTCCACAGAATTCTTTATTGTGTTCTTTACATAAAATTCCCTAGAGAAGTATATCGAACTGAGATACCATAGGTATTAGAAGACAAACAGCATCATTTTGAGTGAGAGTCTAAACTCTGCACATCAATCTCAGAGGGCAGCAAATTGTTATAGGACTTTTACTTGGAAGAAAATGGACTGAATGCCATGGCATCTGCTCCTTGGAACAGCCTCCTGGAGCCACTAGCTCACAAGTTTCAAGCTGCTAATTTCTTTCATTTCATTTTTCCCTCAAAGTGCATAACTGCAGTATATTAAAACGGGTAGATATGTGCACAGTTCAGTAATCATTCATTGATTTTATTATTGTCTCTTTTTCTATCCCAACTGGGAGTGATGTGCCAGATGCCTGCTTTATTCTCTGCCCTCATACTTCCTCTACATACAACAAATGTTCCTTTCATTTCGATTCAGGCAAAAGATTTCCTGAGCAGGGAAGATATGGCCTGTCATCCGTAAAGTGATCTTTAGCCTGGAGCAATTTTCCCATAAAGGTGAGGGAACTGTGGTTCAGCTGGCTAGAATGAAATTCATTAGCCCTTTGTGTTCTAAGGTGCCAGCTTTGAAAGGTAGGGAAGTAGTTTGGTATGTGGAAATATTGCTGGCTCCCCCATTTTTAGCTCCCTTTTATGAATTGTTTTTTCTCTTAGAATAACATCAGGCACTGTCATTCTTTCTGCAGGTATTTGTATCCCCAGCACTTAGTACAGAATTTGGCAAATAAAAAACAACAGAACCTGACTTCCAATACTGTCGCTACCATTTATTTTACCTAATTGACCTGAAGGAGATTATTTGACCTGTCTGGGCCCAAGAATCTTTCTCTATAAAATTCAGGAGTCAGAGTAAATGACTTTTAAGGTCTTTTCCAAATCTAAATCTATGATGAGAGGGATGTTAGGAGGTAGAAGACTAGGGGTTGGTGCTATCCACTGAACTGCAGTTTCAGACCTTGGTCAAGGTAATGTAGTGGAGTAAGTTCTGTCTTTAAAATTTGGTTCAAATCTGCCTCTAGAGTTCACAAACCAGAAGCTTTAATCCACTCAGTTTTGGAATTCAAACACTATCCTGATTAGCTATCATATCAAACTCACTATATAGCCAACCCTATGTCATTTGTATTTTTTTTTAAAGAATTTGAATAAATATGTGTTGACTGATTATTTTGTCCACAGACAATACTAACAACTAGACAATAGTCAAAGAACATGACTTCCTATCTGTTCAAAGATTCTGTCTAATCAAAGATTCTTTAAATGAATAAGAATGCTATTCTCTTGGGTTGACCATCTTAAGATGGACCTAGCCTTTGACAAAATTGTGAAGAAGGCATTTGGTTTGCTGCCTGCTCTCCATATAGTCCAATCTTTCCTTCAGGGCTCCTTTCCCATCCCACTGCTGCTTTCAGTGCTCTGCTTAGTGGCTCTGACTTTCCTGAAAACTTGCTGCCCTACCACCAAGCCTGTCAATCAATCAGCCAGTATTTATTAAGTATCTGCTATGTTCCAGGCACTAGGGATACAAATACAAAGAACTTTCAATCTCTAGTTGAAAGGAATTTATATTCCATTAGGAGAAACAACATGTATGTGTGTGTATGTGTCTGATTTACCACTGGAGGTAATGCACGTGACTGTTAGGAATTCGAAGGAGAGATGGGGTTAGGACAAGGTAAGATGGGACAGTTTTATGGACAACGTATCAAAAGAATTAAACTACCTTTTGTTTAAGGACAATTTTTCTCATTTCTTCCTCTTATAAGTTGACAGATGAGTCCTTCCTCTTTGTCAAAAGATTTTTTAATGAGCTCATATATTATAACCTAATGTAGGAACTCATAGTAGTTGATGTCATTGGAACAACGCTATCCTTCTCAGTAAACCCACCTCCAATCACCTATATTACCTCATGGCTTTATCAGGCAGACCTTCCAGAGCAGCCCTGTTGTCTAGAGCAATAACTAATAAGAATTAGCCCTCCTCTCGCTTTTAGTTTTGAGTGGGACAGAATCAGTCACATGGCATGAACAGGTATGGACAAGTAGTAATCCTTATGATACTTTTTATTACATTATCATTCCCCCAAAACTAGCTCCCTTTCCAAACTTCCCTATAATTATTATTAATAAGGGCACCATTATCCTTCCAATCAGCCTTGGTATCATACTCAAATCCTTACTCTTCCTCACCCTGCAGATCTAGTTACCTGATTTTTTACCTGTCATCTCTCTCATATTCATCTTCTTCTGATCTCTGCCCTGATCACCTCTCACCTGGGCTATTATCCTCATGATTAGTTTCTCCCTGTCTCAAGTCTCTCCCTACTCCAATCTATGTCACACTGCTACCAAAGAGACTTTCCTAAAAGCAGCTCTAACTATCTCCCTCTCCAACTCATTAAATTTCAGGAACTCCCTACTGACTCTAAAATCAAATGTTATTTCATATATCTCATCTTTCATTTCTACTTTCTTTCTATGTTTTCCAATGTCTAATTATCAATAATATCTAATGTGTGAATTATTAATACAACTACAACAAGCTCCTTTATTACAGGCATTGTTTTTATTTTTGTCCATATGCCTGATGCTTGGCATATAGTACACATGTAATCAACGCCTGCTGATTGACAATTAAAATGTTGTGCTAGTCACTTGCAAAATGGTATGAAGGACCCACAGGCAGAGAAGGTACATTTTCTTCTTCTAGGTAAATGTATACATATTGATGATACACACTAAAAACATTTTTTGACTGACAGAGTACATGTCTTCTTAGACAACAAGATACAGGGTGAGGAGATACTGACTGCATTGGTAGAGTGAGATCCTCAGGGAGTGTTACCTATACTGATGAAATTGCAGGTACAATCAAAAAATAATCGAGTCCCTGCTGCATTGAATAGCATTCGTATTTCCCTGTCATTTCATGGAATGATGTTGGTGACTCTGATTCAGTCATTTTACAGATGTCTAGGCTATTTCAGAAGCTCACAAAGAGTCTCCCAGCCTGCAATCTCTTGCCTCCCCTAGACATTCTTCACAGATTGATTTCCCCAAAACATTCATTTAGTTGTATTACTCCCTTGCCCCAAAACCTTCCATGACTCCCCAGTTTCTACTGAGTAAAGTCTAAACTCCCTTGGCTAACAATCAGGATTCTCCACAATCTGGACCCAACCTTTCTTTCCAGCAATATTTCCAATAAAAACTTTATATGAACTGTTTGTTCCAGAAAAACTAGTCCAATATACTTTGAGATTTTTTACCTCTCATTCCATGCTTGTATGTAATGATTTCCCTCCCTAACCTTCAATCCACAATTCAAATCCCCCATCCTTCATCAAGAAGCCTTCCCTGCTCCATCCTTACCAGAAGTGAGCTTCCCATTTCCTGAACTAGTTTCATCATCACTACCTCTGCCACCCACTTGACACTCAGGATATTGATTTGTATGGTAATTATTTTTATGTGTACATGTTCCATCATTTTCAAAGTCCTAAGTGAATACAATGAAGCCTTAGCAGATCCCCTTTGGCAGGCCTCATTATATCATGTGCTGAAAGTACTGAACGGGACCAGACTCCAATTCATAGGGAACATTTCCAGTCTTATTATTTTTCAAATGAGTGGATTTAAAAATAAAACAAAATCAACCACAGAATATGAATTTTGGTTTCTGCTTATTCCTAATTTCACACTGTAAGAGTAGTATTGTTAAACACTGGTTAAAACTTTGGATTTGGAGTTAGGAAAATCTGAATTCAAATCTTGCCTCATACTCCTTACTAACTACATGAATTCAGGCAAGTCATTTAATTTCTCTGGGCCTCAGTTTGCTCATCACCAGATTGAGAGAGTTGGAGTCCCCTCCAGATCTAAATCTATCATCTGAGGATCCTGAAATAACCTTTTTTTTGCCTACAGCTCAACTCTACCATCATGACTAATTGACACTACCCAGGCCTTATCCTTTGAAGAGATCATATAATAGGAAAGCTTTTAGAGAAACAACTAGGGTAATGCAAGAAAGTCTTTTAAGGCATCAGAAAGATGAGGAAGAGGGATTAGAGAGAGTACAGATAATTAAAATATCATGACTATTATCTTCACTATTCATTCCATATTAACTACTCTCCATGCTAACAAAGCGTTAGAAGGTTACAGACCCAGATATGTCCTTGATTCAAAAACATCAGAACTCATTCACACTCATGAGTACCCTTTTATTATACTTCTGCTGGACATATCAAAGTCAACTGTAAGTCATGTCATCATCTTGATGTCATGGTTCTCTTTGAGAATGAAGGACAAACCCAACCTGTGAGTGAGTAGCAGCTCTTCTCTCCTTTCCTCTTCTGTTCTCCTCTCCTCTTCTCTCTGCTCCTCTCCTCACCTCTCCTCTCCTCTGGGGTTCTAGCCAGAGGAAGGTATACTCCATGGCCAAAAGCTGCCTTGTTTTCCTTTGGGTTTCCTGGCTACATTTCTTGCTCAAAGATCAAGTCTTAAACCCAATTCTCCCTGGAGCTCATAGACTGGACAGCAAGTCCCCATCCACCTAGCACAGAGTGAACGTAAATAACAACAAGCAATAGTAATCATTTCTCTTTTACCCAGGAACCCTGGGGATCTTCCCCTCCCAGTTGGATCCTTTTTTTTTATTAAAGGGGCCATCCCTTGAGTAACTTAAAAGAAGACTATTCATTGAACGAGTATATTTCACTCAGAGTGATAATGTGATAAGACCTTAGGCTGAAAGGGTCAAGGTCTCCCATTGCATCCCGGGCCATCTCCAGTCATCTTGATGAATATCAGGCCACTGGACCCAGATGACTCAGGAGAAGAAAGTGAGGCTGGTGACCTTGCACAGCCCTCCCTCACTCAAATCAAAGTCAACTGCAGGTCATGTCATCATCTTGATGTCATGGTCCTCTTCGAGAACGAAGGACAAACACAAAAAACAAACAACTGGATCCTTTTTCATTTTCATTTTCATTCAAGCATATCCTTAAGCTTGTCTTATCTCCCTGGGATCATTTGATCTCCATTTAAAGTTTGACCTGACTACCAGGGTCAAATATATAGGTGTTTTAATGATCTTTCAGTAGCCTCAGAGTGTATTGTAGCCAATGCCAATATCAAGCTGTGATAGGCTAATAACACAGAAATAAACAACAGCAGCAAAACCAATTGAGAAGACTTTTAATGTCACCCTATGCACCTAAGGCTTTGGAGGTATCTTAGGTTCAAGTCCTTGAACCTCCAGATTCACTGCAAAGTTATTGTTTATATTCATCAGCAGGGATGTGCAGGTAAAAATCTCATTATTGAATTCACAAGATTCTCTATAAGAAATGTATATTTAAAAACAACAATCAGTCACATTTTGTCCTATAACAATTCCACATATAGAACATACTAAGATGTAGAGAGATCCTTCCTGCACAATTAAAAAATTCATTCTTTCCTCCATTGAAGAGGTGGGATACTCATGGATGAGGAATGCTGCATGTGCTATGGTTGATGTAGTATGGTTGGTTTTGCTGAACTACGTTTTCCCCCATTTCCTTTCAAATCTTTGAAAAACAACTTGAATACTCTCCACAATACAAAGATCCAAGACAATTTCAAAGAACTTATGATGAAAAATGAAATCCACCTCCAGAGGAGGAATTGTTGAGTCTGAACGCAGACTGAAGTATACTACTTTTACTTTCTTTTTTTTTTTTGCATGGCTTTTTCTTTGGTCTAGATTTCTTTCACAACATACCTAATATGGAAATATGTTTTGCATGATTACATACATATACATTATATCTAATTTGATATATTTCTGTCTCAGGGAGAGGGGAGGAGAAGGGATTTAAAGAAGGAGGAAGAGAACTTGGAACTCAAAATTTTCAAAAAACAAATGTTAAAAATTGTTTTTACCTGTAATTAGGAAAAATAAAATATTATCCAAAAATTAAAATAAAATATTTGCTACAAAGTATGACTCATTGGTTGGGGGGATGAGGAGAAATCTATTAAGAAATGGCTGTTACATAAAAAGTGAGTCATCCATAAAAATGAAATAGGTATTCTTTTTTAAAAGAATTACATTATTGCAGGGATGTAAGACAAACACAGGCAGTTAGATGGTATAGCAGATAGAGCTCCAGACCTGGAGTCAAGAAAACTCATTTTCCTGAGTTCAAGTCCAGCCTCAGACACTTATTAGCTGTGTGATTCTGAGTAGTTGGGCCATTGCCAGTGGGTGACACGTCTTGCCACTACACTCCAATGGCTCTGGAGGAGAGAGTAAAGCCGATGACTTTGTGCAGCTCTGCCTCGTTTAAATCCAATTCACTCACAAGTCAAGACATCACCCTCCTGATGTCATTGGTCCTACTCAAGGACAAGCAACAACAGCGGCTGTGTGACCCTGGACAAGTCCTTTAACCCTATTTGCCTCAGTTTCTCATTTGTAAGATGAACGGAAGAAGAAATGGTAGATTACTCCAGTGCTTCTGCCAAGAAAACCCCAAATGGAATCATAAGGATTTGGATGTGACTGAAAAACAAATATTAATAAGACAAATACATAAGCACAAATAAGAAATAAGGAAATTAACGGGACCTTATACATATAAAACATTATGTTCAACAATTACTCTTGAAGTTCCAACAATGCATTTGGGTAGGAGAGTACTGCTATGAGATTATATATGAAGGTGGACGATGAAGACAGTTGAAGTAGTTAGCTGGAGGTAAAAAGAGTTGCCCATCACTAGAGTCTTTCAGGTGGAAGATAGGATTCCTTTTTAGAGATATCATAGAGGGGAATTTCTGTTCAGGTATGAGTTAGGAAAACAGTCTGTGAGAGTCCTTCAAACTCTGAGATTCTGTGATTGTGCCATTGCTGAGAACAGAACATTTAGAAGTAGGCTTCATTGCTAGCACAATTTGACTTTGCAAAATGAAAACTAATCCCAACTATTTATTTGAACCATAATTTAAGCATCAATCTGCATGATAATTGGGCATAAGTGCTAAACAGTTCATTAAATGGTAAGTGGTTCATTCATTCAAAAATATTTATTGAGCACTTAGCCATGTGATACATCTGACATACACTATTTGCTTCCTAATGATGTCAAAAGAAAATGATAATGAAATTGTTATCCAGTCGTTTCAGTCATGTTCTGACTCTTCGTGACCTCATTTGAGGGTTTCTTGGTGAGAATAGTAGAATGACTTGCCATTTTCTTCTCTAGCTCATTTCACAGAAACTGAGGCAAACAGTATTGAATGACTTGCCCACAGGGTCATCCATCCGGTAAGAGTCTGAGGCTAGATTCGAACTCAGATCTTCCTGATTCCAGGCCCAGCACTCTATCCATTGTGCCACCTAGCTGCTCCATAATAATGAATAACTAACGTTTTATAGCACTTTAAGATTTGCCAAACAATTTACCTACATGTGATCCTCCCAGAAATCCAGGAGGTAGGTGCTGTTATTATTCCTATTTTACAGATTGGGAAATTGATTCTGTGAGTGACTTTCCCAGGGTCACACAACTAGTAAGTGTCTTGTATTGGTCCTTCGTCGCCAAAGAAGACCATACCATCAGACAAATGATGGCATGACTTGCACTTGACTTTGTCTTGAGTGAGGGAGGGCTGTGCAGTCACCAGCCTCACTTCTCCTCCAGAGCCGTCTGAATCCAGTGACCAGATATTCATCTGGATGACTGGAGATGACTCAGGATGCAGTGGGAGACCTTGACACCTTTAGGCCAAGGTCTATGCAGGTACTCACTTAGGGTGAGGGAATGCCCATTCAGTGAATGGGCTGGATTAAGAAGTAGCCAGGGGATGGTCCCTGGAATGAGACAAAGAAAAATAAGGTCATCAGGCTGGGAGGGAAAAAGCAACAGTTGCTATTGATAATCTCTCGTAAGCCAGTAAGTGTTTTAGGCTTGAATTCAGGTTTTGCTGCCTTGAAGTTCAGCACGCTGAACCACTTGAATAGCCTAAGAGCTAGAGAGTCCCCAGCATTCTGAGTGGAGGAGATGGACAGCAAAGAATAGGGAGGCATAGCTAGGTTTGCACTCTGGATCCCTGGTGAGAATATTCCCATATTACTTAGATGAAAGATTGCATGGAGCATTTGAATGTGTTCATGACACTATGCTGGGGATAAATATATTAAAAATGACACAGTATCTGACACAGGCACTGACAATACAAAAAACCCGCAATGAAACCTCCATTCATTCACCTAAAACCTGAAGGAAAAAAATTCTTATCTTTCCAGATCCCAGGAAACACCTATCTTATATTGTATATACTATACAAATGTACAGCATATACTCTATATGTGTGTGTATGTGTTGTCTCTCTATTGGAAAGTAACTCAGGAAGCTATGTGGTGCCATGGATAGAGTACCAGGCCTAAAGTCATAAAGATTCATCTTCCTGAGTTCAAATCTGGCCTCAGGCACTTCTTAGCTATGTGACCCTGGACAAGTCACTTAACGCTGTTTGCCTCAGTTTCCTCATCTGTAAAATAAACTGGAGAAGGAAGTAGCAAACCACTCTAGTATCTCTGCCAAGAAAACTCTAATGGCACCATGAAGGCTCAGACGTGACTGAAACAATTGGACATCAGCTACAATAACCTCTTTAGAACAGGTATTGTTTTTATGTTTGTCCATGTGCCCGGTACCTGGCATATAGTAGGTACTTAGTCAATGCCTTCTGATTGACAATTAAAATGTTATGCTAATCACTTGCAAAATAGTATGAAGGACCCACAGGCAGAGAAGGTGCATTTTCTGTATCTTCTATCCTCCAACCAAAGAATCGGTCTAACTTTGAGCCTCTCTTATTAAAGGGAGTAGGGTACACAAATGCTTGTTGGCCATTATTAAAAATCATTGATCCTATGTTCAACTCAATCAAAAATAGCATTAAAAAGCTCATAAACCTTATAAAACTACAACTTCATTTAGTTATACCAAGGGGAACATACATTAAGCTCAAGGTCACTTCCCCTTTCTTTCTCCCATATTTCTCCCTTAGAACTTTTATTTCCTTTTTTATGACTGATATTATTTTTTTTTCTATCTATTCTATCTGTGACCATCCAGGACAGCTGGTTAGAACACTGTGTTAAGAAGGTCACAGATTCAGTGTTCCTGGGGGCCATTGCTTGTGCTCTGTTCCATGATCGCTACCTGTACCCTTGACCCCTGATGGTCATCTCATAAATGCATATGGTAGATAGTACAGCAATCAAGGCTAGAGAGTGTGGGTGGATCAATATAAACCTATTCTTGCAACCAGAAAAACATCTGTGAATTGCATCGACTCTCCCAGTCCTAAGTCAATAATGTCATATTTGTATACAAAAGATAAACAGCCACTTTTTTAATCTCATATGCCATCACTGCCACTTTTCTCTAAAGTTTGAAAAACATCATTGTAAATAAAGTACTCCAAATGAAGAAACCTTAAATACTAGATGGGATAAAAAATGAGTGCAGTATGTAGTTTTAGATTTTCTTTTTTTCCTCTGCTCTCAACATTGTGGGCCTTTTGATAAAAACAGAAGTGGTTGCTCACAGATTTTATTATGATAGATAATAGCTCATGTTTTAGACTGGAATTGCAGCCTATTTTTCATTACTCATTTCACTTTTCATTTCAGACTAACTAAATGCTTCCTGCTATAACCTTTTTGAGCATTACTCCATATGATTTTCACAATCCACATAAGCTTCTTGCGTTTGTTAACATTTCATGTTTTATATTTTAAGGCTAGCCCTAGTCATTCAATAGTGCTCTTTTTCTCTCTTAAATGTCATACTCAGAACAAAAAACAAGCCAGTGACTTAAAAGCATTAGCTTTAAATGCACTGCTATTCTGGACTCTTTTCCCTTCCATTCTGGTACCTGTACCAGACCTGAGTTACTTCTTAGATGGCAGCAACATAGTCTACCACATACAGCAACCTTCCTCCATCCAGCCTCCCTCCATTCTCTCTCCTGTGGGAATTGTGAGAATTGAATGAACCACATTGACTCCATCTTGCAACTTAAATCTGGATCTAGCTTGGTTTCCTTTTTATTCAATTATGGGCTTTGTCCAATTTCTGCCTTGTGAGAAAACGTTCAATTATGGGAATTGTGAGAAAACTTTATTGTATCATTTGCTGTATTATTTGTAAGGAGTTTTCTCACAATTACACATCTCAAGCAACCCATATGTCTTATCTCAAAACTGAGGCTGTACTGGTCAATCAGTCACTGTTTCCTTGTTCCTTTGATTGAATGCAGACACTTGGGTGGGGTAGGAGAGATGCAACATTTCTTTTTCTGATTTCAGGAAATAGTATCTGTTTGCTCTCCCCCCTCCCAACTCTCAAAACTCATTTGGAAAGCCCCTAATCTTTCCCTCAATTAGAAGTCAGATTACCTAATCTTGTATCCTGGTTTATATCCTGCTAATTGTTTGCTTTTAATACATAAAAATCTGTCTTTCCCCATATTCATGGTCCAGTGCCAGATTGAGGAGGCCCAGTCCCAATTTCTTTTGCAACTGGCATGCATTGCTTAATAAATTAATATGCTCAGAAGCTCAAACCTTTGTTTCCTCAGTTATTTCAGAATTTACCTAGTGTATTCATCTCCTTTCTAGTTCCCCTTACCCAGTGTCCCAAAGCTGAGCCAAATGGTAAGCCATTGGAAGATAGTTCACAAAAAACAAAGATCCCATCTGTACTCAATCAAGAGGCTTTTATTAAATGTTTGCCAACACTGTGCAAGGCAATAGGAACAGAAAGACTAAAGGGAAATTGTTCCTATTCTCAAGGGGTTTATATTCTAATGGGAGAGAAAATGTATATACATAAAAATAAATTCAGAATATACTAAAAAAAAATACAAGGTAGTTTAGGGAAGGGATTCACTAGCAGTCAGAAGACAATGAAAGGCTTCAAAAATAAGATGGTACTTGAACTGTCTTAAAGGAAACAAAGGATTTCAAGAGGGCTAGTTGAGGTGGGAGTCCATTCAAGACATGGAGAACAGGGCCTGCAAAAAAAAAGTGTGTGTGCAGAGCAGTTATGTGGCCCACTATAGCTGAATCACAAGGAGGGAGGTAAAGTTTGAAAAGACTGGAAAGATAGGAAGGACCCAAGTTCTATTATCAAATACATGAGTGTGTGTGTGTATTGCCCCTTCTGAGACAATAAAATGACAATAGAATTTGTTGAGCTGAGGGGTGGCAGGATCAGACCTACACACCGGATCTGAACTCAGGAAGATTCATCTTCCTGAGTTCAAATCCATCCTCGGACACTAACTAGTTGTGTGACCCTGGGCAAGTCATTTAACCCTGTATGTTTTGTTCAATAGTTGAGAAGTTGGTGGCACAGTAAGTAGTGACAATCTCAGATCCTTACTAGCTGTGTGATCTTGGGGAAATAGCTTAATCCTTTTTGCTTCAGCTCCCTCATCTGTAAAATGAGCTAGAGAAGGAAATGGCAAATCACTCCTGTAACTTTGCCAAGAAAACCCCAAATGGAGTCACAAAGACACAGACTGAACAACAGAAAAAGACATGATAAAAGCCTGAACCAGTAAGAGTGAAGAGAAGGGAATACATGCGAGAGGTAATAAGACAGAAATTACAAGATCTGACAACTAATTGGCTATGCGGAGGAAGGAGGGGTTGAAAGAGTTGATGAACATGACACCAAGGTCATGACTCTGGGGGACTAGAAAGGTGATGGCACCCTTGATAGTAATACGGAAGCTTAGAAAAGGGGTGGGTTTATGAGGAGAAATAATGAGTTCTGCTTTGGATATTATTGAGCTTTAGATACGTATTATCTTGTTTAATAGTTGGAGCTCAGGAAAAAAGCTAAAGATGGGTATATAGATCTGAAAATCATCTCCATGGAGATCATTGAATCCATGAGAGTTAATGAAGTCATTTCAATAAGAAATTAGAAAAAAAGAAGAGTGTCTAGGACAGAGCCTTTCAGTACACTCACAATTTGAGGATGGGAAGTAGATGATGAGTCAGCAAAAGTTATTGAGGAAGAAGGGTCAGACAAATGGAAAAAGAAGCAGAAGAGAGCAAGGTTGGAAAATCTTGGGGAAGTATGAGTATGCAGCAAGAGGGAATGTTACAAAGGGTCAAAGGAAGCTGAGAGGTAAAAGGGGATGGGGACTGAGAAGAGGCCATTAGATCTGGCAATTAGGAGATCTTTGATAATGTTGAAAGGAGCAATTCAAACTGACTGATTGATTGATTAGGTCAGAAACCAGATTGGAGGGGGTTAAGAAAAGACTGAGCAGAGATGAAGTAAAAGCAATAAATGTAGACAAGTTATTCAAGGTGTTTGGCTGTAAAAGGGAGAAGAAATACAGGATAATAGTTGGCAAGAACACTAAGACATCACCAGTACTAGAGCCAATGCAATATTTCAAGCAAGAAGGGGAGTGGGGGGGGAGGAGCCAAGATGGTGGAGTAGAAAGACTTACGTATGCTAGCTCCGAACCCACAGCCCATATATTTCCTGCAAAAGGAGCTCCCCGCAAATTCTGGATCACTGCAAGGTACGAAGAAACAGTGGAGAAGATTTCCATTCCAGAGAGCCCTGGAGAGCCATCCCCAGGGGTCCGTCACGCTCCGGAAGGCAAAGTCCACCCCTGTGCTGCCCTGGCCACGTGGCCCCAGAGAAGCAGATCCAAGCAGGCTTCAGGGACGGAATCTCCTGTGGCCGGGAAGGTCCCTCCGCCCACAGGCACTCCAGGTCAGTGAGAGAGACTTCTGGGCTGGCTGAGAGGGGAGTGAGGTGTCTCCGTGACTCGGGCCCCCTCGGGAGGCAGCAGCAGAGGCAGCGGCAGAGGCCCGGCCAGGGACTCCCCAAGCAGCAGGCAGAAGTTCAGGGCCATTACCAAAGGTCTCTGGATAAAGCCCCTGAGAGAACTGAGCCTGGGAGGCGGCCCTGCCCTCACCCCAGCACCAGAACTTAAGCTCACATTGAATAGCAGCCACTCCCGCCACGGAAAGCCCTGAGACTGGGGAGCAGCACTTGAATCTCAGACCCCAAGCACTAGCTGAGCGAATCTAGGCGGGGGTGGACAGGAATCTCAGAAGTCAAGTAACTGGCTGGGAAAATGCCCAGAAAAAGGAAGAAAAGTAAGACCATAGAGACCTACTTTCTTGGGGAAGAGATGTTCCTTGCTCCTTTTATTTCTGATGAAGAAGTACAATGCTTGCCATCAAGGAAAGATGTGGAGGTCGGGGCCTCTGTATCCCAGACACCCAAAGTGGATGTCCGGTGGGTTCAGGGCATGGAAGAGCTCAAAAAGGATTTTGAAAATCAAGTTAGACAGGTGGAGGAAAAACTGGGAAGAGAAATAAGAGAGATGCAAGAAAAGCATGAAAAGTGGGTCAATAACCTGCTAAAGGAGACCCAAAAAAATGTTGAAGAAAATAACACCTTGAAAAATAGGCTCACTCAATTGGCAAAAGAGGTTCAAAAAGCCAATGAGGAGAAGAATGCTTTCAAAAGCAGAATTAGCCAAATGGAAAAAGAGGTTCAAAAGCTCACTGAAGAAAGTAGTTCTCTCAAGATTAGAATGGAACAGATGGAGTCTAATGACTTTACGAGAAACCAAGAAATCATAAAACAAAACCAAAAGAATGAAAAAATGGAAGAGAATGTGAAATATCTCATGGGAAAAACAACTGACCTGGAAAATAGATCCAGGAGAGACAATTTAAAAATTATGGGACTACCTGAAAGTCATGATCAAAAAAAGAGCCTAGACATCATCTTCCATGAAATTATCAAGGAAAACTGCCCTGATATTCTACAACCAGAGGGCAAAATAAGTATTCAAGGAATCCATCGATCACCACCTGAAAGAGATCCAAAAAGAGAAACTCCTAGGAACATTGTGGCCAAATTCCAGAATTCCCAGCTCAAGGAGAAAATATTGCACGCACCTAGAAAGAAACAATTCCAGTATTGTGGAAATACAATCAGGATAACCCAAGATCTAGCAGCTTCTACATCGAAGGGCGTGGAATAGGATATTCCAGAAGTGAAAGGAACTAGGACTCAAACCAAGAATCACCTACCCACCAAAACTGAGTATAATACTTCAGGGGAAAATATGGTCTTTCTATGAAACAGAGGACTTTCAAGCATTCTTCATGCAAAGACCAGAGCTGAAAAGAAAATTTGACTTTCAAACACAAGAATGAGAAGAAGCATGAAAAAGTAAACAGCAAAGAGAAGTCATAAGGGACTTACCAAAGGTGAACTGTTTACATTCCTACATGGAAAAACAATATTTGTAACTCTTAAAACTTTTCAGTATCTGGGTAGTTGGTGGGACCACACACACACACATACACATACACACACATGTACATGCATGCATGCACACACACATGCATGCATGCACATACAGAGACAGAGCACAGAATGAATTGAATAGGATGGGACCATATCTTAAAAGAAATTAAGGTAAATGGTGAGAGAGAAATGTAGTGGGAGGAGAGAGGGTGAAATGGAATGGGGTAAATTATATCTCATTCAAGAGGCAAGCAGGAGACTTTTTAGTGGAAGGAAAAAGAGGAGAGCTGAGAAAAAAACAAGAAGTTTACCCTCATCACATTCGACTAAAGGAAGTAACAAAATGCACACTCCTTTTGGTATGAAAACCTATCTTACAGTACAGGAAAGTGGGGGAGAAGAAGATAAGCAAGGGGGGGCAGGGATGATGGAAGGGAGGGCAATGGGAGGAGGGAGCAATTTGAAGTCAACACTCTTGGGGAGGAACAGGATCAAAAGACAGAATAGAAACAATGGGGGGCAGGATAGGATGGAGGGAAATACAGTTAGTCTTACACAACACAACTATTATCGAAGTCATTTGCAAAACTACACAGATATGGCCTGTATTAGGTGTGTTGGGGTGGGGGGAGGGGATAAAAGGGGAGAAAATTTGGAACCCAAGATTTTGTGAAAATGAATGTAAAAAGTTAAATAAATAAATTTATAAAAAAAAAAAGAAAAAAGAAAATAAATAGCTCTTTTTTTCATCTAAAAAAAATATTTTAAGCAGGGAATCTGGAAGGCCCAAATGGGTCTATTGAACAACTTGTTCAGTCATTTTCAATCATGTTGAACTCTTCATGATCTCTATTGGGCTTTTCTTGACAAAGACACTTGAGGAGTTTGCCATATCCTTCTCCAGCTCATTTTACAGATGAGAGAATTGAGGCAAACAGGGTTAAGTGACTTGCCCCGGGCCATACGGCTTGTAAGTATCTAAGGTCAAATTTGAACTCAGTCTTCTGGACTCCAGGCCTGGCACTCTATCCACTGTGTCACTTTATCTTCCCAACTATTGAACAACCATGTATGTGTTAATTTGAGAGAAGCCTGCTCTGTAGACAAGTGATTCTTTCAATGAAATATGGTTTATTTGAACAAAGGATAGACAGAGTGAAGGCTAAAGGCACTTTCTGGTCCTCATCTATCTTTGTATTTATTTCTCAGGCTGAAGATAACTTTTTTCTTTTTTTTTAAATTAATGTATTTGTTTTTGGTTTTCTACAATAACTTCCATATATCTTAGATTTTTCCCCTTCCCTCTCTTTTTTTCCCCCTCTTTCCCCCTCCCTCCCCAAGATGGTACCCAATCTTATATAAGTTCTACACATACATTCTTATTAAATACATTTTTCACCTTAGTCATGTTGCATAGAAGAATTAAAATGAATGGGAGAAACCATAAAAAAACAAAAATAAAACATAACACAAGAGAAAATAGTCTGCTTTATTCTGTGATCCATTTCCATAATTCTTTCTCTGGATGTGGAAACTTTTTGCCAAAAGAATCCATTAGGAATTTTTTAGGTCCTTGCATTGCTGTGAAGGGTTAAGTCTACCAGAAAAATTCCTCACACACTGTGGTTGTTACTGTGTACAAAGTTCTGCTGGTTCTGCTCCTTTCACTCAGCATCAGTTCATATAAGTCCTTCTAGGCCTCTCTGAAATTGAAGATAACTTTTTATGATAGGAAAGATAGAAGAAACACAAGAGTTAAGCAGTCCTTCTTTCTCTCTTACCCGTAATTATCTTCCTGTTCCCTCCAAACATGTATCCTATCCCTCTGTTAGCCTTTCTCTTTTTACTGAGACAGCTTTTTTTGATATCTTTAGTATTTATCAGAAACCTCAATTCCTGTTGGCCCTCTCCTTTCAGACAGTGTTCTTACGTTATCTTACCAAGCTTTAATATTTCTATCTTCAACAATCAGCATATCTACCAAAGCAGCTAGGTGGTGCTATAGATACAGCATAGGACCCAGTGTCTGAATGATCTTAGTTCAAATCTAGCCTCAGACAATGACTAGCTGTGTGACCCCAAGCAAGTTATTTAGCCTCTATCTACCTCAGTTTTCTCATCTTAAAAATGGGGATAACAATAGCACCTACTTCCCAGGGTAGTTAGGAGGATAAAATGAGATCATAATTGTGAGGCATTTTTCAAACTTTAAGGCACTATGGAAGTGCTATTTATTATATCCCTCTCTTACATTTGCCTTTTTTAAAGGTGAACTTGTAAATGAACTCCCCATAGGCTCCTACACTATTATACTTAAAAGCCTTTCTAGTAGAAAATGAACTCCTTGGGGACAGAAAACTTGCGGGTTTTGTTTGGTTTTTAATTTGTACCCCAGTCCTAACATAGTATCTTGAATATAATAGTTGCTTTGTTAATGACTGCTGAACTCTTCATTCCCACTGGAACCATCTTCAGCTGTTAAAACTATCTTCCAGATTCTCGTCTTAAAGACTTTTCGATCACACTGGAGTTGTTCTCCCTTTCACAACATGAGAGCTGACTTACCCACTTTCTAAAAGACAGTGGAAAGAAAACTGGATTTGGAATCAGGAGGCTTGTGGTATAGTCTGATTCTGCTACTTACATCGAATGTAATCTCAGTCAAACCACATCACCTCCTTGAGTCTCAGTTTCCTCATCTGTAAAATGGGGATAATAAACCCCACAATACCTATTTCACCAGCTTGCTTTTCTGCCTTGCAAAGTGAAAAACTCTAGATAAATGTGAATTATCACTATTCTCTCTGAACTCATTATGTGGACAGATGAATGATTCATGCAAAAACTGGGGACTAAGGGGGCGTCTATTCAATGGAGAAGGCTAAACAAATAAATGTGATAAAATATTATTGTGCCACAAGAAAGATAAAAGAGACAGGCTAATGGGAGAATGGGAAGTCTATGATCTAATGGAGCGTAAAGTTGGTAGAATCAGGAGAACAAATTATACAATGAGAACACTTAAGAAGAGCAGCTTGGAAAGGCTGAAGAACTCTGATCAGCATAATGATAAAGCATGACAACATAGGACTGAAGACAAAACATGCTACTACCTCATGTCACAGAGATGATGGACTTAAAATGTAGAATAAGATATACATTTTTGGATATGCACAGTGCGGGAATTTGTTTTGCTGGACTGCAGATATTTATCATAGGGGTTTTATTTTTTTTTTGTTCCAGGGAGGAAGAGGAAAAATGTGTATTTAAAATAAACAAATCAAAGAATGAATGAAATATAAATACATACAGAACATTTTTAAAAAAACAGATTTTGTTTCATTTCCTAGTGGTATTTCCTAATCTTCTTTGTTTTATTTTGACAGTCTGGTGAAGTCTACGGATACCTTCTCATAATCATGTAATTAAGTATAATTGTATAAAAAGTCAATTACATTGAAATAAATACAGTTATCAAATTTTATTTTAAAGAAAAAAAAACAAGTTCATGATCCCAGGTTAAAAGTCCCCTCGACCAGAAGATGGTCCTCTCCTCCCTAAATGGGAACAATTAATCTTATTTCTCCAAATAGGGATGCATTTTTAAGATTTATGAATTGCATCTCTCACATCAATAGTTTGCAGTCAAACTCTTGTCTAATGAAATTCAAAAGAACTCTTTTACTTATGAAGAAAGTTTTGGAATTCTAGAAAATGGGTAAACTTTTACTCTTCATAAAAATTCTTTTCATGCTGAAGAATGCAGCTGTCAGTCACCAGGATAATTTCTCCAGTGCCTGCCATTTCACACACACACACACACACACACACACACACCACAAACTTCCTCACGTATACATACAATTTAAAAAAATGTTAAAGCCGTCTATTCATTTTATAGGCATATGTCTTAGCATTCAGGTAATAAAACCAAAATGGTAAGTTCTGAAAACCTATGCTTAAATATATTTAAGTCAAGTTAAGGGAAGAGCAGTTAGGTGGGATAGTGGATAATACTGGGCCTGGAGTCAGGAAGATTCATCTTCCTGAGTTCAAATCTAGTCTCAGACACTTACTAGCTGTGTGACCTTGGGCAAGTCATTTAACCCTGTTTGCCTCAATTTCCTCATCTATAAAATGAGCTGGACTACGAGATGAAAAACTACTCTAGTATCTTCATCAAGAAAACCCCAAATGAGGCCACAGAGAGTTGAATGAGACTGGTTTTCCAGAGATACAGAACTGCATAATTTTAGAGTTGGAAGGGTCTCCAGTGGCCATCTAATTCAATCCATACCTGAAAAGAAATCCCCAATTTGACATATCTGATAAAGAGAACATACAGTTTCTGCTTAAAAACTTCCAGGGAGGGGAAACCAATCACCTATCAAAGCAACCTCTTCAACTTTTGAAATTCCTAACATGACACCTAAATCTGGCCCCTGACAACTTCTATCCATCATCCCTAGTTTTATCCTTCATGGCCCAGCACATGTCTCTTTTTCCACATGACAGCCTTTAAAATACTTGAAACCAACTATCATCCTCCTCAACCAAGGTTTGTTGTGTTTTTTTTTTTTCCCCAAGCTAATATTATTTCCCCTCTTCATCTGATTCTCATTTGACATGAGGTCAAGGCCCTTCTCTGGATATTCTCCAGCTTATCAATATCTGTACCACCCAGAAGTGAACACAGTATGCCACCTGTGGTCTGATCAGGATAGAGTATAGACAGTCAATCTCCTCCTTTTTTCTCAGAGCTGTGCCTCTTTCAATCAAGTCTAAGATTGCATTAACTTTTGGGGGTACTGTATCATGATCTTGACTCATACTGAGATTATGGGACACTAATACCCCCAGGTCTTTTTCAGGACAACTGCTTTCTAACCATCCCTTGTCCACACTGAATTTGTATTTTTGAAATGAAATATAAGACTTCACATTTATCTCTATTGATTTATTAGATTCAGCCTGATGTTCTAGCTTGTCAAGATATTTATTTTTTTGGCTCTAGGCTCTCTCTTCCAGCTCAGCACCATTGGTGAATATGATAAGCACTCCAGATATACCCTGATCCAATGACTCATATAAATGTTAAATGGTCCCGGGACAAACTGAGGTCCACAGAGCAGTCTGTAAGAGATCTCCTGTCCATTTGACATTGAACCATTAATGAAGGGACTGAAGTTGTGATTTCATTGATCATAATCATTCACATTTCCATCTTTTACAAAATAATGTATCAAATGCTATGTTAAAATCTAGTTAAGCTCTACCTAGGCATGCTCTGATCTACAAATTTAGTAAGCTTGGGGAGGAGGAAATAAAATGAATCTGATAGGACCTGTTTTTCATGATTTTCTATTGACTCTTTGCTTTGCTTCCTTTTCTAGGTATTCACTAATTTACCGTCTTTAGCTATCCATTCAAGAGTTCACTTTTTATTCTTATTTTTTCTTATTTATTCTTATTTATTCACTTTTTATTCTTATTTTTATTCTTTTTATTCTATTTATATTTATTTAAGTGTTGTGCACTTAATAAAAATTTTTGTTGAATTAGATTGGAGTTTTCCTTCATAGCAACTTAGGATGGTGTACTATTATGAACCATATTTGGATCACTATAAGAAAATTATTATGATAAGCAGATTTTTCTATTCAAAATATAGTCAATAATCATAAAACTGCAGAAATTAAAGTCCTTCCCCTAAAACTCTGCTGCCACCTCACAGAACAAAATATAGTAATGAGCATTGTGTTTTTACTACAATGAAATCCCAAGTCATTTTTAGAATAAAAAAATGAAGTAGATATCATTTCTAATTTTTCACATGTAAAGGCTCTTTTCAAGAGCCCTTAACTCAGGCTGTCTCCTGATATGACGAAACTAGCTATACTATGAGGAACTTCCATTTTTCTGACTTGCTGCCCTCACTAATACGGAGTTTAGGGACTTTAACATCTGTCACTACCCCAAGAGTGACCCCAGCTACTCTTACAAGCAGGCTTCCAAGCTTAGAAAAGTTTTATTTACATAGTTAAGGACTCATATTTGATCTATGAGAGAAATTGACACACACATACTCCTCTTCCAGTGGAATACTCTTCATTAGGGATCGGTAAAGTACTTTGCAAACCTTAAAGCAGCGTATGAATAAGCTGCTATCAGATATTCTTATAGTCTCTATGACCTATAGTATTAACCTGAATGAGACCCTAGCAAAGGGAAGAGGTTCAGCTTTACTCTCTACCAACAGAAGCTGTCCCCTGGCGGTTCTCCATTCTGACCGCTGTTGCTAACCTCTTTGTTGTTGAATTGTATCTGACTATTCCAGACCCCATTTGGGCTTTTCTTGGCAAAGATACTGGAGTGGTTTGCCATTTTATACTCCAGCTCATTTTACGAATGAGGAAACTGAGGCAAAGAACTAAGTGATTTGCCCAAGCCAGATTTGAACTCAGGAAGATGAGTTTTCCTAACTTCAGGTCTGGCACTCTATCCACTGAGTCACCTAGCTGCCCCTTGCTAACCTCTCTTCTCAGCAAAGATCATGGCTCTTTCTTACTGCTGCACACTAACGTCCAGTCTCAGAAACTCTCAGCTTCACTATTCTGTCTCTATTTTTTCTCATTGTTCCCTCTTGCTTAACTTACTCCAGCAGACTGCACTAGTAGCCAGCTCTCAGGCAGCTGGCCCTTGGCAGGGTCTCCCTGGAACTTAATCAGCATTACAATTCTTCATGCATTAAGGTTCAGAAAATGTCCACGCTTTGGAAGCTTCTGCTGTTTTGCACTCTGGTCCCATAGCCCAGCACCACTAAACAGAGAATGCTTCTTTCTTTATCTAATCAAACAAGACCCTGTTTTATGTTCCAGTTCACACATGTTGAGTCTGTGGCCATTTACATCTCCTGGGTCATGCTTTTCACTCTCATCAACACCTCCCACTGAGTCTTTTAAGGGTCACTAGATCTTTTCCCATTATCTGTCCTCCAGAAAGCTGGACCAGATTTTTACAAATTGCTGCAGGCTGTTTCTTGGAGATCTCCAAAAGGGAGGTGGAGGGGCTATTTCTAGGAAAGGAAGCTGCATTTGAGGGCAAAACTTAGCTATATATAAGTACCCTTAAACCACCAGTACAGTGATTTTTTGCTAATTGTTGTCATTGTCGCATTTGGTATTTTTTAATTACTCATTTTCATATTGTTTTAGTTGACTATAGCAAGATCAAAATATATAATCCAGCTGCCATGGTTTTAGAACATTTATGAACAAGCAAAGAGTAATCTGGCAAAAATGTATTAAACATCCCCAAAAGCAAAATTACATTTTAAAAATTATATATACTGAGTTTAGGAAAATAACTGGCATGTATACTGTGATTTACAGTTTAGAAAGCACTTTATATGCAATATTTCATTTGATCCTTATAGTAACCCTGTGACAAAAGTAGGCAATCATGTGTTATTCCCATTTTACAGATGCAGAAATTGAGGTTCTGAAATTTTGTGATTTGCCCAAGATCCTTATAGCTCATAAACCCAGCGTATACAGTGAAATTCAGATCCTCTGATTCCAAATCTCTTTATACTTTTTGATAATTGGGACAGGTAGGTGGTGCAGTAGATAGAGCACTGGGCCTGAAGACTCCTTGAGTCCAAATCTGACCTCAGACAGATTTAATATACCACTCCTTAAATATCACATCTTCCATTCAGCCTTCCCTAACTACTCTTGTCCATATTGATTTCTTCCTTCTCTGAAGTTCTTAGACCCTGGCCACTTAATAATATGTTGCTGTTCAATTGTCTCAGTCGTATCCAACTCTTTGTGACCCCATTTGGGGTTTTCTTGGAAAAGATACTGGGGTGTTTGTCATTTCTTTCTGCAGCTACAGATGAGAAAAGTAAAGTAAATAGGGCTAAGTTACTTGCCCAGGATCACAGAGTTAGTAAATGTCTGAGACTAGATTTGAACTCAGGTCTTCATGACTTTAAGCCATATGCTCTATACACTACTCTACTTAGTGACCCTATTATTGTCATACATATACATATGCATATGTATTTATATGTATATATATATGTATATGAGCCAGTCATAGAGTTTATTATCTACATGGAGAGATGATAGATAGATAGATAGATAGATAGATAGATAGATAGATAGATAGATAGATAGATAGATAGATAGATAGATGATGATGATAGATAGATAGATAGATAGATAGATAGATAGATAGATAGATAGATAGATAGATAGATAGATAGATAGATAGATAGATAGATCTACAGAAGTAGGGACTTTGGGAGGAGTTGATTTGGGGAAGGAATGCTTGCCCATTAGCCATGTTGAGTTTTAAGTACCACTGAGATATCAAAGTCAAGACAAGTCAACAAGTCAAGTCAATAAGCATTTATTATGTTCCAGGTATGGTCCCTTAGCACTGAGGGTAAGAAGAAAGGAAATAAATACTCCCTCATCTCAAAGAGCTCAGAGTCTAATGAGAACGTGAGAACATGCACGCTGATGAATAATTCAGTGGAAACACTAGATTAAGGAAGACTGGGAAAGGCTATTTGCAGAAGGTGGAATTTCAGCTGAGGTTCTGAGGGAATCCAGGGAAGCTAGAAGGCAGAGATAAGGAGAGAGAGAGCGACCTCCAGTGAAAGACCAGACATGTGAGATGGAATTATCTGTGTCAGGAGCAGCAAAGAGGCCAGTGTCACTGGATCGCATAGTAAGTACATGGAGGAGAGAGCTCACACTAGGCTAGCACTCACATGGAGGTCAGAAGAAGCAATACAAGGATATTCTCAAGGTCTCTTTCAAAAGCTCAGGAATCACTTGGGAAATGCTGACACAGGACTATCCAGCATGGCGAGTGTGCATCAAAAAAGACCCTATGCTCTATGAGCAAAGCAGAATTTCAGCAGCTCAAAAGAGATGCACAAATTTAAAGACATCTCCACTCCAAATATTCATATGAAATATTTGTGCCCAACCTACGGTAGAGCTAGCTCACAATTAGACATATTGTACCTTGACACCAACATAGTGATGTCATCTTGGTCCTCTTTGAGAACAAAAGACAACAACCAACCAACATGGAATAGAGTAGGGTGTAAGAAGACTAAACTTGTAAAGTAGGAGGGGCCAAGTTATGAAAAAAGCCAAACCAAAGAATTTTATATTTGCTCCTGGCAGGAATAGGGAACCACCAAAGCAGACTGAAGAGAGGGTGGCATGATCATACCTGCACTTTAGAAAGATCAATCTGATAGCTGACAGGAAGGTAGACTGGAGTAGGGAGACCATTGAGGCAGGCAGCCCCACCAGCTAGCTATTATAATAGTCCAGTTGTGAAGTGATGATGGGGCCAGGGTGGTGGCAGTGACAGAGAAGAAAGGGATGCATATATGAGAGATGATATAAAGGTAGAAATGGAATGGTTTGACATCCAATTGGATATGAGAGATAATGAAGAATATGACACCTAGGTTTTAAACAGAAATAGCAGTACCTTTGGTAGTAATAGGGAAGTTAGGAATAGGACAGATTTGGGGCAGGGGAAGAATAATGAATTTAGATTTGGGCATTTTGAGTATAAGTTGCCCATGAAATACCCAGTTCAAGATTTACATGGAGATGGTAATTAAATCCATGCAGCTGATGAAATCATCAAGCAAAATAACATAGAGGGAGAAGAGAAGACAGCCCAGGACAGAGCCTTAGGGACACTCATATTTATCAGAGTTGATCCGAACAAAGAGTCAACAAAAGAGATTGAGAAAGATTAGTCAGAGAGGTAGGAGTTGAACTAGGAGGGAAGTGTCATGAAAACCTGAATAGAGAACCTACTGCAAAAGAAGTAAAGAAGAATGAGAACTGAAAAAAGGCTATTACACGTGGAAATGATGTGTTGGGAATTTTTGGGAAAGAGTAATTTCAGTTAAATGATGATGAGGTTGGAAGCAGACTGCAGAGACTTGAAAGGAAGAGGAGACATCTATCAAGGAGTTTGCCATACAAAGATGGAGATATAGACGACAGTTAGAGGAGATGGATGAATCAAGTGAATATTTTTTGAGGGTGGGGAAAAGATGAGTATGTTTATAGTTAGTAGCAAAGCAACCCACAGACAGGGAGAAATTGAACATAATTGAGAAGGCAGGGATGCTAGAAGGGGCAATCTGATTGAGAAAACCTATTGAAACAGAATCACTTGTGTACGTAGAGAGGTAAGAACCACCTCTTCATGTGAGATGGACTATACATATGTATGCACATATATACGTATACATTATACATGTATCACAGCTGTTTTGTAAGTAATTGGGAATTATGCAAATAAAATGATTAAAATGTCCATCCCCTTTAACCTAGAGACTCCACTACTAGATTTATACCCCAAGGAGGCCACTAACAAGAAGAAAGCCTTCATATACAACAAAACATTTAGAGCAGCACTTTTGGGGATAGCAAATTAAGAAACTCTGAACTAGACAAAACTAATGTATTTATCTACTTATAGTTTCCATGTTAGTTAAACCTCATAGACAGACTAAACTAATTTCTTCATTGACCAAAACTTTTGAATTGATTATGCACCTTCAGTGTTCTGAGGATTGATGCAATCAATCTAGTGATATCCACAAAGAAGAATAACTACAAGGTCTTCAGGGAATCCGTACTGCCTTATATCAAACATCAGACAGTCATCAAATAAGGTTATAACTATTATTATGTCTCTTGAGGAATCTTATATAATTATGACCTAAGCAGGATATATATTTTGTTAAGGAAAAGACCTAAAAGTAGTGACATGCACTACCAAATCAAATATTTAGCGTGTGTGTGGGGATATGGCCTTAGGTATGGGTGTAAATGTGTATGTATATATGACTTTAAGTTAAAAGTCCATTTGTATAAGGCTCCTTTCATTGGTGGAGACTGATTATTCAATGTTATGTGCCTGCATGAGTGGCAGATTTGTTGAAAGATACAAGCTACCTAAGATACCTAAGCATATACATGTATACATACATTCAACAAATGATAATATATATATATATATATATATATATATATATATATATATATATCCAACAAACAAAAAGCGAAGTACCATAGAACCTCGGTTTATGAATTTAATTCATTCCGAGATTCTATTCATCATGTGATTTGTTCATATTGCAAAGTGAATTTTCCCATAGGAAATAATGTAAAGTCAGATGATTGTACCACATCCTCAATAATATTCATATAAAAATAATTATTTATAATTTAAGTAGGTTTTTTGTCCCTAATGTGCCTGAAATACAATAACAATGATTGATACACAACATAAACCGAAAATAAAATAAACCTGCACTTTACCTTTGGCATGAAGGAGACAAGAGGGAGAAGGAGGAAGGGTTATTGCTTGGAGGGAAAATCTCCTTCTATGAGGACATCAGGGATCTCAGTGTTGGGAGTGTTCTCTCTTAAGCTACTTTCACTAAAAGTAAGACTAACACTGCTGCCTTCACTTAATTTTTGTTTTTTAGAATCACTTTCATGTTTTGACTCTAATTTTTTAACTTAAAGTCACACATACAGAACTTTTAGTTATCAACCAGACGCAGCCCCCTCTTGTCACAGGCACCAAGGCCCATGTCTAGCTTCCTCCTTTACAAATACACCCTCAGCCTGAGGACCTTTGAGAGAAGCCACATCTTCTACTCTCCAGCATCATCAAGCTGACAACACTATATTCTTCACCATTCTTTTCTTTGCTCCCTTTCCCTTTTGTTTCTAAATGTGTGAGCTTGATCTTACCCGACCCCTCCTGTTCCTATTTGCAGCATACTCCTCAATCTCAGGATTATTCTACACACCAGTGCAAGATTTTGTATAAGATGTCATCCATGATGTTATCTAAAACCTTTGATAAACAAGTCTTCCTGTTTTATGCTTCACGTGATTTTGGCAATCAGAAGAGTATTCAAGAAAGAGATCATATTTGTTGTATCTATCAAGGACTACAAACTTATATGAACTTCATGAAGGAGATATTTTGCTACTAAAGATTCTTTGAGACTGCCTTTCTCTCCATTGAGTCAAATACTTTTCTATGGACAACAAATAAGAAACATTTGGGGATCTTGTGTTTTCTATAACTCTCCATGAATTGTGTGAAGATATAACCTCGGGGTTTTTTTTAAATAAACCATCTACAAAAGCCTGAATGTTTCCTTCTCGTTATTCATCAAGGATATCCTCAATGCTCTCTTATATAACACAATCATAAATATTATAAAGAGATTTTGTTAAAAAGCATGGCAATTTATCTCCCTAGTTACCTTTTCTTTTGCGTATAATGTTACCACTCTCTGTGATCTTTTCCATTCCTCTAGAATTATTTTCCTCTGAGAGATCTTAAATTGTTATCCCTTGAGGACCTTTAAAATTATGTTGCTTTAACATAGGCTTGGCTTCTGTATGTATCTGGTTAGACCCAGCTGTTCTTCCGAATTTCTCCTTCACATGCTGTGTTTAGTTCCTCAAATAGACCCATGGTTACTGAGACATAGAGAGCAAAGGTTTCCACTATCCTCAATATTGAGAAAGTCACTAATATAAAACACTGATGGATTCATTTCTTTTCAGATCAACTTGCCCTCTCAATTTTATCTGTAAATTTTGGAGGTTTAATCAATCAGTCCTTATTGACTCTAATGTCAGATTTTCAGTTAGGTGATGCAGTAGATATAGCCCTCAGCCTGCAGTCAGGTAGACCTGACTTCAGATTCAACCTCAGACATTTAGTAGCTGTGTAGCCCTAGGCAAATCACTCTTGCCTCAGTTTCCTCAAGTATAAAATGGGAATTTGGTGAGGATCAAATGAGATATTTGTAAAGCACTTGGCACAGTGCCTGGCTCACAGAAAGTGTTTAATACACACTTATTCCTTCTTTCTTCTCTTGTTTCCCTTCTATTGATTTTGAAGCAAAATATGTGCAATCTTCCATGATGCTTTCCAAATAAGCTTGCCATCTAAATTAGTATAGCTGTTGGCTGCCATATTTCTATGCTTGACAAAGAAATCAAGTATTTTTATTGCCCAGAGACGATTTGATTCTCATTAGAACTATTTTACATTGTTTAAACTTCTCTAGGAAATGGCAGTATTCAGAGGCAACACAGGATCAACAGCTTATTTAAATTAGTTGAGGCAATTGTAATTGGCCATGGCATCTTCCAATTTTTATCCCTGCTTTGAATGGGGTCCTTCACTCCAAGCAGTTGATGAAATGACTACACATGGATGACTGAAGATGAAAAGATTCCTAGGATGATGACCAGTAATTTTCTGCATAAGATAAGGTGTATTTTATTTTAGGATTTGTTGTTTGGTGAGCATTATGTCCAGCAACTTTTGACTCTCTTCTTGGAAAAAAAAAGTATTTGTGAAATCAGGTGTGGTATTTCTGAATAGTCTAGATGCCATTGACCTCTTTTCACTGTGACCACACTGTCCTGGCTAGTGACTGGCTTTCCTGAACACTTAGGAAAATACCTGCATGTTTCGCTTCACTCCCTCCTCTTCAACTACTTCCACCAAAACGTCCTTTGTAACTACCTCATGGCAGTAGTGTCATATCCTTTCCCTCACACCCTCTACCACCTACCATTTCTCTATGTGTGTTTGTATCACCAAGGCAATATTCACAGCATCGAGGGTAACTATTGATATGCCAGCATAGTTCTGAATCACAACATATAACAGACTTTCCATAAAGAAGACAGAAGAAAAACATTTATTCAAATGCCAGAAAGCCAAATCCCAACACCAGAAAGCCAAATCTGTCATAGTAACCAAGAAGTCAATACACATTAGTGCTGCAGGGGGCAAAGTCATTCCTAAGCCTTCCCTCACCTGCTGGGACCTTCCCATCAAAAAACAAACACTCATGAGCCTAGCTGTGCCTATCTGCCTGTGTCCTCTCCTCCCTCTACCCTAACTGCTCTCACCAGCTTCCTCCCAGTTCTGCTCCACCCTTCCTGTTCCACCCATTCAGCAAGCTCATCCCACCACATGGGACTTAGGCTTCCATGTGATTTAAGCAGGTCACATGGAAAGATCTTCCCATTTAAATTATCATTACAGTGTTAGAATGTAAACTTCCTGAGGATAGGATCTTTTCTTTGTTAAAAAATATTTGTAACCCAGCACTTACCACAATGCTTAGATCATAGTAAGAACTTAATAAATGCTTTTTTATTGATTTACCCATTCACTTCTTTTAAAATTCCCAAAGCATATTTCACAACATATTTTTCATCTTCATCTTCTGTACCCACCTGCACATTGGCGTCACCAAGCATCAGATCTTGACCTGGTTTGAATGTTTTTGTCAAGTGCTTCCTAGAAATTTGCTGTTTCAACCTGAAACATATTGGGAGTAAGCTTCTTTTCCCAGAACACAGATACATTGATTTTTCAGGATTCTAAGGGTACCCCCTAAGGGCTCAGAGATACTTCTAATACTCTCTGTTCAAGCCCCTACTCTAGTGTGTTCCCTCCACTGCTAGCTTCTAGTGATTAACTCTTCAGTAATATTGAACCAATTAACATTAATTAGGTTTTAACAAAGAGATATCTACTTCAAAAGTATAACAAGCATAGAAAGACAAACATTCCCCCTAACATCTGCAGGATATACTATTTTTTCTATCAGTGGTACAAATAGATTCAGACTTAATGCAGGTTCTACAAAGAATTGACTCCACCAAATTTATATCCATATGTAGCAAGGAAGTTTCATCTCAGTTATTGATGTCTAGGTGCCAAAAGTAGGATGCTCATTCCTTGGGACATCAATGCTGGACCAACTGATTTCAAAAGCCAGCATGGACTCTGATCCCAGACTTGAAGGTAGCCTACTCTCCTGACTTTTCAAAACTCACAAGGTCATATTACCTCCAATCTCCTTCATCTAAAAAAAAATTCCAAATGTCAAGGCAAAGAACCAAGTCCCACTTTCATAGACTGCATGTTAACCTCGATAAAGATAGCTGAGCCAAGATGAAGCCTCTCCTCTTACAACATTGTCTCCTTTCTCTCAGGGCAATGCAACCAGGAAGGAAAGAATAAGACCAAAGTGATGAAGACTAGTACTTTTGAAATGACCACCGGTTTTAGTTACATAGCCAAACACAAAGTTAATAGTTAGCAGGCTAGAATCAGTTACAAGGTTTCTGTCTATATTTTAATCTTTCCAAGATACTTCTATTACACATCAGCATGCCTCTCCAGAAGCAAGATCCCTGAGCTCTTCCACATGAGGGATTATATTAGAAAAGTATGCCTACTTACCATCTCCCTCCTGCCACATTTAGCTATAAAGTAGCAGTGATGAGCAAGCATGCGGACTGAGGGGAAGTAGTCATTGCAGATATCTTCACCACTAGTGAGCTTTTGCTAGAAGGGAAAATGGCCATTGGAAGGGAATTTAGGCATGCACCAGTAAAATATTCTCCAAAAAAAATCATTAATCTCTCCCTTTTTGTCCTGGGGCAGACTCACAGAATATCTTTGTTCTAAGAAATTTTCTCTCTTGATTCATTTCAGGTTATAAACCGCTCTCTCCTTCCTACTTGAGATTGCTAAGGAATATTATATATCAGAGTAGCCAAAAAGTTTTTGAAAAAAAAATTGCAAGGTTGTCTCTTCCCATGCTTTACCACACTAAATATGTCCTCTGTTTTTTTTATTTTGAATTTAAGAAATATAACAAACATTTCCATAAGAGAATAGAAAAAAAGATTACACATGAAACTGAAAATCTATTGTGTACAATTAGTTATGCATTTTGAATATACATTAAAGTTATTATGTAACTTTTTATTCATCCTTTTTTCTTCCCTTCCACCCACCCTAAAGATAATTACCATTAGACACAAATAGATGTGTGTATGTGAAAAATCATTCTATTCTATACATATTTCTATTTGTCAGTTCTTTCCCTGGAGGCAGATAGTGTCTTCCTTTATAGGTCCTTTGTCAGTTGATTTGGGTATTTATAGTCGACGAAATGACTTAGTCACCCAAAGTTGTTCTTAAAACAATATTGCTGTTACTGTTACGTAATGTTCTCTTGGTCCTGCTCATTTCACTCTCCATTATTTCATGCAAGTCTACCCATATTTTTCTAAGATCATCAAGCTCATCACTTCTGATAGCATAGTAGTATTCTATCACAACCGTACACCACAACTTGTTCAGCCATTCCCTAACTGATGGGTATCCTTGCAATTTCCAGTTTTTTGCCACCACAAAGAGTGGTGCTATAAATATCTTAGAACATATAAGCTTGTTCTCTGCATTTCGCAGTTTGCCTCTCCCTTCCATTTGTCATAACTGCAAAGAACAGCATAAAAAGGATTAATAGCTTCTAACATATTGATATAATAATGAGAATAAATAGTAGCAAAGGAATTATCAGAGAAACAGAAAGAAGTCTATCTACCACGAGTAGGAGGACTGGCTGTTCTAATTCCTTCTCCTCCTAAAGAGAGGATGGAGCATTCATTTCCTTTCTGATTTTGAGTCACAGAAGAAGGGATACTGTCTGTAAAGGGCCACTAGAAGCATCTTCACCAAACTTGATGTGGTCAACACCACACCCACTGGTCATAGTTTCTCTCAGTGCAGCATCAATTGCTTTGTTAATGGTAATAACTGCCATAGCTGTCTCTTAAAGTCCTTTTAGGGAAGCCCAGAGTATCACAAAACAGTGATTAGCTAAGGGATGAATTCTAGGGAAAAAAATCACATAGTGCCAAGATGGCACTCTGCTTCTCGATCCAGGTTCTTCTCCCTTCTTTCTCTCAAAAGACTCTATGAACATTCTGAACTTAAGAAATAAAACAAGTATTTCCATAACAGAATAGAAAAAAGATGATTATACATGAAATTGCAAATCTGTCGTGTACAACTTTATATTCCTTTTAAATATATAATAAAGTTAAGTATATAAGAAAGTTATATAATAAATATAAGAAAGTTATATAATATATAAACATATAATAAATGCAACTTTCTCTTTTTTCCCTTTTTTTCTTCCCTCCCCCTCCTACTCTAGAGACAGCTACAATTAGAAACAAATATGTAAAAACCATTCTATGCAAACTTCTATTTATAATTTCTTTCCTGGAAGCAGATACTGTCTTCTTTCATATATCCTTTGTAGTTAATTTGGGTATTTATAGTAGTCTACCAAGTTGTTCTTAAAACAATGTTGTTGTTGCCATATGCAGTGTTCTCCTGATTCTGCTCATTGGATGATGTATGCTGAGGACCATCTCCATGACAACACCAAGCTTCATAGTAAAAAATAAAGTATTATGGTTATTAACATTGTTGTCATTACCATCTCATTTTTACATAATCTCTAAAGTTTGCAAAGCACTTCCTTTACAACACTTAGGAAAATGATGTAAGTATAATTATCCCTATTTTAAAAAAGAGAAAACCAAGGCTCACAGAAATTGTGATTTTCAATGTCACACAAGTAGCAAATATTGGTAGTAGGTTTGTAAATGGTCTAAAAACTGGGACTTTTAGCACCCTCTGTTCCCTTTACACCATGCTGTTACTGTGGAAACCGAAGGAAGCCACTCAGGATGGAAGACCATTTTGCTAATCTGATTCCCAGGTTACTGGGGCCAAAGTATTAATTACCTAGAGGTCAATCTTCAGTTTATGCATCTTTCTGTACTTAGCTAAGCTGGTCTTCAGATAGTGGATCTGGACTGCTGCTGGAACCATAATGGAAGCCTTTCCAACTTGACACAACTGACAAGAGTCCACATCTGCAAGTCTAGATTTTGAGATGCCAATATGAGGAACTAGAATAGGACTTAGTGGAAGTGGCTAATTGTTAGGAGTTTAAAAAAAAAAGTCTAAGACAAATGAATTGAATGATGGATGACATCTGTTTTGATTTTTTAGTATTGCTTTGACTAGTCAAAAAAATGAAACATTATGAATAAAGAATAGAAATCTTATGGCCATTAGCTTGTGAGATCTCAAAGTGCTATAAGATATTTGTTTTAATTAAATTTTTTTCCAATTAATAAGAAATTGTTTTCTCTCCCTCCCATTCCCAGTGAAAAAGAAAAGAAAAAGAAAACTCCTATAACAGATATGCATGGTCAGGCGGGGGCAAGGCAAATTCACCTCCTTTACCATGTCCAAAAATGTACGTCCTGTGCCTTGAGTTCATCACCTCTCTGTCAGGAGATGGACAGCATGATCCATCGCTGGCTGTCTGGAATCATGGCTGGGCACTGCATTAACGAGAATTCTTCAAAGTTGCTATTTCCAGGGCCTCAGTAATGAGGTCTGAAGGTCTGCTTGTCATTTGAAGCTACAATTGCCTTTAAAAATCTTTGTTTTGCCTTTTTATCACTTATGCAGAAAGCACCAAGATGATCTTCCCAGATGTTTCAATAAAATACCCACATAAAAGGAAGAGAAGAGACCTGTAAATAATTAATATGATATTACACACAGCCTGGCTTTTTCAGATTATCACCATATATATATGACTGGAAGACTGAGTTCCACATCTTAAATGCTGCCATTGAAACTGCTCCACAGATCAAGAACAAAAGGTGGCATAAAATGAAGAACTGAAAACCACTGGAAGTGGGCGTTAACCAATTTTCAATTCAACAAAAATGTCTTAAGTATCTGCCATATGCAGACTACTGTTTTAGATAGTGAGGAAGTACAATGATAAATAAGACATGGCATCTAACCTCATGGAGTTTATAGTCTAGCAGTAGAGTAAGAAACCTACGTTACTTGAGCAACTGTGAATGACTTAGCTATTTTCAGCATCCAAGACAACCCCAAAGGACTCATGAAAAAGCTATCCAATCTCCAGAGAAAGAACCAATGGCATCTAAATATGGACTGAAATATGCTATTTTGTTTTCACTTTCCTTCTTTTAGGTTTTTTTTTTTTTTTTTTTGGTTCAAGTTTTCTTCCACAAAACGACTACTATGGAAATATGTTTTACATGATTGTACGTACACCCAGAGCCATCTCCAGTCGCCCTGATTTATATTTCATCACTGGACGCAGATGGCTACAGAAGAGAAAGTGAGGCTGGCCACTTCGCACAGCCCTCCCTCACTTAAAGCCAATTCTTTGGCATGTCATGGCATCACCTCCCTGAGGTCCTCTTCAAGAATGAAGTACATAGGGGGAGGAGCCAAGATGGCGGAGTAGAAAGACTCACTGTATGCTAGCTACGAATCCACAGCCCATAAATTTCCTGTAAAAAGAATTCCCCACAAATTCTGGAGTACTGCAAGCCGCACACCAACACAGTGGAAGAGATTTCCGTTCCAGAGAGCCCTGGAAAGCTGTCCCCAGGGGTCCATCACGCTCCAGACAGCAGAGCCCACCCTTGTGCTGCCCTGGCCACAGGGCCCCAGAGGAGCAGATCCGAGCAGGCTTCAGGGACGGAACCTCCGGCGGCCACAAAGGACCCTCTGCCCACAGGCATTCCAGGTCAGTGAGAGAGACTTCTGGGCTGGCCGAGAAGGGAGCAGGGTGTCTCTGTGACTTGGGCCCCCTCGGGAGGCAGCAGCAGAGGCGACCACGGCCGGGGACTCCCTGAGCAGGCAGGAGCTCCATTACCAAAAGTCTCTGCATAAACTCCCTGAGGGAACTGAGCCTGGGAGGTGGCCCTGCCCCCACCCAAGCACCAGAACTTAAGCTCACATTGAATAGCAGCCACTCCCATCCCTGAAAGCCCTGAGACTGGGGAGCAGCATTTGAATCCAGACCCCAAGCACTAGCTGGGCAGATCTAGGCGGGGGTGGAGAGGAATCTCAGAAGTCAAGTAACTGGCTGGGAAAATGCCCAGAAAAAGGAAGCAAAATAAGACCATAGAGAGCTACTTTATTGGGGAAGAGATGTTCCATCCTCCTTTCATTTCTGATGAAGAAGTACAATGCTTGCCATCAGGGAAAGATGTGGAGGTCAGGGCCTCTCTATCCCAGACATCCGAGGTGGATGTCCAGTGGGTTCAGGCCATGGAAGAGCTCAAAAAGGATTTTGAAAAGCAAGTTAGACAGGTGGAGGAAAAACTGGGAAGAGAAATGAAAGAGATGCAAGAAAAGCATGAAAAGTGGGTCAATACCTTGGTAAAGGAGACCCAAAAAAATGCTGAAGAAAATAACACCTTGAAAAATAGGCTCCCTCAATTGGTAAAAGAGGTTCAAAAAGCCAATGAGGAGAAGAATGCTTTCAAAAGCAGAATTAACCAAATGGAAAAAGAGGTTCAAAAGCTCACTGAACAGCATAGTTCTCTCAAAATTAGAATGGAACAGATGGAGTCTAATGATTTTCTGAGAAACGAAGAAATCATAAAATAAAACCAAAAGAATGAAAAAATGGAAGAGAATGTGAAATATCTCATGGGAAAAACAACTGACCTGGAAAATAGATCCAGGAGAGACAATTTAAAAATTATGGGACTACCTGAAAGCCATGATCAAAAAAAGAGCCTAGACATCATCTTCCATGAAATTATCAAGGAAAACTGCCCTGAGATTCTAGAAACAGAGGGCAAAATAAGTATTGAAGGAATCCATCAAACACCACCTGAAAGAGATCCAAACAGGGAAACTCCTAGGAACATTGTGGCCAAATTCCAGAGTTCCCAGGTCAAGGAGAAAATATTGCAAGCACCTAGAAAGAAACAATTCCAGTATTGTGGAAATACAATCAGGATAACACAAGATCTAGCAGCTTCTACATTAAGGGATCAAAGAGCGTGGAATAGGATATTCCAGAAGTGAAAGGAACTAGGACTCAAACCAAGAATCACCTACCCACCAAAACTGAGTATAATACTTCAGGGGAAAATGTGGTCTTTCAATGAAACAGAGGACTTTCAAGCATTCTTGATGAAAAGACCAGAACTGAAAAGAAAATTTGACTTTCAAACACAAGAATGAGAAGAAGCATGAAAAAGTAAACAGCAAAGAGAAGTCATAAGGGACTTACCAAAGGTGAACTGTTTACATTCCTACATGGAAAGACAATATTTGTAACTCTTAAAATTTTTCAGTATCTGGGTAGTTGGTGGGTCCACACACACACACATGTACACGCATGCACGCACACACACATACATGCACACACATACAGAGACAGAGAGCACAGAGTGAATTGAATAGGATGGGACCATATCTTAAAAGAAATTAAGGTAAATGCTGAGAAATGTAGTGGGAGGAAAGAGGGTGAAATGGAATGGGGTAATTATATGTCATTTAAGAGGCAAGCAGGAGACTTTTTAGTGGAGGGAAAAAGAGGAGAGCTGAGAAAAAAAAAAAAACAATAAGTTTACCCTCATCACATTTGACTAAAGTAAGGAATAAAATGCATACTCATTTTGGTATGAAAACCTATCTTACAGTATAGGAAAGTGGGGGAGAAGGAGATAAGCAAGGGGGGGGGATGATGGAAGGGAGGGCAAAGGGAGGAGGGAGCAATTTGAAGTCAACACTTGGGGAGGGACAGGATCAAAAGACAGAAGAGAAACAATGAGGGGCAGGATAGGATGGAGAGTAATTCAGTTAGTCTTACACAACATGACTATCAGGGAAGTCATTTGCAAAACTACACAGATATGGCCTATATTGAATTGCCTGCCTTCCCAACGGGAATGGATGGGGAGGGAGGGATGGGGAGAATTTGGAACTAAAAGTTTTAGGAACAACTGTTTAGTTTTGTGTTGCTACTAGAAAAGAAGACATCCAGTTAATGAGGAATAGAAAGTCATCTGGCCCTACAGGAGAAAAGAGAAGATGGAGACAAGAGAAGGGAGGGATGACAGAAGAGAGGGCAGATTGGAGATAGGGAAAATTAGATTGCTTGGTGTATTGGGGTGGGGGGAGGGGAGAAATGGGGAGAAAATTTGGAACCCAAAATTTTGTGAAAATGAATGTAAAAAGTTAAATAAATAAATTTATATTTAAAAAAAAAAGAATGAAGTACATATAGCCAATAGTAACAACATCTATTACCTATATCAGATTGCTTACCATCTCAGGGAAAGGAGAGAGGAGGAAGAGAAGAATGGAATTTGTAGCTCAAAACTTTAAAAAACTCAAATGTTAAAGCTATTTACATGTAATTGGGGGACTACATATAAGTATATGTGTATATATATGTATATGTATGAATATATATTTATATACATATGTGTTTATATTTATATATATGTATTTAATTTAAAAAAAAAAAAACATATCATTAGCAGAGGTAGCTAGACAATAAAGTGAGTAGAGCAGTGAACCTGGAGTCAAGAAAACCCAAGTTCAAATCTACCTCAGATACTTACTAGTTGTATGATGCTGGGCAAGTCACCCTCTGTCTGCCTTTGTTTCCTCATTTACAAAATGGAGGTGATAATAGTACCTCTCTCAAAGGGTGATTATGAGGACAAAAATGAAATAGGATTTTAAAAGACTTTGCAGACCTTAAACACTATAGAAATTCTAATTCTAATTATCTCTACCACCACCATCACCAACATGAATGTCAGAAAAAAGGCTTCATCTTTGTTATCAAGGAATTAATGTTGTTAAGTGAATCTCACCTCTATTAAAGAAATACAAAAGGGACTCAAGAGGGCTTTGCCAGATTCTTCCTGACCACGGTTCCTACATAAAAATATTCACAATACAAAATGAAGCATGATAAACGTTGGAGAGGAGCAAATCAAATGCTGCATGAGGTTCAAGTCAGGGTGGGAATTGAAGAATTCATAGGGGCAATGGGGTTGCCTGAATTGTTAACCTGGGTCATGAAGGATGTGTAAAGAAAGTGAGGTTGGTGACCTTGTACAGCTCTCCCTCACTCAAATCCAAGTCAACTACAAGTCATGTCATCACTTCCTTTATGTCATGGTCCTCTTTGAAAACAAAGGACAAATACAACCTGTGAGTAGACCAAGCTGTCTGAATGGGGACCCAGTCAATTGGGTAACTCGGCTCATCCTCTCCCTCTCCCTCTCATTCTCCTCTCCAAAGGAAGGTAAATTTTGATGGTTATTAGTTGGCCAGTTAACTTGGGGTTTACTAGCTAGATTTCTTTTCTTCTTTCCTTCCTTCCTTTCTACCTCTTTCTTTCTTTCTTCCTTCCTTTCTTACCTTTCCAAAAACCTTAACCCTAGTGCACTTTGAAGCCCATAGATTGCACAATAATGCTAACTGTTGCTCTTTCCCTCCAGCTTGATTTAGTTATCTTTTTCTTTTCCTCATTCCCTGACTACTTCTTAACGAGGTCTATTCACTGAATGGGTGTTACTCCACTTTAAGTGAGTACCTGATTAGGCTTTAGCCTAAAGAGGCCAAGGTCTCCCATTGCATGCTGGACTTTCTCCATTCATCCTGATGAACATCTGGTCACTGGATCCCGATGGCTCAGGAGGAGAAAGTGAGGTTGGTGCCCTTGCACAGCCCTCCCTCCCTCAAAAACAAAGTCAAGTGCAAGTCATGTCATCATTTTTCTGACATCATGGTCTTCTTTGAAAACAAAGGACAAACACAACAAAAGGGTAGCACCCTTAACTCACTTTTTAAAGAGGTGAGGCCTATTCATTGAATGAGTGTTACCTCATTCAAAGTAAGAACCTGAAAAGACCTGAGACTAAGGGCCAGGGTTTGCTATTGCAACCTGGGACATCTCCAATCATCCTGATGAATATCTGGCCACTGGACGCAGATGACTCTGGAGGAGAAATTGAGGTGGGTGACCTTGCACAGTCCTCCCTCATTCAAATCCAAGTCAATTGCAAGTCATGTCATCATTTCCCTAATGTCATAATCCTCTTTGAAAAGGAAGGACAAACACAAGGGGGAGGAATGTCATCATTCCATTTTCTTCTGGCATCAATGAGGATCTACTGCAGACTCAACATAAACCAATCATAACTACTATTCTACTAGGCTTCCCTTGACCCCTCCCACCACCACCACACAAACACATGCGCAAAAACACACACACACGCACACGCACACTACTCACTTTTTTTAACTTGTCAAGAAGGTTCTGGAATTGTTAATGTAACCCCATGTCACATAACTGTGGTATGGTTAATAATTTTCCTGAGAGTCAATGTGCCCTAACCCTACATTCTCCAACCTTTCTAGATAAATGGCAGTTTACTATATAAGTCATGTACTTCATTGCCTCAGGGATCTGCTATTTCCTCAATGTGAGAATTCCCTCTCTGCAAAGAGATCTTGGGCTTAGTAGCTAAATCTTAGGAAGTTGCCTAAGACTCAGAGAAATTAAATGACTTGCCTCAATGACTGCACAATCAACTGGCATTTGTATGAAGCTTTAAGGTTTTCCATATGTCATCTCACTTGATACCAAAGCAAGTATCAGAAGCAGGATTTGAATCCAAATCTTCCTGAATATCTGGCGTTCTTATTCACTACCTCACATGACTTCCTGTGTGTTACATATCCTCACTAAATACTTCTTGATTGACTGGTTGGTCCCTTATTTGCCTCATCAGCAGTGATGCCTTCCTTGGTTACCATCAAATGTCCATTTCTCATTCAACTGAAGGGAGGAAAAGATTTTCACTTGAAGTTAAAAGCTGTCTGAACATGACATGTCAGAAGATTATTTGATCAATGTAGACATACTGAAGACATACTCTCTGCATGGATGCCCTCATACAGTTTTTAACCTTCGGTGACGCCAAGTGTACTAATAGATGCTCTAAGGATCATTTTGATGCCAGCTGCAACATGATGCGTCATCATCCTTGAAATGACAACATGAATGTAGAGAAGAAACTGATGAACTTCCAAGCAACTGATGAACTTCCCTCCACCAAAAAAAAAAAAAAAAAAATCTTAAGTTTGTATAGTCATTTCAGTCATGTTGGATTCTCCATGACTCCATTTGGGATTTTCTTGGCAAAGATAATGGAGTGATTTGCCGTTTCCTTCTTCAGTTTATTTGACAGATGAGGAAATTGAGGCAAATAGGGTTAAGTGATTTGCCCAGAGTCACATTGCTAGTAAGCACATGAGGCTGGATTTGAATTCAGGTGTTCCTAACTCCAGGCTCAGCACTCAATCTACCATGCTACCTAGTTGCCATAGGCTCTACTTTTGGGGGAAAAAAAACAATGACAAATCTATCCCAGACACATGTGATAGGTAAATCAATGATCCTACAATAGTTCATCTTCCCATGGTTAAGATCAGCATTTTTTCACAGAGAATCGACCTATGCAGTCCTAGCTCTCCCCCTCTTCTTGCCTCCCCATCTTCCTTGCTCTCCCCTGTTATTGAGGGAACTCCATCTGGCAGACATTATCACAGAGATATTCTAATTTATAGAATCATAAGATTTCAAGTTGAAAGAGATCAAGAGACCATCAAGTTCAACCTCTTTTATAGAGGAAGGAATGAGGCCCTTTGAAGTTAAATAAGTTGCCCAAGGTCGCACAAGCCAGTGAGATTCTAAAGCAGAATTTGAACTCAGGTCTTCCAATTCCAAGCCTAAGCACCCTATCCATGAAGCTATGTAGGAGCGTCTTAAAATCTTGGGATTGTTAACAAAGAGATTTTTAATATGGTATGAACCAACAAATGAAAAAATGAATGAAAAGTATTAGGTGCTTTTTGTATAGAAATCACCATGGCAATGTATTAAGTGCTAAGCATTAGTGATATAAATTTAAAAATTAGACAGTCAAAAAAAAATCTTGGAAATAATTTGTTACATAAGATTTTCCATACTATGTGTTCTCCTTGCCCTATAGCCAAGAGTGGTAACATCTAGGCTCTGGTGGGTGGTGGGGATGGGGGGACTAACATATGCACACATTTTTATGTTTAATCTGCAATATTAAACTTTTTTAAGTCTATACAATAAATAAAACAATAAATCAAGCCCCAATTTATAGTGATTACCAATTTCTGAAGTATAAATGCTCACACAGAGCTAAATCTAGGAACTCTTGTCTATAACTTCTTTTCTTTTGGCTAATCTCAGTGAGTCAGGACTAGTCTATACAAAGGCAAAAAAAAAAAACTTTTCCTTGCTACTTCTCCCTATATTCTCATCCCTACTTGATCCTGAGTTTGGTGGCTAAGACTAGGCCCTTGTATTAGCAAGGATCCTGACATACACAGGAGGGCCTGCTGTACAGGTTCTTAGATCTGCTTTTCTAAAAGAAAGCATCTTTTGAAGGGTCAACAATTTGCCTATATAGAATTGTATACCATCTTGAAGAGGGAGGGGGGTGGTGGGTGGTAGGTAGGGGGGGGAAGAAAATCTAAGTTTTATGGCAGTGATTATAGAACATTAAAAATAAATAAAATGAATTTAAAAAATCTATTTAATCAAGCACATAAATCATTCACTTAGTTCAGGAGAAAAAGTCAGCACCCTGAATTTCAGAGAAAATACAAACAGAGAAATAAAGAACAACAGACAGGGCTTCCAATTACGTGACCATAAGCAATACATACCTCACAGATCAAAGACAGATCCAACTGTCTGACCATTATATACATACAAAGTTACCAGAGAGAGAAGCACCAACATCTATGTTTTCAAAGCCATGGGGTTCCTTAGCAGCTGCCCAGAGTCTCGTCTGGCCAAACAAATACTTCCAGTGAATAATCACCAAAACAAAATGTCACCTCAAAGTATTTATACATTTTTCAGAGCCAGAGGGCATCACAACCCTTGGGAATCAGTGTCTCATTAAAAATTAACAAAGGTGTAGGCCTTCCTATAACACAAATTCCCCTAATCAAACTTCCCTTAATGGGCAGGCTAATTAATGGGTGGAGATGTTTAATTGTCATAAATAACATTATGCCCTGCCTTCTCAAGAAATTGTCTACTTCTGAGGTTCAAGTCCCAGGCTACTCAGATGTTGGTCTTACCCTGCCTTCTGCCATGGATGGGGCCTCTCAGTATCCCTGAACTGTGCTCTGTTGTGATTCTTTGGTCATGTCTGAATCTTCATGTCTCCATGGACCATACCATCCATGATGTTTTCCTGACAAGAATACTGGAGCAGTTTGCCATTTCCTTCTCCAGAAGGAATTGTGCTGTACTCTGGCTCTATCTCCTGCCTTGGGTAGGATTTCCCTGTGTTCAGTTGGCTCCTACAGACTATTCTTTTCAGGAGTTTAACAGTAGTAAATAGAGAGATAAATCCCAAAGATAAAAGGTTAAAAGATACAGGATAAAAGATGGCCCCTCCTTAAGTGATAGAGTCAGGGAATGTATTCACAGATAATGGGGTTTTAATTTGTTTTCAAGGCATCAACACAAACTCTTCACAAAACATAAACAAATTCTTCAGCTCTGTCTCTCTAGAGTGTATGTCTTTGCTCCCAATTAGATTTACTGTCTCTTACAGCTTGAAAGCAATATTTTGGAGAAGGAGAGGGAAAGCCCTTCTATCCCAAAGCAATTCTCTATCAGGCACTGAGTTCCTCTTCCACTTCTGCTCCAGACTTATTAGACTCACTGGAATCATTCATCTCTCTCCAAGGCTTAGCTATTTCAAACTCTGTCAGGTATGGCACACTTATTTATTTAGTTTTGCTTGGTGATGATGATTTGATTCAGTTATTGAGTACAGTTATTGAGTATTCAGTACAGAGATAAAAGGGTGTTAACCAATTGATTAAATATCCTTTAATTAATTCATTAAAACTCCTTTACCTGTGGGTACAATTATCCCTTCCACATTGCAACTTTCCCCATTGCAGTTTTGATATATCACAGGCCAGCATAAGAAATTAAATAGGAATTTGGGAGGAGTTTTGCAGAAGCCACAGATGACAGGCAAATGTCAACAGATGACACAGAAAAAGTTTAGAAACTGAGAAGTACATAAAATATACGTATGGCATTGTATAATTGCAACGTATTCTATCTCTTAATACCATAATAATTCAGACTTCTGCTCTGGTAGGAAGGGAAGGCCAAAAGTATTTATGCAGATTTTCCAGATTGTAGCGATGCCACATCCATAACCCTCATGATGTGGAAGGGATAACTGCACATCAGCTGAACTACAGGTTGGGGAGGAAGAAGAATTTGACCCAAGCATGAGCCCCAAATCCAGAAACTGAGGCTTGAAGATATAAATAAATGGGGGTGGGAAAGTGAAAGGGGGATGCCAAACACAAAGAAGAACAGACTAAAAGTACAATAAGTTCAAATAGAGCCTCAGAAAAATAATGTCCTAGCCACAGACTACCTGGAAGAAATTAAACAAGAGATACCAAATGGAACAAGAGATACCAAAAGGAGGTAAAAATAGCAAGGACAATTAATGCCTTAGAATAATACATGGTGATAAACCTCACCTAAAAATTGAACTCCCTGAAAATTAGGATTGGTCAAATAGAAAATTAATCCATGAAACAAGGAATATTAAAACAAAATCAATACTGGATTCACTTGGACCAAATTAATCTGAGAAAATCTGGAACAGAAACTTTTTGATGAAGTGATTGCATCTTCATTCTTTAACTACCAAAAAGACCACCCATCAACAGGAAAAGCAATAGTAACAGCAGCTTTGTTTCAAGTTCAAATTGAAGCATAAATCCATCTCTTCCCCTTACTCTCCCTGCCCATTTAAGGAAAAGCAATAAAACACCTAAATTAAAAAAAATAGTAACAAGTGCTGTTTTAAATATTGATGACTTTTCATTTTAGCACGTTGTTAAGGCAATCCAGCCATTATACATTTGTATGGCATTTTAAGATTTACAAGATACTTTATAACTGTTATCTCATTTTGTCTTCATAACGACTCTGGAAGGTAAGTGTTATTATCATCCCCATTATATAGATGAAGAAACTGAGAGAAGGTATAACCAACTCACAGGAAACAGACTCCGAGAGTGACTTTGACTTATCCAAGAGCACAGCCCCCTGACAACAAAAGAATCCTTGTGTGTAGAACGATCTCAAAAGCTACTCCCCTCGACTACAACATCTACCTCCCTCTATCTTAGGCCCCTAACATCTACAGACCATTGAAAAATCTAAGGGGAGCTACTAGGATGGAACTCAAGTACATGTTGTTGCTTCATATCCCTGGATCAGGTCAAACGGCAGTGAGCTGTGTCGTTGGGTTTTAGGGGTGGATTAATAACTATATATTGTACTCTTCCTACATGAGTGAATGTAACTACATGATATATAGATAGATAGATAGATAGATAGATAGATAGATAGATAGATAGATAGATAGATAGATAGATAGATATAGTTCAATGAACTCCAGAGTTGAATCAATTTAGCCTCAAATTGTAAATGTGACCATATCTCTCTTCCTGGAAATCTTTGTACCTCATAAAATTGCTATTTACTATTCATATTACTTGGACAGTTAGGTTGTATAGAGTGTATAGAGTGCTGGGCTTGAAGTCAAGAAGACTTAAATTCAAATAAATTTGAATTTGACCTCTGACACTTGCTAACTGTATGACTCTGGACAAGTCACTTGACCCTGTTTGCTTCAGTTCCTCATCTCTAAAGATAAGCTCGAGAAGGAAATGAGTATCAGGGGTGGGGAAACTGTGGCCTTGATGCCACATGTGGCCTTCTAGGTCCTCAGGGGAAGCATTTTGACTGAGCCCAAGTTTTACAGAACAAATTCTTTTATTAAAGGGATGGGTTCTGTGAAGTTTGGGGCTGTACTTGAGGGCTTAGAGGGCCTCAAGGCCTTAGATTCCCCATCCCTCAACTAACCATTCTAGTATCTTTGCCAAGACAACCCCAAAATGGGATTACAGAGAGTCAAACAACAATTCTTATTACTTGAAGGCTTCTCATATGGATATTTTAAATGTGAAAGTAAAGTTGGTGGTCATAACATCTCTATTCTGTTTTGGCATTGGCCTGGTGATACTGGTCTGATGATTGGGGAAGAAGATTCAAGTCAATGTGGAGAAATCCAGATCTGGGACAAGACCAGTAAGAAATGTGACTCCTAGAAACCTGATTAACTATAACTTCATGTATAGTTATCTATCAATCTGTTGTTGTGTCAAATACATGAGAACACATAATCTCTCATCCTCCTACCCATACCTTATCCCATGGCAACTTTCACCTAATTGCTCTGGTCATTACTCTCTACACCCACCTTTTCTCCCATGCCAATTTATATCTCCATGAAGCATCCTCCCAACTCAGTGCTGAAGCTTCTCAAAATCTGTTATTTTATAGTTTTGTGCAGGTTTCCCTATCATCACCCCAAATTACTTCTATCATTGCTCAAATTGCTTCGGTAGATAAACTTTGAAGATATTCTTGAAAAGCAAACATCTTGCTTTGAACGCTGTCTCAAAGAACCAGCTTCACAATTAGTATTTTAAAACCAAGCACTTATTTTCAAAACCATTTGATTGCTAAATCCCCCTGTGCAAAATTGTGCTTTGCTTCTTCACTGCAATCTAAAAGTCTTTGAAAATGGGAAGAGAAAATATGCATGTGAATCCAATGGTACAGAAATAAAAGTCAATAAGAGGGATTTGTTCCACAATAAGTCATTTGACTTTAAAATGTCATCTTCTCTAAGGTAATTTTATCAGATGTCTCCTGATGTGTTCCATGGAGATCAAAGACAAAACAGCTTTGTCATTTGCACAGTGGTTTAGTTTTCCATGACAGTGCTACGTAGATCTAGAATTGTTAGCAAGTTGAGCAAAGAAAAAGAAGTGACATCATCTATGGATTTCATGGAATCCAAAAAAATAATCACTGGTAAATGTCTTTTCTTAGATGTCACTTTCTCCTTAAACCTTGACCCTCTACCCTCATGAATATTGTTATTTTACCCCAAAGAATTATTATCATTATTGTATTTATTTTCCCCAAAGGATCACAATATTAGAAGACTCCACCAAAAATCATAATAGGTAGCATTTGTATAGTACTTTAAGATTTGCAAGACACTTTACAATTATTATCTCATTTTATCCTCATAATAACTCTGGGAGGGAGGTGTTATCCTATCATACAGATGAAGAAACTAAGGCAGGCAGAGGGGTATTAAATCTCATCCTCAGTATCATGAGAATAATAGAAATTACATTAAAAGTTACAGTTTATCTTGAGTCTTCTTGACTTCAGGTCTATTCACTGCACCACTTAGCTGCTTCTGGGAGATGAGAAGGTGCTACAGACATGGAATGTTGCATGCCCTTTCAAATGAGATCGCTGTATGTAACCCTGCCCCAAGCCCATTGGTGTGGTACTCTTTCCTTTTGATAGAGACGAAAGCCCTGCTCAGTCTGAGGGCCAGGGCAGAGATTGTCAGAGCTGAGAAAGTTTAACTCCAGGGCAGTCCCCTTCAAGAACCTCGTTGGTCTCTTTCAGTGCTCTTCAAGATCAGTCCATTTTGGGGACTCATCAAGTCTTTTCTTTGTAATTCTGCTTCAGGTGGTTCTGGCTTCCAACTTCAAGAGAAAAGATGGAAAAAGTCAATTCCACTTCAGGTTGCTGAAGAAAAAGATTCTGAGAAGACATGAGTGGAGCTAGCAGTCTCAATCATGTCTCTACTCCCAGCTTGCTACACTTGAGACTTTGGGAAATTTACCCTTGGGTGAGATCCAGGACACCCGTCTCTTGACTACACTGGATTATGCTCCCAATGTGAGAGAGCTCCTGCACTTTCTATTGTATGGTATATATTTCCATTTGAATAACTTCTCTGACTTCTGTTTTGCTGGTTGGTTGACTGGTTGGTTGTTGTCCTCCATTCTCAAAGAGGACCAAAATGACATCACTATGTTAAAGTCAAGTTTCATTGTGTTCAACCGTGGCTAATCAAACCAACATGAACTCTGAATGCTGTGCCACAGATTAGGCACTGATAGTCTATGTGAACATTTGGGGTGGATACTCTAAATTTGTGCATCCTATGTTTCCTTTGAGCTATTTCAATTCTACTTTGCTCATAGAGCACAGCACCTTCTGTGATATGAGCATGCCATGCTGAGCAGTGTCAGGGTCTCCCATGTCACAAAATTAATTACAAAGTTCTTAGAGACCTTGAGACTGTCCTTGTATTACCTCTTCTGACCACAGGTGATGGCTTGCCCCATGCGAGTTCTCCAGAAAATAGTCTTTTTCACAAGCGTACATTTTGTATTCAAACAACGTGGCCAGCCCATAGGAGTTGCACTCTCTGAAGCATAGTTTGAATGCTTGGCAGTTTAGTTTGAGTAAGGACTTCGGTGTCTGATACCTTATCCTGCCAGGTGATCTTCAGAACCTTCCTAAGACAGTTCAAAGGGAAGCAGTTCAGTTTTCTGGTATGGTGATGACAGACTGTCCATGTTTCACAAGCATGTAACAATGAGGTCAGCACAACAGCTCTGTAGACCTTCAGTTTGGTAGTCAGTCTACTACTTCTCCTCTCCCATACTTTTCTTTGGAGCCTCCCAAACATTGCTCTAGTTCTGGCAATGCATGCGTCAACCTCAGCATCGATGTAAACATCCCTGGAAAGTACACTACCAAGGTAAGTGAACTTATCTACAGCATTCAAAGCTTCTCCATTTTCTGTAAGTGATGGTTCCACATATGGATGGTGTGGTGATGGCTATGGAGTACCTGTGTTTTCTTGGTGATAATTGTTAGGCCAAAACTAACACAAGTAACATTGTGTTCTGACCCAGATGAGCAAATACCAAATCTCTGAAAGCTGCCCGCTTGTTTTCTGCTCCACTGTTGCCAACTGTGTGTTGGCTCAACTTTTCCTTCAAGTTAGCAACAAACTGTTCACACTCAAAGAATTGTAATTTGTTGACATTAATTCTTCTGGTCGTCATTTGGCCTTGGGGGTACCACTTTTAATGAATGAGAATATTTAGCTTAGAAAGGATATACACTCACACATTACCTTTGTCACTCTCACTCTTGTCTGTCTCTTCTCCTTACAATCACATAGTCTATTTGACATTAGTGTTTGCTGCCAGGGTACATCCATGAAGTTTTATTGTGTTTAGGTAAACGGAAAAAGGTGTTGATGATGAGAACGTCATGAGATGCACCAGTCTTCAATAGTAAGTGATCATTGCTATTGCTGTTTCCAACTCCATTCCTCCCTGGGACTCCCAGTCTGAACCTACTCTATCATTAGTCACCCAGAATTACAAACTTGTTCTCTTTCAGCACATTGATTTTATAAGGGTCTCTAGGTCTTCATAAATAAAGGGGCTTCTTTGTTATTTGCTACATGTGTATTTATTGTGGAGCCGGTATTAGGTGGGGAAGGGGTCAAGCCTTGGATACAGAACTGGGAATCCTCCTTCCTCCAAAAAATTACAAAATGATGAGAAATTAGCTCAACCTAATCATATACCCTAGACAAAAAATATGTAAGAGAGCAGATAGACATAATTCTAGCCTGGTACTCCCTCTCTCTGAGTACCTCTCCAACTTCCTGCCTCTCTTTCTGGAAGAAATAAAAGTCTCCCTTGGAGAAAGGTGGGTGGAGAAGAGGCCAGAGATGTTCATTCTGTCTCCCTTTTTTGAGCCATACAATGACAGCCTTCCTCTTGCAATACTTGGGTCTCTTGCTATAGGTGGACTCCTCTATACATAGAGGGCCCACTGTCTCTCACTACATGTAAATTTAGCTTTAACTTAACTGTTTACTTTGTTACAAGAGACCTCTCATACAGTGGGAGTAATCTGCAAATGTTTATAATGTAAAAACAAAACATCAATAGAACTTTAAAAGATGTCCTTAAAAAAATTATGATTCATTTGTTTCCCTGAAAAGTATGAGAAAGCTCATATACAATATGAAGTAGGTTAGGACAGAAATTAATGATAATCCTAGAAGAATCACCATATGCAATGATAGAACAATTTTAAAAGGATTCGATAACAACTTAAAACTACGGCTGAGACCAGCAGAGCCCAGCGAGTGACAGCCACCAAGCTCCAGATATCAGCCCAGCAGCTCCAGAGACCTTCAGCCTGCAGATTAAACATCTGTAAGTCACCTACTTGAACTTCTGGGAGCCAGGATGGCAGAGTGATTAGTAAATGCTCTCTCCTCCCCCCCTTGATGACCTCGAAAGAACCATAAAATATTTCCCCAGAAAAATCCTGGATCAGCAGAAACAGTAGAGGGGGCAAATAGTTTTATAACACCTAAGGCTAGGAAAATAGTTAAGGGGGATTCCTCCTACTGTGGCAGAGGCAAACAGGAAGGAAAAGGGACCCAGGGAGGAGGAAACTTGCACTAGGACCCAGGCAAGCCTCAGTGCCAGGAGAGGAGCCCCAGGAGGGGTGGAAACTTGCACTAGGATCTAGGTGTGCCCCAGCACTCCAGGGGAAGTGGGAGATCAATAGGGCAACTGGGATCACCATCCCCTGAGCTTGCCTTTGCCTCAGTTCAGCTGAGGATATCTCCTGCGACCAGACCACCCCTCCCCTACACTTAACAAGCTAACCCCAGGGCTGATGGGGAAACACAAAACTATGGTTGAAATCTGCTGGGAGATGTGTAATTGTCAATTAACAGTCAAAAGGCATTTATTAAGTACCTACTATGTGCCAGGTAGTCTCAGGGAGCTCACAGTCTAATGAGAGAGACAACGTGCAAATCAATATGCATAAACAAGATATACACAGGATAAATTAGAGAGGATCTCAGAGGGAAGACACTAAGATTAAGGAAGACTGGAAAAGGCCTTTTACAAAAAATGGAACTTCAGCTGATACTTGAAGGAAGCCAGGGAAGCTGGAGGATGGCATGGAGATGAGGAGGGAGAGTGTTCCAGGCATGAGGCACAGTTAGTAAAAAATGCTCAGATTCAGAAGATGGAGTCTTGTTCAAGGAACATCAAAGAGGTCAGTGTCACAGAGTGTATGGAGCAAGGTATAAAAAGACTGGAAAGGAAGGAAGGGTTCAGGTTATGAAAGACGACTTTAAGAGCCAAACAGAGGATTTTATATTTGATCCTAGAGGTAGAGGAATACGCTAAAATCTGAATGGAGGGCAGGGAAGGGAGTTGGAAGTAGGAGGGGATGAGGGTTCTGTGTCTAGTAAGGAAATAGCATTTGATAAAATAAAAAATAGGGCACCTAGATGGTGCAGTGGATAGAGTACAAGGCCTGAAGTTAGGAACACATCTCCCTGAGTTCAAATCTGACCTCAAACATTTCCTGGCCATGTTATACTGGACAAGTCTCTTAACTCTGTTTGCCTCAGTTTCCTCATCTGCAAAATAAGCTGGAGAAGGAAATAGCAAACCATTCCAGTGTTTGCCAAAAAAAAAATAGTGCAAATGAGGTCACAAAGGGTCAAATGAACAGAAATTTGATACAATTCTTGTTGATTCTTGTTTACTCAGAAAGTAAAAAGTGAGGAAATAAAGTCATTAGGTCAAAATACAACGGGTTAGGAACTAGATTGTCTTCTTAGTTTATAATATGAAACTCCTTGGGCTAACGGATTAAAGAGAGGTATCGCTAAGAGGAAAAAAAAAGATTTTTACCTTATTTCTTATATTGCCTTAACATAGGCTCCCAAAACGAACCCTCTCCTTGTGACTTTGACAACTGAATGTGTTATTTTGCACCAGCATAATTCTCACACTTGTTCTAAAATTGATTGTAAATGCCTTGATTTTGTTTATTGGATTATTGTGCTGAAAGATTAACAAATGACTTGCTGAAATCTAGGCCCCATTACCTCCACCTGTTCTGCTGTCATCTATTATGCTTCTCACCCACCACCTGCCCCTCCTTTTCAAAAGCAATCAGATTTGTCTGAGAAGATTTATCCCTTAGAAACCTCTTCTGACAGCCTCTTCATTTGCCAGACTCCCCTCCTTGCATTTTCTCTCCTGATTCTATTATTTTCTGGAAAAAAAAAACACAGTCATCACCAGAGCTATGAGGGAACATAGAAAAACAACCCTGAAAAGGGGTCCCTTTACCATGGGGAAGGGAAGATGTGTTCTAGCTAGAGGTGTTATCAAGCTACAAAAATTCATTATTAGCCCTAAAAGCCCCTGAAAGTCCAATTCTCCCAGAAAGGATTGCTCTTTACACAAGTGCTCCAAGCTTTCCAATTTATCACCACTAACACTGGCTTGTGCAATGTAACTTCATGGTCTATAGTGATCTGGGCTTGTGGGCAATAAAAAAAATCACATTCTTAAAAATCTACATATTTTATGTTCCCATTTCACCTGCACCAGTAAATCAGAATTGAGGGCACTTCATATGAAGGACATATTTGTGTTCTTAGGAAGATGTCTTAATTGTGAGTGCTGACAAGGACCAAAAATGCATTTTATGTTTCTTGGTGTTGTATCTTTAACAAACTAGCTATTCATTTCCCAATCTTCTATTCCAAAGAAAATAGGTTGTTGCAATTAATGATCCACTTTCATTAAAGAGAACTTTTTAAAAGCCTTATGTTCATGTCCAGGTACATGTGAGTGGGAAGCATGGAACTAGAGGAAAATTCATTTACCAGATTTGGACCATGTTGGGCTTGGGAAAGGAAGACTGGGAAATTTTTCCTATAGTCACTGATCTTAATATTTGCAGTGCAATATGAACATGAAGAAAGATGGAGTTAAGAAAATGCCCAAGGACCTTGGCTGAATACCAAATGACTGTTTGACCTTATTCATCACATAATTTATATCAACTTTGCAATTTATGCAGAAGGTGGTGTTTTAGCTAAGTTTTGAAAATCAAGGAATCCAAAAGGGAGAGATGAGGCAGATGAGTATTCCAGGCATAAGGAGATGGCTAGTATGAAGGTATGACGAGAGGAGATGTAATTTCAAATAACCAGTTAGTGGTTATATGGCAGTGTGAAGTGGCATAATTTTTTTTTTAAAGGATTAAATGACAAGTTAAAATTATGCTTAAAATCTACTGAGAGATTAGTAGCTTTTAGTGAACAGTCAAGAAGTATTTATTAAGCACCTACTATGTGCCAGGTTGTGGTGTATAGGTGTTCAAAGTGGAAAAGCACCTCTGGTGTGAGGGCTTGCCAGGTCTTTTTCCGTATTACTCATCCACCTTTGGTGTCCACTTGGCACTCAACTCTCACCTGTGGTCTAAGAAACCGTAATATGCACAGTGCCCATACCTCAGCAAACTGTCAACAGACAAGTTAAACCAGGTTGAGGGTAACTTCTGGACCACAAACCTACTGATGAGTTAGAGTACTGTCTAGCCCAAGCATGTGAAGACTTCCCCCAGTGAAATGGATGGATGAGAGGCATGTGTTCCAACATCCACAAAGATAGCTGAAGTAGGCACTGTGGAATACTGAGGATCTTGGTCAGACATCAAAGACGCCAAGGTCATCCACTGCGTCCTGGACCATTGCCAGTCATCCTGACTTTCATCTTGTCTCTGGACTTCAGTGTCTCAGGATGAAAGAATGAGGCTGACAACTGTGCAGCTCTGTCTCACTTAAATCAAATTCACCCATCAGTCAAGACATCACCCAGGATGCCACCGGTCCTCTTCAAAAGGAACGACAAACAAGAAAACAGCAATGTGGCAGGTAATCTCCTGGAGCTCACAGTCTAATGGGAGAGACAACATGCAAACCACTACATAAAGACAAGATATACACAGGACAAATTAGAGACAATCTCAGAGAGAAGGCACTAAGACTAAGGAAGACTGTAAGGGATAGGAAGGGGTCAGGGTGTATAGAAGTTTACAAGGAAACAGATATTTATATTTTATCCTCTAGACAATAAGGAACCACTGGAGTTTACTGGGCAGGGATGATATAATGAGACCTGCACTTTAGGAAAACTCACTTTGGTATCTATGTCGAATGTGGATTGGAGTAGGGAGAGGCTTATCTCAGGGTGGTCAAATCCAGAAGATATTTCAGGGATGCAAAACTGACTGTAGTTTGAGGCCAAAGGAGGAAAAGTTGTTACAGTACTTCAGGGGGATTGTGGATTTAAGGAAGGTTCCACGAAAGATGTGGCATTTGAATTGGACCTACTTCATTTGCCTGGGGAGGGTACAACCCTAGCCCAGGGATCAAGGAAAGAAAAATAAGGGAGAAGGAAGAGAAATAGTTGGACTGACTCCCCTATCCTCTGTACCCTTTATCTCCCTGCTCATACCTTAGGAAGTGAGTAGTAAACATTTGATTTGACTCTACTTCACTAACATTGAGAAATGGCAGAGAATAGACGTCTCTCACATATACAAATACATACTCCCCACATGCACAGCTGCCGCTCAGACCAGGACTATTACCATGGGCACTTTTGTCATGTTGTACTCTTCCTAATTTGGCCCCTTCCGCTACTTTCAGTCCGCTTACACATTATTCTCCGTGTATTCACACACATCACTCTATCTTCTGTGTCCATGCTTTTCACTGACGGTCCTACCATGTCAGGAAGGCACACCCTCCTCGCCACTCCTTGGAAATCCTGACTCCAAGTCCACCGCTCTCTCCAGTACACCACACTGCCCCTCAGAGAATGGAAACGACTTCCAGAGGATAAGAAGGCATTGATTGTGATCTGCCTTGAAGAGAAAATACCTATATTGACTAGATCATGGATGCAATGGAATATTTACACAGATCTAGTTTTTATTTTCTCCTTGTAAGGAAAACATTGTTTATTATGCATTGATATGTTTTAACCTAGCTTTATCTGGCTAGAAATTGTCTAATCCAAAACTTATCATAGAGGTCAGGCTAACCTCAGAAATCCTCCAGGAAAGATGGAGATGGCTATAAGGAATGCTTAGATCTCACCCAGTACTTGTTTTGGGTCTGCTTCAAGTCTCATACTGGGTCTCCCCAAAATTTGTATTTTGTCTTCACCCCAATTTTATTGAATATTTATGCTTACCTGCTGATATGCATGTCAAAAAAACTGTCTCCCTTGCAGCAGTTCCTGTTTTGGTATGCTTGCTTGAATTCTACATAATGCATAAACCTCACGGAAACTCAAAAAAAGGGAGCCACACTTCTCTCCTTTTGCTGAATTAACAATAAAATTCTTTCTAAAATTTTTTAGTTTGGGAATTTGTTCTCAGCCAATACTCTTTTTTTCATTTGGAGAGGGAGAAAAAAGAGAAAGGGGTAAAATCAATAGAAAGGAAGAAAGGAAGATGAAAAGAAAGAAGTCATTGAAAAATTCTTTTTTAAAGCACAGAAAATAACAGAAGGAAATATGGGCAAACAAGATGTCTTTTAAAATTACATTTTGACATTCCCCAATAGATAAGCCATCACAGAATATGAACTCTCAAAAGAAGACCTGTAAAGTATTAATCATATGAAAAAAATGTTCCAGATCATTAATAATAAGAGAAACAGAAGTCAAAGTAATTCAAAGTTCTCACCTCATAGTCAGCAAATTGTCAAAGATGATGAACGATGAGAAGTCAAATATTTGGAGCAACTGTGTAAAGACAGTCATGCTAATGTGTTGCTAATAGAACTGTGAATTAGAATAATCATTCTGGAAGGCAGTTTAGAATTGTGTAACTTAAGTGGCTAAAATGCATATGGTCTTTGATCTGGAGATTTCATTACTAGGCTTATACCCGAAGGAGGCCACAAAAAAAAAAAAGAAGTATTCGTTTACACTTAAACATTTATAGCAGCACTTTTGGGAAGTAGCAAAGAAAATAAATACCCATTGATTTGGGAATGGCTAACTAAATTGTAGTACATGAATATAACGCAATATTACTGTCCTTTATGAATTGGCAAATGTGGATGAAAAGCGTAGAAAGAATTATAGGAAATGATGCAAAGTGAAGTATATAGTGGTAAAAATAATACCTCCAAAGACTACAAGAATATAAAGAACAACAACCATAAAACAATAAAAAATGAATGTTGCAAATATTACAAAGAACAAGATGTTCCCACTATTTCTTTGCAGAGGAGGGAGCAGTGTAATTCTCTACTTCCTCATTTTCTTTTTAATTTTTTGTTGTAAGAGATGGCTGTTTTAGAAGAAGCAGAGAAGGGCATAGGGTCAAATCTGGATGGTAAAAAAAAATAAACTATAGTAATAAAAATCTATTTTTAAAAAATAAAAAAAAATAGTTATAGGTTAAATTTTTTATATACTTAGAAAAGCAAGTTCTATATAATGGCAATTTGTAGTTTTATGTACATTATCTTTTTCTGTGCTATTTTCATATATGGAAATGCTCGTTTTACTTCATGTTTGTTCAGTTTAGACTTTTTAATTCATTTTAATAAAACAACAACCCTCCATCATGCCTAGATCACATTCTTTCCTTATCTCTTGCCTATTGGAATTCTTTTTTTCTTTAAGACCCTGCTCCTTTTCCATAAATCCTTTTCTAATCTCTCCAAATGAAAATCATACACCCTTCCTCATATTTCTTATATAGCAAGCTATGGAGATTCCTTTGGCTTTGCTGATACTGCCTTCCATCATGGTTATGTGTGTACATTTCGTGTCTTCTACCCTACCCCCCATAAGATTATAGAGCAAGGATTGTGCTGTTCTCCATCTTTGAGTCTCCAGCCTAACACAATGTCTTACAAATTTAATAAGTATTTACTGATTTGACTTGAACTGAATTACTCTCTGGTCCCTGTCCATGGACATCATTCTACCCCAAATCATTTAGGGGGAAGGAGTCATTTTTTATATATACCCACATAAACTATGCTCAGAAAACCAACTACTGCTAACTTCATTGTCATTATTTCTTTTGAATTAGCTACCAAAAATATCCTTCCATCCCCATAGCTCTAATTAAACCAGCAAATTGCTTAGTGTCCATTTGAAATTGTCATCATTTATATAAATGGTGAATTTTGCAAGTTTGAACATAGTAAATCATTCTATTGAGACTTGGTTTCTCTTGTCAGAAACATAAAAAATCAATTTGTCAGGTTTACAGATATCCCTAGAAATGAGGTAAATGTGTGTGATTTTTTTCCTAGTATCAGACCTTCTAGACTGGACTCTCCAGGTTTGAAGTTGCTCTCATTTTTCAGTGGTTAATGTCCTTATCAGTAACAGCTTACTCTGTACTGACTGGAGTCCTAGAATTGCTTTGGCATTCATTGAGGGAGAAAATTGCATGTAATTATTTGATTCACTGGTTCTAAAGCAAGTTTAACCCCTAATGACTGGTAGGGCTAGAAATTAATGCCTATAAAACCTGAATGCCATCGCTACAACTTCCAGGCCAAAGTTTTACTCTCCACTTCCAAACATCCTACAAGGTTCCGTAAGTTGTATACCTGTGTACTTTAAAATAGGTTCTCTTTTGGAACATTCCAAATCTTCAAGCAGACATGTAAGCAAAAAAGTCCATTAGTAATAAACCTAAGGCTTCCTTTGAATTCTTCCCCCTGAACTCAGACAGTAGGTCTGGGCAGATGGATTTGACCCATTACTAGGTGGCCAATCACTGCACTCACCCATCAGCTTGGAAAAGGCATCCAAGTGAAATAGTCTCTATAGTACTTAGAGTTAGGAATACCCAAGTTCAAATCCTGCCTCAGACACTTACTAGGTTGTGTGACCCTGACCAAATTATTCAACCTCTCAGTATCAATTTCTTTATCCAAATGGACACAATAATAGTACCTACCCTAAAGGGTTTTTGTGAGGAGAAAATGAGATATTTGTAAACTGTTTTGCATATCTTAAAACACTATATAAATACTGGCTATTATTATTAAATTGATAGGCTCTCACAGCATGAAACATCTATTGTGCAAGTCTCATTAAATTTGGCTATAAAATGAGAGGGTTAGACTAGTTGGCCTCAGAGGGTCCTTTGCAGTTGTCATCTATGATCTTATGACCAAAAGGCTGCCAAGTTTCCCTCCAGCCCCAAAGTTATGATCATATGACCTTTCTGAGGGAAAAGATTAGAATTTACAGGACCTAAGGGCAGTTTCCAGGTCACAGCAATACCAAGGTGGATAAACTTAGGTGGATGTTCTTCCCTAAAACCCAACTCTTAAAACTCTGACCCATGATCAGCTTTCCCCCACCCCTAAATAACTTAAAAAACTATGATCCATTTCCAACTTTCTCTCACCTCTCAAGATTTAGAGCCAGTTAAGTCTCATCATGATTTTAAATGACTTCACAAATGAACCTCGTACTGAAAGTAGGGCAGCTAGGTGACACAGTGAGTAGAGCACTGGGCCTGGAGTCAGGAATACCTGAGTTCAAATCTAGCCTCAAACACTTACTAGTTGTGTGACCCTGTACAAGTCACTTAACCTTGCTTGCCTCATCTGTCAAATAAGATGGAGAAGGATGTGACACACCACTCCAGTATCATTGCCAAGAAACCCCCAAACAGGGTCACAAAGAGATGGACATGACTGAAAACAACTGAAGTACAAATGAAGTAACTTCAAACAAAAATATCCCTCTGCTTGAAAACAGGGAAGACATGATCAAATAAATATAAGGTTTTCATCTAATAAATAACTACTTCATGGCATTCAGGATCAGAATCTGTGTCTCATGACTTCCAATCTAGTGCTCTTTATTTTTAAGTGCTCTCAGAAAGGAACTTTCTGGGGCAAGCTGTCATATATTTTTCACATGCTGAAGCGTACTTAGGTAGTGCAGCTGATGGAGAAGAGGATACAATTGTTTGAGAGAGAGGGAAGCTGGTACCCTCTGACTAGATCAGGCAACCTGATGAGCTTGTGGATCTGAGGTATGAAAAGCTGAAAGGGATTTTTCAGAGAAACTTGAGTTCCAAGAAATAAAACAGAGTAGGCAACAGCCACGGAGAGGCTTGAATGAAAAGTCTACAAGACACTATAGCAGAGGTTCTCAACCTTTTTTGTCATGGACTCCTTTGTCAGGGTGGTAAAGTTTATGGAACTTATCTCATAAAAAAAATTTTAGTGTCTCAAAACAAATACATAGGATTGCAAAGAAAACCCATTATACCGAAATACTATTATCTACTTTTTAAAAAATAAAAGAAAGAAAAGATGTTTATAGACCCCTATTTAAGAACACCTGTTGTAGATTGTGCTAGAAAATAGAGTAATTACACACTAATAGAAAATAGAAGAGAAAGGTACCAGTGTTCAGGAGCAAAGAATAGTGAGAAGTGAGGAGCCCCCAGATGAGGAAACTGAGGCAAACAAGGTGAAGTGACTTATGTAGGATTACACAGCTAGTAAGTGTCTGAGGCTGGGTTTGAACTCATGAAGAGGAGTCTCCCTGATTCCAAACCCAGTGCTTTATTTCCTGAGTCAAAGGACTTGAGTTCAAATCCCATCTTCATTATTTACTAACTGTGAGATCCTGGGCAAATCACTTATCCTCCCTCATCTTAGGTGTTCTCAACTGTAAAATGAGGGGAATGGCTTAGATAACTTCTGATAGCCCTTCCAGTTTCACATTTAGGATTCCAGGATTCCCTAATTCACTGAGAGCAGTGGAGCAAGGATGAGAAGTTACCTAGAAAAATACCAGTGTCTAAAAAAGTTGACCAGCAAGGCCTGCTGGCTACTGCATCCATGAAATCTCTTCCAGAAGCTTTTTCTATCTTTGTTGAAATAAGAGTAGCAGAGGACCTCAGCTTCTAACCTGAGAAAAGACAGGAGAGAACAGAATAGAATAGAATAGAGCAGAAAAGAACAGAATGGAACAGAACAGAATAGAAAAGAATAAAACAGAACAGAATAGAATAGAACAGAACAGAACAGAACAGAAAAGAAAAGAATAGAACAGAACAGAATAGAACAGAACAGAATGGAACAGAACAGAATAGAACAAAATGGAACAGAACAGGAGAGGAGAAGGGAAGGGAAGGGAAGGGAAGGGAAGGGAAGGGAAGGGGGAAGGGAAGGGAAGGGAAGGGAAGGGAAGGGAAGGGAAGGGAAGGGGAAGGGAAGGGAAGGGAAGGGAAGGGAAGGGAAGGGAAGGGAAGGGAAGGGAAGGGAAGGGAAGGGAAGGGAAGGGAAGGGAAGGGAAGGGAAGGGAAGGGAAGGGAAGGGAAGGGAAGGGAAGGGAAGGGAAGGGAAGGGAAGGGAAGGGAAGGGAAGGGAAGGGAAGGGAAGGGAAGGGAAGGGAAGGGAAGGGAAGGGAAGGGAAGGGAAGGGAAGGGAAGGGAAGGGAAGGGAAGGGAAGGGAAGGGAAGGGAAGGGAAGGGAAGGGAAGGGAAGGGAAGGGAAGGGAAGGGAGGGAAGGGAAGGGGAAGGGAAGGGAAGGGAAGACAATAAGAGAAAAACTGGGAGGAGGATGTTGAAAGAGACAGAGGAAGGAAGAGCTTCAGTGCAACAGCAAGTGAAAAACCTAATTAGAAATTTCTCAGGGGCAGAGCCCAGGCTGCTTCTGCCCATTCAGCAGATCAGGTAACTACTTGCATAGCCATTTCAACATGAAGTTGATTGTGGGGGCTGGGGAAGACATAGGAACTAGAGAATTTCCCCAGGCACCAAAGGATCGTTGATATAGAAGTAGATGAGACCTTAGAAACCATCTGGCCCAAGCTCCTCATTTTACAGATGAGGAAGTTAAGGGGCAGTGAGGTCAGGTGATTTGCCCAAGGTCACATAGGCATAAGTGGTAGAGCAAGGATTTGAACTCAGGTCCCATAGCTCCAACTTTGGGTTTCTTTCCACTCCAGTTCAATGTCTCCCTAAATATCTAGGGCTCTCCAAGGGGCTGAGAGGTGCTGGCCTGAGGCTGGAGATCAAGGAATGAGTGAGGACTGAAAGGGGAAGGGGCTCTTTAATATTTCAGACCTGTTCCTAGCTAAGTATATGAGACTCTACCTTAATTATACTCATCCACTCCCACCTCAAACCACCCTCAATGGGTACTGAGTGGACTATGACCAGGAGGAGGTAGGGGGCACCACCAGAAAAAAGTAAATAGGGAAAAGCTGAAAACACATAAATATGTCTTCTAGAGGAGAAGTCTTGCCCCTTGTCCATAGTAAGAAGAAAGAAGGAAACAAACATTTATTAAGCACTATCTATATGCTAGGTTCTCATTTAATCCTCACAATTCTGTGAAGTAGATATTATTATTGTCCCCATTTTTCATTGAGGAAACTGAGGCAGACAGATTTGCCCAGGGTTAGGTTTGACTCAGGTCTTCCTGACTACAGGCCCAGTGCTCTATCATCTAGCAGCATAGTAGCAGAAAGTTATCAGAAAGTAGAAGGATTGAGAGAGTTTTCTGTTTGGAGATTGTGCCAAGAGAATACCTCAAGCCAAGTTAAATCAAATATTCATCTTTGTGTAAAGTGTGTGTGTGTATATGTTCCCATGTAGGTTATATTTGAACATGTGGTTTCAATACCATGTGTTATCAATGCAGGAAGCATTGCTAGATATGATAGGCTTCTGAGGAAAAAAGAACTCATCACCCCTAGCATGTTAACCAGTACGGGAGGGAGGAGAGGTGAATGGCCCCAGGCATGTGGTGGTCCTGGGTGCTCCTTCCTGCAGTCTTTGAAAGGGTTTCCAGACTAAAATCATATTTATATGCCCCCTAAATATTTCTGATCTTGGGCATGATTTTGTTTCAAAACAAAAAATGACTTTTCTGGTCATTAACCCTTAGCTTGTACTCCAATCTGACTCCTGATCCAATGCTGATTACACAAAAGACTATAGTCACAAACAGCAAATACCATTTAAGCCCATTTGTCCAAATAAATAGAAATCAGAGTAGTCATCCAGAGTCAAAAATACCAGAAGATACACAGAACAAATGTGTTCCTTGATAGGCGTGAGTTATGAGCTCATCTCAAAGGAAGAGACACTACAATCTCACCCAAAAGGAAATTCTGTGAAGTCTCTTAAAGTGGAGACTGAGGACATGTTAGGAAGTCAACTTCCCCTTTGTGCCTGTATCTCTCCTCTATTCACCTGTTTGGAGTGAGTCCAAAAGACTGTCTGGAGTCCTTTCTATTCTCCCAAAGCAAAAATGCCCTTCTCTCCAAAACTCTCACACCAGCTCCATCCTCACACAGGAAAGCAACCTTGGATCAACATTTTCTCCCCCAGTCTAGAGACATGCAAGGGCTTAGTTGGAGAACCAGATTACATCTGTTATAATCCTAGACTTGTTTCAAAAATTGAGACACTTTAAAGGAGCGCAGTGGAATATCTTAATAACCTCCTAACTGGCTGCTTTACTTCAAGTCTCTCCCCGCTCCAGATCATCCTCAGTACTGCAAGGTGCCAAAATAATCTTTTGAAGGCTCTGGTCTCACCACAGCATAGCCCTGTTCAAAAAATGCTCAGCAGCTCCTTTAAAATCCAAACTTCTCAGCCTGGCATTGAAAACCCTCCAGTGGGACTTCAACCTATACTTCCAACTGTATTCCACATTTCTTCCCTTTGTACACTCCATCTTCCAGGCAAGCTGGTAAGCCTCCCCTATAATCAACACCTGTCTCTCTATATGTGCAAAAGCCATATGCCACACCTGGAATATGCTCTGTCTTTGCTTCTACTTCTCTAAATCTTTGGATCCTCAGTGGTCACCTCCCTGTGAAGCTTTGCTTGATCCCCTAAATATTCTAGCTATTTAGATGTGCACATGTCTCTCTATATAAAATCAGTCCTTTTGTGTCAGCAAGTATTCAATGTTCCTCTTTGTATCTCTAGAATCTACCATAGTTCTTTTGTGTATTATAGGTCCTTAATAATGTTCCTTGAATTGAAGTATGATTGCAATATTGTAATGGTTGGTGACAGCAACAAGGAAGAAAATGTCACACAACTTACCTTGAGGTCTCCCCTGTTGCTTCCAAATGTGCAATAGCAACCATTATTCTACAGTAAAATACTGATGAGGGTTTTTTGACAGTGGGAGCAAAGAAAGGAAATGAGAATAAAATAAATACACAGTAGAATGACGTGGAGCTCAAGCCCAAACTGTTTTTATGTCCAAACTGTGAGAGATTTGTCATTAAAAATAAATACCGGGCTTAAGAAATGCTTAGAAAATAATATTAGTGAAAGAAATAGAGGTTTGACATGTTCTTCTCTGCCTACAGGAACCATCTGGAACAAACAATTTTCTACCCACCCATAGGGTTAGTTAAAACTGTGGTAACTTGAAATGATAGTCGTTGAATTTAGCCTGGTCTGTAATAAAAAGACTTTCTTTAAATTTTCTTCCAATTTCCCTTTATTCCTTTCCCTTGAAGTCTGAGAGACAGTTTCTTTTCTTCCTTCATGATTATTTTCCATCTCACTGGTTAGAAGAAGTAGAAATGTGAAGAAGAAAAACCCAACTATGCCCCAGTGATGACAAATCTGCTCCCTGAGGATTACTTGTTATCAACCTTAAATGTGAGAATTTCAGTTAGGTTGTATTCAGTATGGGTCTTTTGTTGCTGCATTTATATTTTTTCCTTTTAAAACACACTACCTTAATTTGCGTGTGCATGTGTGTATGTGACATGTATTCTGCTTCATTTAAAAGTCATTCATTGTAATCAAAATCCTATAATGGAAAGGAGGGCAGTTAGGCAGTGCCGCTAGTAGAGCAGTAGGCAAGAAGTCAGGAGGACTTAAGTTCAGATCTGGCCACAGATACTTACTAGCCGTGTGATCCTGGGTAAGTCACTTAATCCTGTTTTCCTCAGTTTCCTCATCTGTATAATGAGCTGAAGAAGGAAATGGCAAACCATCCCAGTATCTTTGCAAAGGAAACCCCAAATGGGGTCCCAAAGTCAGTCACAACTGAACATCAACAGAAAGAAGGCAATATGGTACAGTAAACTATGTAAAGGACATACGGTCAGGAGACTCGGGTTCCAGTTGCAGAGGTGACACTAACTCTCTCTGCTATTTTAGGTGAATTGCAGAATCATAATCTAGATTGCACATAATTTAGAACTGGAATGAAACAGAGGCCCATTTAGTCCAGCCCCCTAACTACGTATATGACACATTTCAGCTAAATGGCTTTTCTAAGATCATACAGGTGGAACATAAAAGAGCTGAGATCTGAACCAAAGATTAAAGATTTAGAGATGAAAAGGACCTCAAAGACCATCTAGTCCAATCTCCCCATTTTTTAGATGAGCAACCTGAGGCCCACAGAGCCTTAAATGCTCTGCGCAAGGCCATTCATGCAGATGGCATCAGAAGCAGGATTTGAACCCAGGATTTTTTACATTACCTTGGCCTTGCCTCTCTGTAAAATGAAAGATACCTCTACAAAACAACCTGACGTAGGAGTGGAGGGTTGTGATATATTATGACAGCACTAAAGAAAAACTGAACTGCCCTGCCAACCCTCTACAAAAGTACTACTGTGGTGCCTCAACATGGTATGGAAGCGACCTTGGGTTTGCGAAACCAAGGACAGTGAAACACTATTTCAGGCAGGTGTTTTGTATTCCAAAGGTACAGGATTTTACATTGAAATTGAAATTCAGCATACTAGATTCAGCCCTATGCTGTCGCATTACTCATTCTAGATGTTAGGTCTTTCCTAGCTTTGTGGCATCTGCACATTTGACCAGCATGCCATCTTCAGTTATCCCTTCCACATCACAAGGGGTTAGGGAAACAGCACCCCTGCAACCTCGAAAATCCACATAACATTTTTTGGCACACCCTGCCCCCCTTTCACACAGGAGAAGTCTGAAGTATTGAAAGATAAATATGTTGATATTATACAGTGCTATACACATATTTTATGTATTTCTGAGCTTCTAAACTTTTTCTGTGCTATATGCTGGCCTTCACATGTCATCTATGACATCTAAAAACTCCCAAAAAATTCCCATTTAATTTCTTATGCTGACCTGCAATATATCAAAAAATGCAGAGGGGAAAGGCACGATGTGGAAGGGATAACTAGGGATAACAGTATTCCATTGTCCAAGTCATTAATAAAAATGTTAAACAGCACAGGCCCAGTCAGATTCCTAGGGTGTTCCAATGAGAACCTCCAGTCTTGGTGACATTGAGTCATTAACAGCTGCAGCTCCCAACCAGATCTGAATCGAATGCATTATTATCTAATCTGTATCTCTCCATCTTCTCCACAGGAATAATATTAGATACTTTTATCAAAAGCTTTGTCAAAAACTTGGTAAACTTCCAGAGTTCATCTGTATTCATAATCCAATAAAAAATAAAAAAAGAAACATAATTAAATGCAACTTGAAACGTCAAAACCAATTCTGTATTTATGGGCATATGCTAGCTCCCTAGGAATTTCTTCCTGTAAGAGAGCTTTGGATCAGATCACTGGATTTTAAAAAATAAAATACAAAATTGTAAATTATCCTTTTTTTTTCCTTCAAAATAACCTATGTTCTGAGGAGGAAATTTTACTCCTGGATATGCCTCCCACTCACAGCAATAGAAGAAGGCAGGCCTCTGGTTGTTTTTAAAAGTTACCTAATCACAATTACCTCCCAATGCTTCTTAAAACTGTCTTGTACACTGGTTATTCTTGGGCTTCTAGGAGCTGAGGAAGGACACAAAGAATCTACAGCTTTCTGTTAAACAGGCAAAAATGGCATTAGCTGGGAGAAGCCTACTAGGAATTACTGTGTGAAATATTTCGACTGCTGATGATGAACTAAAGGGAAGAGAAGGAAGATTAGAGTAAGAAATCTAGATGATAAAGTGAGTGACCCACTGGGCTAACCTCTACCTCCAAGGAGGTATCATGGTACCCTGAAAACTCTCAGACTCTGGAGTTAGAGGACAGGGTTCAAATTTCTAACTACTTGTGAGATCTCAGGCCACTCATTTATCCTTTTTTGACTTCAGTTTCCTGTATCAGCAAGGACCCCAGCATACACAGAAGGGTGTGCTGTATAGGTTCTGAGATCTGCTTTTCTTCAAAGAAAGCAACTTTTGTGGGGTCAAGAATCCCTTTAATCAAGCACATGTGGCATTCACTTAGCTCATCCTGAACCTCTGAACCTCAGAGTACAAACAAAGAAACAAAGACCAACCAACAGACAGGGTTTCCAACTTTTTGACTATAAGCAATACATACATCACATATCAACAGACAGATAACTGTCTGATCACTACATACGTAGTTACTGAGAAAGAGAAGTACCAACATCTGGGTTTTCAAAGCCAGGGGGCTCCTTAGCAGCGTCCCAGAGTCCCCTCTGGCCAAACAGACACTTCCAATGAATAAACCCCAAAGTAAAACCTCACCTCACACTTTTCAGAGCCAGAGGGCATCATAATCCTTGAGAAGCAGTGCTTCATTAGAAAATTAACAAAGGTACTTGAGGCCTATTAAGGGACAAGAAGATCTAATTAACATTACATTTCCTCATTTGCCAAATGAGGGCATTTAGGGTTAGCTGGCCTCTGAGAGTCCTTCTAGAGAAATAATCTACTACTATCTTTTATTCAGACTGTCTTTGTGGGCCCCTGGGCCACAGGTCATTCTTGTTATAAACGAATATCCAAATACAAATACATGATTTAAAATAAATATAACAATAAACCAGCATGAACCTGGAATTCAAATTTGACCTCAAATACTTGCTAGATAAGTGACTCTTGGCAAGTCACAACCCTATTTGCCCCAGTTTCTTTCATTATTTTTCTTTAATATACATTCTATTTTGATTCCAATTGAATGTTAAAACACTTTTTAACATTTTTTTAAAGTTCTGAGTTTCAGATTCAATCCCTCCCTTCCTTCCCTCCCCTCTCTTTGAGATACTAAGCAATCAGATATAGGTTGTACAAGTGCAATTATGTAAAACATTTCCATATTAGTGAAAATAGCATGCTTCAGTCTGTATTCAAACAATATCAGTTCTTTCTCTGGAGGCAGATAGTATGATTCATCATTAGTCATTTGGAAATGTCTTGAATCACTGTATTGCTGAGAATAGCTAAGTCATTCACAATTCTTCATCAAATAATATTGCTGTTATTGTATACAATGCTCTCCTGGTTCTATTCACTTCATTATGTATCAGTTCATGTAATGTATGTATCAGTCCAGGTTTTTCTGAAAAAAAACTTTTGTCATTTCTTATAACACAATAGTATTCCATTACAATCATATACTACACCTTGTTTAGCCATTCCCCAGTTGAAGGGCATCCTTTCAGTTTGCTTCAGTTTCTTCATCTGTCAAATGAGCTGGAGAAGGAAATGGCAAACCATTCCAGAATCTTTGCAAAGAAAACTTCATGGACAGTATTGGTCCCTGGGGGTCACAAAGAGTTGGACACAACTGAACATGGGTCAGACCCCCTGGGAGACATTGAAGATATAAAGAAAACAAGGAAAGTACTGGTCCTGCTCTCAAGGCATTTACATTCTATTAGCTGAAACATATGCATAAAATTATATATAAATAATAAATACAAGAAAAAGGTGAGGGCCCAGCAGCTAGAGAAATCATGAAAGGCCTCCTGTAGAATGTGGTATTTGAGTTTTGAAGGTAATTAGAGATGCTCAGAAATGGAGGAAATATTCCTAGCATGAGAAAGAATCTGTGCAAAGATACGGAAATGGGATATAGACTGTCATGTGTGAGAAAAAGGAAAACTAGTTTTTCAAAATCTTGGAGTACGGGAAGTAGTATAACATACAATCAATATGAAAAAAGTCAATTGGAGCCGAATTATGAAGGACTTTAAATAGCAACCACAGGGATTTATGTTTGATCCTAGAAGAAATAAGGAACCGCTAGAGTTTATTGATCAGAGCATGGTATGATCAGGCATGTGCTTTAGGATAACAGTTTGGCAGTGATGTGAAGAAGCCTGCAGAGGATAGAAACTTAAGGCTGGTAGACCAGTTAGAAGGCTACTACATTAGACCGGGAAATGTGTTTTAAAGGCCTGAGTTAGCCTGATGACCTTGTGAGTAGAAAGGAAGGAATAGATGAAAGAAATGAACCAACATTTATCAAGCCACTACTATATACCAGACACCTTACAAAATACTAAGGGTACAGATAAAAAGTAGAAAATATTCTCTGTCCTCATGGGAGTTTACATTCTACTGGAGAAAACAAAATCTCCATAGATAAGATGCACATAGTAGATGGGAAAAGAATCACATGTGAAACATTATTTTATGAAATAAATAAATATATGTTATTTATGAAATAAACATAATTCCCATAACATTATTGATATAATTATTATATTTATATGTGCAATCATTAAATTATTACATAGTTACGCAATAATTAAAAACAAATTCACAGCAGTTTCATTCATAATACAAAAAAATCAAGACACAACGCATGTTTTCAACAATTAGGGAATTGTTGAACAAATGTGAAATGGAATATTATTATTCTTATACCACAAGTGCTGACAAATACCAATGGAACAAAGTGGTATTGTCGTTATTCAGTCTTTTTTCAGTCATGCCCAATTCTACATGACCTCATTTGAGGTTTTCTTGGAAAATATTCTGGAATAATTTGCCATTTTTCTTTATAGCTTATTTTACAGACAAGGAAACGGAGGCAAACAGGGTTAATTGATTTGCCCATGGTCATACAGCTAATTAGTGTCTGAGACTGGATTTGAATTCAGGTCTAGGCCTAGCACTCTATTCATTTCATGAACTCACTGCATTGCCTTATGGCTCATAAAGACTAAAGGAACAAAGGCAAATTTTCTTTTTTTTTTTCAGTTGAGAATCAAAAGACAAATTATTCAATTGATTGATAAATTGGTCAAGATACCAATAGGCCATTTTCAAAGGAAGAAATTAAATCTATCAATAATCATATTAAAAATGCTCTAGACTGAATATGTGAACCCTTCATTTTCTCCAGCCAACTGCCATTTTCCTACAAGGAACAAAGGGGAAATTAAAGATAGTTTAATTTCATACATGATATATATTTACAAATTAAATTATCTTTGACTATATAAATAATTTTGACTTTATATATATTTTAATATATACTTTGACTATGTATAAATATATACATATATTAATGTTTATAATTTACATTTATAATGCTAAAGGGCATCTTTATTGTACAGCATGAACAGTAAAATGCCATCAAACTATAAGCTACCTCTTCTTATGCCTGAAAGTTTCTTTAGAATAATTTAATAGAAGTGTTTACATATTTGAGATCCTATTTCAAGTACAAAAAGAAGCTATAAACAATGAACATACTCCATAAAGAAATGACATTTCAATAACAAGTCTTGGAACTTTCCTTAGGCTAAATGGTTTTCAACTTAACAATCTCTGACTTCATTTTACAAGTCAATGGCTCTCTGGGCCTTAATGGTAATTAGAAATCACAGGGCATCTTAGGCCTAGTCTAAGAGGAATGCCAAGGTTTTTATGTATTGTGGCTAGACTTGCAAGTCATACTATACAAGGAATCATAAAAGAAATGGAAAAGGAGAAATAATTTGTACTACATTTCCTAGCCTCATAGAATTCTAGAGTTGGAAGGAACCACTGTAGATATTCAAAACACAAATCCTATTGAAAATATCTTGGTTAAATGACTATCTATCCAGTACTTGAAGACCTACACATATGGGAAATTTATCACCTTTCCATGCAATCAGCTCTATTTTTTTAATAGCTAGCTCTAATTGATATAATGAATGGAAATTTACTTTCCTGCAACTTCTACCCACTGATCCAAGAAGAAATCTAGTCCCTTATCTGTTTCAGATCAAGAGCTAAACCATTCATTCCTTCTGTGGAATTCTGACCAATGGGAACAAGTTGCATGCTAATATCCTATTGGAGCCCTTAGGAAGGTTAGCTGGCAAAGCACAGGATGGGCAGCAGGTGGTGCTACAATACTGCTTAACAACCACCAGGTGGAAGGGAGCTCTTGAATTGCACCTGAGACAGGTGTGGAAGAATTCCTACCATGGTAAGGGTAATCTAGTAAAGGAGAAAGGTGTGGAATGTGTCCTAGTAAATCCAGCGGTCAGAGACATTTGGTGCACCTTTAAAAGGGGGTTTTCTGAGTCAGAAATCAATAACTCAGCCTCCAGGTAAATGAGGTATGTTCCAAAATAATGTTTCTTCAAAAAAGATACTTCAGGGGAAGTTGTATGAGCCATTCAAGGCCTCAAGGAAGGGTTTGGTTTTTGGATTTAGCATTGGAGATGGGTGGAGGAAGATATCCCCTAGGCTAATAAGGTTTTGGGACCTAATGCCCCTATTGAGGAACACTCTTGGATTAAAGGAATGGCCCTAACAGTTTTAAGTGAGGAGTGTGGAAAGCTGGGCATGAGAGAAGTCCTTACCTAGAACACTCTTGAAATCTGTCACTCATTTAGTCTCCGTGTAGCAAATACAGCATGGCATTTGCTCCACTATTAGTGAATACTCTCATTTTCTGTGCACCACTGATGGAGAATTCATCCCCTTTTGGAGGAGCAATAATGGTTATGTTCCTACTTGAACTGAGTTCAAATTTGGTTCCGTTTGACTTCTACTCTTTAGCTCTAGGTCTCTATAGTCAAACAGGGAGAACAAACCAGATATTTACCTAGCACTTTAAATTCTGAAGAGTTCTTTTCATTCATTATTTCATTGGAGCCCCAAGACAGAACTATAAGGTAAGCAATCCAGGTATCATCCTATTCTGCTGTTGTTCAGTCATTTCCATTGTGTCTGACTCTTCATGACCCCATTTGAGGTTTTCTTGGCAAAGATTTTGGAGTGGTTTGCCATTTCCGTCTCCATCTCATTTTACATAGAAGGAAACTGAGGCAAACAGGCTTCAGTGACTTGCCCTGGGGTCACACAACCAGTAAGTATCTGAAGCCGGATTTTAACTCAGGAAGATGAGCGTTCCTAATTTCAGGTCTGGCGCTGTGCCACTTAACTGCCCATCTCTGTTCTACAGAAAAAGAAACTAAGACTGAAAGAATTTAAATGACTTGCCCACGGTCACACAGCTAATAAGTGTCCAAGGTGGGATTCAACCATGTGTTGCAGCAACTAAAAGTAATAAAGTTGGAAGTCCTAGAGATTTAGGGACTTTCTGGACATTGTATGAGTCTGACTTCTCTAATAGGGCTGGATATTATACAACTCAATATTTGTTTCTGAATCAAAAAATAAAAGGAAACACTACGGTGTCATGGAAAATACTGAATCCCTTTGCAATTTGTCAAAAGATGAGCTGACTCTTGATTTTGCAGGAATTAGAAAGCACCAAGCCTGACTGCCCAAAATGTCATCATTTTAGAAATGGTCTAAGAATAAGACAGAAACTTGTTTTCATTTCTAGCTCAGAGTGCTGAAATCTGGCAGGAGAACTTCAGCACTTTGATGAATCTGTTATTAAGTTGCTGTATGTACTCCCTCCAGTGGTGCAGATTACAATCCATCCCTGCCTTCTTATCCTCAGCTATTCTTATCCCTTGTGTCTCATAAATCCACCTCAGAGAATCCACCCAGTATTTGGGATTGAGAGTGGAACCTTTCTCCAGATCTCTTAAAATAGCATAGTAATGGAGGACACAGACTGTCCACTGACTATCCTTTACCCTCATGACATTTTCAGTCATACGTCTCTTTGATGCAGCGCTAACAGTGTCTGGAACATCTGTTGTTCAGATGTTTCCATTTTGTCCAACTTTTTGTGACCCCATTGGGGTTTTCTTGGCAAAGATACTGGAGTGGTTTGCCATTTCCTTCTCCAGCTCACTTTATACATGAGGACATTGAGGCAAACAGGGTTAAGCATCTTATCCAGCTATTAAGCGTCTGAGGCCAGATTTCAACCCAGGAAGATGAATCTTCCTGACTTCAGGCCCTGCCCTCTATCCACTGCATCCCCTAGTCACTGTCTGGCACTTAATAAATGCTGGTTGATTGAATATGACTTTGAAGGTCCCTTCCAACTCTGAAATTCTATGATAGACTTTAAAACCTTAACATCTCATTTATTCATTTTCAAGATAGATCTTCTTTACGGTTAGAATGTTAAAACTTGAACTAAAATGTCAATCTTTAAATGCTGACATTTTTTATTCTGCTTTCCTGGAATAAATTGTGGTTGATTACAGCCTACCAGAACCTAATAGATATTTCTCCATTTTCCTTTGAATAACTTCCAGGTTTTATCCTTCAGAGACAGAGAGTCTGTGACACAGCCATAGAAAACAATAGAAGAATATTGATGTCTAAAAGATGAACTTTTGTTTCTGTAGGCATCTTGGCATCATCAAAAACCACTGTGCAACTTCCCAAAAGAAATACAGAGAGCTGACCAACTATGAGATTAAATTATAAAGCGTGGTAGTGGGGCATAGTGACCAGAAAATCATCCTTCTTGTCAGGAAGATCTGAGATGCCTAGGATGCCACATCAGACACCACCTTTGTGTCTTTGACCAAGTTGCTTAACTTCTGAGAAACTCTCAGGGAAACTTCTAAGTTTCCTCATCTTCGAAAGGAGGGGACTTAGTGATGTTTAAGGTTCAGGTCTACACCTAGGATCCTTTAATTGTGTGTGAGTGTGTGTGTGTGTGTGTGTGTGTGTGTGTGTGTGTGTGTGTGTGTGTAAGAAAGGAAAATGAGGCCAGAGCAAGTGTGAGGAATAAGAGAGAACAGAGGAAAGACCTTGAAGGTCAAGAAGAGAAGGAAAAAACAGATTTAGGAGGAGGGAGGCAGAAGGAGATACCAGAAAAAGAAAGGTCAGAAGGTCAGAGTTCAAGATAGTTATAGGTGATGGTGAAATCTTAAGCATGACCAGTCCTGTAGTAGCCAATCATGGGAGCTGATAAGGTTAATGAACTGAACTGCAACAGTGTTTGATGGGATGTCTATATATATATATGGAAGTGTGAAGGCAACCGCAGAGAAAAAGCCTGGCCCAGATACTGAAATGCTAAAGCAAGGAGTGACAAATAGGCTGGAATATGATGGCAACAAAGATCTAATACTGCTGTCCTTGGTAACCTCAGCCCAGTCTTGAACAATCAATTGATCAGTTGACAAACATTGATTAAGCACAAATTGTGTGCCAGACACCCTGCTGGGTGCTGGAGATACACAGGCAAAAATTAAGCAGTCCCTGCCTTCCAAGGACTTGAATTCTATCAGGAGAGACAATAGATACACATGTAAATAAAATAAAATATATGGCTAGTTGTCTCCTATTCTTGAAGAGGATCAAAATGACATCACTGTGTTAAAGTCAAGTTACCGTGGGTCCGACGACGGCTGAAAAGATCGATGCCAGCTCAGGATGCTCATACTGGGATGTCAATAGTCCATGTGAATATTTGGAGGGTATTCTCTAAATATGTGCACCTCAAGTTTCTTTTGAGCTACTTCAATTCTGCTTTGTTTGCATAGCAAAACACTTTCTTTGATGCAGGCACGCCATACTGGGTGGTCCTATCAGCGCCTCCCATGTCTCACAATCTATTCCAAAGTTCTTTCACAGAGACCTTGAGAGTGTCCTTGTCTCACGTTTTCTGACCACCATGTAGGCACTTGTCTTGTGTGAGTTCTCCATAAAATAGTCTTTTAAGGGAGCATCCATTTGGCTAACAATGTGGCCTGCCCGTTGAACTGAACTCTCCTCAGTAGAGTTTGAACACTTGGCAGTTATATAAATGTGTGTGTGTGTGTGTAGGTGTATGTATACGTGTGTATATACAAATTATACATTATAAAATTCATTTAAATTAAATTATTTATTATTATTTATTATTTAATTATTAAATTAAAATTAAATTACATAAAAGACAATTTGTGGAAGAGATACCAGCAAATGTGAGGAGAACAGGAAAAGCTTCAAATAAGAGATAATGTATACTAAGCTTGGAAGGAAACTGGGGTGGTTTTAGGGTAGTGGAGGAAAAAAGAGAGAACACCCCAGGTATAAGAAACAACCAATGTGAAAGCATGGATGTAGGAATAAGAAAAGCAAGAAGGCCAGCATGTCTCTCAGTTAGCTTTTACAAATGGATATTTACTGAAAAGATATAGCGAGAACCCAAAAACCTCCCAAACTAGAGCACACTCCCCTTTACCACTGCAATCCCTGGGTAGAGAGGACTCAAAATATTTGTTACTGAGTATTCCCTCCACCAAGTTCAGAGCTGATGGACAAAAGAGGCACTCTAGCTTATAAGATATGGCCGAACAGCTGCTACGTCAATTCATTCCTTCTCTGGGTCTGGTAGGTTGTTCTTCAGAGCTGGCTCTCCCTGGACTTTGGGGTGGGGGACTCTGCTGGAGACTCCAAATGCTTGACCTCTGGTTGCTCTTCCAACCATTTGAAGTTTACGAGGTCATAAAATGTTCATGGAGCTGATGCACAGTCTCTGTGAGAGGCTTCAGGTCTGTTAATATGGCCTCTGTAATGACTATTCTATACGTTAGAATTTCTCTTCTTCACAAGGTAGCAGGACAATGGAGTTATACAACTACCAGTCAATCAGAAGGCTTCTGAAGCCCTAAACAGCTTGACATACCACTGATCCTTTGTGAATGAACTGTAGCCATATCTGGAGATGCCAGAAACCTCAGAGCCATCCTTGATCAGTTTAGGGGCACCTTGCACAGAAGCTGCAGACCCAAGACCTTGCTCAGAAGTTTCCAAACATCCTACTGCCTGGCTTATTATGTCTACAGATGTCTTCTCCCTTAACCCTGAATCCCCATAATAAAAGCCTCTAAAAACTGTATCTCATCCTTTTTCCACTCCCCTTTGAGCAACTGAGAACTCTCTGTCTATCTCTGTCTCTCTCTTTCTATCTCTGTCTCTGTCTCTGTCTCTGTCTCTGTCTCTGTCTCTCTCTCTCTGTCTCTCTGTCTCTCTCTGTCTCTCTCTCTCTCTCTCTCTCTCTCTCTCTCTCTCTCTCTCTCTCTCTCTCTCTCTCTCTCTCTCTCTCTCATGAAAAGTTGAACAAAACATACTAAACTTTTCCCAGTTGTCCTTCAAATGCCCCTGAAGTTTGCTGGGCAAGACTATTCAAATTACCCAGGGCTGCTTCTTGAAGAATCCAGGATAAAGGAATGTGTGAGGAAAGTCAAGCATATGCCCAATATTCCTGGGTGAAAGGAGAAAATTACATTTATATAATACCAAAGAGGTTATTCCCTTAAGCTGGAGCAGTGAAAGGAGAAAGGTGTATGTGGTCTGGGAAGATTCAGCTCCTCTCCTTTTTTTCTCTTTTGGGAGAGGGAGTAAAAGAGGGAGGGAACAGTCGGCTACTTTTGCCCCACAGAGAAGCCTGTTGGTTACAAGTAGCTACCCATCCAACATCCAACCTCACCTAAACAAAAATTTAAAATCCCTTATACAATAGGAATAAATTATGCGAACCACTTCCAAGGCACTCCTCTGATGTTACTGGAGAGCCCTGTGATTCCTGGTTTCTTCTAGTAATAACTTTATTGTAATTGGAAACTATTGAAATAATTTGCACAAATATCTGAAAGAGACCTCAGAACTGGACAAAGTAAGAAAATAAAAGAAAGAGCGATAAGGTAATTAAAGCAACCACTCCACTTTCACCTTAATCAGGGCACAAGCTCTACCCTTTATGAGACAGATGAACCAGAAACATGGTGTAAATGCTTCCTCATTTTCTCGGGTTATGGGACTTCTGTGATGGACTTTACTTAGGCTCCCTAGACTCTGGTTGGAAAAATTCTGTCTACATAGACACAAAATAAGTTAGTTGAAAGGTTTTTAAAAATTAGTTGACTCACTATTTTTTCCATATGATGCCAAAAAACAGAGTCTGACTCTGTTTGTTGTTGAGTGAATGAATAAAACAAGCTTTATGTTATATAAATTTATATATGTATATGTTTATATATACTATATATTTATATTTATTATATTTATATACTTATATTTATTTATATATATTTACATATTTATATTTATATATTATATATATTTTTATATATATGTATATATATATATACACACTATGTGCTAAGTATTGTTGTGGTTGGTACATCTTAATAAATAGGCAAAGTTAAATCTCTATTTAAAGAAAAAATCCTATTTTAACCACTGCTTTGGATAGGCCTTTGATAATAATATATGTTCATTCTAACATTCATTGTTTAGCGTTATATTTCATTATACCCCTGACCCCAAAGGGACCCAAAGCCCTCTGGAATGGAACTCTCATTGGTGGAGGGACATAAATGCCCCACATCTTTGTGTGGGACAGGTGGAGTTGGCAACCAAGAGAGACAAAAGATTTGCTCTCTTCCAGCTCCAGCTTCAGGGTATATAGCACAAAAAATATTTAGTTTATAAAGTATATTAAAGACCAGGTGGCTTAAAATAGTGGAAAGTTTATGGATTTTGAATAAATATAAACTCTACTTCAGAAACTGTCAAAATTTTAGTAGTCAAATACTGCTAACAAGAATCCAGCCATGACTTTATAATGCTCCTACAATCACTAAGCAATCGAGTTGTAAAAAAAAATCACACCAGCAGAATTATACCAACAGAAATCATAAATAAATCTATTTTAATCAATGTAATGCTGCATTTTCATTTGTAATTTATACATCTTCAAATGTAGTTTTGCAATGGACATGCTGGTGGGTGTGAATAGATTTTATGCATGATTTCCAATTGTCAAAGTAAAGATATTAGAACAGAGGATGGGAGAGGGGGGAAAGTTGCAGATGAATAACTCTCATCTCTTTCTACTGTAGAAGTTGGCATCATTGACAATCCATTTCATGATTTAATTTTATATAATGTTTGAGAAAACTAAAAATCTGTTTTGTTGCTTCTAACAGATGAAATGGAAAACCACCATCCTGGAAGGTCCTGAGTATAAGATCTTTTAGACACACTAATTATAACTGGCATTTATATAAAAATAATAATAAAAATAGCTAGGATTTACACAGCACTTTAAAGTTTGCAAAGCACTATATAGTTCAATTGTGTCCAACTCTTCACACCTGCCATTTAAGATTTTCTTGGCAAAGATACTAGAGCAGTTTGCCATTTTCTTCTCCAGTTCATTTTTACAGATAAGGAAACCAAGGCAAATAGGGCTAAGTGACTGTGACTTGCCCCTGGTCACACAACTAGTAGCTAGATTTGAACTCATGAAGATGAGTCTTCCTAACTCCAGGCCCAGCACTCTATCCACTGTGCCACTTAGGAGCCCATAAAACACTCTAAATGGATATTATCTCATTTTATCCTAACAATTTCTCCATGAGGTAATTGATATTATTATTCTCTTTTACAGATGAGGAAACTGAGGCTGAGAGAATTTATGTGATTAGGGAGTCCCACAGCTAGTAAGTGTATGAGTCAGAATTTGAACTGAGGTCTTCCTGTCTCCACGTCTATTACTCTTACCCACTTCGCCACTGACTTGTTATACAACTCTTTATGACTCACAAAGCACTTTTCTTATAGCAAACCAAAGAGTCAGGCACTTAAATATTATTTTCTCCATTTCATAAGTGAGAAAACTGAGGCTTTTAAGTGACTTGCCCAGAGTCACATGACTAATAAGTATTGGAGATAGGATTTAAACGCAGGTCCATCTAAGCCCAACATTCTTTTTTCCCAATCGCTTGACTTTGTCTCATATGAATAATATATATCAGCCCTCACAGATTTCAGTGGATCTAGAAATGGAAGACAGCACAGGAATCATTTAGTTCACACCTTTATTTTGTATATTAGGGAAATGAGGTATAGAGAAACAGGAAATATAACCCATGAAGGTTAAAAACTTTGCTCAAGCTCACATAGGTAATAAATGTCAGAGCTGGGATTGGAACTCAAATCTCATAAGTTCATGTTTAGTCTTTGTATCTATGAAATGCTTATTCAGTTTTAGGCTATATCTAAAAAGTTTCTACAATGGATCTGTGTGGCTTCTCCCTTCAATGGTTGTAGAATTTTTATTATTGTTCATGTTATCCCATAAATCCCCCAAAGAGAACCTGCCCAACTTGGTTGAAGACCTTACTATCATTCTGCGAATATCTCAGGAATATCAACATGCACATGCCATCTATCTGTTGTCTCTCCATTTTGCTCCATGACCAGCCCACCTCCTTTTCTGGTCCTAGAAACAGCACCTTTTACATTGGTTTTCCTATTCAAGGCATCTTTGGCTTTTGCCTTCAAGATGCTCATAATTTAGTTGGTAAAATACATACAATGTTAAGTCATATAGCCTCTCTGAAAGAGGCCACTGAGAAATAAGCTCAATGTTGGGAATGTAGGCACAGCACCTGTGGCAGCCATGAATATGCTGATGCAATTCTGAATCCCAAAATACAACAGAATCTCCACATGGAAGAATCAAAACATTTATTCAGACACCAGAAAGCCAAATTCATCACAGTCACAAAAATCTATTCACAGTAACAATGCAGAGGGCAACACCAGCCCCAAGCTTTCCCCCTGCTAGGGCCTTGCCACACACAAACACTCAGGAGTCCAGTCTCCTCCTCCGTGTCTGCCTCCTCTCTCTCAATTCTGACTGCTCTGACCAATTTCCACTGCTCTAACTCTGCCTCTTCCTGTTTCACCATTCCTGCCCCACCCCTTTCTGTTCCAAGTTACTTAGACTCATGTGACTCAGGCTTCCAAGTGCCTTGAACAGGTCCCATGGGCCTATTAATGAATGGGAAAGATCTTCCCATTTAAATTACCATTACAGGTATGCTGGAGTCAACTCATACCAGGGAGTTGTTGTCCAGTCATTCAGTAGCTCTGACTCTGTACGAACCCACATGGGGTTTTCTAAGCAGAGATACCAGAGTGGTTTTCTACCTCCAGTGGATTAAGGCAAACAGAGGTTAAGTGATTTGCCCAGGGTCATACACCTAGTGAGTGTCTGAGGATGGATTTGAACTCAGGTCTTTTTGACTTCGAGCCCAGAACCCTGTCCACTGAGCCAGCTACCTGCCTCCCAAACCAGATTAAATTTTCAGTGTGAGCATTTACACCTCAGAAATCAGCAAACATGCAAACCAGAGCTTGATTTATTGTTCTGTTGATTGTCTAGATTTAAGTGATAAAGAAAATGTTAATAATGAAAGTAGATTAAACTTAAAAGTGTGTCCTACATATATTTTTTTCCAAGAGCTTGTTGTTACACATTTCCCAGAACACCATTGAATGTAAGGCACCAGAACAGAAAAGATAGGGAGATTTTTTTTTTGTTTTCCTGGGAATCCGTAGAGGTAACTTACTACAAAGATTTCCTTCTGTGTAAATGCGCTTCCCATATCCCTTTGGGGCTTTGTACTCTCAGGTTCTTAGCTTATGAATCTGTTACAAACCCATGTTAAAGAAAAGGAAGTTGAAGTATGGGAGAAGAAAGCATTCACTTTTTTATTCCCCCCATGGGTTAAAAACCCAGCAAGTTTTCCTTTGATGTTCTCATTCCCCTGCCTCTCCTCCCGTCCCATGTTGTTTTCTACAATGCCCTTAGAAGAGAAAGGCTATCTTTTGACTGAAATTATCCAGGGGAAAACATGAGGGTTTCAAACAAGCCATTTTATGTGACCTATTCAGTGAGATGAAAATAAGACTGAGATCTATATTCCAATGACCAATTCAGAAAGATGAAAGTGCAATCAAATTACAGCAGCAGTCATCAATTTAATCTAACAAATGAGGGACTTGACCACATTTTTTAAAAAAATTAATTTCACCCAATGACTCTCGAGAAAACAGATGGGAAAATGGCATTACTCTTCACCACCCCACGCCTTTTTTTCGTAGTATAGGCTTTCCTTTAGCCAGGGGAATAGATATATTATGAAAGACACAGTATTTTCCTTTTAATTTTGCATTCCCGCCTCAAAAATATTTATTTTTCTTTCTTTTAGCAAACTTTACAAAGGATCAGTGACCTCTGAAAATGTGAGATTAGGATCCAACTTTTCAGTGTTTATAGGAAGAAACCGCCCCATAGTAAAGTTCAACAGACACTCCACCTCCCTGAGCATGCTTACTCCTGTAATCATGGCCGTGCAGTTCTACTTATGACTTCATCTTAGACCTAAAAGGCAATCAGAAGATACCTGGTGAAAATTCCACAGAAACACCAATGTTCTAGTTCAGGTAAAGCAATACCTATTGTGGTAATAATTGGCACATCATACAAAACAACAGCAAAAATAAATTGCCTGTGCAAATGGCAGAAATCACCCTGACTCACAAAGCTGTCCCCACCTCAGGGAGCCTCAACAGCAGAAGAAATATTGAGAGTCGGCAGAACACAAAATGACTACCCCAGATAGGCTTCATTGATAAAATCCAGACTCAGAATGCTTAACTAGAAAAGAAGGTTGCTGATGAATAGAAATAACAACTCAGATTTACAGTGCCTTAAGGTTTCCAAAGTACTTTTCATGATCGTTCAATAGAGAAACCCATATCAAAGAGCCCTGAAATTAGTTGCAGCAAAATGCCATGATATCATGTTACTCACTTTAGCCTCTGAGCTCACACCCTCAGCAGCATTGAGCTCTAAAGACTCACTCTTCCAGGGGAAATCTAAATGAGCCTTGAGTCCAAGTTTTGTTGGTTTTTAGTCATTTTTCAGTCGTGTCCAACTCTTCATAATCTTACTTGGGGTTTTCTTGGCAAAGATTCTGGAGTGGTTCACCATTTGCTTCTCCAGATCATTTTACAGATGAGGAAACTGAGGTAAACTGGATTAAGTGATTTAGCCAAAGTCACACAGCTAGTAAGTGTCTAAGGCTGAATTTGAACTCAAGTCTTCCTAATTCCAGGCCCAGAGCTCTATCTCCTGCACCACCTAACTGCCCCAAGTTTTAGGAATACCCATATCATCAATGTGGGTATTTTCTCCAAAGGTACAGATTATAGTTCATTCATGTCTACTTCTTCTGTTCTACTTCTGTCCATGTCATCCCTTCTGTTCATCATAGAGAACCCCTTGACCAAGAAATAATGACAACTAGTCAAAGGGTTGTTGTGAAAATCAAATGACATAATCTATATAATGTTCTTTAGAAATTTTAAAGTTCTATACCAATATGAAATATTTCAAGTAGGTGCTTTCTTCATGGTCAAATTAAGAAAAGAACTATATATTTAGAGCTGAAAGGGACCTTAGTCTAATCTAAAACCCTCATTTTTAGATTTTAAAAAACTGAGGCCCAGAAAGGTTAAGTAACTTGCCCAAGGTCACACAGGCAGTAAGGCATTGATATAATATCTCTTTTAATATGTTTATACCTTATTGTCCCTTGTAGTTTGCTCCAATGTCCCAGAAAATTCTTTTGGATGACCAAATTATCCCCATTTGGTTTAGTGACAGAAAAAAAGGAAAATAATAATTTGTTTCTCTTCCTTGGGGAGCACATTTTGGATGAATAACAGTTGATAAATATGGCTTCCTAAAAAGAAAGAAGAAAAGTCCATAGACCTATTGTTCAGATCCAAACCCAGGTCAGGAACTTGCAGAGACAAAGGGACCAGCAATCCAGCTTTTGCCCTGGATCAAACTATTTGGGGAACACTGAAACCTTACAAGCCCCTAGTCTGAGCCAACCCTGAGATCCTGCACGCAGTACCCCAAGAAAACAAGAGCAAGATCAGCTCAGAAGTGACAGAGCTCAGCCCTAACATAAAGTCCAAAGTCATTAATTAGGTTTTAAGAATTAGCAAACAAAAACAAGAATCATACTATAAAAGATATTGTGGTGATAGGGATACTAAAGACACAAACCTGAAAGAAAAGAATGATTCCAAAATATCTACAAGAAAAGTCTCAAAGAAAAATGTAGCAGGCTTAAATTCAACCAGAATTCCTGGAAGAGATAAAGCAAGAAGCTTTTTTTTAAGTTAAAAAATTTTAATAAATGAAATGAGAAGACTAAAGGGACAGAAAATAGAAAGGAAATGCCAGCTATGAAAGAAAGAATTGGAAAAAGAATTAACAGTTTAGCACAATGGGGTATAAAACCTTGCCTCAGCATGAAAATCTCCTAAAAATTTAGAATGGACGAAATAAAAGATAACTCCATGAGATAATAAGAAATTTTAAAACAAAACCAAAAGACTAAAAACCAAGAAGAAGAAAATATAACCTAAGTCATAGCAAAAACAACTGACCTAGAAAACAGATCCAAGGAGAACAATTTTAAAAGTCATTAGTCTAACAACTTAAAACTGTGACCAAAAAATGTGGGAGGAGGAAGCCTAGATCTTGTATTTCAATAAATCTCAAAATTTCTCAAATTTTTTTTTGAAAAAACCATGGGAACACCAGTTAGCTTCTTTAAGACATCCTAAAATTAAAATTCTCAAGGAACATCTTAACCAAATCCAGAGCTTCTAGGTCAAAGAAAGTTATTGAAAGCAACCAGAAAGAAAGAGTTTAAGTACTGAGGAGCTACACACAGTCAGAATCATACACAATTTAGTGGCCACTAGTATAAAGGAGCAGAGAGCTTGAAAATTATATTCTAGGAAGCAAAGATGTGCTTACAGTAAAGAATAATGAGTAATAATGTAACATAGTAATAGAACATATATCATAATATATAAGAGTAATATTACTATAAAGTATAATGAGATAATAATAATAAAAACTAACATTTATGTGGCACTTACTACATGCCAGGTTCTGCACTACGTGCTTTAAAATTATTATTTTAATCCTAGAAGGTGGGAGTTACTATTTTTCCCATTTTTACAGATGAGGAAACTGAGGCAAACAGGCAAAATGGAGTCTAATCCTACAGGTGGAAAAAATCCTTCAGTGGTATATAAGACTTCCAAGTATTTGTGATGAAAAACCAAATCTGTGTAGAAAAACTGAAAGTCAAATACAAGATTCAGGAGAAACAAAGAAAAAAGTAAATATGAATGACCAATCATAAGGATTAAGCAAGGATAAATTGATATGGGATCTATCCCATCAGAACTCTATCATCAGGGTCATAAAGACAGTCTAATTAGACAGAAGACCTGGGAGTTATTCTGGTAAGTCTTGATGATTTAAAACAAGAATGAAAAGTTAGTGAAGGAGAAATATAATATAGGAGAAAAGACAAAAGAAGACTGGCAAAAATTATCTCACATTATCGAGGTATGCAAATACAGGAAAAAGGGGTAAGAAGTACAGCTGACACTTGGACTTCACTCTCATCTGAACTGGTCAAAAGAGGGGAAGATTCACATCCAGAGTTGGGTATGCAAATACATTTTACTCAACAGGGAAATAGGAGGAAAAGGAGAGTACAATTATTGGATGGAGAAGAGATTAAAGGGGAGAATTAATCCTAAACAAAACAAACTCTAAAATTATACAAAAATATTTATAGCCATTTGCAAAGACAAAAGATTGGAAACTAAGGGGGTACACATCAGTTGAGGAATGACTGAACAAATAATAAATAAATATAATATTCAATAACGTATTTATATCTATAATTATATGTAAGATAAATGCAATTGATCGCTATTGGGTTATCAAAAAATAACATGAAGGGGATGATTTCATCAAAACCTGGGAATACATGTATGAAGTGATACAGATTGAACGAGCAGAACCAGGTGATCAATGTATGCAGTGACAACAATATTGTAAAGATGAACAACTCTGAAAAACTTGGGAACTCCGATCAGTGTAATCATCAACTACAATTCCAGACAATTGATGAAAAACGCTATCGTTATCTTCTTCAAGTACAGCCCTCAGTCCACAACAGTATAATTCCTTTCATCTGCAAAAATGATATTATAATATTGTTTTTATAGTTCTCATATCAGGAAATGAATTTTTTTCATCCCTTCCAATTCAGAAAGACTTTAACATAGAGTTGGGCTGTGATTCATGGAACTGGAAGGAACAGCTGTACCAATGAAATTATGGACCTTTAAAGTGTCTATGTTCTGTTCATGCTGATTTTCAGTAGGGAATAGGGTGCTGGAGATATTAATTTAGATCCCCTAGAAAAGCAAGGAATCTCCCATTACTGGTACCATTGTATTTTTGCAAAGTCTGAATCCGTCCCTAAAATGTATCTTTGCCATGAACAGCCTGCCAGTAACAGATAACAAGTACCTTTAGAGGGTGTTCCACTTGATCGAAATAACATTTCTACCCTGAGAAGAGATGTCCTTACGGTCAGCCAGAACTTCCAGAAAAGAGTAAATAGGAGCTGCATAAAAATAAGGATTGTTATGGCAGCTATACTTGCAAGAGGGTTGGAGATTAAAGGCTTTGCTCTCTCATATTTCTCATTCTAACTCTGGTTTACAGTGATAGCAATTAAAAATGAGTGGCTGACAGTTCCCTGGCGTGAAAATAAGCTAAAATTTACCCAGGCAACTGAATCCTGAAATGTTATGGAAATAATTCAGTTGAAAATGGGCTTTTTATGATGATTAAATTTGTTTTCTTTTCTTGATCATCTTTTATTTTTCTAGAATTTATTGTTACAATTGACTAGGAAAACTCTCCTTTCCACATTTGGGCCTGAGTGATAATGTAAGGATAATGTTTTATAAGCCACAGGATTTAGAGCTGAAGGGGATTTAAGAATTTATCTGGTCTAACCTCCTTTTACAGATAAGGAAATTAAGGTCCAGAGAGTTAAAGTGATTTATCCGCATAGGTAATAAGAAGACCTAGTCATCATCTTGATGTCATGGTCATCTTCAAGAACGAAGGATAAACACAACCTGAGAGCAAGCAGCAGCTCCCCTTCTCTCCTCTTCTGACCTCTCCCTCTTCTCCTCTCCTCTTTATTCCTCTCCCCTCTCTCCTTACCTGGGGTTGCTCTGTCCATGGGAAGGCACACTTCACTGGCCAATAGCTGCCTTCTTTCCTTCAGGTTTACTGGCTAGATTTCTTGCTCAAAGACCAAGCCTTAAGCCCAATTCACTCTGGAGTTCATAGATTGGACAAGAGATCCCTGCCCTCCTAGCACAGAGTAAATGTAAATAATAAACAGTAGCTGTTTCTCTTTTGCCCAGGAGCCCTGAGAGTCTTCCCTTCCCAGTTTGATTTTTTTTCTTCTTTTTTTTGATTAAAGGAATCATCCCTTGAGTAACTACTTAAAAAGATCTGTTCATTGAATGGGCATTATCTCACTCAGAGTGAGAGTCAGAAAAGACCTTAGCCTAAAATTACCAGGGTCTCACGTTACATCCTGAGCCATCTCCAGTTGTCCTGATGAATATCAGGTCACTGGACCCAAATGTGAGGCAAAGTCAGGCTGGTGACTTTGCACAGCCCTCCCTCACTCAAATCAAAGTCAACTGCAAGTCATGTGATCATCTTAATGTCATGGTGCTGTTCCAGAACAAACGACAAACACAACAACACAAGTAGACCAGTGTTCTTTCCATGTAACAAGCTGCTTCTAATAGTAGAATTCTAGAGACATGTGGAGGGGTTGTTGTTTGTCCTTCATTTTTGAAGAGGACCAGTGACATCATGGAGTGATGTCTTGACTCCCACATGAATTGGATTTAAGTCAAGCAGAGCTGCACAACCTTCAGCCTCACGCTCTCTTCAAGAGTCATCAAAGTCCAGTGGCAAGGCAAAAGTTGAGGGAATAAAGGTTCAGGGATTGAAGTAGTCCAAAGTTCCAGGTGACTTTAATTCCACTCTTCCATTTGGATCAGGTCCAAACTCCTTTGGAGTTACCCTCCCCTTCTTATCATGTCATATTCTTCTTTTTCTTCTTTTCTGTCTAATCCCACTTCCATCCTCCTAAAAAATCCACAGAGACAAAAACTACAGCTAACTGTAAACTGTTTAAACTTCCATATAACTCAGATACAGTGCTAGAAAGCCAGCAAGCAGTCAGTCAGCAAGAAAGTCAGAAGGCTTAGACTACAATGATTGTTGTGGGAGTTGTTTGTCCTTCATTCTCGAAAAGGACCATGGCATCAGGAAACTGACTTGCGAGAGAATTGGATTTAAGTAAGGGAGGGCTGTGGAAGGCCACCAGCATCACTTTCCCTTCTGGAGCCACCTGGGTCCAATGGCAAGATATAGTTCAGGAGGACTGGATACGGCCCCCAGTTGTGGCAGTGGAAAGTAGCAGACATGAGACATTTCAAACAACTACTCTGTTTTTTAAAAAAAGAGATTGATGGGCCAGTCATGTAGTGAGAATGTGTAACATCCAAATGGACAGCCTGTATACACCATTCTTATCTGCACAGTGTCAATAGCTATGGAGTAAGGTTCCCAGATCATGAGGTAGGCCCCTAGAGATTGATTTATGGAAGTGACATGGTTTAGGGGATCATGATACAGGGCTCCATCACTTGGAATGAATTCACACTCAAGCCATCTTCCAGTCAAGAGACAAAAGTTTTGTGACATCAATAAGGCAGTCGAAGTTCCTGTATAGCCAACATGGTATTCACAGCACCTACAGCGGCTATGCATATGCAAGCAAAATTCTGAATCACAAAATATAACAGTCTCTCCACATGGAAGACAGAACCAGAACATTTATTTAAACACCAGAAAGCCTAATCCATCATAGCAACAAAGAAATCTATACACAATAACAATGTAGGGGGCACCACCATCCCCAACTCTGCTACGGCTTTCCCACAAACACTCATAGCTCACTTCCTGCTTCCTCCCTCTCCCCTAGTTCTAACTGCTGTGACCAACTTCCTCTCAGTTCTGCTCCACCCCCTGCTTCACCCATTTGGCAAGCTTTTCCCACCACAGACTCATGTGACTCAGGCTTTCTGTGACTCAAGCAGGTCACATGAGCATATTAATGGTTGGGAAAGAACTTCCCATTATGCAAAAATACATTAACAATACAGTTTCTTAGGGAACTTGCAACTTAATGGGGGTGATGCTTATGCTTATATGGAAAAGGGACATTGAAAAGAATACTAAACATGCTAATTAAGTGATCTGGGGCAGGAGTAGGGAGTAGTCAGGATATGCAAGTAGGCTAGTTTCTGGGGTTCTGGAAAGTATGGGAAAACTCAGGGAGTCAACAGAGATAACTTTGTTGAAGGAACAAGATAGAAGTGTTGCCACAGAATGGTCCTTGGGCAGGCACCTTATGTCTATACTGATAGCCTTTATCTACAGAATTACAGGGTCAGGACTACATATGCTTATAACAAGGAAAGATTTTCTCACAAGGGCTTGCTGGGATTCTGGGTTGCTTCCAGAGACATGGTCTTTGCCCTTTGGGTCTCCAGGTCTCACCACCCCATCAGAAGAACATGGACAGGAATCATACAGGATTACAAGTCATGAATGAGTTACAACCAGTGTCATAGAAGGAAGAAGCCACAGCAATGATATTATAGACACATTGAAGTATTTTCTTCACTGGAGTCCTGCTTTGGTGCCTTATCAGGAATGTGACCCTATAATTCTAAGTGGGATATGAAAGGCCTGGAAGAAATAGATGCCATGTGAAATGCCTTCTTGCCATTTCCTTCTCCAGCTCATTTTACAGATAAGGAAACTGAAGCAAATACGGTTAAGTGACTTGTCCAGGGTCACAGCTAGTAAGTGTCTGAGGCCAGATATGAACACAAGAAGATTAGTTTTCCTGACTCCAGGCCCAGTGTTCTCTCCCCTGTGCTACCTATCTGCCCCATCATCATCATCATCATCATTGTCGTCGTCGTCGTTGTTGTTGTTGTCGTCATCATCATCATCATCGTCATTGTCCCTACCAATCAGTTAATTATTTATTCAAGGCATTTCTTGCTTCCATCCCTTTCTTTTCATTGCAGTTACCATTCCAGTCATTCCCTTCACCATCTCCCACCTGAACTATTACAAAATCCTCCCTATTTCTCTTTCTCTCTGTAGGTTTCCTCCTCTCCAGTCAATTGTATATATGTCAGCTGGATTAATCTTCCTTAAGCACTACTTTCATCATGTCACTCCCTTTGTCAGAAAATGTTCCATAACTCCTAATTGCTTACAGGATGGAAATTTGAAGGAAGTTTTCCATTGATATATGAAATGAATAGTGCATTCAACAGATACTTTCTCAATGTATCCCATTTATGAGTATATCCCCAAGCCTTAGTATGTATCTTATCCACAATTCCCTTTCAGTAATATTAAAAATTTAAGCATCTGCCCTGCCCATCTGTATGCCAATATGATTTAATCCCCATAAGCCAATCCCAGAAGGGAAAAAAAATTCAAGGATATAAATGAATGTTCTTCAAAGTGTAGCAAAACCTAATCAGCAAAGTGATTCTCCATATCATGCGTACGAATGCATATATATGATTAAAATAATTCCAATAGCCCTTTTGAAAAACTGATTCTCAAAGTTTCATCACCACACTGTGCTAGTTATGACACATGCCCAAATCATGGAAGAATTTTAAAACTTTGAAATCAGGTCACCCACAGAAACAGATTTTCCCCATTTTGCCATTAGGGAAAAGAGAAGGGATTAAAATTAAGACTTGAAAGACAACCAAGAGTGAATGAGCGAGTGAATGAGGGTGTTTGAGTACCCAGCAAGATAGTAACTCAACAGCCACATTTCATATATGCTTATTCATAATCACTGAGTTAGACCTAGAAAGAATTTTAGAAATCAGCTAACACCACCCCCTCATTTTACAAAGGAGGATTCTGAAGTTCAGATATGTTAAGTAAAATGTGGTAGAAGCAGTTAGGTGATGCAGGGGACAGTGCTAGACTTGGAGTCAGACACTCACTAACTGTGACTTGGGGCAAATCATTAAATATTTCCTGGCAATAGGGCAGCTAGGTGGCATAGCACACAGAGTGCCAGGCCTGGAGTCAGGAAGGCTCATCTTCCTGAATTCAAATCTGGCCTTGGACACTTACAAGCTGTGGGACCCTGAGCAAGGCACTTAACCCTGTTTGCCTCAGTTTCCTTATCTGGAACATGGACTGGAGAAGGTTCCAGCATCTTTACCAAGAAAACCTCAAATCGTTCACAAAGAGACAGACTGAAAAATGACTAAACAACAACAAAGATGGAAGTTATACATGTGCTTTCATACAAAACAAATTTCTATATTAGTCATATTGTGAAAGAAAACGCAGAACAAAAAAAACAAGAAAAATAAAGAAAGTTAAAAAAATGCTTCTATCTGTATTCAGACTCTATTCTTCCTCTGGAGATGATTAACGTTTTTTATCCTAAGTCCTTCAGAATTGTCTTGGATCATTGTATCACTTAGAATACCTAAATCATTCACAGTTGATCACTGTATAATATTGTTACTATATACAATGTTTTCCTGGTTCTGCTCACTTCATTTTGCATCAGTTCATATAAATCTTTCGAGGTTTTTCTGAATGCATCCTGCTCATTTCTCATAGCACAACAGTATTTCATCACAATGGTATACTACAACTTGTTCAGAAGTGATATTTGAACATATTTGTTCCAGAGTTGGTGACTGTTGTAACGTAGTAGGCAGCCTCCTCAGTAAGAAGAGTTGGGTAACAGATGGTTGCTATGGTCAAAGAACATATGTAAAGTGCTTTGCAAACCTTAAAGGGCTATATAAATGTAACAAGTGTTACTAAGTGGCAGAATTGGGATTTGAACTCAGGTCTAATGACTGCAATTTCAGTACTCATTTCACTTTGCCACAACGGTGTTGATTTTTTTTCTTTCATTCCATCTGCATTGCAGTGATCCAGAGTGACAATAACAAAGATCTACTTTCCCAATTACAGAGAAAATATCAGCTTCCCCTAACATTAACCCACTCCATTTAGCCCACAGTGAGTCCCATGTTTTGACCCTGTGACACCAGCACATGAAATTTTTCTGAAAATGTGAAAGAAGGGAATTAGTTAAAGCCTCTCTATGGTATCAGCTTGTTTGCAGAGGAAGATCCATATAATTCATAATTGTATGCCTGAGCCCTCCTTTCAAATGTCCTCAATTAAACCTTTATTAAATTACTTCCTCAGAATTGAAGTTGAAAACAAAGACTACCTGACTGGTGAAACTGAAAATACTCGTTTATCATACTGTTGTTGTTCAGCCCTGTCTGATTCTTCGTGACCCCATTTGGGGTTTTTTGGCAGAGATACTGTAATGGTTTGCCATTTCTTTCTCCAGCTCATTTTACAGATGAGGTACTAAGGCAAAGAGGGTTAAGTGGCCTGCTCAGGGTCACACAGATAGTAACTATCTGAGACCAGATTTGAATTCAGGAAAATGAGTCTCCCTGGCCTGGCACTCTATCTATTGTGCCATGAAGCTGCCCCAAAAATCCATATAGTTCATAATTGTATGACTGAGACCTCCTTTCAAATGCCCTCACTTAAACCTTTACTAAATAACTTCTTCACAATTGAAGTTGAAAACAAAGATGACCTGACCGGATGTCCACATTTTTAGATTTATTTTTAAACCAAATCTTACCTGACTTGAGCAAGAACTGAAAATCCATACCCATATATAAGATAGGCTATGTACTCAAATAGAAAAATTGAAAGTATTTAAAGGCCTCATTTATCAGATGCTATAAATAGCACAAAAGAGAAAAGGCTTATGAGAGCAGACTGAAAATAATTATGAATATTATTTTTCAATTCAACCTTTAACCAACCTTTGGTAAACTATTTCAAAATACTATTTCACATTTTTAAATAATTTTTTAAAATCATCCAGAAGTCTTAATAACTTCAATCTATTTGTTAGCATACTAGATCAAGAGGGCAACTGCCAAAGAATTCAGAAAGGAAACATTAATAAGAGTTCGAGTGAGGTAGGAATTATAGTACTTGTTCTGAGATATTCCCATCTATTATGAATGATGTGCCAGAAGTAGGGTCTTACATCTTTCCACCTCACACAACAATCTGTTATCCAATTCTCATTACAGAAGAGGCAGCCTAGCATATTATAACAAGCAACAACTCTGGAATGAGAAGATATGTTCAAATACCACCTCTGAACAAGTTGTGGTATATGACTGTGCTATAAGAAATGATGAGTGGTATGCTTTCAGAAAAGCCTTGAAAGATTTACATGAACTGATGCAAAGCAAAGTGAGCAGAACCAGGAAAACATTGTACACAGTAACAACAATATTGTATGGTAACCAATTGTGAATAATTTAGTTATTCTAAGTGATACAATGATTCAAGACAATTCAGAAGGACTTAGGATAAAAAAGGTTTATCATCTCCAGAGAAAAACCTGATACGGTCTGAATGCAGTTAAAAACATTTTTTTTTAATGTTTTTCTTTTTCTTGGGTTTTTTTGTTCTGTGCTTTCACAATATGATTAATATGGAAACATGTTTTGCATGAATGCATGTGTATTGGAAGGCAGAGGAGAGTAAGGGAGAAAATTTGGAACTCAAATTTTAAAAAATGAATTCTAATAATTATTTTTACATGTAATTGGAATTTTTTTTTGAAGAATACCTCTGACATTTCATATATGCATGACCTGGAGCAAGTTGGTTGATATATGTCTAGATATATGATCACAGACTCATCACGTTGTGGTAGATAGATATCCTCTAACCCAATCAGACCAGACATTGCACAACCCTGCATTGTGGAGGCAAATGTTGAAAAAACACCATTTGGGAGAATATCCAATGGATTATTGACCTCCAAAGGGCCTTCTGCATTTAAAAAAAAAGGGCTATTAGAGGGAGTTTGACCTGCTTGAGTCACAGAAAACCTGAGTCACATGGTTCTGTGGTGGGAGAAGCTTGCCAAATGGGTGGAGCAGGGGGTGAAGCAAGAAGGGTGGAGAAGAGTTGAGAGGAAGTTGGTCACAGCAGTTAGAACTGAGAGAGAGAGGAAGCAGGCAGTGAGTTATGAATGTGTGTTTGTGAGAAAGCCATAGCAGGGAGAAGCAAAGGGGATAGGGGTGCAGATCGCTGATGTTTTTGGTGCAAGAAATTACTTGTGAGGAAACTCTTTTGGGTGATGTCTACTTGTAAGTTTTCTGTGATATAATCTCTTCAAATTGTCTAGACCTCTACGAGTTAGTTGTTTGTGACTTGATCAGGGTCAGAGCTAGTGTACATCAGAATTGAGACTTAAATCTAGGTATTCCTTACCACGAAGATTACTCTTTTATTCACAATGCCTCTCTTCCAGAAAATAAACACTGTAGTCCCTCATCACCAACTCAGGGTTTTTGAGCTATTAACCAATAGTATATACCCCTTAGAAGAAAGAAATCTCCACTATAATATATCCAACAAGTAGCTGCTGTTCAGCCTCTCCTTGAAGACCTCCAAAGAGAGGTAAACCTCTTGGCCCTTAGCAGCCAATTCCACTTCTGGACAGCTCTAATTGTTAGGAAGTTTTCCCTGAGATAAAGCTTAAATTGACTTCTTTGTCATTTTTACCCATTGTTCCTCGTTGTAATATATGTCCAGTTCTAACAATATATCTAATCCCTTTTCCATATCATAGCCTTTCAAAGACTTGAAAACTGCTCTTATCTCTTGCCTGAGGATTGGTCCTCTTCAGAAAGGGCAAACAACAGCAACAATCTTCTACAAGATAAACATTCTCAGTTCTTATAACTGATCTTCAATTGTTGTGGACTCAACACTCTTCGCAATCCTCTTTGCTGCTCTTTGATTTATCAATGTCCTTCCTGAACCATGGTGCCAGGAACCTAACACAATACTCCAGATGAGGTCTAACAAGAGGGAATTTCCTGTTCTTCAAAGTTGTGCCTCTCTATTAATGCAGAACAAAACTGCACTAGCTTTTTTAGCTATTTACATTACATTGCTGACTCATTAAAACATCAGTCCTCTAAAACTCCCAATTCTTTTTCAAAGCAGTCTCCCCTCTCCTGAAGATAAGAAGATCTGGATTCAAATTTGCCTCATACATTTTACTAACTATGTGACTCTGGGCAAGTCACTTAACCTTTCCCACTCTCACTTTCCTCATCTATATGATGGGGATAATGATAGCACTTTCCTCCCAGGATTATTGTGAGAAATGAGATATCTATAAAATGCTTAACACAGTACCTGGTGCATAGTAGAGGGTTAGTCCTTTCCTCCTCTACTTGGTGACTATAGCCTCTGGTCAGTTACTTTTTATCTGTCCCAAAGGTGTGGGTGTGTCCCTGTACAGCATGTGAACACATGCGTGCACGCGCGCACACACACACACACACTAAATATCTAAGAGAAATCAGTTGCTTTTTTTTAGAACAAATGGCAAATACAGCAAGTAAACAGACTCTTGCCAAAAAGAGAACCAATAACATCAAAAGTATAATATCTTGACTTGTGCACATTGGATTTAAGCAAGGGAGAGCTTCACCAAGTCATTAGCCTCACTCTTTCCTCCAGAGTCATCAGAATCCAAACAAACTGGTGACAGCCCTGGGGAGACTGAGATAAAAATGAGGCAGGCTCTGCCCTCAACGAGCATATATTTTACTGGAGGTTATTCTTATCTGAACAGATCTTAAGGAAATGAGGGATGGGATATGGGTTTGGTTTGAGAACAAGGTAAGACACGAGGAGTTAGAGGTTTTAACCAATTTTGTTCTTGACAGGGCAAACATCCAGTAGGTTTCTTCACTGGCTCCAGGTAGTTCCATGTCATTCAGTTGTATTGTTTCCCCTGAATCTCAGACCCAGTTAGGGTGGCAGCAGTTTTACTGAACACCCCACCCAGCTCACCAACCAGCCACCTGTACTCTTTCATAATCCCTTGTGCTCACTGAACATGTTTCTCCACACCCTCCTCACCCTGGTTACATCTGCATCCCATAGGGAGGGGGAGGAGCCAAGATGGTGGAGTAGAAAGACTCACTGTGTGCTAGCTCCAAACCCACAGCCCATAAATTTCCTGTAAAAAGAACTCCCCACAAATTCTGGAGCAGTGCAAGCCATGCAGAAATGCAGTGGAGGAGATTTCCATTCCAGAGAGCCCTGAAAAACCGACCCCAAAGGTCCGTCACGCACTGGACAGGGGAGCCCACCCCTGCGCTGCCCTGGCCATGCAGCCCCAAGAGGAGCAGATTGGAGCAGGCTTCAGGGATGGAAGGTCCCTCCACCCACAGGCACCCAGGTCGGTGAGAGAGATGTCTGGGCTGGCCCAGAGGGGAGCGGGGCGTCTCTGTGGCTCGGGCCCCCTCGGGAGGCAGCAGCAGAGACAGAGACAGCAGCAGACGCGGGCTCCCCAAGTAGGCAGGAGCTCCACTCCATTACTGAAGGTCTCTGCATAAACCCCCTGAGGGAACTGAGCCTGGGAGGTGGCCCTGCCTCCACCTGAGCACCAGAACTTAAGCTCACATTGAATAGCATCTGCTCCCACCATGGAAAGCCCTGAGGCTGGGGAGCAGCATTTGAATCTCAGACCCCAAGCACTAGCTGGGCAGATCTAGGCAGGGGTGGAGAGGAGTCTCAGAAGTCAAGTAACTGGCTGGGAAAATGCCCAGAAAAGAGAAGAAAAATAAGACCATAGAAAGCTACTTTCTTCGGGAACAGATGTTTCTTCCTCCTTTCATTTCTGATGAGGAAGTACAATTCATGCCATCAGGGAAAGACGTGGAGGTCGGGGCCTCTGTATCCCAGACATCCAAGGTGGATGTCCAGTGGGCTCAGGCCATGGAAGAGCTCAAAAGGCATTTGGAAAATCAAGTTAGACAAGTGGAGGAAAAACTGGGAAGAGAAATGAGAGAGATGCAAGAAAAGCATGAAAAACAGGTCAATACCTTGGTAAAGGAGACCCAAAAAAAAAAAAGGCTGAAGAAAATAACACCTTGAAAAATAGGCTCACTCAATTGGTTTTAAAAGAGGTTCAAAAAGCCAATGAGGAGAAGAATGCTTTCAAAAGCAGAATTAGCCAAATGGAAAAAGAGCTTCAAAAGCTCACTGAAGAAAAGAGTTCTCTCAAAATTAGAATGGAACAGATGGAGTCTAATGATTTTCTGAGAAACCAAGAAATCACCAAACAAAACCAAAAGAATGAAAAAATAGAAGATAATGTGAAATATCTCATGGGAAAAACAACTGACCTGGAAAATAGATCCAGGAGAGACAATTTAAAAATTATGGGACTACCTGAAAGCCATGATCAAAAAAGAGCCTAGACATTATCTTTCATGAAATTATCAAGGAAAACTGCCCTGATATTCTACAACCAGAGGGCAAAATAAGTATTGAAGGAATCCATCGATCACTGCCTGAAAGAGATCCAAAAAGAGAAACTCCTTGGAACATTATGGCCAAATTCCAGAACTCCCAGCTCAAGGAGAAAATCTTACAAGCAGCTAGAAAGAAACAATTCCAGTATTGTGGAAATAAAATCAGGATAACTCAAGATCTAGCAGCTTCTACATTAAGGGATTGAAGAGCGTGGAATAGGATATTCCAGAAGTCAAAGGAACTAGGACTCAAACCAAGAATCACCTACCCAGCTAAACTGAGTATAATACTTCAGGGGAAAATATGGTCTTTCAATGAAACAGAGGACTTTCAAGCATTCTTGATGAAAAGACCAGAGCTGAAAAGGAAATTTGATTTTCAAACACAAGAATGAGAAGAAGCATGAAAAAGTAAACAGCAAAGAAAAGTCTTAAGGGACTTACCAAAAGTGAGCTGTTTACATTCCTACATGGAAAGACAATATTTGTAACTCTTAAAACTTTTCAGTATCTGGGTAGTTGGTGGGACCACACACACACACATACACACACACACATGTACACACGTGCGTGCACACACATACAGAGACAGAGAGCATAGAGTGAATTGAATAGGATGGGAACATATCTTAAAAGAAATTAAGGTAAATGGTGAGAGAGAAATATAGCGGGAGGAGAGAGGGTGAAATGGAATGGGGTAAATTATCTCTCATTCAAGAGGCAAGCAGGAGACTTGTTAGTGGAGGGAAAAAGAGGAGAGCTAAGAAAACAACATGAAGTTTACCCTCATCACATTCGACTAAAGGAAGGAATAAAATGCACACTCATGTTGGTATGAAAACCTATCTTACAATACAGGAAAGTGGGGGAAAAGGAGATAAGCAGGGTGGGGGATGATGGAAGGGAGGGCAATGGGAGGAGGGAGCAATTTGAAGTCAACACTCGGGGAGGGACAGTATCAAAAGACAGAATAGAAACAATGGGGAGCAGGATAGGATGGAGGGAAATATAGTTAGTCTTACACAACACGACTATTATCGAAGTCATTTGCAAAACTACACAGATATGACCTATATTGAATTGCCTACCTTCCCAAAGGGGAGGGAGGGATGGGAAGAATTTGGAACTCAAAGTTTTAGGAACAACTCTTGAGTATTGTTCTTGCTACTAGGAAATAAGAAATACAGTTAATGGGGAATAGAAAGTCATCTGGCCCTACAGGACAAAAGAGAAGATGGGGACAAGAGAAGGGAGGGATAATAGAAGAGAGGGCAGATTGGTGATAGGGAAAATGAGAATGCTTGGTGTATTGGGGTGGGGGAGGGTATAAATGAGAAAATTTGGAACCCAAAATTTTGAGAAAATGAATTTTAAAAAGTTAAATAAATAAATTTTTAAAAAATTTAAAAAATAAAAAACATCTGCATCCCATATCTTGAGAAATTTCAACTTCCTTCTTGTGTAGGGTAAGAGGGGAAAAGAGACTATCTTTTCCCACATGCTCACAGACCTCAGGTAGGGATCCACAGAATTCATGAAGGCCATGTCAAAATATTACACAATTTCAAAATGCTCTAAATCACTGTTGATTAGAGAGATGCAAATCAAAATAACTCTGAGGTACCACATCACACCTATCAGATTGGCAAACATGACAAAACAGGAAGATGATAAATATTGGAGAAGAGGTGGGAGACTTGGAACACTAATTCATTGTTGGTGGAGCTGTGAGCTCATTCTGGAGAGCAATTTGGAACTATGAGCAAAGGGCCACAAAAATGCACATACCCTTTGACCCAGCAATATCACTTCAAGGACTGTATCCCAAAGAGACCATAAAAATAGGAAAAGGTCCCACATGTACAAAAATATTTATAGCAGCACTCTTTGTGGTAGCCAAGAACTGGAAATCAAGGGGATGCCCATCAATTGGGGAATGGCTGAACAAGTTGTGGTATATGAATGTAGTTAAATACTATTGTGCTATAAGAAATGAGGAAAAGGAAGACTTCAGAGAGGCCTGGAAGGCCTTCCATGAACTGATGCTGAATGAATTATGCAGAACCAGGAAAACATTATACACAGTAATAGCCACAGTGTGAGAGGACTGTTTCTGATAGACTTCGCCCTTCACAGCAATGCAAGGACCTAAAACATTCCCAAAGGACTCTTGAGGCAAAATGCCATCCACATCCAGACAAAGAACTATGAAATCAGAATGCAGAATGAAGCAGACTGTTTTCTCTTATGTTTTGGTTTGGTTTGGTTTTTCTCGTGGTTTCTCCATTCATTTTAATTCTTCTGTGCAGCATTACTAATGTGAAAATGCATTTAATAAGAATGTATGCGTAGAACTCATATAAGATTGCATGCCATCTCAGGGAGGGAGGACGAGAAAATTTAAGACTTATGGAATTGATTTTTGAAAACTGAAAACAAATTATTTTTTAAAAAAATAAATATTACACAATTTCAGAGGAAGAAGGACCGTCAGGGGCTAGCTAGCCCAAATCGTATCCTAAAAAAGACTGCCCACTTTTACATATCCAGTAAGTAATGATGAACATTTGTTGTTGGGTCATTTTTTACTCATTTCTGACTCTTTGGGACTCCATTTGGGGTTTTCTTGCCAAGGATACTGGGGTGGTTTGCCATTTCCTTCTCCAGCTCATTTTACAGATGAAGAATTTAGGCAAACAGGATTCACTGATTTACTCAGGGTCACACAACTAGTAAGTGTCTGAGGCCAGATTGGAACGTATGAAGATCAGTTTTCCTGATTCCAAGTGCCCTGTCCACTGTGCCACCTAGCTGCCCTATCATGGACATTATATGTTATATATTCATTTTCATGTATAAATGAGACTAAATGACTTCAGAAGTCCCTCCCACCTGTGATTCTGGAATAACCTCGAGTTAGGGTTGAGGTATTCCCCAAAGAGTCATTGCTTCCAAATGCCCCAATCTGATCATGAGACAATGCTAGAGAAGTAAAAAGTACAGCACTGGGCATGTGAGCCTTCCTCAGTGGGAACAGAGGAAGAGAAGAGGGAGACAGAAGAAATACTGGTAGAAAAGGAGAAAGCATGCATGATATGAAATGCTCTCCACCTCCAGATAAAGAGTTAATGGACTCAGAGTACAGGCTAAAGCATATTATTTTTCTATTTTTTTCTTGCTTTTTCAGGTGACATACCTAAAGCAAAAATATGTTTTGCATGACTGTATATGTGTAATGGGTTTTGTTTTTCTTGCTTTCTCAGAGTGAGAAAGAGATGAAGAAAGGAGAGAATGTGAAACTGAATTTTTTTTTTTTAATTTTAAAGAAATGGAAAAGGAAAAATGTTAAGAATAAACTTTGCCTGCTTCAAAGTTTTGCCTTTGACCCATCTGTGAATTAAAAGCAGGAGTGTGGGAGCAAGAACAGACACCTATCTGTAAAACAGATAAAACAGAACAGCTGTAAAATTTCACATGATTACAGTCGTCTTCAGACTAATTGCAGCTGTATTTTCAAGTCTCACTCAGACTGAACAAGATTTGCGGAAATTGCTCTAGGTTTAGCAAGACATTAAAGTCATGTTAGAAACAAAATGTTAACCCATGTTTATTTCATACACCAACTAAATGAGAAGTATCATCAGATTTATAGCTGGAAGGGACCATAGAGATCATCTTATGTAACCTTTTCAATTTATAAATGTATAAATTCAAACCCAGGGAGATTAGTTAATTTGCTCAAGGTCATACAGGTAATAAGCAACAAATTCAAAAGTCAAACTCAAGTTCTCTGTCTCCAAATCCAGGACTTGTTTTCACTGAATATGAAATGTGCTTTATTATCCTTTCTTTTATCATTTTTTCTTCTACTCATGAAAGTTGGCTAGGTCTAAGTGATCTCCGAGGTCCCTCCTAGTGCTAAAAGTTTTTGATTCCATGACATTTCAATATTCACTAAACTTCTTTTTAAAAGATCAGTCGGCTACTGTGAGCAAGGGATGGTGCTATCCACCCCACCTTGGTTCCTGACTGTCCCTCCTAAGTTCCCTCCTGGAGTCTGTGACCATGTCACAAAGGACAGTTTTGTTTTTCTCCCTCCCCCAGAGAGGAAGAGGAGAGGACTGACATCTTTCAAGATATGAGAACTGAGGAAGCAACTAGGGGAAAGGGGAAGGGAAGGAGAGGGGCAAAGATGGTAAGTTCCTTGAGAGGACAATACTTGTACCGAGATAAATGTAATATCAGATGAAATATAATAGGAAAAAATAGAATGAGAAAAGGAAAAGTTGGAAAAGTTGGAGTCATTATTGCAATGACATCTTCCATTCTCCGAGCTGTCTAAATGGCCAAGCAGTCACTTCATGTTCCTTCTTATTTCGTGGATTTCATTATCCTCAAAACGGCATTTTATGATCCAGAGTGAAAGGACCCATTTCTATAATTCATTGATCCTTTGAGGAGTCTTCACCTTTAGGACTCAGAAACTCTGTCAGAGTTATGATTAAAAGGAGTCTTCAACCTCTTTGTGTGTTAACTACAATTTTGTTGCCTGCTGTCTGCTAAAGTTGATGGGTCAGAAATAGGAAAAAATTTTGCTACCATGCAACCTCAATATTCTGTTTACTTTAAATGTGCTGAGTAGGAAGTGCAAAAGGAGGGGGAAAATACAAAGGCATTGGGGAAAATGCTTTTAAATCAAAATCACAATGCCTTCTGCAACTATAAAGTCAATCTCCATTTTTACTTTGATATAATCCTAAAGCACTTTCCTCTATTCTTTTGCTGTGCACAGATAAAGTTAGGCACAGATTACATGTGAATAAATCAAATCATTTACAATATACTCAGAGAACTTGCTAATTAAAATAATTCTTGGGTGAATAATTTTGTAAAGCAAATGGTCATCCCATAATTTATATTTTGCATAAATCCATATATTTCATTTGTTGGTTCTATTTAAAGAAAAGCATACTTCCTATCCCCTTTTGAATAAGGTGGCAGTGGGTACTAGGCAGCTAGGTGGCATAGTAGATAGAGTGCCAACTTGGAGTAAGGAAGATTCATCTTCCTAAATTCAAATCGAGCCTCAGACACCAAGCAAGTCACTTAATCCTGTTTGCCTGAGATTCCTCATCTGTAAAATGAGCTGGAGAAGGAAAGAACAAACCACTCCAATATCTTTCCTAAGAAAATCCCAAATGGGTTCACAAAGAGTCAGACATGACTGAAACAACTGAACGACAAAAATAATAGGTAGAGAAATAAAAACAAGGTGGGGCAGAACAAAAGGAAAAAATAGAAAGAAGAGATGGGGAAGAGAGAAGAGGGTAACAATGAGAAATAGTGAACAATAACAGTGAAATAAAGAGGAGGGAGAGGAAAAAGAAGAAATAGAGGACAAAAAAGTCACAGAAATTATTTATGTGTCTGTTGTCTCTCCCATTAAATGTGAAGTCCTTGAGGGTAGAGATTGGTTTTACTTTTTCTTTATTTCTCCAGAACTTAGCATAGTACCCAGCACATACTAAACACTTAATAAATGTGATTATTAAATTGTATTTTATATATAATATATAATTTTATATATTAAATTTATACTTATTTTATATTTATATCTAATATATTTATATATTTTATATATACTTATATATAAATATTTTATAAATTTATATGTGAAATATATTTATATTTTTATATAATTTATATTTAATATATAATTTTATAAAATTGTCTAGTTGGAGTTTGCACCAGATAAGTATTTACCTAGTATTATGTCAGGTAAATACTTCTTATTCGTATTTCAAATGTAAATGTGCATTTAAAATACAAATATTCTTAGGGGAGATAACGCTAAGGTACAGCTTGAATGAAAGCAGAAAGATCATGAGGTCACTTGATATCTGACACAGAAGCAGTATGGGAAAGCCATAGAGAAGGTGGAAAAGGCAGGAGAATCAGGAGGTTGGAGTCAAAGATAAATGTCACCAAATTCACCCTATTAACAAATAGCCTCTTCTCTTACCACCAAGTTGTTTAGCCATAGGACTTTGTTCCTCAGTCAACAAAAAGAAGAAATGAAAGCAACAGAAAAAAGGAGAGAATAGTAAGAAGAGGAGGAGGAAGGAAAAAAATACAAATCTATTGCCAAGGTCTGGAGATTCAACCTCTGAATTATCTTTTTTTATTCATCCATTCCTTGCCATCCCTCCTATCACTATCCTAATTCATGCCTTCTCTCTCTTCTTTCTTTTTTTTTTTTTTTGAGGGGGAGGAAGAGGAAGACAGGGAAGACAATCGGGTAAGTGATTTACTCACTGTCACACAGCTAATAAGTGTGTGAGGTCAAATTTGAACTCACATCTTCCTGACTCTACCCACTGCACCACCTAGCTGCCACCTCATTTATATCCCCTCTACCTTTCACCCACACTGTTACAACAGCTTCCAAACTGGTCTCTTCCTCCCCCAATATATTCCACAAAGTCTTGACATAAATATATCACGAAGAACCATTCCTTTGTGTTCAAATTGCCAAAAGATATAAACAGTTTTCAAAAGAATTGCAAACTATAAGTGATCACAAGCAAGCTGCTCCATATCACTGATACTTAGAAAAATTAAATTTTAACAAAATAAACAACTCTTCACTTCTATCTTATACCATGTAAATTTGCAGAGATGATAAAAAAATGGTAATGGTCAATATCATACCTACCTGCTGTAGGAAGACAGGCAAACTGAACTACCGTTGGTGGAGCTTGGAAGTGGTCCAACCAATATAGATTTTAATTTTGAATTATGTAAGAAGAGTAACAAAATTGTCCCTACCCTTTGACCCATCAGTACCACTACTGGGCACATACTACAAGCAAGATGAATAAAGAGGCAAAGGGTCAGTGCATACCACTCTATAGGGGGGACAAAGAACTGGAAATAAACCAACTGACTAAGGAATTGGTGAAAAATGTCTACAGTACACGAATAAAATATGAGGGATTCATGGAAGAAGTGTATGTATGAACTGATACAAAGGGAAATAAACAGAATCAAGAAAATGCTTTATGTAATGACTACAGCATTACACATTAAAAGGAAGCTGAACTCTGAGTTAAAGGAAAAACCAAAGAAATTCCCAGAAAAGAGATTTTAAAAAAACTTCATCCCTCACAACAGTTAGAGAACAGAATATTATATACATTGCCGGACAAGGTCTTTATATACCATGTTTTTACTAAATTATTTTTCTTTGTCACAAAGTGGGGATTAATTAGAGATAAGCAGAAAATAATTGTGTCATAGTGATGAAAAACATCAACAAAATATTTCTAAAAGAGATAATTGAGTCTTCAGCTTCAAAAATGAGCCATGAAGTCATCAACTCTCATTTCACAAGGAAACTGAGCCTTTCAGAAGTTAACTTATTAAAAAATGACACAGGTAGTTAGTTAGGGAACCAGGATTCAAACCTAAGTCTTTTATTCCAAATCCCGTACTCTTTTCCCTGTATCACACTGCTCCTGACTTCAAACACGGTGTTCTTTTCTGCATACCATGACTGGTAATCAAGTCATCTGACTTGGGTTTTTTCAGTGGCCCTATCTACCTGTTCAGAAGAAATAAACAAAATTTTTTTATCATAATTATTCACATATGAAACAGGACTTTTAACAGACTTGAAAGTATCCATACCTGATATTCTTGTTAATCAGTCAATTTTCAGTCATGTCTGACTCTTCATGGCCCCACTTGGGGTTTCTTTGGCAAAGATATTGTAGTGGTTTGCCATTCCCTTCTCCAGCTCATTGTACAGAGGAGGAAACTGAGGCAAATAGGGTTAAGTAACTTGCCCAGGGTCACATAGCTAGTACTTGTCTGAGACTGGATTTGAACTCAGATCTGCCCGACTCCAGGTCCAGCCCTCTATCCACTGTGCCATCTCATTGCCTTTCTGTTCTGTATTCCATGACTTGTAATCTCATAACCTAATCTGAGTTTTTTCAGTGGCCCTCTCTATCTCTTTGGATGAAATAAAATTATTTTTATCATATTTATTCACATATGAAGCAGGGCTTTTAACAAACTTGAAAGTGCCCACACTTGAGACCTACAGCGTTCAATCCATCAACAAGTATCTTGAAGCATGTTTTCACACAGTTTGTGCCAAATTCTATAAAAACTCAGAAGTCACTCAGTTCATTTTAGTTTTTTTCAAGTTATTAGTGTAATCAGTAGTTTGCCAGTTAAATAATTCTACAAATGCCACAATAAAACTAATCTCTTTAGGGAAATCTCAGAACACTTTAATTTAGAAATTTCCTGACTGTTCCATTTTTATTAGTTTGCAGTGAAGGAGAAATCCTCTGTCTCTACTATTATGGATCCCTAGATGGTATATCTGTATTTGATTAACTACTGCCTACAGTGGTATTATTTTCTCCTATCTCTTTACAGACCTCAGAACTGATATACAGGGTCAGCAGCAATCCCTGATTAATCACTCACACACATGATAGGAAAAATAGGAAGGAACTACCATGTTTTCTTATGTTCTATGTCATTATCTCCTTTGTGTATGTGTAGACACGTATTAATAAAAATTAATAAAAAATGTTTAAGAGTTAAATTTACAGGGACCGGGGCAGGGAGGTGGGGGGAGAGAAGGGAGAGAAAGTTATCTCTTTAACATTAATCTTGAATAATTCTATCAGGAGAGTATTAAAACTTGGCATGTTTTTAGGAACAGCTAGGTGGCACTGTGGATAGAGTGCCAAGCCTGGAGTCAGGAAGACTCATCTTCTTCAGTTCAAATCTGGTGTCAGACTCTTGTTGGCTGTGTGACCCTAGGCAAATCACTTAACCCAGTTTGCCTCTCTTTCTCATCTGTAATATGAGCTGGAGAATAAAATGGCAAACCACTCCAGTATCTTTGCCAAGAAAACCCCAAATGGGGGCATGAAGGTCAGACACAATTGAACAACAAATATGTTTATAAATGTTTGCTGTAATTACCTCTCAATCTCAATAATGAATGTCAGTAGCACAACTATCCACAATTGTACATTCCATTTTCCAATCTGTAGAAGTGACTTTTTCACTGTATAGCAGAGCACATGGAGTACTTTTAAAATATCATTGTGCTGGAATGTTTAGAAAAGTGAGATCATTTAAGAATGCATTGGCTTCTCTACTGACATGAGTACTAGTACTATTTTATTATGGCTATTACTCAGGCTATACAGTGTTAGTAGAACAAGGGCCACACCTGGACTCAAAAAGAACATATTCAAAGTCCTGCTATGACACTTGCTAGCTCTGAACAATTCACTTAACATCTAACTTCCCCAGGCAACCTTCTAAGCAAATAAGTGACAGAGGGGCTCCTGATCTGTGTTGGTTGAAGGTGTTTCAGACACTGATGAAATCACAGATATGGGGGAATTCTCAAAATCTTCTCCCAATATGTGCTATATATTTAAAAGAGTAGACTATTTGACCCATAAACCTGGATTTATCAGTTTTCTGGGCAATGACTTAGTCCCAACACATTGTGTTCAGTCATTTTTCAGTCATGTCTGACTTTTTGTGACCCCCACTTGGGGTTTTGTTGGCAAAGATACTGCAGGGGTTTGCCATTTCCTTTTCCAGCTCAATTTATAGATAAGAAAACTGAGGTAAACAGAGGTTAAGTGACTTGACCAGGGTCACACAACTAGTAAGTGTCTAAGGCCATATTTGAATTCAGGTCTTTCAGGCTCCAGGCCTGGTGCCCTATCCACTATGCCACCTAGTTTCATTCCCCAACACTAAGAATCTGGGAGTAGTGGGGGCACAGTGAATAGAATACCAGGACTGAAGTCAGGAAGACCTGAATTCAAATCTGGCCTCAGCTTACTAGTTGTGTGATACTGGGCAAGTCACTTAACCTCTGTTTACCTCAGTTTCCTCATCTGTAAAGTGGGGATAACAACAGTACCTACCTTTCAGGGTTGTTGTGAGAATCAAATGAGGGGAAAATTGTAAAGCACTTAGCACAAGGCCTGGCATATAGAAAACACTATATAAATATTGATGATGATGATGAAATTATATAGTGCTTTAAAGCTTTCAAAGTAATAGTGGTTATATCCTTAATTTTGTTTGTCTCACAATAATCTCGAGATTAGGCATTATTAGTCTCATTTAATGTATTAGGAAATTGAGGATCAGAGTATTTATTGACCTAGTTAAGATAATATAGGTAGTAAGTGCCAAAGTCAGAATTTGAACCCAAGTCCAGTGCTCTTTCCACTCCTACTACCCTCTGTTTCTACCTTTTGTTACTGACTCTTACTGGAGTGTTCACATGACAGTTTTTTTCCAATGCCTCACAGACTGTTAATTCCTCAGGAGTATTGATTATTATGTTTTATTCATTTCAGTATCAGATTCAGTATCAGAGAAACATGTATCAAATGTATTGAAGACACAAGGAAAGAAGGGAAAATAGCAAATTCAAATACTAGGAAAGCATATGGAGTCTAAGACCAGCACCTTAAAGGTACTGTAATTGGTGTCCTACTGTACACTATGAATGATGTTCCATGCCAAAGATATTGCCCATTTCTCTCCAAAAGGACCTGCAAACAGGTAACTTCTATATATATCATTTCCTAATGCTTGGCACATAGTAGGTACTAAACAAATGATTATTGACTGACTAACTGAAACCCTTCATCTGTTATGGGTAAGGAAACATATACCCTCTAATAACTAAAAAAGCCTTAACTTTCTTAAGTCATGATAAGGAACACAACAGATTACAGCACACCTGCTGTGCAGCCATGATGTATCGTAAATATTCAATGGCTAGACTCACAACATTGCCAATGATAGATTGTTTCCATTAAGATAAATGAAAGTTGCAAGTCTGCAGAAGGCATGCTGAGAACACTAAGTGGTAATAGAGCTAAGGAGAAGGGGCTAAGGGAGATGGCCAGCTGGTGCACAATAAATAATTCTAAGTAACATAATTTAACAAAAAGTCCATGGGTAATTATGGTGAACAGGTAAAGTCTTCAAAGCAAAACTTTTGTGGAATAACAACACAACAAGGTTTTGAATGCCTGCAAATGTGCACAGCTCTTTGCCAGAAACTGGGAGAAACCTATTTGCCTTCAAGAAAAATAAGGAAAACAATTACATGACATAATACATTTCTAAGAGAAATCTATGAATTTTAAAATGAAAAGACAAATCCACACTGGAAAAGTAGAATACCCTTTCTTGATTAAATGATAAACAAATTTAAAGTGACATTTAAAGAAACCATGCCTTGAAAGCTGCATGGGCATATCTGTGTGATCCCACATTTTGATTACTTTCACCTGGGGGCACAAGCAGGAATTACATTTCTCTCTAACCCTTACCCCTCCCAAAACTAGTCTACATCCTCAGTATGTTCTCCAGTCCCTTCACCCCTCAGTACTTTCCCAGGCTGCCGTCCTTGATTTGATTTCTCCTTTTTTTCCTAATTCCCATGTCTTAGAGAACCAGTTCAACTTTACACTATGCCCCAGAATCCCTTGCTCCCTTCTCCCATTGTCAGTCATACCTTGCCAAAGTCCAAATCTGGATTACTCCCAGAATTCACTTCCTATGCTCTGGTTTATGTGCTGCCAAATGAAAAGATACAAAACCATGCCGAACTGATCCATTACAAATTTATGTTACCTAATCTCCACAAGGTCTTCACTGGAACAAGGTAACCTTTCTATTTATCCCCAATAGATTCTCTGTTATACTCACTGCTTGATCCTGGCGGCAATAGGAAACTACTGATGTTTGTTGAGTAGAGGATGACGATTTGCACAGCCATGTGAGGGGAAGCAATTTTTAAAGACATCAAGATTTTTATTAATGGAGCACGAACTGTCAGTCAAAATACTGATATCAATATGTATCTGGCCCTTCTTGGTTAAAAAAAGGAGGGGGGAAAAGACCACTAGAGGCTTAGGACTAGATACATATTCTCAGATATGACCAGCATCTTGGGGGATTTGGGGGTATTGCTTTTGAAATTATATACATTTATTATAAGGAAGGACTTTTACGTGGGGGAAAGTTTGATGGTTAGCTATAGATGTGAGAAAAAAAGGAACATTGATAAATGATGCATTTTTAAAAAATGTTAAGCCTCTGAAGCAGGAGTTGAACCCACATCTTTAATGCTCCAAGTTCACAACTCTATCCACCATGCCATATCACTTCTCTGTGTAATATATGTAAATTTATATTGTTGTTGTTAGTAATTAAATAGTCCCCTAAAGAGTAAGCTGACCTATCTCTCCTTGCTGTAGCTGAGAGAATAATTCCTTATATCCTGAAAATAAAACTGTGGCCTGTGATTTCTTTTAAACTCCAGTTTTCTATAGTTTCTTACAAACAATGCTCCCTAAAACCCTTGGGAAATATGGCTACAATTTTCATTTCCACTCTCTAGCATCAAAAATGTCATTGGAAGAACTAGATTCCGATTTTTAAAAATCAACTTCAAACATTTATCTATCTTGGGAACCAGTATATGCAAATACGGTAAATTATTGCCTTGGTTGACATTTTTAGAGTTTCCTCCATCATTCTGAAATCTCTTTTTCCTATTTACATAGCTAACTGTAAGCTGTATGCTAGAGAAATCTGTTGATTGAAAATGGTATACAGCAGGAGAATGCCTCAGAAAAGCAAATTATCAGAACAGTACTACAAAAATACAAGGTTATTTGATAAATGTTGCAAAAGTAAATCCTAGGATTTTATTAGAAATCACATCTGTTCCAATTACACCTTTTTTTGAAAATTGAGTGTGTAATGTGGCATTAGTCAGAGCATCGTGGTCATTCTAACCCAGAGGAGTTTTAAAATAAATGCTGGGCCCTATCTCTTTCCATATGAACTTATGATTGGATTGCTTGCTGCATAACCATAGCCCTGGGAAAACTCTGTTCTCTTGTGTGGCCTTCTCATTTAGGGAAGTCTGATAAGAAAGAAGAAAAAAAAGGTAGGGAAGAGAAATAGTCATCCCCTCAAGGTACAGTAAACATTGGCCACTGCTGCTTTGATTTCCCAAAAGTCCCACTTCCTTCATGAATATCACCCCCTTGGGGAAAGTTACTATGAAGTAATATTGAAAAAGAACTAGCCCAGGTAGTTGGAAATACAAATTACATCATAGCAATAACTAAAATTAAGTTACAAATTAAATGACCTAGCAAGACCATTGTTTGAGTGGAGAGATGGAAGTGTTGCCAAAATTTATTATTTGTAGCAGAAATCCTTTATTCTCACATAGTGTTATATAAATGTTTGCTGTTACCGTTTTCAATGTATTCTTATTTACTTTATTAAATATTTCCCAATTACATGTAAAAAATTTTAATATTTATTTGTTTTAAATTTTGAGTTACAAATTCTCTACCTACCTTCTGGCCCTCCCCCCCACATGAGAAAGCAGTTTGCTATTGTTATCATCATCATCATCACTATTATTATTCTCCTCCTCTTTTTCTTCTTCTTTACATCTTCTTGAGTTACATGCTTCTATTTCTACTACCACATCCCCATTTCTATCACTATAAGTCTATATAATACATATAATCTATAAGAGATTAAAGATATCCCCCTCCCATCCCTCTCTTAATTTCTAAGGAGGCACTGGTTCTCAAGGGTTGTGATGCCCTCGGACTCTGAAAAGTGTATAAATACTCTGAGGTGAGGTTTTACTTTGGGGCTTACTCATTGGAAGTGTTTGTTTGGTCAAACAAGACTCTGGGTAGCCTCTAAGGAGCCTCCCAGCTTTGAAAATACAGGTGTTGTTGCTTCTCTCTCTAGTAACTATGTATGTAGTGGTGAGACAGTTGGATATGTCTGTTGATCTGTGATGTATATATTGCTTACGGTCAGGCAGCTTGAAGCCCCTGTCTGTTGATTATTATTTCCTTTGTATTTTCCCTGAAGTTCAGGGTGCTGACTTTTTCCCTTGAACTAAGTGGCTGATATATGCTTGATTAAAGTGATTGTTGACCCCTAGAAAGTTTCTTTCCTTTTAGAAAAGCAGATCTAAGAACCTGTACAGCAGACCCTCCCATGTATGTTGGGGGGCTTGCTTTTACACGAGCTCAAATCCTTTGTTCCATTGTGTGGCCTATTACATACTCCCAACCTTATTCTTTTCTCCATCTTTCATGCCCTCTCCTCAATCCTTCATACTGATGACAGAACAGATATAGATTAGCAGGTCAATAGAGATATCTGTCATTTTGATACTCCTTCACACACCTCCTTTGGGACCTGCCTTCTCTAGCCACTCCCTAGGCTCCCTCCCCTCTGGGGAGTGGTTTCTTTTTAAACTCACCCAGCCAGTTAGCTTGCTGTATTCTTCTGGACTCATTTTGATGCCCAGAGAAATCCTGGTGAATATGTGCTCTCTGATGTAGGAAGTTACTGAAATAAATACAGGACTCCTTCAAACAGAAGTCCTCAGCTTGAAATCTATGAAATATCTGGCAGATATATCGCTGTCCTCTTCTGAGTTGTTCCCCAATGCCTCTCTCCCCCAAACTCTGCATTCAAGCATTAGTGCACACATTTTAACCTTTAATCATGGTTTTTAATAGAGATTAAAGTGAACTTAAATCAAAGAAGATTCCAAAGACTAGAGACTTAATCAGCCAGCAAGGTTACTTTCACTTCCCAGGAAGTATGAAAAAATGGAGTTGAAGGCAGGGAAAGCTTTGTTCTGCAGACTTAAAGGAACCCTTTACCACCAGATACACAATGTCTCTGCTCTGAACCATGGCCTCTCTCCACATCCTGCTGATGCTCTATTTAGCTACACTGAGAACACCACAGGGTATTGCTCCTTGCTCTCCTCCACTGCAAGATCAGAAGCCAATTTGCTCTTGGTTCCTCCAGGTATAGTTACTCAAACCTTCAGTGCCACTGTATTTTGTTGTTACCTAGTCCTTCATCTGGTGCTTCACCCAAAAGAAAGCTCCTCTGAGCCTTTCACCATAACCGAGAAAAACAGAAAGTCAGATCACAAATTGAGCTGCTCTGGGAAGAGCTTCCCCTTTTATTAGATCTCTTTCAACATAATTTATGCTGATTTTCCTTCATTTCAACAAAAAGAAGAGAGTCTGCAAGCATGGAGTAGAGAGCACGATTTCTCTTCCTAGAAAAGTGATAGAATATATAATGAAAGGGTTATTTAGTAAAAAACATAGAATAGGAAGTAGTGATCACAAAGAGCCAGAATGACTTTCCCAAGAGCAGGTGAGGCCATACTAACCTCATTTCCTTTTCTGACAATGTTACTAGGTTAGTAAATTAGGAGAATGGTATAGATATAGAATGGAGCTGCTAGGTGGCACAATGGATAGAGCCCCAGGAGGAATCAAGAAAACTCATCTTCCTGAGTTCAGTTCTGACTCATGACCCTGGGGAATTCATTTAACTGTTTGCCTCAGTTTTCTCATCCATAAAATTAGCTAGAAGGGACCTTAAAGATCCTCTCATTTTTATACACGAGAGCACCAATACCCAAAGAAGTTAAGAAACTTCACAAAGATGGCACAGCCAGGACTCTAACCAAGGTGCTAGTTCCCCAAATCCAACCCCCTTTCCATTGTTAGGAAGGACAATCAAATGAGGTTTCAAAGCACTGAGGCACTTATTAGAATATTCAAGGTACATAGGAAATGGAAGATTTGAGCTCTAAATATAAGAAGTTCTCAGACTGGGTTTTCCTATTGGGCTCAGGTTGGTAGTTGAAGACAGTTAATCAGCCCAATCCCAGTCTAATCAGCCTATAATAATGGGTGCTTTGATCAGTTCTGTTTCTGACCTGGGCTAGCTCACCCTTTCTAAAACAACCTATTGGATGCCCATCCATTGGGGAATGGCTAAACAAGTTGTGGTATATGAATGGAATGGAATACTATTGTGCTATAAGAAATGATGAGCAGACAGACTTCAGAACAACCTGGAAAGACTTATATGAACTGATTCTGAGTGAGAGGAACAGAACCAGGAGAACAGTTACAGCCACCAGGAGAGCATTGTATACAGTTACAGCCACATTGTTCAATGACTACTTTGATAGACTTGGCTCCTCTCAGCAATGCAATGATCCAAGACAATTCCAAAAAAACTCATGATGGAAAACGCTATCCGCATCCAGAGAAAGAATTATGGAGTCTGAATACAGATCTAAGTATACTATTTTCTCTCTCTTTTTTGCTTTGTTTCTTCTTTCTTATAGTTCTTTCCATTGGTTATAATTCTTATTTACAACATGACTAATGTGAAAATATGTTTAATATGAATGTATATGTAGAGCGCCTATCAGACTGCATGCTGTCTTGGGGAGAGGGATAGAAGAGGGGGGTGGGAGAAAATTTAAAACTCAAAAGCTAATGGACCTGAATGTTGTAAACTAAAAATAAATAAATAACAACTTGTTGGCGCTCCACCCAGGGGCTTACCATATGTCAGCACCAGATTGACCTAGCACATTTTAACTGCAAATTGAGCTCAAGAAATCTGCCAACCTCAGCCTCTAAAGAGGAAGGAGTTATAGGCAGATACTTCTGATCATTTTTTAAAAGCTTCTCCCAAGCTCATCCCTGATGAAGAGATAAAGCAATCCGCTTCTCCCTTAACTGGAGAGATGGAGGATTGCAGTGGAAGAATACTGTATATGTTGTCTAACTCAGTTGATGTGTTGGTTAGCTTTACCAACTGATTCATTCTTTTCTTCATTATTTTTCATTTTTATTACAAAGGATGATTGGGGAGGGGGAGGGATAAATTCAAAGTTGAAAGTGACAAAATATCAATAAAAATTAATGGGGGAGAGTTTTGTTCCGTTCTTCTAAATTGATCTGAAAGTTGATCTGGAAGTGATATAACACCAACATGGTTGCCAAAGCATCACCATACCACAGTCAAGAGTCCTCCATTACAAGTATCTTCAGGAATCTATTTCTGCATACACTCAAGCAGTCATCATACTCATTTAACTGTTCAAAGAACATGAAAAAGCATTTCATATAGTTTAACCTTAACCTCCAATATTCTGTCTGCTTCTAGTTTTTTTCTGTAGTACAATAATTCTTCTACTTATTGTAAAACTAGAAGCCTCACAAAATTCCTAAATAAATAAAAGTCTCATGCTTGCCCTACCTTGGATTTGCTACTAATATTAGAGAACCTGGATTGAAATCCTGGCTTTTGCTCAGATCTGTGTGATCTTAGGCAAAAAGAATAACTTTTCTAGTCTTCAATTTCTTTCTGTCTAAAGAGGGAGTTGGATTACATGATCTCTAAGGTCCCTTGAAGTTATAGATCTTATGAACTTCTATATATGAAGCCCATCTATATACTTCACAGGTTCTAAAGCTCTCCTCCCAATCCCTTCCTGTCCCTTCCCCGCAGGTGCCTTGGCAGTTTGCCTCTCCAGGATGAGGCTTCATACAACTCTCAGGCTTTCTAGGATTAGCACTAAGGTTATCTCTTGTGTTATAGTTGACAAGAGAGTTGATTATCAGTTAATTTCAATTAACCAGAAAAATTTAATTAGCTTTTAGAAAAGAATATTTTACTAAGGTTAAGAGTTAGTGCAAAACAGTCCCTAGAAATCTGTGGCATGTATTCCTAGAAAAACATAGCTGTAACATCCCTTTCCAGGGGAACTGAGACTGAAGTTTCAAAAGTACATATGACAAAGAGTTAACTCACATCTTCCTAATTGCTAAAGTCTTTTTCTCCCTCTGTGGAGGATTCATGATATAGCTCCTTTAATGGGATCCTTGGAGACACTTCAGTTTTCTTTTCCTCATCACATCCAGTCTATCCTTGACTCCCAATGTGTATATAACCACCAGTTTTTGCTGACCCAGGGATTGGGCTGTGATACAGATGAAAAGTAGAAATACTCTTCTCCTTCAGAGTTCACAAAGTCCTCCTCTGGTCAAGGAGAGGTCAAGGGAAGAAGGATGTTGGGGCACTCCCCTAGTGATTGCAATTGACTGATAGACATACACATATCTCTATATCAATCAATCAATCAATATTTATTAAGCAACTAACATGTGCCAGACACTGCGTGAAGCACTTCACAAATATTATCCTGCACATTACTGCATCTGAAACTTACAACAACCCTGTGAGAAAGGGACCACAGCTTTTATTTCATACTAAGGAAACTGAGACTTATGTGGCTTGCCCACAGTTGCAGAGCTCCTGACCAAATCTTCTCAGGAAGATTTTCAGTGGGAAAATACTAACTTTTAAACAATGAAACATTTGAAGAAAGAAATAGAAAAATATAAGCATATACAAACTCCTTTTTTTAAAAAAAGCATTTTACATGGAAAAATGTTATCAGCACAACCTTAAAAGATTTAACAGTCTCTGACTCAGTCTCAAGAGGAATGATAGATTTACTCTCTTACACTTAGCTATAAGGACAAATTTTTTAAGTTCCAATAAACACAAGTCCTTGAGGTTCTTGGAGGCTTTATTAGTGGCTGTCAATATGGTTTAAAGAAAAGGAGGTCATGTACTCCTCTTTAATGTCCCAAGACAATCACATGGAAAACTGTCTGTGTTAGGTCTTCTTTAAAAGTAAATGTCAGAGTAACTTTCTAGTTCAACACCACAGGTTAACTTCTGGAGATGTGAAATATGAAGAAGCAGCCTGTAGTTTTGACAGAAATAGAACCACAGGCTGTTTGTCATAAAGCAAAACTATCATCTGCCATTTATTAGGGAGATCATTTTAGAGTCCACGTTGCATTAGAATAATGTTAACTCATCTTTTCTTTAATGGCACAGTGTCCCTAGAAGATATATAGTATAAGTATTATCCTCATTTTACAAAGGAGGAAAGTGAAACTTTAAAAAGTCCAAATGACTTGCCAACAGTTACATAATTAGTGAGTTTTATAAACAATGTTCTCCTAAGTCTTCCAGCTATTCTACACTGGGTTTCAGGTTTTCTATATACACTCAGAGGTGGATGGCATTCACAAAGTCCCACACATTCCCATGATGCCAAAGGCCAGCAAACCAGTGTCCTTCCTGAGGCCGATCCATTTGCTCCCCCAAAATGAAAACCATCCAGGTTACCCTTTAAGCAGAGACCTCATTGCCTTTGCACTTGAACTAACCCTGAGTACATGGGGATATGCATGAGGATCAGTGGGGAAAAAATTCAAATTGTTTGAGAAATGATAAAATTTTACTTTCTACTAAAAAGACATGAACATAGTCAAATCCAATTCCCAAACCTTTTCTTTTTTGCCCCTTCTTTTTCTTTGGTTACTGTCCCTGTTTGTAACTGGACAACTCTGACATTTACTAGTTGCATAATTAGGGGCAAACCACCTAACTTTTTTAAGCCTCAGTTTCCCACTATAAAACAAAAGCAGTGGTCCTTATCTCACAAGGTTGTTGTAAGACTCAGATGCAATAATGTATAGGAACAAATGAGATATTTGTGAAGCACTTAGCACATGGTAGGTGCTTAATAAATACTTATTGATTGATGTGTGTGTATACACACAAATATATATATCAGTCAATCAATCAACATATGTTTATTAATGTGCCAAGTACTGGGAATACAAATGAAAAATATGAAACTCTTGAGGAATTTACATTGTTACAAGGGAGACAAAAAAGGAGAGGAAAAGGAGGGAGGAAATGGAATAAGTATTTATTAAGTTCTTGTGTGCCAGTCACCGCACTAAGCACTTTATAATTATCATCTCATCTGAGCCTCACAGCAACCCTCAAAGGCAGGTACTATCATAATCCCCATTTTACAGAAGATTGAAGCCGGCAGAAATGACCTAACCAGATGAGTCTGGATTTGAACTCAGGTGCTCCGATTCCAGAACTAGCACTGTCCATTGCACCACCTGGCTACCTCAAATTACATATACAATTATAAGTATTCTGTAGAATTTTATATAGAATAAATATAAAAAGAATAAATAAAGTGGAGAAAACACTAGCAGATGGGGTGAATGGGAGCACTTTCACATTGAAGGTAGTCAGAGCCCAGTCTTGAAGAAAAAGAGAGGTTTTAAGGGGGAAGAATGCAATAGTAGCAGCAATAGCAATTGACTACAGGGAATTCCAGATACTGCAGTCAGAACATAACTTTTTAAAGGTTTTAGGCAAAAATAGCCATAAGTACTACAAATTATCGAAGGGGACACAAGGAAACCTGGGAAAATGATAGAAGAACAAGGGCAGCATAGATAGCCAACAAGAAAGAGCATCGTTACCAAGACTGTGATGAGGGCGAGGAAACCAGCACGGGTAAACAAGGAAGCTATGAGACCAGAGTCAAAGGGAATAGCCAGGAATATCTCCCACACAGTCAACTAGCATCTATTAATCACCTATTATGTTCCAGGAACTGTGCTAAGTTATGGTGATACAAAGAAAGCAAAAAAAATAGCCCCTGCTCTCAAGAAATTCACGTGGAGACAACATGCAAACAACTATGTACAAATAATTTACATACAGGATAAATCAGAGATAATAAAAAAGAGAGACAAGCATTAAAGGGAATCATAAAAAGATTCTTAAAGAAGGTGGGCTATGAGACATGAAAGAAATGGAGAATCTAGGAAGCAGAGATGAGGAAGAAGAGATTTCCAGGCACAGGGAACAGCAAAAAATTCTCAGAGCTGGGAGATGGGTATATCATTATAATTGAGTATGTGGCCAATTGTTACAGAAGAGTTTGACTAAGTGTCAATGACACTACTGGTAGTGGTAGTGCTGTTCTATGAGAATATGCCAGCAATAGGATGCAGGGCATCCTGAATCCTAGATGGTTGTCTCTCAGATCACCTTTTACAGAATGAATAACTTGGAGTTTCCTGAGCATCTAGCTTTGGGGTGGTCCATTTTAGATTTACAAGTACCCAATCCATCAGGAAGGTGGAAGGAATGGTTCTAATCATCTGGGAAGGTAGCATTACTATATCCTTTGACCCAAGAGTCCTTAGAGTCTATCTTGGGAAGTGGTGCTATGTTCTCAGTATAGATTAGGGGACTCCAAAGCAAGCCTAATTCAGTGTGTAACCTGGCTCCCAAATAGATGATGCAGAAGAGGGACAAACCCATCCTTTGTGTTATGTATATTTGAAGGGAGTTGTAACTTCTGGTTGACGGGGGGGATACTGATCACAATGCTGCTTATAGCTTGATTGAGTTGATTTGAGACATTATTCATGAAAAACATTGAGAAAGGATCTCTAGAGAAGAAATGGAGAAATAACTCAAAGAGGGAATAATATACATATTTGATGGGGTATAGAAATCTGTCTTACCCTGAAGAAAAGTAGGAGGGGAAGGGGATAAGAGAAGGAGTAGGAAATGATAGAAGGGAGGGCAGATTGGGGAATGGGTTGTCAGAAACAAAACAGTTTTGAGGAGGGACAGGGTGAATGGAAGTATGTGTGTGCTCCCTCCTTTCTTACAGAGGTGAGGAGTGCCTACTGGGGGTCACATGGGACAGCATTATTGCTCCATTGTCACTTTTTCAAAAACAAAGTGCCCTGTTGTTAGAAGCTTCAAAATAATAATAATAAACCACAAATAAAATAAGCAAAGATTCCCAAAATACTAAGATGATAGTCTCATTGTATTCTGCCAAGAGTCTAACAAATAGCCATGAAAAATAGTCAGGAACTTATAAAAAACAATATATCACAGCCAACTGCTACCAAATTTTCTGGTAGTCAGAAAAACAGACATTACGTAGAATTATCCATGAAGATATTAAAAAGGTCCCATCCACCATTCACAGAGAAACTATTGGAAGAAAAAAAAGTGGCTTATATGGACCATATCTAGGGACTCATCTGTACAAAGAGGAAATTGTGTTTAACTCTCTTGCTAGGCAGTCAGAGAAATCAGGCAAGCCTGCATTGGCACTAAGGAATTGGGGAGGAGGGTAGGTAGCTCCTCTGCAATTGATTTATAATATGCTACTTTGCTGTACATATTTTGTGTGAATATTCAGTTTATAGTATATAACTTTGCCCTATGTACTGTTGCTACATGTACTATGTCTGCATTTTCCAGTTTATTTCATGAAATTTTAATGTAGATGGTATCTAATTTTTGACTACATATATTGTATATTTTACATAATTACCTGTGCCTGTGTTATCCACCAATTGATTAGCTTTATGATGTACAGTTAAAAACTGTACCTGTACAATAAAGTGTGATTTGTAGGGCCTGTAAATATGCAGAGTGTAGGCAAGGTAGTAATTTAAGTGCATTTGAAGGATACCTGACTTCTTATGTTTGATTAACTTAAGCTTCAAATTAATCTGTGTGGCCATGGCGATAGTGACCAGGGGTAAGATAAAAGCTGCAAGGAATTTACCCACCTCAAACCAAATATCAAAAGGAATTTCTAAAGGAATTTCCATTGATGAAAACAAGTCATTAAAAAGAAAGACAATCTCTAGAACTCTTTCTTGTGTTAATTGAGAGCAGCTATGGGTCTGACTCACAGAAGCGCTGAAAATGCTCAAAGCCTATCTATAAAAGGTCTCACCAAAAAATTTTAAAAATCTATAAATACTCCTCTTCCAAAGAAAAGTAACTTCTATTTAAAATATATAATCAGCTACATGGCAGAAGAGTCACTTTCCTCAAAACTCTCTGGCCCAAAAACCTTGGAAAAAGAAAATATATACCAGATAGAGAGTAATTAAAGCTGAATCCACAAAGTTAAAAGACAGAAAGTAGGTTAAAAAATTGAATGACAGGAGTATTTACAGAAATCACACTTAGTGTTCCTACTCTCAACTAACTCACATGCCAAATACAGTGAGCAATCTCAAAGTCCTATGCTTATGAATATGGTATGGCTATGAGAGTCCCTACCTAGTCTCCCAAAGGAAGTGAATAAGCTTGAAGTTTTTCTTACAAGGGGAAGCAGATGCTAAATCTACCTAATCACAGGAAAGAAAGGAAGAGTATATGATTTGGTGAAAAGGTACAAAACACAATATAGAGTCAGATAGAATAGTAAAAGAAATTCTGTGCCCAAAGAAAAAGAACTAGAAGCCCATTTGAGTCCTACAAAATTATAATTACCATTGGGATAAAAATAGAGAAAATACTTCATTAAAGAATTACTTCATTAAAGAGATAAGAAGAACAGTTGTAGAATATAGTATATGCTGTCAAATATGGTCACTGTACTGATTGGTCTTGCTGAATTACTTCTTTCTCATGCTTTGAAATAAGATACAAAATGGGTCACTAGTTGGAAAAATAAGTTGTGTGTATTCAGAAACAAATGTGAGGCAAAAACAAAAGGCATTGAAGATGGCAGAATGAAAGCACTGACCGACTAGAGCTCTCCCCAAAGCCCAGTCAAATGCCCGTAAAAAATGACTGTTAAATTCTGGAACTACAGAACTCACAGAATGATGGAGTGAAGCAAATCTCCAGTCCAAGACAGCCCAGAAGATCAACAGGAAGCAGCTATGGGAACAGAGATCACAGTTCAGCCTGCGTCACTCTGGCACAGACGGGACCTTACCAGGTTTGGGCGGGGCGGGGAGGGGGAGGGGAGAAGGGGTGAACTGAACCTCTGGCACCTGTGGTGGTTTCCAGACTTCACAACACTAAAACACCAAGGACAAATTGAAAGGTCAATGGAAAAAACTATGGAACCTGTGTGAGAGACTAGAGTGGTCTGACCCCAGTCCCAGGACAGTGGAGGGGGTGGAGGAGCCCACAGCAGTAGTAGGGGCAGCAGCAGCAGCTGTTTGTGGAGCACTAGGCCCACAGATTGTGGGGGGATCGAGAGCCTGACAGTACAGCTCCCCACTCCCACTGGAAGCAGAAACTACCTTGACAAAGAAAAATGACTGGGGAAATGAGCAAAAACCATAAAAAGAATCAGACTATAGAATCTTACTTTGATGAAAAGGAAGACCAAACTATACAAACCGAAGAAGACAACAAAGTCAAAGTTCCTATATCCAAAGCCTCAAAGAAAAATATGAATTGAAGTCAGGCCATGGAAGACCTCAGAAAGGATTTTGAAAATCAAGTAAGAGAAATAGAGGAAAATTGGGAAGAGAAATGAGAATGATGCAAGAAAATCATGAAAAACAAGCCAATTGCTTGCTAAAGAAGACCCCAAAATGCTGAAGAAAATAGCATTTTAAAAAATAAACTAACCCAAATGGCAAGAGAGATCCAAAAAGCTAATGAGAAGAATGCCTTAAAAAGCAGAATTGGCCAAATGAAAAAGCAGGTCCAAAAGCTCACTGAAGAAAACAATTCCCTAAAAATTAGAATGGAGCAGATGGAAGCTAATGACTTTATGAAAAATCAAGAAATTATAAAACATAACCGAAGGAATGAAGAAATAGCAAACAGTGTGAAATATCTCATTGGAAAAAGAACTGACCTGCAAAATGGATCCAGGAGAGAAAATTTAAAATTATTGAACTACCTGAAAGCCATGATCAAAAAAAAAAGGCTAGATATCATCTTTCAAAAAATCATCAAGGAAAACGGCCCTGATATTCTGGTTGAAAGAATACACCAAATACCTTCTGAAAGAGATTCTAAAAGGAAACCTCCGAGGAATATTATGGTCAAATTTCAGAGCTCCCAGGTCAAGGAGAAAATATTGTAAGCAGCAAGAAAAAATTTGAGTATTGTGGAAATACAGTCAGGGTAACACAAGATCTAGCAGCTTCTTCATTAAGGGATAGAAGGACTTGGAATATGATATTCCAGTGGTCAAAGGAGCTAGAATTAAGACCTAGAATCACCTGGCCAGCAAAACTGAGTATAATACTTCAGGGAGGAAAATGGTCATTCAGTGAAATAGAGGACTTTCAAGCATTCTTGATGAAAAGACCAGAGCTGAATAGAAAATTTGACTTTCAAACACAAGAATCATAAGAAGCATGAAAAGATAAACAGGAAAAAAAATCATAAGGGACTCAAGTTGAACTGCTTATATTCCTACATGGAAAGATCATATTTAAAACTCTTGAGACTTTTCTCAGTATTAGAGTAGTTGGAGGGATTATATACATATAGACAGAGGGCACAGGGTGAGTTGAATAGGAAGGGATGATATCTAAAAAAAATAAAATTAAGGGATGAGTGAGGAATATATTGGGAGGAGAAAGGGAGAAACAGAATGGGACAAATTATCTCTCATACAAACAAGGCAAGAAAAAGTTTTTTCAATGGAGGGGAAGAGGAGGGAAGTGAGAGGGAAAAAGTGGCCTTTAATCTCATCACCTTTGGCTTAAGGAAGGAATAACATGCACAGTCCTTTGGATAAGAAAATTTATCTATTTATAAAATATATTATATAGAAAATTTATACTACAGAAAAGTATAGGGGGAGGTGGGAGGCAGGGGCAATAGAACGGAGGACAAATGAGAGGAAGGATGATTAGAAGTAAACACTTTTGAGGAGGGATAGGGTCAAATGAGAGAATAAAATAAAAGAGGGGGCAGGATAGAATGCAGGGAAATATGACTCATGACTGTTATGGAATTGTTTTGCATAACTATACATGTATAACCCATATTAAATTGCCTACCTTCTCAGTGGGGATGAGTGGGGAGGGAGGAAGACAGAGAAATTGGAACTCAAAATTTTAAACACAAATGTTAAAAATTGTTTTTACATGCCACTGGGAAATAAGATATACAGGGAATGGGGTATAGAAATCTGTTTTTCCCTACAAGAAGATAGAGGGGAAGAGGATAAGAGAAGGGAGGGTTGTGATAAAAGGAACAGCAGATTGGGGGAAGAAGTAATCAACATGCATGCTGTCTTGGGGTGGGCAGAGGGGAGAGATGGGGATAAAATTTGGAACTCAAAATCTTATGGAAGTGAATGTTGAAAACTAAAAATAAATTAATTTTAAAAAACAAAATGCATTCATAAAATTATTTTTATTAAAAAAAGCATGAGCGAGAGAATGTGAAATATTTCATCAGAAAAACAACTGATCTGGAGAACAGCTCAAGAAGAGAAAACATGAGAATAATCATACTACCTGAAAGCTATGATCAAAAAAAAAAAGAATCTTGATACAATAATATAAGAAATAATTAAAGAAAATCATCCTAAACATTAGAACAAGGGGGATAGTAGAAATAGGAAAAATCCACCAATCTCCATCTGAAAGAGATCCTACAAGCAAAAGTCACAGAAATATAATAGTCAAAATCCAAAACCCCCAGTTCAAGGATAAAATATTGTAAAGAACAAGAAAGAAACAATTTATACATGATAGTGCCAGAATTAGAATCACACAAAACCTAGCAGCAGCAACACTGAAAGACTGCAGGTCTTAGAACACTATATATCAAAGAGCAAAACAACTGAGGTTCCAACTGAAAATATAACCAGCAAAGCATAATCCTGAATGAAAAAAAAATGGATATTTAATGAATTGTCAGACCTTCAGAACTTCGTTTAAAAAAAAAACCTGAACTTAATAGAAGATTTGACATCTAAGAGCCAAGAGAAACATAAGGTACAAGGGACCTAATAAGGACAGACTATTTTTTATATATGTCCAAGATTGTTATTAGTAATTAGATGGCTCATAAGAAAGATTGGGGTAGACATGATCATGATATGATTTCCAAAACTAAAACCATTCAGGAACAGCTAAAAAGAGTAACTTGTTCTATACAAATGAGGTGCAAGAGGTTAAAACTGATACAGAGGAATCAGATGGGGAAGGAGAGCTGCTGGTTCAGGAAACCTACTTTCATCAGGAATGTGTTTGAGAGGGAACAATATATATGCATCTAGAGGACCATAAAAGTCTTCTAAATTTAGAAAGAAATAAAATGCTAAGGGGATAGGGAGGGGAGAGTATAAGGGAGAGATCTTTAGAGGGAAGGTGAGGAAATAGGTTAAAGGGGGATAAAGAAGGGTACGTAGGATGGGAATAGAAGGATAAAGGAGGGAGCTTTAGGAAGCGAGGGAATAGGTCAAAGTGATGTATAAAAAGGGTATTTAGATTTATGGAAATGGGAGGATACGGGAGGGATGTGGAGTAGGTTAAATAATAGGGCAAGGTAGAGGGTAGAAACAAAGTGGAAGAGTCAAGAGGGATAGGAAATAAGACATAGGCACAAATATAAAAGCAAAGATTAGGAGTAGAATCTCTTAGGGAAAGTAATATGTTTATATATGTATGCATATATATGTGTAAGTGTGTATATATCATTATCTATATATAAATATATCTAAACTTAATTGTAGTGGGGAATTTGAAGGGGAGCAAAAAGGGGGAAAGGAACAAAGTAAACAACGTAGAGTAGAGAACAAAAGAAAACCTACAAATAAGCGAAGAAAAGATGGACAGCTTTCAACACAATGCACAGCATTTAATATACAGGCTTTCTTGAAATGGAAATTTATTGCTATATATTTTAAATCCTCTCATGTTCTGCTGTGCATATGACATGTTTTTTTCTTTTCTTATTTTATATTTGTTTTAATATTTAAGTTTATGTTTCTTTTTCTTTTCTTGTCTAAGTTTTAGTATTTAAGTCTAAAATAAAATATTAAAATAAATAAATAAAAGAGTAGGCAGGGAAAAAAGAAATTTACATGATAACTTTATTATACATTTAAAAGGAATAGCAAGTTTTTACATAGTGGTTTGCAGTTTCACATTCTTTTTGTAACAGCTGTTGTTATGTTATGGAAATGCTTGTGTTAGTTCATAAATTAAAGATAAATAAATGTAGGGGGAAAAGAAGAGTAATCAGAGAAACAGTTTTTATTCTGAACTTATCATATTTATAGACCAGAAATACCAAAAGGGTAGTAAATAGATATAATTATAGCCTGCCATATCTCTTGGAGATTTAAGGAATAATTCCTTAGCCTAGCTGTCCCAGATCTTGCCTGCCTTTCCCCTCAAGCTAGCTTGCTGGCAGTGCATACACAGCCCTCCTCCTACTCTCTCATGGCTGGGCCAGACCTCAGGTAATGCCTAGCCATGCCATTTGCAAGCTGTATCTATATATTTAGGAGACCTACACAAACATACTTGGATATGTGGACACATAATATTAAAAGTGTGAAATTCCCCCCGAATCATCACTATCCAATTCATTATCCACTGTGGGGGAACAGTCCTTCTGACACCTAAAATCAGGGTTAAATAATGACAGTCCCCAACTCAACAGGAATTCTACAAAGGGACTGGATGAGCATACATTGGCATGGTCTTATCTAGACCAGGAGAGAACCCAATATATGCCATTGTTTGTTCCAAATCAAGGTACAAGGAAACATAAATTAAAAAGCCAGATCCAAGGAACTGAGGTAGAAACAGATACCCTAGGGCAGGATTCAGATGCACCAAGCAATGTCCCAATATGATAGGAGCACACTTTTGCATTGCAAGGGAACTAACTTTGAGTGTCGCACACCTCAAGTCCTTATTTGGTACATGATTCACAGGATTTGAAGGAGTTAATAATCTCAGTGCCCTACTCAACTTCTAAGAGGAATAAATAAATGAAGTCTCTTTATATGTCTTTCTTCAGTGCATTTGAGTGAAATACTCTATATTCCTCATCCTGCATAGTAAAGAACATTACTGTGGACCAAGGAGTCCTTGTGTTCCACTTCAAGAGCATTTGCATTCAGGTGGTGATTAATGGAGGGAGGCCACCCCGGTAGGCAGATCACAATGTCCTCCTTTCTCTGCATTTAGAAATATCAATAATTGTGCAATAATTGGTTCTGTTCTCCAGGAAGGGTGACATACATTATGTAGCAAACTCTACAAAGTTAAAATGTAGCATGCCTAGAAGTTGGATTGAAGTGGTTTAAATTATAATTAAATGACTTAAATTAAATTAAAATACATACCTATAAGTGGTTTAAATTAGAATACTGGAATACAAAGGAATGCTTTCAAAAGTCACTTTACTCTGAGCCACGTGTCAGTTTCTTCTCTCATCCTGGTCCGATCAATGGATTCATTCATTCACCATCTATTCCTCGTAGGGCTATCTCTATACTGTGGGAGATACAAAGAAATGGCCCCTGACTTCATGAAGCTTAAAATCCACTAAGGGAGGTAACAAAGGGTTACAAGTATATAAAGATATTGTAAGAGACATAAAAAGTGATGTTTGGTTAAGGGAAGGGAGAGATCCTTTGATATTGGAAAGGACATTGAATTTGGAGTCAGAAAATTAGGATTTGAAATCTCTCCTGTGTTGAATCAATTCTCTAGGCCTCAGTTATCTCACCTGTAAAATGAGAAGATTAGACTAAATCATCTAGCTCCAAATTCTATCATCTCTCATCTATGGATTCTTCTAGCTGAGGAGATGGAGAAGGTCTCTTAGATGGAATGACATTTGGGCAGGAATCAGGCAGGTTAAGGGAAATAAAACTTCAAAAAAAATTCATAAGGAGAACTCTCAGAGAGCTTCCTAACGAGATAATAATATATCACTTGTTTCAGTTGTGCCTGACTCTTTGTGAGTCCATTTGGGATTTTCTTGACAAAGATATTGGAGTGGTTTACCATTTCCTTCTCCAGCTCATTTTACATTTGAGGAGACTGAGGCAAACAAGATTAAGTGATTGGCCCAGGATCACACAGCTAGGAAGTATCTGAGGCCAGATTTGAACTCAGGAAGATGAGTCTTCATGACTCCAGGTCAGGCACTCTATCCACTGCACCACCTAGCTATACCACATTATTATCAGGATAGTATAAGAAGAGAAATATTCAACAAATAGTTTTTGTAACTATTATATTCAAAACATCATGCGGCATACAAAGATAAAGAAAACTTAGTTCCTATTCTCTCAAAGCTTACTTGTAGTCTAATAGAAAACACAAAATGTATGCACAGAGAACTACAAATCAAGGTAGAAAGTAAATGTGACCTTAGTTCAGAGAGAGAGAATTCACTTCTAACTGGAGAGAAGGTTTACCCAGTACAAGAAATGAGTTCCCAAGAGATCTAACTTCACCGAAAATCTCATTTAGGTATAAACTGTATAAAACTGAGAATAAACAAAGATTATTCTTCATTGCAACAACTTTTTAAAATATGATGTTTTGTTAATTTCATTTCTTTATATTGTAATAAAGAATAAAATTACTTTCTAGGCAGTAGTTTAGCCAGCACTTACAATTAGAAGCTCTGACTCTCCCGATAAACCTTCTGACTTGCTGGCAGACTTCAAAAATTCCACCAACCCTGCAATACCTTTTCCTCTATAAGAATTGCCCATTTAGGTCATGCATATTGTCATGGGTCTATGTAGATGTGACTCCAGAGACAAACCAATTGATATCTCGCCTCTCCTCCAAGAGAGATTTTGATTCCTGACAGGAGGAGAACAGACGATTGGTGGCCAGAAACTGGTCACTGTGCTTTCCTCAAAGAAAAGGGGTGCATGACTAGAATTCTGTCTGCTCTCCTAAATATTGTTAGTCTAAAGGAAATGATTTTTAGGTCCAATCTGTTCTATGAATCAATTTCCCTTAACAGGGAAGGAGTGCCCCAAGCTATAGATCCAAGTCTTAACTTTCTTCCCACCAGATGCCAGTTCTACAAAGACCACATGTAGTAAGAGGCAAATAAGCCTATTTATCCAAGTAGTTAGAAAATAGAAACAAAAAAAGATGTACAAATTAGATTATACCAGACAATACATAGAATAAATGAGCTCCGCTGAAAGAGAGCTATCTCAGGCCAACCAAGAGGGAGAATCCTATATCACATCCCAATAAGGAAAATCCCCAAATTTTCTAGTGTAGCGGACATGATTGAGGTGCCAGCTCTTTGACATCTTAGCGTCTTCCTGAAGTCTTTTTCTCTTTCCTGGACCTCTCATGAAGAAAATGTGGAAGTATTTGTCTTTTCTCTGAAACTGGAAGTCAGAAGACCCAAATGGCTCTCTTTTCTCTCAAGGCCACATCAATTTCACTCCTTACACAGGCACAAAGCATTGAACAACAACTTACAATTCCTTCCTCACCCATGAAATTACTCTGATTCTTAATCCAATGATTTTTCTATTGTCACACTGCCTCTAAATAAAACAATTTAATTTTTTCAGATTATTTGACTATTCTGGCTAATTGAATTGAAATATACATATCATATGTGGACTCTCCATTTTCAAAGAACTTACTTAAATATTTAAGTCAGAAGTTCTGAATCTTTTTTGTGTCATGGACTCCTTTGGTTGTTGGGAAAACCAATGGGCCCTTTCTCCAAATATTGTTTTCAAATATTGAAGGAATTAAATATTTCAGTTAGAAATTAGTGAAAATTGAAATGTAGTTCTTTTCCTCTCCAAGTTTATGGGCCCTCTTAAATTTAGCCATGGATATCAAAGAGTTCATGAAACCCAGGTTAAGAACACTTGCTTTTTGTCCATGTAGGTATCTCAGGTCTTTACCACCAATAAAATCCATTATGTGGTGATCAATCTTCTGGTAATGGGACTCTGCATTTAATCAAAGTTGATCTTTGGCTAAAAGAATGCAGTCCATCACCAGTCTCATATTTAAGACATTTCCATCTTGGTAGGATCTATCAGAGTTTATGCCCTACTGGCATATTATTAAGAACCCAGAGATTCTTCCATGACAACATGAAACATCATAGTAGAATGTTATTAGGATTTTCAAACAATTTGAATATACTAACATCTCAGTACCTTATAACTTTACTAAACATAATTCAATCTTTATATGCCAGTGAACAAGGCATTTTGGTATCTTTCCGTTCTTTGGAGTTTTCATTATGAGCCTCTATTATCATAATGTGATATTTAAAACAAAATATGATTATTTGAGATTTCTACTTGTTTGGATTGTGGATGAGCAGAAGTTTATTATACTTAAAAATTAGAAAGCATCTCATAATTTAAAAGTATTTTACAAGTATTTTTACTAGCTACTATCTGCAGTGAACATTCCCTGGAACATTTTAAAAGTTTGAGTGAAGGATCATTTTAGCTGAACAACAAAACATAAAATCTAAGAAACAGAGCTTAGTCATAATGGAATGGAATCTACAGCAGAGTTAATACGACACTTAATGGTATGATAATAATTCCTTACTGCATGATAATTCAGCATAAATGACAAACATTTCACATGAATGACTGTAATTCTTTAAGACTTCAATGGCAGAATCAGTCATTTATGTGACTCCTGCTTATCATGTATGCTTAATCAGTTTTTAATCAAACCAAATAGAATCATTTATGAGTCCTAAAGGAGCCCTACCCAACCTAGTACCTTACCTACACACATACGCTCACACCATCACCAGCACAACCACATTTCCTTATCCCTTTCTTCAAAACTGCATAGGGATTTGTCTGCTGCATTCCCTTAATTGATGCTGAGATCCATTCTTCTCCCCAACATTCTCTCTTCCAAGATGCAATTGTGTCCTCCTGCCCCTAAATAAGCATACAATCCTTTTTAAGCCCTCCACCAGTTGCGTCCCTGAGTCACAGATTAGTTCCAGCATTAAGATCCCCTCCTTCACCTGCCCTCAATGAGAAAAAATAAATTAGGGACTGTCTGTAACCTAAAGATGGCTCTATCCATGGTGGACCTCTTCCTGAAACTGACATCTGTTCTTAGGAATGTTCAGAATTGTTAATCTACCAAAGATGGGCTAGAAACTGATATTCTCATTTTCTTCTGGATGTAGTTTACCCCATTATTTCCATTCCATGTCCACAGGGGACAAAACCTCAAATCTTGACCTGAGAGGCTCTGTTAAAAGAACAGAGCAATCTGCCAAGGCTTGTATTCTTCAGTCTTTATATCTTACCACCATATTTCTCAAATGAACTATGTCTTTTCTGTTCTTCTAAAATGCCTAAGAAAAATTATTTATCACATTTACTTGGTCGTATAAGAAACCACAAAACCTTTTCAAAAGCTAGTGTCCAAATTCATACCTTGGTTTGCCTCTTTTGTTGGTCATCTACATTATTCAGCTTTCATAACAGGAAACTGTGACCATTTTTGCTAGCCTCCCAAAATAAAGAGTTTATCATTCTTTGCACTCTCTCCTTGTCAACCATATTTTTGAAAGAATTCTTTCCCCATTAAATGGAAAAGTATCTATTTTGAGATATCCAAAATAGAAACAAAAAGATTCTAGATCTCATTAATAAACTGCCAGAATTTCTTTGCTTCCAAATGATTAAAAAAAGAAACACATTTTTCCCCCACTGGAACTCTGTCCCATGCATCTCTTCAAGAAAATAATGATGTTCTGTGGATATATTAACAACCAAATGAAATTTCTCAATCCTACTCGTACACATTCTTTTTTTCTATTGCTTAACTCTCATTTCCATTCTTTAAATTAAAACAATTGCAATTTTACCCTTTGAGCTAAAAGCTCCTCCTCCAATTCAGATTGCAGCCCTTTCATGTCACAGTAAATTATATCCAAAATTGCTCTGGTCTGAGAAATTCATCATCTCCATTGACCTTTTCAAACTTAGTCCATGAATAAGTAGAAAGGAGTCAGATATGAGAAATATTATAGATGTAGAAATGGCAAGATTTAGCAACTATTAAATATGTTGTGTGAGGGAGAGTGAGATGGTAGACGATAATTTTAGGCTTACAAACCTGGGAGACCAGGAGAATGATAGTACCTTTAACAGAAATAAGGATGTTTGAAAAAGTGAGTTAGGTAGAGAATGACAAGGAGTTCTGTTTTGGACAGAGTGAGTTTGAAAAGTCTCTGGAACATTCAGCTTGAATACCCAATAGACAAATAGAGATGCTGGGCTGAAGCTCAGAGGAGAGACCAGGGCCAGAGCCATACGTCTGGGGAGAGGGGGAGTCCACGCCAAAATGAAGCAGTATTTGATGACTGAATTAGAGATATAATCCTATGGACACATTGCTTTTACATGTAGCAACCCCATGCTGCTTCTGAGCATTTCATGGCATTTTATAGTCCTTTCTGGCTTGGGGTCTTGCTCTATGGCTGTAGGGAAGGAAATAGAGTAAATTAACTTTCACAGATTCTTCTACTCATGTGACTTCCTTATTGAGTTCTTCACCATGGGTCATTTTTATGATCTGCACTTTACAGATATATTTTTCCTTACCAAGCAGAAAATTTTTTCCATTCCCATAGAGGGCATGAAGTTCACAGCTTGGAAATCTGCCTAGATAATTGATCTGCCAGTATCAGAAATATGCTTTGGTTTGCTGGCAATCTGCCAGAGCTTGTATTCTTCAGGCTTTATATTTTACTACCATATTTCTCAAATGAACTATGTGCCTAGAGCTACGGTAGGCAGTTTGGTAGCCATCTTCCCCCAAATGAGAAGTTTGTAAGTCATATGGAAGGACAATTCATATACATGACAGAAGATAGAACCATGGTAAGGAGCAGTGTAGTAAAGTAGGCAGAATGCTAGAGTGAGGAGACCTGGTTTTGAATCTCCTTTCCAACACTTTATCTACAAGTGCTGGCAAAAAAGAGCCTGGATTTTCTCATTTGTAAAATGGAGGAAACAGTAACTGTACTGCCTCCATCACAGGGTTGTTATGAAGAAACAAAGTACTCTATTAATGTATCACCAAATATGAGAAACAAATGATAGATGAAACAACTTTTAGGTAAGGGGGAGGGTCATGTGAGATGAAGTTATTAGTGAAAAGAAGGGTTATGTTCAGCCATGGCCAACTCTTTGTGACATCATTTGGGGCTTTCTTGGCAAAGATACTGGATTGGTTTGCCATTTCCTTCTCTAGTGTATCCCTGTTTTACAGATGAGGAAGCTGAGACAAATAGATGTTAATTGATTTACCCAGGATTATATAACTAGTAAGCATCTAAGGCTAGATTTGAACTCAGGTCCTCCTGACTCCAGGCCTTGCACTCAGTCCACTGCATTACTTTGTTGCCCACAAGCTTGAGTCTTAGAGGATGAGTGCAATTTGTTTAGACAAAGGAAAAATGGTCTATGATGGAATAGCATTAGTAAAGTCACAAAGTCAGGAATTGGCAACATTCTTTGGGAGTAGGGGAAAGGTTTGGATGCAGGAGGAGAAAATTGGCACTGGCCTGACTAAAGTCAAGGATTTTGGGCCTGACCATGTGATTCCCCTATTCACCTTAAATGTGGTTGCCTATAACTCCTAAAATCAAATATAAACTACTCTCTTTAGGTTTTTAAATCCTATATAATATGGACCCAGCCTATCTTTTCAGACTCAGTAAACATTACTCTTCATTTTGATCTCTAAGTTATAACCAAACTAACCTTCTCTCTGTTCCTCCCTCACGATCCTCCCGTGAGTGATCAGATCTGTGTCCTTGCACTGGCCATCATCCTCTAAGACTCAAATACCCTGCCCCCTTCCTTACTTCCACCTCTAAAAGTCACACTCTCCCTTTAAGATTCAGTTTAAGTTTCATATTTTGCCAGAAGTCTTTCTTGATCTTCCCAACCGCTACTGTCTTCTTTCCCAAACTACCTTGTATTTAACTCTTTTGTTAATAATAAATAAACTGCATTTATTGACTTCATATTTATGCTATATATATTTCATACATATACATTTCTGTTATATATATATATATATTTAGATGTGTACATAATATCCATATTTATATATGTAAATTATTCATATAATATTCATTTATTTATATATGCACAATAAATACAAGTGCTGAGCCTGGAGCCAGGAAGATCTGAGCTCAAATCCAGTCTCAGAGAGTTACCGTGTGACCCTGGACAAGTCACTCAACCTCCTTCTGCCTCAGTTTCCTCAAATATAAAATGGAGGTAATAACAGCACCTACCTTGAAGGGATTTTATGAGGATTAAATAATATTTGAAAAGTGATCAGCCCAATGCCTGGTACATAGCAGCCACTCTGTAAATGCTAACTCCCCCTTACATAGTTTCTCCCCCATTAGAGTATAAACTCACTGCAAGTAAAAACTGTTTCACTCTTTATATCCCTAGCACCCACCATGGTGACTAGAATAGAATAGGGATTAGTAAAGCTTGCTGTTGATTCATTTTGGATTATTCTCAGTTGTTCAGTCATTTTTTTTTTCAGTTGTGTCCAACTCTTCCTGACCACATTTGGGATTTTCTTGGCAAAGACACTGGAGTGATTTGCCATTTCCTTCTCTAGCTCATTTTTCAGATAAAGAAACTGAAGTAAACAGGGTTAAGTGACTTGCACGATGTCACACATCTAGTCTCTGGGGACAGATTTGAACTCAGAGAGAGACTCATCTTCCTGAGTCTGGGGCCAGCACTCTATCTAATGAGTCACATAGCTGTCCTATTTTGAAATGTAACTCTACCTAAATATTTTTACTCCAGTTTCCATATGTGTCTTTAGTCTGGATTATGAGATTCTGAAAAGCATCTATAGTGTGAAGTGGATGCCCATTAATGGGGGAATGGTTGAACAAATTGTGGCATAAGAATGTAATGGAATATTATTATAGTACCATAAGAAATGGTGACTGTGGAGAATTTAGAAAAACTTGGGAAGACTAGTATGAACTGATGCAGAGAGAAATAAGCATAGCCGAAAGAAAAATGTACACAATGACCATAATAATATAAAGGAAAACAACAATGAAAGCCTTCCAATCGTTGATCAATTCAATGACCTGTCATGACTTCAGAGGACTAGGTAGCAAATCATACCTCCCACCCATCAGCAAAGAGATGAAGGACAATAGATGTGGAATGAAACATACATTTTCAGATGTGGCCAATATGTTATTTGTTCTGCTTTATTATACTTATTATAACAAAGAAGAGTTCTTTTGACGAGGTCACTGAGAAGTGATTGATCATAAAAAAAGAAAAGATTATCCAAGAAAATGTTTAAGTATTCATAATAAATTGACACCCTCTGCGTGACTACTTTTGAAAGTATATAGAAAGATTGCATGTGTTCTTTGGTTTCTGAAATGTCGAATGAAATGTGAGTGATTCGGTACCTTGAAACACCTTAATTCAGGATCTAGGAGATTTTTTTTTATTGAAATGTTATGAATTCTTTAATGTAATTTTCCAGAGCTGTGGGGTTTGTCCCTGGACTGGTGACCTATAGAAGGTGTGATCATCTAGGTGTTGTTTGTCCTTCTTTCTTAAAGAGGATCAATGATATCATGAGGGTGATGCCTTGACTTGCACGTCACCTGGATGTAATTGAGGCAGAGCTGTGCAAAGATGTCAGCCTCATGCTCTCCTTCAGCGTCATCAAAATCCGATGGCAAGACAAAAGGCAAGACAACAGGATGCAATGGATGACCTTGGCCTTTCTAAATTAAGGTCTTTCCCAGGTTTCAGTTGGTCTAAGGCAATAAATGTATACCTATTAACTGTGTGGATGGGTTCAAGCATCAATTAAACTAATCAGTTCTTATCTGGGATTGGTTTTTATTTCTGGAAAAAATTGTTCAGAACCAGACAGCCTTGTTAAGCAAGGACTATTAGGAATGATTTTTCCCCAAGACGTAGTTGTCCAAGTACTTAGTATAATTCTTATCTCATCTTCAGATTATGAAAGCAACATAGCAGTTATAGAAGGGTGAGGGGCAGGGCAGGGAATAAGGGAGGATGATGTTCTGGATTCAGAGCAAAAGACAACTCTGAGCTTTGACCTTTGTCTCCATAAATCAGGTGCATGATCACAGCTGTCATATTTTCCAGTTTACTTTATGAAGCTGTACTTGAATATTGTTGGATCTTTCATTTTCACCTGCTGGAACTTGTGGGTCATCATATACTTCAGCTTAAATTACACTTGTAAAATATTTTTATATAGTTTTTTCACATGTGGCTCCACCTCCCTTGCCAAATCTCTACTTTAGAAAGCTGTCTCCTTTGTCCATTAAGTTAATCAAGTATCTGTGTTTATTTAGTTTTATTTTACTTATGCCCATATGTATACTTATATTTGTGGGTTGTTGGGGGGTGTTGTTTTACTTTATTTTGTTTCATTGTGTTAGTATTACAGCAGGGACAGGGAATCTGAACTTGAAATAAAAAGACCTAAGTTCAAATCATATCTTTAACACTTAATAGCTGTTAAGCTGTTCTCATGCCCTCTACAATTCACCAGTCCAATGGCAAGGCCCACAGTTATGGAAAGTTATATTAAAAAGTCTATAAATCTACTCTAATTTTTGTAATCCCTCAAAGGAATAACTAAATAAGTTGTTGTGTGTGATTGTAATGAAATCTTATTGTGCTATGAGAAATGATGAGTAATGCCCCCAGAGAAGTCTATGGCTGCATCCAGGTACCAGAATGAACAGAGATCAGAAATCAGTTTTTGCCCAAGAGAAGCAACACAACACTTGGTCCAGCACTTCTCTCAAATTGTAAAGATCCTGACAGAAGATGGGATGGCACATCCTGCGATGGGAAATTCCATAGCCAGGCTCAAGGAGGTCCTAGAGTACAATGTCCTTGGGGGAAAATACAACCGAGACTTGTCAGTATTCATAGTATTCCAGGAGCTGGTGGAACCCCAAAAGGAGGATGCTGACAGTCTATAGAGGGCACCAGCAGTGCACTGATGTGTGGAGCTGCTCCAGGCTTTTTTCCTAGTAACAGATGACATCATGGATGCTTCTCTAGGGGACAGCCCCTCTGGGAATAGCCATGCTGGTATAAAAAGTCTGGCATTGGCTTGGATGCTGTCAATGATGCAATGTTGTTGGAATCCTGCATCTACCCCCTGCTGAAGCATTACTGCCATGGGCAGCCCCATTGCCTGAACATCACTGAAATCTTCCTATAGAGCACTTACCAGACTGAGAGTGGCCAAACTCTTGTTCTTATCACAACCTGTTGGGGCAAGGTTGATCTTACTAGACTCACTGAGCAGTGATATAAGACCATTGTCAAATACAAGAGGGATTTCTACTCCTACTTGTCATTTGCTGCTGCTATGTTCATGGCAGGCATAGATGGGGAGAAAGAACACACCAGTGCCAAGAGGATTCTTCTGGAGATGGGGGAATTTTTTCAAATTCAGGGTGATTATCTTGACCTTTTTGGTGACCCCAGTGTAACTGGCAAGATTGATACTGACATCCAGGACAGCAAATGCAGCTGGCTGGTGGTGAAGTGCCTTCAACTGGCATCATCTGAGTAAAGAAAGACATTGGAGGAGAGTTATGGATAGAAAGATAAGTAAAGGTTGCCAAAGTGAAGGAACTGTATGAGAAACTTGAATTGCCTGCTCATTTCACCAAGTTTGAAAAAGAAAGTTACAGTACACTGATGGGACTCATTGAGAAGCATTCATCCCCCCCTACCCTTCCCCCATCTATCTTCTTGGAAATGACAAAGATCTATAAACATCAGAAATGACCAACAAGTTGGACATGAGGAGGGGGACTGGGAGGGCAGGACACTATGTGTGGAGTTAGGAGAGGATGTACTCTCAATAAATTATGGCTCTAAAAAAAGAAAAGAAATGATGAGTAAGCTAATTTCAGAAAAACCTGGAAAGACAAACTGATCCAAAGTAAAGTGAGCAACACCAAAAGAACAATGGTATACAGTAATAGCAATATTGCACAATGATTAACTGTGAATGATTTAGCTATTCTCAGCAATACAATGATCCAAGACAATTCCAAAGGACTCATAATGAAAAATGCTATTCACCTACAAAGAAAGAACTGATGGAGTCTGAATGCAGATTAAAGCATACTATTTTTTAGTTTATTTTTATGGGTGTTTTTCCCTTTGGATCTGTCTTCTTTCACACCATGACTAATATGGAAATATGTTTTGCATGATTGCACATATATAACATATCAAATTGCTTACCATCTCAGGGAAGGGGGTTGTGAGAGAAGGAGAAAATCTGGGATTCAAAAATAAATTTTTAATCAATGCTAGCAATTGTCTTTACATATAATTGGTGGGAAATAAAATTTTTTTTTAAAAAAGAAAAATCTTTTGGTAAAAAATTACAATTGAAAGTTCTTAGAGAATAATTCATGTATAAAGAAATAATGAATTCATATTCCATGACTGTAAAGAAAAAAAATCCCCACTGCACTGAGGTGATGAAAATCACCAAATTACTTAAATTTCATTTGACAAGTTTCAGAAGTCAAAGACCCACAGGACACCCATAATCTTTCTACAGACTTTCAAAAGATACTTCTTCCCAGTTTCCAAAGAGGACCAATTTATTATGAATACATTTTTTTTTTAATTTTGGATGATCTTTTCTTTTTTTTTAAATGTCAGCTACTTCACAGTGACATCACTCAAAGAATCCATCCTAGTTATAATATGTATAATAAGCAGAGCAAACACACGTCAGCTACATCTTGGGTTCTCCGAATCTCAGTTTCTTCTTATGTAAGATGAGAGCGATAACAATAGCATTAAGTATATCTCAGGACATTGGAAAAACCAAATGAAACCATTTGTGTCATGTGATCAGTAATCACAAAGAACTTTCTAAATATGAACTATTAGAATTTAGTCTCCTTTACTGGAGTTTTCAACCCTGTCCTCTCTCCTCCTCACCTGTGCACATGCCCCATCCTTCCTTGTGAAGGGTTCCCACTCACTTTTCTCAGATGGTTCTACAGACTTAAACCTTCAAGAGCTCACTTAGACCAACATTTCCTATTCTGAATCCAAAAGGCTTGGTAATACAATGATTTCAGACCACCAATTATGCTTCCAGTCCGCTGCCAACATCACTGAAGAAAGAATTCACTGTGGAGAAGGGGTTCATGTTTCTCGCCATCAATAAAACTAATTGTTGGCCGGTTGTCATCAACAAGGTAGGTGAGCCCAAGAGATGTGAGAGTAGCAGTATCATTCAGACTACCGGTCTAGAGTTGTCCAAGCCATCATTCTGGAAAGCAGCCTCCATGAATATAGTAAAATATAATAATAATAATGATACCTAATTATATATACACGGATGGATATAAATGTGTGTGTGTGTGTGTGTGTATATATATATAAAATGCCAATTTGCCAGGTACTTTACAATTATTATCTCATTTGATCTTTATAACAGCCCTCAGAGGTAGGTGTTTTCACCCCCACTTTATAAATGAAGAAACTGAGGCAACCAAAGGTGAAGTGACTTGCCCAGGGTCACACAGCTAGTAAGTATCTTGTGGCCAGATTAAAATCCAAGTCTTCCTGACTCCAAGTCCAGTGTTCTATCCACTACCCCACCCAGCACAGATCTGTCTGTGTTCATCCTTCATTTTCCAAGAAGACCATGCCATCAGAGAAATGATGACATGTCTGGCACTTGACTTTGTTTTGAGTGAGGAAGGGCTGTGCAGGTCACCAGCCTCACTTCTCCTCCAGAGCCATCTGAACCCAGTGACCAGATATTCTTCAGGATGACTGGAGATGGCCCAGGATGCAATGGGAGACCTATTCAGGCACTCATTTAGAGTGAAGTGAGGCCATTCAGTGAATAGGCCTCTTTAAGAAGTAACTAGGGAAAGGCCCCTTTAATGCTAACGAGATAGGATTTGGGATAAGATAAGAGTAAGGAATCAGGAAGGTAAAAAAATCACATGAGAATATAAGCATTCATTAACAAGAAATAAATAAGAAACACAGTGTCCAGTGACATTATCTTTAACCATCACTATCAGATAGCCTAGGAGTCAATTTAATTTGAAGCAACCTGTGGCCAGAAAACATCTTACTCTTCTCTGTGTCCCAGGACTACATGTGTGTCTGTAGCTAGTGGACAATAAATGCTTGCTGCCTGCATCATCCACCTCTTTAGAGGTAGCTAGATGGTGCGCTGGATAGAAATCTGGACCTGAAGTCAGGAAGACCTGAATTCAAATCCAGACTCAGACACTTACTAGTTAGTTACATGACCCTAGATGAATCATTTGACCTTCCTCTACCTCAGTTTCCTCAGCTCTAAAATGCCCCCATCTTAATGTTAGTGCTAATAATAGCACCAATAACCCATGACTGCTATAAAGATCAAATGAGAAAATATTTATAAAATGCTTAGTGCAGTGCCTGACACATTGTAGTTATTTAATAAATTTTGATTTCCTTGTTTCCTTTAGACCTGAGTATCATTAGGTCTAAATGTATAGAAATATCACTAAGAAGTCTACATGTCTGAGATGTGATCTGACCCCAATTTTCCTGACTCCAAATATAGGGCTCTTTCCACTAAAAGGGGGGGAAAATCATGTTTCTTCAGGTACTTTCTGGGTGTCTCAATTGCCATCTATGTCTATTTCTTGACCCTTCTTAGTATTTATCAAGCTGCCATGAGATACTCTAAATACTTTCCTCTCCACCCTTGAGATTGCTTTTTCTCAAAGGTTCACCTGAAAATTTCTTAGACAGGGAACTCAAGACATTTTAAAAAACAAATGCCAAAAATTATCTTAACAGGTAATTGAAGGGAAATAAAATAGACCTAAATAAATAAAGTAATAAAAGCTTGAATTAAGTGAGCTATAAGGACCATTCTAATGCTGTGATTATACTTGTGCCTAGGTATTCTATTCTCTTAATCCTTGCTCTTTATCATATTTCTATGTCAAACAATCTAGAGATCCATCATCTATTTTGTAGCATTCTTTTAATAGATTTTTTTAAGGAGAGCAAAATTAATTTCCTGGATTGTAAGAATTAATTTCTAAGATTCTCAATTATTTATGCCCCAAATCATTTTACTCTTTGGGACTATTATCCAAAAAACAGACAAAACAAACAAAAAACAGTTCTACCAATTATCAGAATCATATAATGCCTAGGAAGAACTTAGCTGTCTCCAGTTCTACTCTGTAAGGTTTCATTCCATGCCAATAAACATTTTGGTTTTGCTTTTTGTTTTTGCCAGTGTCTGATTTCATTCAGTGTAGGAAATTCTTGGTTTTAAACTCCCCTCTGGAAATGATGAAGCTACACAACCCATCTGTAAATTATGGTCTTGATAGTTGCCTCAGGCACAACAATATTAAGTGACTTGCCTATGATGACTCAGATAATATGTGTGAGAGGGCCGATGAATGAAGCAAGGGAATTGTCCAAAGGAGTGTTTCCTACCCTAAACTATATTGCAGACCAATAAAAAGTTGAAATTTTCTACTAACGTCAATTTTGTTCTCTATAACCTTAGCTCTCAAGAAACTCTGGATTTGGAGATAGAGGACCTGCCTCTTGACCTCAGTCGACTCCTGTGTAAAATGAGAGGATTGAATGAGATACCTTCTGAAGTCTCTCCCACCTCTAAATCTATGATTTTACAACCCGAAGTAATAAACTGGGAGTCAGACAGAAGATAGGAGCTAGTCACATGTGGATTATAATATAAGGATAAAGTGGAGGAAGGTTTTTTGTTGCTTTGTTTTTAATATAAAAGTATTAATATGTAAGAGCCTATAAAAGTAAAAGTTTGACCTAAACCTGTACCAATCCAACAGTAAGGAAACACTTCGTAAAATTTACAGATAAAGGGAGCATGGGATAGATACCTCATTACTCCACATATATAAATAATTTCTCAGGAGCCAAAGAAAAAACGAAATATACTGCTGAGAAATTTTAGCTTCTCCAGAAGGAAGGTAAAGAAGCATTCAGAATCACATAGGATGGAGATAGCTGTTTTGGGGAATTCATTTTGCTCACTCAGAATTTTCTATATTGAGAGAAATGATTATTAAACAACCAGTCATTGGGTTCTTGTTATCCTTTTACCCATCCTACCTTCTCAGTCTCTGCAGAGTCAAATCAGCATCCAAAGGACATTGCTGATAATGAGATTAGATGAATGTTCTCCTCAGTCTTGTTCAGAGCCCACCCAAGTGGGATAGCCTATTGATTTCTATTCAGGCGTGGATGGGGCAAGGGTTAGACCTTCTTCAGTGCTTCTTAAACCACTTAAAGTCTGTGGGGTCACATATAGTCAAACACAGCTGAACAACTCAACAGCTACAATCTATGGAAGGTCATAGTGGGAGGAGATTTGAAAGTGATTGATTAAAGTTTCCTAGAGGAAGTAGGGCTTAATGGGAATTTGGAGGATGAGTAGGTTTGCAATGATAAAAAGTAGAGTAACAATAACTATTAATTCTTGTTCCTGGGTGTGAAATGAGCTCTCATGTCAGTTTTGTATGTGAAAGTAATTCAAGAAGTAACTAAGAGAAACTCACTCCTTCCTTCCTTCCATCCTTCCTTTCTTCCTTTCCTTCCTTCCTTCCTTCCTTGCCTAAAACCTTAGACCTAGTGTACTCTGAAGGCCACAGATTGAACAACATGGGTCCCTGCCCAAGCTCGGCTCAATAATTGTGTTTTGGACCCTCCTGGCCTAGAGCGAATGTTTCTGGCTGAAACAACCCTGAGGCTCCTGCCCCTTCCAGCTTGATTTATTTATTTGTTTGTTTGTTTTTCTTTTCTATTTAAAGGGGTCATCCACCCTCCCCCACCTCCCCCACACAACCCCCCCCCCCCCCCCACGACTTTTTAAGGAGGCCTATTTACTGAATGGGCATTACCTCACTTTAAGTGAGTACCTGAAAAGGCATTAACCTAAAAGACCAAGATCTCCCATTGCATCCTGGGCCATCTCCAGCCGTCCTGATGAGTATCTGGTCGCTAGATTCAAATGGCTCAGAAGGAGAAAGTGAGGCAGATCTTGTACAGCCCTCCCTCACTCAAAACACAGTCAAGTGAAAGTCTTGTCATCATTTCTCTGATGTCATGGTCCTCTTCGAAAATGAAGGACGAACACAAAACAAATTCAGTTGGGCACAAGGAAGAATTCAATGAGCTACTATAAATGGCTCATAGATGTGATCTGGTAACTTTCCATTTTATTAAGCTGAGTTGTTTCTAGTTGCCAAAGAATTACATATTAAATTTTGGTACCTTAAGAAGAGAAGTGAATTAGGTATTCTAGAGTGCTAGAGTGCGAAACACATAAAGGCAAGAAGGTAAGAATGAACAAAGTAGACTTTGGAAGATAAGGAAACTAAACTGATTGAAGCCAGTTTTGTGCGGGGCATGAGGAGGAGAAAATCCTGAATTACGGGGATGGAGTCAGATGGAAAGGGGAGAAACAAAAGAAAAGAAGAAGAAAAGGTAGAGGAGGAGGAGGAGAAGGAGGAGGAAAAAGAATTTCAATAAAAAGAGGATCAACAGGAACTTCTAGGAGTTAGGATGATGCTTAAAAATAACTTTGCCTCTCTCAACTATTTATGTTCCAATAAAAAGATAATGTCTATTATCTTTCTATTGAGAAAGGATTAAGAGATGACTGAATACATTCCTTGGGCAACGTGGAGTCACTGGAGAGTTTCTGGCATGCTAGAGAAAGGGACTTCTGGTAAACAAGTATTGGAAAAATTAAGGGGATTGAACTGAGAAAGAAAGAAGGGAAGAAAAGCAAATAATTGGGAGAGGCAAAGCTGTTCTTAAGCACCATCCTAAATCCTAAAAGTTCCTGTTCATCATCTTTCTATAGAAATGCTATAAATAATTTCAGGTAAAGTATACTGGTTTGCCTTTTGTTTGCCATTTCAGTTAATCAGGGAGAGGCTAGAGAGAAGGTGAAAATTTGGAACTCAAAACTTTTTTAAAATGTTAAAATTTTTAATTTAACTTTAAAGGGAAAAAATAAAGTATATTGGCAAATATGGTCCTAAAAGAACCTTTTATTTTTAGCTTCCATACTTAAAATTACTTTTCTCTGTGGATTAGTGATCTTCCCCACCCTTACCTTTTGCTTTCCTTTCAAAAAAAGACTTTCCTTGTATTTGTTTCATATACAATTATCTGTGTATGTGTCTCTTCCTTTGATTGAATGTAAACTCCTTAAGGGCAAAGACCATTTCATTTTTGTCTTCATATTCCCAAAGTCTAACTTAGTACCTGGCATACAGTAGGCAAATTAATTGATTGATTGATGAGTGTTCGTCTGTGTTATTCCCTTAATATAGGACCATCTGTGGCAAACTGAAGGAAAGAGAGGGAGAAGAGTTGCATAGAACAGACAGGCATGGAGTGACTGAGATCAACACCACTGGAGGAAGCATTCCCATCAATGAGTTTATAGAAGTATTGGACAATTAGACTGAAATGTCATCTTGGATTCCGTAGGATTTATTTTAGGGTGCTTTGAACTTTATCTTTAGCCAAGTCAAGTCAATAAGCATTTATTAAGCACCTGCTACATGCCAATCACTATGTTAAGCACTGGGGATACCAAGAAACAGTCACTGCCTTTAAGTTGCTCACAGTCTCATAGAAAAATTGGATACAAACAAGATAGAAACAGGATGAATTGGAGATAATTTGATAGGAAAGGCTTTTTGCAGAAGGTGAAATTTTAGCTCAAATTTGAAGGAAACCAGAAAAGGCAGAAGGCACTGATGAGGAAGGAGAGCATTCCAGGGATGGGGGACTGTCAGAAAAAAATTCCTGGAACTGAGAGATGAAGTGTCTTCTTCATGGGACAGTCAAAAAGCCAGTGTCACCAGACCAAAGAATGTGTGGTAGAGAATGTCATAAGAATTCTAGGTAGACAGATGCACATACTGCTAGGTCTTCCCCACATTCCATAAAATACCTGTAAAGAAAGACTCTCAACAAATTCTAGAGCAGCAGAAGCCACAGAACAACAGAGTGGAGGAGATTTTCAGCCCAGGGTAACCTAAAAGGCCAAATGGAAATGTCTGTTGCACTGGACACAGAGTGGAGCCAAGCCCAGCCCAGCCTTGGCCACCTGGTGGGCTCTGGAAGGATGCAAGCAGGCCTCGAGGGTGGACTCCCCAGTTGCAGAATCCCCAGTTGCAGTAGCAGTGGTTGGAAGATCCCTCAACCCACAGGTGCCAAAGGTCAGTGGGAAGGTTTTTTTCAGCTGGCCGAGAAGGGCCTTCCCATAGCTCCGGACCCTGGTGGGCAGCAGCAGCTTCCACAGCAGCCCCTGCAGCAGCCCACATCCGTTGCTGGATGATAAAATCCCTGGGGGCAATGAGCAGCTGATGCTTACCTTAGCCCTGTGTAGAGGCCCTGCCCCCTGATACTCCTGAGGGATTTGAGCAGCTGATCTTTATCTCACACTGTCAGCCCTGCCCCCAAGCTTATCTGAATCTCAGCCCCCAGTGCTGGCTTCGTGGAACTTGTGAAGGCAAAACTCTATTACTCAGACTCTGGGCACAAACATTTCTGCTTGCACCCAGAACAGTGTACATGCTTGATTGTATCACCTTGGAGGAACTGAGATCTTACAGATCCTCAGAGTATACCCTACTCTTGACAAAGGACCCAAAAGGCAAGTTACTGGTTGGGAAAATGCCCAAAAAAGGGGGGCGGGGAATAAGACTATAGAAGATTACTTTCTTGGTGAACAGATATCTTCTCCCATCCTTTCTGATGAAGAAAAACAACGCTTACCATCAGGGAAAGACATTAAAGTCAAGGCTTCTGTATCCCAAACATTCAAAATAAATATTCGATGGTCTCAGGCCATGGAAGAGCTCAAAAAGGATTTGGAAAATCAAGTTAGACAGGTGGAGGAAAAACTGGGAAGAGAAATGAGAGAGATGCAAGAAAATCATGAAAAACAGGTCAACAGCTTGCTAAAGGAGATCCAAAAAATGCTAAAAAAAAAAAAATAATAATAATAATAACACCTTTAAAAATAGGCTAACTCAATTGGCAAAAAAGGTTCAAAAAGCCAATGAGGAGAAGAATGCTTTCAAAAGCAGAATTAACCAAATGGAAAAGGAGGTTCAAAAGCTCACTGAAGAAAATAGTTCTTTCAAAATTAGAATGGAACAGATGGAGGCTAATGACTTTCTGAGAAACCAAGAAATCACAAAACAAAACCAAAAGAATGAAAAAATGGAAGAGAATGTGAAATATCTCATTGGAAAAACAACAGATCTGAAAAATAGATCCAGGAGAGACAATTTAAAAATTATGGGACTACCTGAAAGCCATGATCAAAAAAAGAGCCTAGACATCATCTTTCATGAAATTATCAAGGAAAACTGCCCTGACATTCTAGGACCAGAGGGCAAAATAAGTATTGAAAGAATCCACCAATCACCTCCTGGAAGAGACCCAAAAAAAGAAACTCCTAGGAATATTGTAGCCAAACTCCAGAGTTCCCAGGTCAAGGAGAAAATATTGCAAGCAACTAGAAAGAAACAATTCCAGTATTGTGAAAATACAATCAGGATAACAGAAGATCTAGCAGCTTCTACATTAAGGGATAGAAGGGCATAGAATATGATATTACAGAAGTCAAAGGAACTAGGACTCAAACCAAGAATCAACTACCCAGCAAAACTGAGTATAATACTTCAGGGGAAAATATGGTCTTTCAATGAAATAGAGAACTTTCAAACATTCTTGATGAAAAGACCAGAGCTGAAAAGAAAATTTGACTTTCAAATACAAGAATGAAGAGAAGTATGAAAAGGTAAACAGCAAAGAGAAGTCATAAGGGACTTACTAAAGTTTAACTGTTTACATTCCTACATGGAAAGACAATATTTGTAACTCTTGAAACTTTTTTCAGTATCTGGGTAGTTGGTGAGAATACACACACATACACACACGCACACACACACACACGCACACATACCCACACACACAGAGACAGCACAGGGTGAGTTGAATAGGATGGGATCATATCTTAAAAAATGAAATTAAGGGATGAGAGAAGAATATATTGGAAGGAGAAATAAAATGGGGCAAGTTATCTCTCATAAAAGAGGCAAGTATAAGACTTTTCAGTGGAGGGAAAAAGGGGAGATGTGAGAGAAAAAACATGAAGCTTACTCTCATTATATTCGACTCAAGGAAGGAATAAAATGCACGCTCATTTTGGTAGAAAACCTCTTATAATACAAGAAAGCAGGGGAGAAGGGGATAAGCAGGGTGGAGGGGGGGAATGATGGAGGGGAGGGCAATGAGAGGAGGGAGGAATTAGAAGTCAACCCTCTTGGGGAGGGACAAGGTCAAAAGAGAGAATAGAAGAAATGGGGGGCAGGATAGGATGGAGGGAAATATAGTTAGTCTTACACAATATGACTATTATGGAAGTCATTTGCAAAACTACACAGATATGGCCTATATTGAATTGCTTGCCTTCCCAAAGGGAATGGGTGGGGAGGGAGGGAGGAAGAGAAGTTAGAACTCAATGTTTTAGGAACAACTGTTGAGTATTGTTCTTGCATACAACTAGGAAATGAGAAATACAGATAATGGGGTATAGAAATTTATCTTGCCCTACAGGACAAACGAGAAGATGGGAATAAGGGAAGGGAGGGATGTTAGAAGGGAGGGGAGATTGGTGATAGGGGTAATTAGAATGCTCGGTGTTTTGGGGTGGGGAGAGAGGAGAAATGGGGAGAAAATTTGGAACTCAAAATTTTGTGGAAATGAATGTTGAAAACTTAAATAAATTTTAAAAAAAAGAATTCTAGACAAGCAAGAGCGAAATAGATTATGAAGGGTTTTGAATGCCAGACAGTTTTTCTATTTAGCCCTGGAAGTAATAGCTTGAACTTTTAAAATTTTCTTACTGAACGTTGACATGCCAGCTTTCTTTTAAATATGTTTGACAAATTTATGCAGTCATCAAAAACAGGGACTTCAGTGACTGCAAAGCCCCAAGGACTTGAGCATCCTTCAGCAAGGAGATTTTGCTTATCTTACCATGAAAAAGACATCCTAGGTACTATAAGTTCATCTCTGCAATCTGTGTGTCTTTCTTTGTTTAGCTGTATTGAAACTGACAGCTTTGTTAAAAGCCTATTTCAGAAGGTTCACTTCTGCCAACACTTTTTTTTGTCCAGATGAATTTATAGCATCTTCAACGATTATTCCATCTGGCAGCTTCTTTAATCCATTCAAACAATGACCTGTGCATCCATACAGCATCTTTTGCTATCATATTGTAACCTGCATATGTATCCATGGTCTCAGATGTCTCTTGCAATTAGTCCTTGTTGGCATCTCTAAATCCTTCACTTTTCTTTGTTCCATTAAATGTTTGTCTATTTGGTTTTGGTTTTTTTTTTTTTTGAGGGGGGTATGGAAGGTTTTTCATCATTAATTCAAATCATCCTGTATTACACGAATATTTCCTAAATTTGTAGCATTTCATAAAAAGCAATTTAATATCATTAAAAATCCTTTATGCTAAACGTTGTTAAATGTTATTATACCAAATTTACACAATGAAAGAGGAAGAAGAAAGTCCCCCTAAGCCAGATGTGAATACTCCCAACCTAGTGTTTTAGTCATTTAATTTATAATGCAGGAGATTGTTAGTAATAAACTTAGAGTCAAAATCGATGATCCTTCACTGATGGATTTTCCTATACCATATTCCTTAAAAAAAACCAAAAACTCTTTGCTTTTTTGTGTACAGTGAAATCTCATCAGTGTCATTTAGATTATTTGGAGAACACCTGTCTTTGTTAGTGAAAAATATGGATTACAGAATTTTAAAATTCAGTTGTACTACTTTCCAATACATATACTAACACCAGCTATGTGTTTGGTGCTGTAACACAGGTTCCTACTTTTATGACTGTGTCTATGTGTCTGTCTGTCTGTCTATCAACATCCATGTATTAAAAGCCTACTGTGCCAACCATTGTGCTAGGTTCTAGGAATGTCAAAACAAGAAATAAAATAATCCGTACTCTTAAGGAGCATACATTCTAGGAAGGAAAGCAATGTGTGTGTGTATTATCATATATACACATTGTGTATATGTGTGTATGTATATACATATATGATCATATATATCAGGTTGTATGTGTAGGCAATAATAGTATACTATATAGATACATGTTATTATATACAAACATTTATATTATAATGTACATGTGTGTATATGTGTATACAGAATAAATATAAAATCAGTACAAGGTAAGGAGGGAGGACACAAGCATTTAGGGGCAATCAAGGAAGGTTGTATGAGTGCTTGAGGCTATATCTTGAAACAAGAGAAAGATTCTATGAGGCAGAGGTGAAAAGAGGGTGTATTCCTGGAATAGAGCACAGCCAGTGAAGAGACAGGAAGACAAAGAGTCAGATACAACTGAAACAAATGAACCATAACAACAGATAGATAAGCGCATATGTGAAATGAGGCTAATGAAACCTTTATTCCCCATGGATATCACTCCACATATCCATTGCCCCTGTACTTGCTCTTTTTCAATGGTCTAGAATTACCTGAGCATGCCACAGAGTGAACAAAAATTAGTTAAAATTCAGTTCAACTACCCAGAACTCAAACCTGTGTAACATTGGGCAGGTCATTTGATTTCTCTGGGTCTCATTTTCTTCAACTAGAGAAAACTTCTAAACTACAGTGCTATAATCCTGTGATCCTGGGCAAGCAAGACTTTTCCTTCTCTCAAATCTGTCCTACCTACTTCACAGATTATTTTGAAGAGTATTTTGCTGTTGTTCACTTGTTTTCAGTTGTGTCCAACTCTCCATGATTCCATTTTGGGGTTTTCTTGGCAGAGATACTAGAATGGTTTGTCATTTACTTCTCCAGTCCATTTTACAGCTGAGGAAACTGAGGCAAACAGGGTTAAGTGACTTACCCAGAGTCACAAAGCTAGGAAGTATACAAGGCTGGCTTTGAATTCAGCAAGATGAGTCTTCCTGATTCCAAGCCTACTACTCCATCCACTGTGCCAAATGGTTGCCCTTCAGAGAATAGAATCACACAATTCAGTGCCAGAAGAGGTCTCCATAGTCCATCTCGTCTGTCTCATACCTGAAGAATTTTCCCAGTTACAATATATCTAATAAATAACCTTCTAACCTCTGTTTGAAGAGCTCCAAAGCTGAGGAGTCTAGGATATCCCAAATGAGCCCATTCCTTTTTAGGATATGTCTAATTACTAGAAACTTTTTCCTGACATCAGCCCTAAATGGTTTTCCTGTTGTTTCTGGTCCTTCAATTTGAACCAAAGAGACAAGCACATCTCTCTTTTTGGGGGCAACATTTCAAATCCTTGGACCCACCCATTGTGTCCCCCTACCTCACCTTACAAGTCTCTCCTCCAGGCTTAACAATCCCTGTCCTGACAGTTCTTAAATGCCATGAACATAAGGCCCTTCTTCTGGAACTTGTCCAACTTATCATTATCAACTGAGATAATGAATAGCAAAGGTTTTGAAAAGTATAAAGTACTATGCAAATGTAAGGAATTATTAATTCAGATAATATTCCCATTCTGAGTCAACATTCTGCAGGATGGCTACCCTAAAGTCCTCATGGTGATAGATGGTTTTTCAAAAGCATTAGAAGGTATAATTCTCCCTAACCTCTAGCTCCTTTTCTTCCCTTCTCTGTGTCAATCTAATTTCATGCAGCGTATGCTTTGTATTCTGCCTTCAGAGCTTTTCTCCAATCCAACAGTCCTTCTCTATTGTCACAGTAAAAATTGCTTTTCAGCCTGATCCTTTTAGCTATAGTCCTTGGCAATCTCTTCACTCGTTTCCCAACTACACCCCAAAATGTGACTGCTTAAATCAGCTTCCCTTCCCTCTGATACCAGTCCTGCCCCCTTTACTTACTCTTAGGGCAGTCCCCTATGTAGTGTGATTTGAGGACCCCACATTCACAAAATAGTGTCACTCTGTAAGATTATGGCATTGTCTCCAACAAGTATCTAGTAAAATGTACCCATTGAAAACATATTTTAAAATGTTTTAACATGCCTATTATCTGAGAGTAGTAACTCCTCAATTTCATTCAAATTCATTGATCAGATAAGGAAATGAGACAGAGAGGACATAAGTTTGATGGAGAACAGAGGTGAGAAAAGGTGGCTACTTGGAGAAGAGGTATAGGAATAACTTCTACCTGTGTGGCCCAGGTTTTAGTTTCCTTTGCTGGATCATCACCCATGTCCTGCACCCTAAACGTAGTGTAGTCCAAGTCTCTGTACTAGGCCTCTTCTTTCTATGCACCCACTCTTGGTTGATTTCATTAGATCCTATGGGTTCAATTATCATCTCTAAAGAAATGATTCACAGATCTATATATCCAGTCCAAGTCTCTCTGCTGAGCTTTAGTATTAAATCACCAACTGCCTGTTGGACAACTCCAACTGGGTTTCCCATGGACATCTCATACTCAATATGTCTTATGAATTTACTTATTTTTGTCAAGGGCATAACCATCCTTCCTATCACAGGGGTTCATAATATTGGCATCATCCTCAGCTCTTCGCTCTCCCTCCCCCCCACAGCCAACTTTCTGATTTTTGTCAATTCTATGCAATATCTCTCCCAACCATACCCTACTATCCACTAATATGCCCACCACCCTAGTTCAGGCCCTCATCACCTCTTGCCTGGACTGCTGAAATAGCCTCCTAATTGCTACCTCTATTTCCAGTTTCTTCCCTCTCCAAACCATCCTTCACACCATTGCAAACTGATATTCTTAAAGCATAGTTCACTCTGTAGTCTGTCTCTGGAGGAGAAAGTGAGGCTGGTGACTTTGCACAGCCCTGCCTCACTTACATCCAATTCACTTGCAAGTGAAGACATCGCTTCCCTGATGTCATGGTCCTCTCTGAGAATGAAGCACAAACAAACAACAACCATCTTTAGTTATGTTCTTACACTTTATTTGCTGAAATGTACTCTTTAAGGCAGTGATACTGACCTCTTGACTGTTCCATGAACAAAACACTCCCTCCTACCACTTTCTCTGACTGTCTCCTGCCTAGAATACTGTCTCCCTTCACTCTGACTACTGACCTTCCTTTGAGTCCCAGCTAAATTCCCACCTTCTATAGGAAGCATTCTCCAGTCCTTCTTCATTCCAGAGCCTTGTTTCTGTTGTTTTCTATATGTCCTGTATATATGTGTCTGCATGTCATCTCCCCCATTGGATTGTAAGCTCCATTAGGGCAAGAACTGTCTTTTGCCTCTTTTTGTATCCACAATTCTTAGCACAGTGCCTGGTCCATAGTAGGCACTTAATAGATGTTTATTGATTGATAGACTATATGACATTCCATCTCTTTTCTTCATGTCTTTGCACAGGGTTTCCTTGGCCTACACTGAACTCCTTCCTCATCTTTTTTTTCTTGGAATGTCTAGTTCCCTTTAAAGCTCATCCATTTCCTGAGGCTCTTCCTGATCCCATCAGTTACTCCACCCATCAGCTATTCCACTTCAAATTGCTATAAAGACAAAGATAATCAGAGAGAAGTCTCAATACAGTATAGTATTCATAGAAGCCAGAAGAATAGAGACCATCAAGGAGAAGATTATCAACAATATCAGGTGCTAACAGAGGTCTCAGCAACTTCGAAGAGCCAAACCCAACTGAAATGACTGAACACAGGATGTTAAAGAAAGGTGAAAACTGAAAAAAGCTGATGAATTTGGCGATTGAACTGATGATGGAATGAACAAACAAAAAGTAACAGCTAAAACAGGCACAGTCTTTGTACCTTACAAACCACTTTATTTCATTATCAGATGTGATTCTCATGCTCACCCTGCCTGGAAGAAGCAATCTAATATCCTCATTTTGCAGAATGGAAACTAAGGTTCAATAGGGTAAGTGACTTGCCCAAGATTACAAGTTAGGAAACAGCAGACAATGGTACCTAGACCTTTGCACTCCAAATTCAGTGTTCTATCCACTACAGCACTTATATATTTATTGAGATATGTTTTCTGCCACATCATTACTAAGTGGTACTTATTTGGTATCTTCCTCCTATTCATGCTGTTTCTTCTCATTCCTAGAAAGATTTCCTCCCTACTTCACTGGTAGCCTTTTACCATCAGGTGTTTTCCATTTGGTATATTAAATCTCATAGCCTCATCAAGCAAATGCTCCCCTTATCTACAAAATAAGGAGTCCATATTTAAAGAACTTAGTGACTGTAGGTGTCCATCAACATCTTCTTGCTAGTTCATTTCAATTCCATGCTTATTGAGGTCTAATCTGTACAAATGGTAGACTGCACAAAGATGAATAAGATATATTCACTACTCAGGTGCATGGTGGTGCAGATATGTCTCTCATTCATCTGAGTAGGGAGGCTGAGTCTGATGGAACTCCTACACTTGGGAGTTCTAAGCTACAGTAGGGCTAGCACGGATCTTATATCTGTACCAATATGGTGAGCCCTCAGAGGAGGAGGATACCAGGTTGTTTATGAAGGAGCAAAGTTATCTAGATCAGAAGTGGAGCTGGCCAAAGCTCCCGAGTCAATCAGTAGAGTGATTCGACTCATGAATGAATGCTGTGCTTCCAGCCTAGGTGAGATGGGGGGGGGGGGGGGGGGGGGGGGAGGAAGGAAGGAAGGAAGGAAGGAAGGAAGGAAGGAAGGAAGGAAGGAAGGAAGGAAGGAAGGAAGGAAGGAAGGAAGGAAGGAAGGAAATGCTACTATTTCACAAATGAAACTGAAGATCAGAGAAGTAATGTGATTTTTTTTCTAGTTCATTTAGCTAAATTGTTAGATCAAGATTGAGCTCATGTCCAGAGCTCTTTCCAAAATTCCAAGATTCCACAAAGCCCTGACAAATTTGACAAGGGGAAAAAAATGTGTCTTCCAATTCCATTTTAAATAAATTCTCTTTTCCTTTCACCCATAAATACTAATACCAGTGGAAGAGATTGACTTGTTCAATTGAGGTTAACTGGAACTCTGGTTCTTTTGCCCATAGGGAAAGAAGGAATTCTAGTACTATTATATCAACATATGCAATGCAATAGCCAATATATTACAAGTAATTATACTAGCACATTCCAATGATTTCAACGTAATTGCAGGACAAAATTAGAAAGGAAACAATCTTCCAGTAACTATATATAAGAATGGTGCTTTCTGTCAAAGAGTAACCCAGTATTTGGGAACTTTTAGCAGGTTTAACTAGCCATGGCTGAAGAAGGTAGACAGGTCATTACCAAGAAGATTGGAGAGGGAAGGGATGGGGGAAGGGAAGAGAGAGAGAGGTAAGAGGAATAAAGGAAAATTAAGGAAGGATTTCTGACCAGGGAAATTTAGGAATTTTCATCTACAAACCTAATCTCTGTCCCAAAACAATCAAGAATCAACAATAAGCAGAAACAAGGTATGAATTGAGGTTGCAAATACATGTTTGCTCACTGAGCTCCTCTCTGGATATTAGTAATGTGCTCTGGTGCTATTTACATTCCTAATTCAGAAACTCTCCCCCTCTTCTATTTTAGCCTTTTCCTGCTGGATTTGGGCTCTAACTCTCTCTTCTTTGATTCAGGGGAAACTTCTGGGGAGGAGACTACCTTTACCATTCAAAGCAGCACCTACCTTGCTTTTTTATAAATTTAAGTGAATTTGTTTTTATCATTTTATTTTATTTTTATTCCAAACAACAAATTGCTTGGGCAAATTATTTCACCTCTTTGTCCTTCAATTTTCTCATCTGTTAAATGGAGGAAATGATACTACTTACTTGACAGGTAAGTAATGCAGCTATCATTTTGCATTAATAATTTGCATTATTATGTTGTTTTATTTTGTTGTATTACTTATATTACTTTAAGATATTTGTTAAGTTGGTTATATGATTCTATATCACATAATATTTGTTTTAAACTATTCCATAAAATATTTACAAAAATATACTAAAATATAATTATGTAACATTAAATTGTAAAACCCTTTTTGCCTCAGTTTACTCATCTATAAAATGAGCTGGAGAAAGAAATGGCAAAACACTCCAGTATATTTGCCAAGAAAATCCCAAATAGGGTCACAAAGAGTCATACATGACTGAAATGACTGAATGATAGATAACTGGTTTGTATGCTCCAGTTTATAGAACACTTATAAATAACAAACATAAAATATTTTATAAATAGATCATACAATATAATATAAGATTGCTAGTACAAGTATTATTTCAAGGTGGCCCTTAGAGTGCCAGGCTCCTTTTGGGATATCACACATGTCAGATGCACATGAGTTCATCTAATATTTGAATATTATTCCTTCAATTCTTCATTTCTCAATATAACTCTTATTTAGAAATAAAGTCCCACTCTTACCAGTCAAGACGGAAGTGTGAAGGGTTGATCCAAGTTCATCATCTGCCCCTACAATTAGTGAACACACCAAGAAGAGAAAGAGTTACCAAAGTAAATGATGTAACACAAATTTTGCCAGAAAAGAAAAAGGGAAAAACGGGTAAGAATGTCAGTACAATTTTCAAAATACAAAGAAGCAACTGAAATAGCCACAGTACCAGGAACAATATAACTGGATAAAGAAACACAAGGAATCCTCTAGATGTTCTCAAATAGATAGACACATTAAAAGAATTTAAAGGAAAAGTAATATGGGTAACAAAATCACAAGAAAAAGTAATAGAAGAGCTTGTGGACATTACAATGGCAATGAGAGACATTAAAGCAAGATTTAAAGGTGATTTAAACGGGAAAAAAAAGATCAGAAGGAAATAGTGGCAAAAAATAAGCCATACAGAAAGTGTAATAGAAATCTCAATGAAAAATCAATAGGAACAACAAACAACCGATATATTAGAGCATAAAACGAGATTGGAGGCAATGTACACAAAGTAGAAAACAAAATCAAGAAATAACTCAACCACTGAGAAAATTGGGCAACATATAATCAATAGACCCAAAGGATAGGTGGAGACACAGCAATGTCAGGATTACTGACATTCTAGAAATATGAAAATAATAATAATAATAATATTTTGGCAACTACATTCCACCAAAGTATTCAATAAAACTTCCCAGAATTGCTTTTTTTAATATACTAAAAGAAAGAATATGCAATGCCCTTACATAGAAAAACTGAGATTGCACTTCCAGGTAAGATGGAACCAAAAGAAGCCTAGAAAAGTCCAGTTCTCTCACATATACTCCAGAGAAAATTTTTAAAAAAGGAACCAAATTGAATAATGAGAAAGAAATCCAAAAAGAAACAACAAAAGATAACTTACCCAACCAGGACTGCATGAAAAGAAGGCAAAGCACTATAGGTGCTGGAAGAGGGGGTCTAGCTTGGGAATCCAGGACTAGCTCAGGTAAAAATGTCTGAAACACCCAGCACTGTTCTGGCAGTGGACATCCCCAAGGAGGCTGGAAGATCCCAAGAACTTGAATGGGGACCCACCAGGGATAATAAAAGAATACAGAGCTCTGACCAAGGACATGAAAGACTTCAGGGCCCTAAGTACAGATAAGTTAGGGGAGGAGGCAGTCTATAACAGAGACCCAGAAAATTGAGGACAGAATTTTAAAAGTCCTGAAATAGAAGCTGAAACTAAAGACATGAGTTAACAGAAGAAAATGCAGAACAAATAAAGAAATAGCTTGGATCAAAAAACTTCCAAGAAATAAACACAGAGGAGAGTCTTATGAGTCTTAGGGGAATAAAAGGATTGGTCACAAAGACTCTAATTGTTGCTAGAAGAGCTTTTCCCTTTAAGCCAGAACATGGTTAAGTGCTGATGTCTTCACAGAGTCAGAAGTGTCCATAGATACAGAAGTGACAAAAAGAGACATGACGAACAGCACAAGACCCCATTTGAGCACAGCCCTGATGGCCAACCCATTTGTAAGAATACTCCATGCTAAGGGGATTGTCTTAGGAAAAGTTGATGTAGAAGCCAAGCAGCCCAATTCTGCCATCAGGAAGAGTATCCCAATACAGCTATTGAAAATGAGCTGAGCAGAGGAGAGGGGAAAAGAGGAATCACTGCTTTTATTTCCAGTGTGTATTTGTGTGTGTGTGTGTGTTAATCCTTTGTTGTCGAAGAAGACCATGCCATCAGAGAAATGATGATATGACTTACACTTGAGTTTGTTTTGAGTGAGGGAGGGCTGTGCAGGTCATCAGCCTCACTTCTCCAGAGCCATCTGAATCCAGTGACCAGATATTCATCAGGATGACTGGAGATGACCCAGGATGAGGCAATTGGGGTGAAGTGACTTGCCCAAGGTCACACAGCTATTGAGTGTTAAGTGTCTGAGGTGAGATGGGTTGTTTGAAGTTTATGGAAGAATAAGATGAAATTTGGGGTTGGTTACTGGATTTGGTCATAAGGATTATGCCACTGATGATGCTACTCGAGTCTGATTCAAGGTGGTGAAATTCACCAATATTTCTCTTCTGATCTTTTACAAAGGCAAGAAAGAAAGACCAAGATCATAAAAACTGCATAATATTATTGTCATAGTAAAAAATGTTCATGTAGCAAATACATGTGACTTTTCTACCATTATAATAAAATGATTCTTTAGAGTTGAAATATGTATTTTTTACAAATACCTGTCTCTCTAACTTTGTGAGCCAAACTATTTCATGGTGAGTAGTGACTTGATATATATCAATCAACAGGTATTTATTAAGCCCTTAACTATGTGCTTAGGATACAAATATAGAATTGAGTGAGTTCCTGCCCCCCACACACACATATTTAATCCAAGCCAAACTTTTATCTTTAGAGTTTATTAATTCCACTTTTAAGGAGATATCCCAATAATAGTTATGTAAGTATAGCCATTTGAACCAGACATATTAATCTGGTCTCAGTCAAAGTACAGGGGTAGAATACCTGAGAAACTGAGAATGTAAATATTTACTGGGTTACTTTGAATAAAAAGACCAATTGAAGTTAAATTTCAAACCAGGGTGGCAACTCGAGTGAGAAGAATAAAAAAAATAGAGGAAAGGGTGTGGGGAGCAAGCATCCCATGATCTCATTTTTATCTGAACCCATTAAACAAGAGCTCAATACACACATGCACACACGCACACACACACGCAAGGAATTTAATGTAGAAACACAATAAACTCAATACAATTACAGGTAAGAACATGAAAAAGAAAAAGTTTAAGAGTGATACTAGAGTCATGGAGGGAATAGTCACAAGAAAATTAACTTCAGGTTCTAAGACCTGAACCTTTCAGGTTCATGAAAGATGATGAAAGAGCAAGAAAAAAATGTAAGACATAGAAATTAGTGTCTAGACAAAGGGAAAAGAGGAGAGGCAGAGGAATAGGAATACACTTCCATTATACATTGTCAGTGTTAATCTTACTCTACCCCCCTTCTTCTTTGTAAAGTGGAGGGAGAGGTCAAAGAGGAAAAAAAGGAAAAGAGGTAATGCTGGAGGAAAATAAGCAATTCACAATCATAATAGCCAACTTAACGAAAAGAATTGACCCACAAAAAGGAGGAGGATGGCACAACGTATAAAGCAGAATCCAACAACTTGTTATTTACAAGAAACAGAGTCAAAATAAAGATTACCACTAAGTTAAAATAAGAAGCAGAACTAATTGTCAAGCAACTTCGTAAAAAAAGGAATAGGGCTAATCATGATCTCAGATAATGTCAGGATAAAAAGGGATGAAGTTGAAAGAGATAAGCAAGGGAAACTATAACACCTTCAACAAATACAGAAAAAAAAAGAAATATTGAACACATTGTTTATTGCCCATAACATAATAAAAATTATAATGAGCAAAGGGCCTTTGAGGAAAGGATTCAAAATTAAATGGAGTAAATAATTTCATCCTAACTAATTGGTAGATCAAATCAGAAGCAATAGATAATTTCATTAAATAAAACAACAGTGAGACAACATAGGATAACTTTTGGCATGTAGCCAAAGAAGTCCTTATTATGAAAATTATAAAATATATATCTATACACTTTCATCAACAAGAGAAAGAAAATATTGAATTGGGCATAAAACTAAAAAAGTAATAATTTAATACTTCACATGATTATATCAATAAAAGCTGAAAAGATATTTGACAAATATTATCTTATTTTTGTTTAAAAAACACTCAAAAGCACAGGAATAAATGGGATGATTCCTTAATATGGTGAATTATATCTATCTAAAATTAATAGCTAGTGATATCTGTAATGTGGAAATGCCAGAGATCTTTCCAGTAAGATTAAGAAAAAAGCAATCTAGGGCTTTATCACAAAGAGATCATAAAAATGGGAAGAGGACCCACATGTACAAAAATATTTATAGCAGCTCTTTTTGTGGTGGCTAGGAACTGGAAATCAAGGGGATGCCTATTAACTGGGCAATGACTAAACAAGTTGTGGTATATGGATGTAATGGAATACCATTGTGCTATAAGAAATGACAAGCAATCAGACTTCAGAAAAACTTGGAAAGACTTATATGAACTGATGCTGAGTGAAATGAGCAGAACCAGGAGAACATTATACACAGTAACAGCCACAGTGTGTGAGGACTGTTTCTGATAGACGCAGCCCTTCACAGCAATACAAGGACCTAAAACATTCCCAAAGGACCCTTGAGGCAAAATGCTATTCACATCCAGAGAAAGAATTATGGAATCGGAACAGAGAATGAAGCAAACTATTTTCTCTTGTGTTGTATTTTGGTTTGGTTTATTATAATGGTAGAAAAGTCACATGTATTTGCTACATGAACATTTTTTACTATGACAATAATATTATGCAGTTTTTATGATCTTGGTCTTTCTTTCTTGCCTTTGTAAAAGATCAGAAGAGAAATATTGGTTTGCTTTTTCTCATGGTTTCTCCCATGTGTTTTAATTCTTTAATGCAACATGACTAATGTGAAAATGTGTTTAATAAGAATATATGTGTAAAACCCATATAAGATTGCATACCATGTCAGGGAAGGAGGAGGAAGGTAGGGGGTGAAAATTTAAAACTTATGGAAGTCATAGCTGAAAATTGAAAACAAATAAATTAATTAAATAATTAAAAAATATAAAACCAAGAATTTCCATTGTTGCCATTCTTATTTGAAAAAGTCCCAAAGGTACTACCTATAGCAATAAGAAAAGAAAAAAATAAACTGAGAGTATAAGCATAAGTGAAAATTTACTTATCACATCTTGCAGATTAGATGACAGTTTAGCTAGAGAACTAAAGGATCAACTAAAAAGTAACTGAAACAAGTAACAACTTGAGTCAAGTAGCAAGATACAAAATAAGCTCACAGAATTCATCAACTTTTTGGTATATTACCAGAACCCAACTGGAAATGATTTTAAAAAAGTAATAATTCAAACAAAACCAGCTAAATCAGAGAAATTTTATGTATCAATAAAATGTCACCTTTTTATCTTTAAAAAAAAAAAGTAACTACAGAACATATAAGATAGCTAGAAGGTCAGCTACCAAGATATACAAAGTAATGCTATGAATACAGCTATGTAAAAACTTCACAGAAGTAAAAACAGATAAATATTTGAAGAGTTATTAACTGCCCAAGGTTGGGCCATGTCAATATACTTTAAATGACAATACAGTCTAAATTTATTTACTAACAACCAATAGCGATAACCAATCAAACTGCCTAAGGTTATTTTGGAGAAGGTGGCTGGAGAGGAGTTTGGGGAATTACATTCATATGGAAGGACAAAAGCTCAAGAAAATCAAGGCTCATTTAAAAAAAAAAGTGGGAAATAAGGGGGTCATAGAAGAACCCGATCTCAAACTATACTGTAAACAAATAATAAACACCATTTGGTTATTTAAAAAAAAGAAAATGAGAAAAAATATAAAATGCTTAAAAAATAAATAAATTGATCAGTGGGACAAGTTATATTCATAAGACCCAGAAACAAATAAATATAGGAACATAGTATTCAAAAACCCACCTAGGGCAGGTAGGTGGCACAATGAATAAAGTGCTGAGCCTGCAGTCAGGAAGACTCATCTTCCTGAGTTTAAATCTGGCCTCAGACACTTACTAGCTATGCTACCGTGGGCAAGTCACTTAACCCTGTTTGCTTCAGCATTGTCTTCTTTTAAAATGAGCTGGAGAAGGAAATGGCTAACCACACCAATATCTCTGCCAAAAAAACTCCAAACGAGGTCATGAAGAGTTGGGCACAACTGAAAAACAACTGAATAACAACGACAAAATTCAAAAACCCCAAAGATTAAGAAATCAGTATTCAACAACTTTTTGGAAAAGTATCTGAAACAAATTAGACTGAATATACAATATAAATATAAAAAGTAACATCATAAATTTAAAAAGCAGTGATGGAGATAACTCACAATTAAGGATGGATGAAGAGTTATTGACAAAATGGGATAGAGAGAATTACAGGAGATAAAATGCATGATTTTAGTTAAATAAAATTAAAACTTTTCTGAACAAAAAGTTCAAAATCTGGGAAAATTTGAAGCAAATTTCTGATAAAGATCTGATACACATGACATATAGCAAATTGATGTAAAAATATAAGAAGACCAAATACCTAACAGATAAAGGAAGTGAAGAACAAAACCCCAACAGCCAAAGTAAGTGAACATGCAGTTATCAAAAAAAAAAGGAAGATAAATTATCCATTATTAAATAAAATAATGCTCCAAATTGCAAATTCTAAGAGACATGCAAATTAAATTTCAATGGATTTTATCTCACACCAGTCTGATTGTCAAAGATGACAGAAAGGGAAAACGATGACTATTATAGAAACTATAGGAGAACACTATGATAAATAAAATGATTAATGGTTCCATTTTTTTTTATATTACATAGGCATTAATGCCATAAAGTTCTTTCTGAGTGCTGCTTTGGCTGCATTCCACAAATTTTGATATTTAGTTATCTGTAGTATCATTGTTTAGACTCTTGAAATTTTCTGTCATGCAGATATGACAACCAATAACAACTGAAGACTGAATACAAATCACCACCTCTTCACAGAGAAGTAATGACTTAGAAATGCAGAAAGAATGGAAAATGCATTTTTCGACACTGCCAATATATGGATTATTTCTGTGTGGCTATATTTGTTAGAAAGAAAAAGCATTTTTTTTTTTCAGGAGGAGGAATGGAGAGGAAATTATAGCGATTAAAAAAAGGAAGGAAAGTAAGAAAGGACAAAGTGAATCATTAAATGCAAGTAGAAGAGAGCAAAGTTCAGAAAGAGACATTAATGAGGACAATGTTGAAACTGCCTTCTTAAATTGGATTTATTTTTAAATGCCAGCCTTCATGCAATTACAGAATGAGGGAGGGAAAAGAGATAAATTGTACATAACAGAAATTCAGTTTCACACACTTTCCCTATTTTTGTTTTAATATGAACTGAATAAACATCAACCAGTGGAGCATTTCATATATTGTTTGTTGGTGCTTATAAAGTTCATAACAAAAAGTAAAAAATTTTAAAAGAAAAACTTCAGATTTAAGCCCCTTAAATGCATTTTAGTTAAATTTCTGGAGTATAAGGAAATAATTCTTCAAGATGCATGAATAAAGACAGAAACAATGTACCATGAATCATAAATTAAGATAAAAACAGATTTCTCAAGAATGACCAGGATCAATTGGTAAAATGTAAATATGACAGAGTCAAGAAACATAGTTAATGAATCCAAAATTAGGTATTCTGGAGATTTTATTCTGTGGTATGAAGGCAGAAAAATTTTTGCAAAGCATTTGGATTTCAGAAAGTTTGTAGAATTATGAACATTTCAAGAATTCTTTTAATAACCAAATCTCATTTTTCTTAATCAAGATAAACCAGTTGCAAATTAGATTTAGAACTTGACACAGGAGTGACGGAAAGGTATAGGCCCACATGGAAACTAAAAAAAATTCTATTGTGTGAATTTTCTTGCAGCATTCTAATTATATGTGGGTCAATCACGTTTATAAGAGGGATTTTAAAATACTGTGTTCCCTTCTAATAATTGAAAGATTATAAAACAGATAGATAAGTATATATATATATATATATATATATATATATATATATATATACTGCATTATGCTAAACTGTTCTATTCAAAAAGGAATGTATCCATTTTAAGTATATATAAAACAAGTGATTCTATAGTAAAAATTTATAAAGAAAATTTCACACTCTATCTAGGAGCAATGCTCTAAATCACTAATAATTAGAGATATGCAAATTAAAGCAATTCTCAGTTTCCATCTCACATCCTCACACCTCACAGATTGGCATGCATTGAAGGGACCTTTTAAGCTGACATTTTGCCCTACTTTTTAAAAAAAAATACACAGTAAATGCAGAGGGATCTTGTATTCTCTGCACCTTTCATTCAACTTTGTGACTGTAAAGACATGATATGAGATAGAAAATCTTTTGTGAAGTCTTCTTTTGCCTTTCTTACCTTCACCAAGGATGAATACATGTCGATTATTTTCAAATTTTATAAAAATATGAAAGTAGACATATGCGGCAATAGTTACATTTTTTCAATAAGCTATTTTTAATAATAATATCCCCTTTACTTTCCAAGTGTTTGGTATCCTCTTTTCTTTATAAAGTTTCAAATTTTGATCTTTCCAAGTCCTCAAAAGTATAATACTCCCTCACCCAAGACATAACCTCTGTGGTCTAGTCCATTTGCTCTTCCAATTTATGTTTTCATTAGTGTCCTTTCCTATCCTTCTCCCCCAAGTATATCAGGGACACTAATGTTTAGATTTAATGTGGTCACTGAAAGAGAGAATGGTTTATTACAGTAACCTTGCCATATCTTTTCCACTTTTTGCTATTTGTGCTCTTTATTCTAGTTTCATATTTAAGTGCTCTTGGGATGATCTGGCTTATAATTGGGCCTCTCCTTACACTTTCTGCAAACTCCTTTTTTCCTTCTACTTCTCAGTGTTTTATCAGGAGATATTTACTACATATGCTCTACCATCCTTTCATAAATTTTGCAGAAAAAGTTTATACTTAAACCATTTTTCCTCTTACTTGCCTTTTCAGTTTCATTACAAAAAATGACAACAATGAGATAATATACCAAAATTTGTGAAAGGCAATCAAAGTAATATTTAAGGGGAAATTTATATCTCTAAACTTTCATCAATAAAAGAGAGTAAGAACAAATCAATGAATTGAATATGTAACTAAAAAAACACTAGACAACCAACAAATTAAAAACTTCTAACTAAACACCAAAATAGAAATCTTAAAGCTCAAATGAGAGAATAACAAAATTAAATGCTAAAATCATTTAATTAATACATAAAACTAGGTTAAAAATAAAACAGATAAGTCATTAGCTAGTTTGATTAAGAAAAAAAGGAAACCAAATTGCTAGTATGAAAAAAAATGAAAAAAATTCACAACCAACAAAGAAGAAATTAAAGTGATGACTAGGATCCATTTCACTTCATTTCATATGCCAAAAAAACTGACAATCTAAATAAAAGGTATAAATATCTACAAAAATATAAATTGTCCAGATTAACATAGGAAATGTTAATAGCCCAACATTAGAAAAAGAAATTGAACAAACTATAAATGAATTTCCAACAGAGAAAACCTGAGGACTAGGTTATACCAAATTCTATCAAACATTTAGAAAACTAATTCCAATACTACATTAAAAAAATATTTTAAAAAAATAGGCAAAGAAGGGATTGCACCAAATTCCTTATATGACACAGACATAGTCATGATACCAAAGTCAAGTAGTCAAAACAAAAAAAGAAAACTTTGGACCAATTTCCCTAATGAATATTGATGTAAAAATTTGGAACAATATATTAACAAGAAGGCTACAGAAATCTATTACAAAGGTCATACACTATGATCAAGTTGGGCTTACACCAGAAATTCAAGGCTGGTTCAATATTAGGAAAGCTAGAAGCATAATTGACCATACCACATAACTATAAACAAAATCCAAGCTCTAAGCATATTGACCACAAAACCAAAAATAAAATAAAATAATTATTTCAATAGATGTAGAATAATCCTTTGACAAAATACAATACCTATTCCTGTTTAAAAAAAAAACAATAGGAAGCATGGGAATAAGTGGAGCTTTATTTAATGTGAAATCAGTATCTATCTAAAACCAATAGATGAGCCAGAAGCTTTTCCAGTGAGATCAGAAGTGAAGATGCCCATTATTCCCCTTTTTATTCTACATCTAGACATTCTAACTATAACAAGAAAACAAGAAAAAGAAATTGAAGGAAATGATGGGGAACAAGAAAAAAGAAATTGAAAGGAATGATGGGGATAATTTCTGGAAATAGGAAGACTTGTATGAACTGATGCAAAGTCAAGTGAGCAGAACCAGAAGAACAATTTGTACAATAATAGCAAAAGTAAAGATAATCAACTTTGAAAGACAGTAATTCCAATCAAGACGATGAACAAAAACAATTCCAAAGGACTAAAGATAAAGCATATTTTCTACCTTAAGATGGAAAGCTGTTGAATTCAATGCAAATTGAAGTATATTTTCATTTCTTTTTTTCTTATGAAGATGGTTAATGTAGGAATTTGTTTTGCATGACTATACATATTTGTAATGGGTTTTGTTTTTCTTCCCTTCTCAATGAATGGGGGTGAGGAGTGGAAAAGAATTAGAAACTGAAAATGAAAAAAATATTAAAAAAATAATTTTGCCATAGAAGACGGATCATATGTAGGGTAGGCTTATTTCTTCTTAAAAGGCACTGAAACCATCCTCCAAATTAACTGGTTTAGGGACTAAGGTTTATCTGCAAGGAATCAGCAGCTAAGGAACTGCTAAGGGGCTAATACCTCAGACTTTTGATCAATAAACCAACAAAGCCAACACAGAAGTTAGTCACTCCATCAATCAATAAGCATTTATTAATCACCTACTCTGTGCCAGGCATTGCACTAATAATCACAGAGGCAGAAAAGCTACACCCAAATGATTATCTTTCCCCTGATATGGAGAAATATACCTACTTTTGTTAACTATTAAAAAAATTTTTTAAAGATCAAATGCTTACTGGCTTTGTCAGTTTATAGGTTTTTCTGAACTGATTGTGAATGAATGAATGAATGAATGAATGAATGAATGAATACAAATCCAGCCAGCTCTTCACTCACCAAACAGCAAATCAGCTGCAAAGCCTATGCTTTTCCATATGAAACCAGAGGACAGTGGGGAGCAAGAGGTACCACTGAGAGACTTCACCTTTCTCAAACTATAGGTAGCACTAGTGGACAATTCAGTCATCTTCCAATGAGCTTCTTTCATGCCTTCTCCAGCCTATCAGGAAAGAGCAGCTGAAATCTTCTTGAAAGCTGATTTCCTAACACAGCTCCATCACAGCTGGTTTTTCCATCCCTGACCGAGGCTTCATTGTCCTGTTCCTTTCTCCTCTCCTGCCTGTTTTTTCAGCACTCCAGCCAGATTCTTTACTACTTCAAATCAGGGCTTTCTGGCTCTCAGGGACTAGCCTTTTTCTTATGATGTTTGTACTCTTTCTTTTTCCCCAGTTTGCTAGCACAGTCCTGGTTTTCACTTTCATGCCTAGATTTGTGGATGTCCTAGAAAAAGCATCAGATGCAAAGTGAAATGAACAGAACCAGGAGAACCTTGTACACAGTAGCAGCAATATTCTACAGTGAAAAACTGTGAATGACTTAGATGTTCTCAGCAATACAATGATCCAGCACAATCCCAAAGGACTCATGATGAAGCATACTATCCCCCTCCAGAGAAAGAACTGATATTGTTTGAATACAGACTGAAACATGCTGTTTTTTACCTTCTTTCTTTCATTCTTTTTCTTTTATTCTAATCTTCATATACAAAATGACTAATACGAAAATGTTTACATGATTACACATATATAATATGCATACATGCACACACACACACACATATATGTCAGATTGCATTGCTTACCATCTGGGAGGAGAAAGCAGAGAGGGAGGGAGGGAAAAATAGAATTTGGGACTCAAAAAAAAATTTAAATGTTTAAAATTATTTTAACATGTAGTTGGGGGCAAATAAAATATATTCATTTTTTTAAAAAAAGAAGAAAAGCATCAGGTAGGATTTTAGCTTTCTGAGGAGGAAGGCAGGAACAGGGGAGTAGGAAAGCAGATCAGGAGGAGAGGTAAAGTCCAAACCAAATTAAGGTTTCTGTCGGTTGTCAGGGGAATAGTCCCTAAGGGCACTAACAGGAAAATATGGATCAGACCCTGTACTGAAAGGTTTCACGTTCTCTCCCTTATTTGTTTAGAAAAATTTTACTTATTTCTTAAGGATAATTTCAAATAGCATCGTTCCAAGAACAAGAGAGATCTAAGTTCCTCCCCTTGCGCTGACTATCTCCCAAATGACGGTTATCCCTTCCACATCAAGACTTTCCCCATGTATGGTTCCAGATAATCAGGGCTTGGCATAAGAAATTAAATGGGAATTTGGGGGGAGTTTTACAGAAGCTGTAGACATTACGTGAAGGCTGTCAGACAACACACAGCCTATGACCAAATATTTAACCCAAATTTTACAATAAGGTACTGTAAATGCTCCATAAAGGAAAAAAGAAAAAATTCAGACCTTCTCTAGTATGAAGGGAGGGCCAAAAAATTTTTCATGAATTTTCCAGATTGGAGTAGGAGGGTTGGCATTGGGGCCCAACCCCTGCTATGTGGAAAGGATGATTGTAGAGCCTTCCTTTTATTAGACACTAAAGTCAGTTCCATACAATTGATTTAATAAAGCCCCTTCTGCAAAGTAGCCTGTTTGTAAACTAAGGAACTTATTTAATCCTATTCTGCCAGAAACCTTAAGACTTTTCTAAAGATCTTATCTGTACCTAATCCTAACTTCAAAAGCTTTACAGTGGCTTTTCGCTAAAATAAAACAGTTCTGTCCTGACCTCATTAACCTGAAAATGGCAGTGGTAGGAGTTGCTTTTTTTAATGCAACTGTCTGAGTTATTACAAATCAAGAAGTAATTAGGAAGAAAGAAAAGGTCAAAAAGTGCCAAAGATGAGACAGAAAATACCAGAAGTTATGGTATAATTGTCCTTCATACAGACCCCTTTGGAGTAACAGTTGCCATATATCCCAAAGAAAAAGAGAGTGTTTCTGTAGGATACTATCCTGGAAAGGAATTCCTCTGCAAAAATCCTGCGTAGGGTTAGGAATTTTAATTTATACCACTGAATGAAATGGCATCAATCAAATTAAATCAATATAATAAGAATACATAAAATCAAATAAACTTGAAATGGAAAACTAAATGATACAGTCTGCAGATTAACATGGGACTGATGTGAGGAAAATAATTACTTTTTTAGTGTTTGCTTTTCTTTTTTTGATAGTTTTTTAGTTTTTCTACAATTATATGTAAAGATAATTTGGGGCATTCATTTTTACAATTCTGACTTCCAAATTTTTCTTCCTCCCCTTCCTTCTTCCTAATATATACATGTATAAATATGTGTGTATGTATATATATAAATATATGTATGCGTATATGTATATGTATGTGTGCACACATACATATATAAATGTGTATGTTTTGACATAGGTTGTATATTGGTAGATTTATATATGTATGTGTGTATGTGTATATATATATATATATATATATATAAAATCATGTTAAACATATCCATATTTGTCACAATTGTGAAAGAAGGAACAGACTAAAAGGAAAAAAAAAGATTAAAAAATAAAGTGAAAAAGCATGTTCCAATCTGCATTCAGAGTCCATCAGTTCTTTATCTGGATGTGGACAGCATTTTCCTTTATGAAAAGTCCTTTGTATTTGTCTTTTTGCTGAGAAGAGCTGAGTCATTCATAGATGATCATCACACTATGTTGTTGTTACTGTGTACAATGTTTTCCTGGTTCTGCTTTTTCGCTTTGCATCAGATTCTATAAGTTTTCCCAGATTTTTCTGAAATATGCCTGCTCATCCTTTCTTATTACACAGTAGTATTCCATTACATTCATATACTACAAGAGTGACATTTTTTTTAATGGCAGCCAAAATAAGGTACCACCTAAAGGATAAAGGACAAAGGAGAAAAAAGACAGTTATAAAAGAGTTTGAGACACTATTGAGAGAGACACAGAGATACAAAAAGACAATCACTTGAGACCAGAGGTAGAGTATGACAGCTAGCAGAAAAGAAGAAAACAGTTTATGAACTCAAACAAACCCTAGGCTCACGAATCAAAGATAAACAGACTGTGGGAACCCATTTAAGCAATATCCTTGGTGTACACACTATATCCTAGGGGGAGATTTGTGAGAACTCTACTAGAAGGGAAAGGGTTTCAAAGTCCATCAATATCAGAGAAGTCAGTCAGTCAGTAAACATTTAAATGTCTACTATGTGCCAGGCACTAGGGGAAGTACAAGGAATAGAAATAAGAAAAAAACAGTCCTTGTCTTCAAGAAACACAATCTAATGAAGGAAGACAACACACAAAGAAAACTGAAAAAGAAGGAGAAAAGGTTTCTGATGCAGTGATATGGTGGGGTATAGTCAAAGGACTATAGCTGATAGAAAATGAAAAACTGATTGGTCTACAAGTTCTCTTTAACTGGAAGTTTTGGGAGGAGTTCTTTACTATACTCTACAGCCTGCCAATCACAGGTTTAATGAGTATTAAGGATAGTGAAGAGGTGTGAGTATCAAAGCTGATGCCATCTTGACGGATGATGAGTTTCCTAGTGAAAAAGTTTCCAGGAGAATGTCCCCTAAACATTTGTATCACTATTATTGTACTCTAAGTTTGTGTCCACTCTTCTCACAGATGCCATATACATTTGTAAGAATGTATTCCAAATTCATTAGGAAAATGGTTTATCTCTACTATTCTTAGCAATTATTGCCATCTCCTTTGCTAGGAGCTAATTGTGTCTATTTGCTGACTGTTAGTGGGGAACTACGCTAATTGGAGCTTATGAGTTAGAGTGTTTAAAGTGAAAAGCTTCAGGGTAATTGTTTGTCCTTTGTTTTTGAAGAAGACCAAGTGACATCACATTATTGGAGTCAGAGTACATGTGTTCAGCTTTGGCTGATCATTCCAATATAAGTTTGGAAGATACTACCACAAGCACAAGTGATCCATTAGAACATTTAGAGTAGAAGTGACTCTAGATTTGCACAGCTCTCTTTTTCTTTGTGCTTTTACAATTCTTCTTTGCCCATGGAGCTTCTTTGATGTGGTCATGCCAGCTGAACAGTCTTGTGCCAGCATTCTCCATATCTCACAGCCAATATTAAAGTTTTTTACAGATAGCTTGAAAGTGTCCTAATACTGCTTCTTCTGACCACCATGTAGGTGTTTACTTTGTGTGAGTTCCCCATGAAATACCTTTTGGGTAAGTGTGCAATTGGCACTCAAACTATGTGGCCAGCTCTTCGGAGTTGTGCAAAAGACTTTGAATGTCTGGCAGTTCAGCTCTAAGGAGGACCTCAATGTCTCATACCCTATCTTGCAGGTGATCTTCAGGATCTTCCTGAAACAATTCAAGTGGAAGCATTTCAGTTTTCTGGCATGGTGCTAGTAGACTGTCCAGATTTCATAGGTATATAAGAGTGTAGTCAGCCCGAAGGCTCTGTAGACCTTCAGTCTGGTATGCAGCCCGATACTTCTTTTCTCCCACACCTTCTTTTGGAGCCTTCCAAATGCTGACCTAGCTCTGGCAATATGTGCATCAACCTCATCATCACTGTCTCTCCATTTTTAGTCTTGGTTTATAACCTTTTCAAGTTAAATCATTTCCTATCAGTGCAGTAGCTGAACTTGATTCTGTTTTTATCCCCATTGAAAGCATCTGACAACATCATGAAAATCATCAAGCTGAAGAGAGTGGGCACAAGCACACCACCTTGCTTCATTCTATTGGTGCCTGGGAAAGCAAGAGAGAGCATGTCCTTCATGCAGAATCTGTGAAAACATGCCATCATGAATACTGACAAACTTCTCAAGGAAACCTAATTTTGCCATGATCTTCCACAGGCCTTCACATTGGTTGGTTGGTTGTCCTTCGTTCTTAAAGAGGACCAAAATGACAGCACTATGTTGGAGTCAAGGTATAGTGAGTCCGACTGTGGTTGATGAGACCAATAAAAGCTCAAAACACTCTACTCACTCTACCACAGGTTGGGCACAAATAGTACATATGAACATTTGGAGTGGACTCTCTAGATATGCACATCTCACATTTATTTTGAGCTACTGTAATTCTGCTTTACTCAGAGAGCAGAGAGCCTTCTCCTGAATGACAGTATCAAAGGTCTTGGTCAGGCTGACAAATATTGTATAAAGACTTCTGTTCTGCTCTTGGCATTTCTCCTGGAATTATCAGGCAGCAACCATCATGTCAACCATTCTGTGGCCCTTTCTAAAGCCACACTTACTCTCAGGCAGGTGACTATCTTCCAGAGGATTAATCAAATGATTAAGGAGGACTCTGACAAAGATCTTGCCAGCAACAACGAGAAAGATTCCCCTGTGGTCATCACAGGACAGCCTGTTCCTTTTCCTTTGTAGAGATACTTAATGGAGGCATCCTTGATCCCTAGGGGATAGCCTCCTCTTGCCAAATAATCCAAAAGATTTCAGTCACCTTCTTTATCAGCAATGGACACCCTACCTTGTAGATTTCTGCTGGGATGGATTCAGCACCAGGTAATTTGCTGCTCTAGAGGAACATGATGGCATTCAGTACCTCTTCTTCAATTAGAGGTTTGGCTAAAGAGGAACTAATTACAACCTGAGGCTATGATCAATGGCTTCAGCATTGTTTGATGATGGTCTGTTGAGAATACTATGGAAGTGTTTGGCCATTTCTCCAGGATCACACCCTTGTCACTGATCAGTGTGGCTCCATCAGTACTGACTAGTTGAAATGTGCCAAAGATCTTTGGCCCATAAATAATCTTTAGGGCATCATAGAAACACTTGGGATTGTTACTATCAGCAAAGAATTGAATCTCACCTGTCTTTTTGCTGAGCCAAAAAACCTGCACCTCTCTAAGCTTCTCTTGCACTTTGCTTCTGATGGAAGCAAATGATGTCTTCTTTTAGATGAATACATTATCCTGCTGATAAATCCTGTGGAGCTCTCAATTCTCCTTTAGCAGCTTCTGAATTTCCTCTTCACTTTCATCAAACCAATCCTCATATTTACAAGTGTTCTGCAGATGAGCAAATGCAGTGCTACACAGTTTCTGAAAGCTGCCCACTTCTTTTCTCCACTGTTGCTGATTATGTGCTGACTCAGCTTTCCCTCCAGATCAGCAATAAACTGTTCATGAATGGAGAAATGCTCTAGTCTGTTAACATTGAGTCTCCTGACAGTCATTTTGCCTTTCAGCTACTACTTTTGCTGAATGCAAATTTTTAGGTTGGAGTGGATGAGTGTCTGTGATTGGTCCAGCACTCTGCACTACATATCACCTGTGACTCTCACATTCTACCTATCTCTTATTCTAACAATGACATCATTTATTAAATGCTAGTTCTTGATATGAGGATATATCCATGATGATATTTTATTATAGTTAGGTAGAGTAGAGTTAATTTTGTCCATTACCTGTCTGTTAGTAGGGAATTACATGAATAGGGGTTCATGAGTTATAGTGTTTCAAGTGTAGAGCTTCAGAGTACTCTAGAACACAAGGTTCTAGAACCACCATCTCAAGATCTAGCCTGCAACTATGAGGGCAAGTTGGGTAAGTAGCCCAAAGTAGATGTTTTGAAAAGGGAATATGATGAGAAGCAGTGTGGTACAGTGGAAAGAGTGCTGACTCTGGAGTCAGAGTATCAGGGTTCACATCCCAACTTTGATACTTACTGCCTATGTAACCTTGAAAAACTTAATTAACCACATTAAATTTCTTCATCTATAAAATGAGGGAGTTGGACTAGAGAGCTTCTAAGTTCTCTTCTGGCTCTTAATTTATGATCCTGGGGGTATGGAGGTAGGAAACACACAGAATATGTCATTCAGAAAATAGTCAATAGTCCAGCTTGAACTGGAGCACAGAGTTACATAGGTTTGGATGGGGGTAGGGTGAGAGAAGCCTAAAAAATAAGTTGGGCCCAGATTATAGAAAACCTTCAATATTGAGCTGGAGATTTTTAACTATTTAGGAAACAATGGGGAGCTCTTAAAAGTTTTTGAATGGAGAAGTGACACGATGAGATGGGGATTCTTGGAGAAGGATGAGGGTGGTCCAGACATGATTATACGGGAGCATAAGAAATTCAATATGGCAGTGGTATGCAGAGGCAGAGAGACAGGTTAAGAGAATATTACAGTTATTTAGGTGGGAGTTAATGAAGAGTGCACTAGAATGGGGCTGTGAAGATAAAAAGGAGGGAACAGAGAGAAGAGGTTTTCAAAAGCAAATTTTACAAACTACATCAGAAAGGCATCCTAGATACATAAAAGAACAAGTAGAAGTTACTGGACCAAACTTAAAGTTTAGCCATAGATGACATATGCTGGTATAGCTTAGCAGAATGTCTTCCCCCAAACCCACTTCTCAAATCCTCTCCAGTTCCCCCAACAATCTTTAATGTAACTGCTCCCTGGAGTAGATTATGGATTAGGAGGTTAAGGCAAATTCCCAGAATAAACAGTATCAAAGACTATTTGGGGCTTCTTGGCTCATTCCTGGTTAGAGAAAAAAATGTACATGTCATCAGTTATACATTTATACATTGGAATCAATCTAATTTCAATCCTTTTGAAAATTACTGGGTCCACTCTCCCACAAGAAAACTAGAGGAAAGTCATCTTTACATTTGACACTGAGATCCAAAGAAGAGCGTAAGGAGCCAAATATAAGGATGTATAAAAAAGTAAACTGAAATTACCTGGAAGCTATTCAAGAAAAAAATAGAAATAAGAACTTTCAAAGTGGGGGAAATGAAACAAAATATTGGAGCTGCTATCATAAAAAAGCAAGCAAAAACCCTAAATGATTTATTTCTGTGAAAAGGCAAAATGGCTTATTGGATCTTTAGGCAATAAAATGATCATTAAACAAATGCTATAAGCCTATCCATAGAAAAGCTATATTTAAAGACATCAGAAAATTTTAATTTAATTATGAGTCTGGAGGCAATTACCTTTCTGTCAGTAATATTTCATCATTCACTTATCTCTAGGCATTGACCAATTATACAGGGAAGTTTCATAGCCTGGGTAACTCTATTCCAAGGATAAGAAGTTAATTCATTACATCCAGGATTTAAATTAATATGACGGTCTGGTGTGTAAATCCCAAATATATTTAAAGCAATTAAATTATAACATAGAAAATTGCTGAGCCCAATTAAGTATCTAATCTATTTAATATATCTTCCCCATCTCTAGAAGTGTTAAATGCTTAACATGTGAGCAAAATTTATACAAAAGTTGGGGGAATGCATTTTCTTTTCACAAGACCCTTTATGCTGAAGTCCATATGCTGAAGAAAATAAATGTTATTTTTACAGTTAGATCTCTGCTTTCTCAACTATCAGCAGTTTGTAGGCATGAGCTTACCTGTCTTAAGACTTCATAAATAGGTCCCTGATGGCTGATCGTAAAGGATCAGCCAGTGAACCCACTTTACTGCTGGCAAGGACCATATTCACTTGGCACAGACATTCCCAAACTCACTGGCAGCTTTTCAATCCCTCTATATACCAATGTCCTCACAGCTCAGATCTCAAACCATCTTTGGAGGCTTTGAGACCTCTCAAAGTTAAAGTTCAAGATTTTGTTAACCAATTTCTTTTTCCTTAAGACATTTTGACTTTATTATATGACTTTTTTAATCCTCGAAGATGATAAAAATATTAGAGTTAGAAGATAATGAATGCAGTAAGTGTTTGACATTGGGTTCATAGATGGTTGTCCTTCCTTCTCCAATGCAACTTACAGTCCTACACTTTTTAAATGAATTGTGCCTTATTGGAATGAAGAAAAATATTTCAACAGATAGGAATGTGTTCTGAGGGCATTTGAGGCATGGAGCAGTAGCCTATGTATTAAATTTTGGATCTTACTAGCCATGGGGCTCTGTGAAAGGAGGGACCATGTCTTATTTATCTTCGTGTTTCATCAAATACTTTGAAGAGCTCCATAGATAGTAATGGCTAAACTACTGACTACATATTAGATATTGATCATTTCCACGATGGTGTTGAACTGAAATTTATTTTTCTTTTTTTTCTCTTTTTTTTGTGTGTGTTTAATAAAAATTTATTTAACTTTTTACTTTCATTTTCACAAAATTTTGGGTTCCAAATTTTCTCCCCTTTTCTCCCCTCCCCCAATACACTGAGCATTCTAATTTTCCCTATCACCAATCTGCCCTCTCTTCTATCATCCCTCCCTTCTCTGGTCCCCATCTTCTCTTTTGTCCTGTAGGGCCAGATGACTTTCTATTCCTCATTAACTGTATTTCTTATTTCCTAGTAGCAAGAACAATACTAAACAGCTGTTCCTAAAACTTTGAGTTCCAAATTCTCCCCATGCCTCCCTCCCCACCCATTACCTTTGGGAAGGCAGGAAATTCAATATAGGCCCTATCTGTGTAGTTTTGCAAATGACTTCAATAATAGTCATGTTGTGTAAGACTAACTGTATTTCCCTCCATCCTATCCTGCCCCCCATTGTTTCTATTCTGTCTTTTGATCCTGCCCCTCCCCAAGTGTTCACTTCAAATTGCTCCCTCCTCCCATTGCCCTCCCTTCCATCATCCCCCCCCTTGCTTATCTCCTTCTCCCCCACTTTCCTGTATTGTAGGATAGGTTTTCATACCAAAATGAGTGTGCATTTCACTCCTTCGTTTAGTCAAATGTGATGAGGGTAAACTTCTTGTTTTTTTTTTTTTTTCTCAGCTCTCCTCTTTTTCCCTCCACTAAAAAGTCTCCTGCTTGCCTCTTGAATGACATATAATTTACCCCATTCCATTTCATCCTCTTTCCTCCCCCTACATTTCTCTCTCACCATTTACCTTAATTTCTTTTAAGATGGGGTCCCATCCTATTCAATTCACTCTGTGCTCTCTGTCTCTGTATGTGCGTGAATGTGTGTATGTGTGTGTGCGTGCATGTGTGTATGTGTGTGTGTGTATGTGTGTGTGTGCTCCCACCAACTACCCAGATACTGAAAAGTTTTAAGAGTTACAAATATTGTCTTTCCATGTAGGAATGTAAACAGTTCACTTTTGGTAAGTCCCTTATGACTTCTCTTTGCTGTTTACTTTTTCATGCTTCTTCTCATTCTTGCGTTTGAAAGTCAAATTTTCTTTTCAGCTCTGGTCTTTTCATCAAGAATGATTGAAAGTCCTCTGTTTCATTGAAAGACCATATTTTCCCTTGAAGTATTATACTCAGGCTTGCTGGGTAGGTGATTCTTGGTTTGAGTCCCAGTTCCTTTGACTTCTGGAATATCCTATTCCATGCCCTTCAATCCCTTAATGTAGAAGCTGCTAGATATTGAGTTATCCTGATTGTATTTCCACAATACTGGAATTGTTTCTTTCTAGCTGCTTGCAAGATTTTCCCCTTGACCTGGGAGTTCTGGAATTTGGCCACAATGTTCCTAGGAGTTTCTCTTTTTGGATCTCTTTCAGGCGGTGATCGATGGATTCTTTCAATACTTATTTTGCCCTCTGGTTGTAGAATATCAGGGCAGTTTTCCTCAATAATTTCATGGATGATGATATCTAGGTTCTTTTTTTGATCATGACTTTCAGGTAGTCCCATAATTTTTAAATTGTCTCTCCTGGATCTATTTTCCCAGGTCAGTTGTTTTTCCCATGAGATATTTCACATTCTCTTCCATTTTTTCATTCTTTTGGTTTTGTTTTGTGATTTCTTGGTTTCTCAGAAAGTCATTAGACTCCATCTGTTCCATTCTAATTTTAAGAGAACTATTATCTTCAGTGAGCTTTTGAATCTCTTTTTCCATTTGGCTAATTCTGCTTTTGAAAGCATTCTTCTCCTCATTGGCTTTTTGAACCTCTTTTGCCAATTGAGTGAGCCTATTTTTCAAGGTGTTATTTTCTTCAGCATTTTTTTGGGTTTCCTTTACCAAGGTATTGACCTGTTTTTCATGCTTTTCTTGCATCTCTCTCATTTTTCTTCCCAGTTTTTCCTCCACCTGTCTAATTTTATTTTCAAAATCCTTTTTGAGCTCTTCCAAGGCCTGAGCCCACCAGACATCCCCCTGGGATGTCTGGGATACAGAGGCCCCACCCTCCACGTCTTTCCCTGATGGTAAGAATATTTCCTCATCATCAGAATTGAAAGGCGGGAACATTTGCACCCGCTCAAAGTAGCTCTCTATAGTCTTATTTTTCTTCCCTTTTCTAGGCATTTTCCCAGCCAGTTACTTGACTTCTGAGATTCTTCTGCACCCCTGCCTAGATCCGCCCAGCTAGTCCTTGGGGTCTGAGATTCAAATGGGCTTTCCATGGTGGGCATGGCTGCTATTCAATGTGAGCTTAAGTTCTGGTGCTTGGGTGGGGGCAGGGCCATCTCCCAGGCTCAGTTCCCTCAGGGCCTTTATGCAGAGACCTTCAGTGATGGAGCAGGTGGGGGCAGGGCCGCCTCCCAGGCTCAGTTCCCTCAGGGGCTTTATGCAGAGGCCTTCAGTAATGGAGCGGGTGGGGGCAGGGCCGTCTCCCAGGCTCAGTTCCCTCAGGGGCTTTACACAGAGGCCTTCAGTAATGGAGCGGGTGGGGGCAGGGCCATCTCGCAGGTTCAGCTCTCTCAGGGGCTTTATGCAGAGACCTTCAGTGATGGAGTGGGTGGGGACAGGGCCATCTCCCAGGCTCAGCTCCCTCAGGGGGTTTATGCAGAGACCTGAGCTTCTGCCTGCTGCTCTGAGAGTCCCGGCCGCTGCTGCTGCCTCTGCCGCTGCCCCTGCCTCTGCCGCTTCCTGCCCCTGCCTCTGCCTTCGCTGCTTCCTCCCAAGGGGGCTCGAGCCACGGAGACACCCCGCTCCCCTCTCGGCCAGCTCAGACGTCTCTCTCACTGACCTGTGGTGTCTGTGGGTGGAGGGACCTTCCCGGCCACCAGAGGTTCGGTCCCTGAAGCCTGCTCGGATCAGCTCCTCTCGGCCCGCGCCAGGGCAGCACGGGTGTGAACTCTGCTTTCCAGGGCGCAACAGACCCTGTGGATGGCTCTCCAGGGCTCTCTGGAAAGGAAACCTTTTCCACTGTGTTTCTGCACGCCTTGCAGTGATCCAGAATTTGTGGGGAGTTCTTCTTGCAGGAAATATATGGGCTGTGGATTCGGAGCTAGCATACGTGAGTCTTTCTACTCCGCCATCTTGGCTCCTGAAATTTATTTTTCTTTCAAAGTCAAATGATGCTCTAAACCACATTAGATAACAGGCTTTTATGTATAACAAGAAAATGATTGCATTTCCCCCATAATGCATGTTAACAAAACAAAATTTTAATTACAAGTCTTTGGATTTACCAATTGTTTCCAGTTACAGATAGGAAATGAATACAGACTCTTGAAAAGATAGATTTTCTAAAGAACCTTATATTTTTCTGCATCCACCAAACAGGCACAGTTTTCTGCCTTTCATTGTCCAATAGCAATGCAAAGGAATTTTCAGAAATGTCTTCCCACTTCACAGAAAACTCCTCAAGGACTTACCGTCCCCCTCAGGTTTTTCCCTTCCTCTCTGCCTTTCAAATAAGAACACTCTGAGCCTGCTCCATAAAGAAAAGTACAAGTCAATGGGTTTCTATGAGTCTTTGTTTTTCTGTACTCTACCAAGGACTCTAATACCCCGAAGGAAAAGGGTTATACTGCTCCTAAGAAAATCATCTACTTCATTAAGTTGTTTAATAGGGAAGGCTGGACTGCCAAGAGCAGAAGCCCATCAGGTACATTCAAATGAGCTCATGATGATATCTACCATGTAAAACCAATATGTGCAGCCAAGTTATGCAATTATCTTTATATGGTGGATTTTGTTTTCTTTTTCCCAGAGCTTTAACCTCACTGGTTATTACTGGCTGAAAATTAGTGCAATCTCTCTTCAACTTACGCACCACAGTGTCAAATGCAAGACAAAATTCTGGCAACTGTCATCCTTTAGACTTGCAAGGATTATTTGAAAAAACTGATATTTCTGTATAATTTGTTTTGTAATGCAATGTATTTTGTTTAATTGTTTAAAATATTATCCTGAGGAGGCACTTCACCAGAATGACAGTGAAAAGTATTGGTGACAGACACACACACAAAAAGTTTAAAAACCCTTTTAAACAAAGGGTTTAATTAATGCCATCTCAACTCCCTCAGGAGCCGCTCCTCTGCTCTGATTGGATAGCAGGAGGGGAAAATGCTACATGCCTCCAAAAGCCTCAGAACTTTCAGGACATTTCAAATAATTTTCAGTTTTCCTTCAGAGTAAAGAAAACTCATCTTCCTGAGTTCAAATCTGGCCTCTGACACATACTAGCTGTGTGGTCTTGGGCAAGTCATTTAACGTTATTTGCCTCAGTTTCTCATCTCTAAAAATGAGCTAGAGAAGGAAATGGCAAACCACTCCAATATCTTTATCAAGAAAACCCCAAGTGAGGTCACCAAGAGTCACACAACTGAAAAAATAATTTTCTATCAACAGTTTTATGGGGTTTTGATTCCCCATCCCTACTGGGTACCCTCTGATGGTCTCCCTCACTCCTTTCTGTTTTCTTTTGTGCAACTGATTATAGGCTCCTTGGGAACCTAGACAGAGGCAACTGGATGGGGTAGTGGGTAGAGGCAAGAAGATGTGAGTTCAGTTCTAGACTCAAACACTTACTAGCTATGTGACCTTAAGCAAGCCACTTAACTTGTGTCTTTCTCACTTTCTTCGGTCAGATGGTGATAATGGCACAGGGTTGTTGTGAGGATCCCAAGAGATAAACAATGTTTGTAAGGTACTTAACACAGTGCCATGCACATGGTAGACAATAAGTGCAACACACACACACACACACACACAAACAACAATCAGGAACTATAATAACAGCTAGAAAATACTGTTAGCAAATTTGCCCTGCTGCCCTTCGACAAAAAAAGTAAGGGAAAAGAGTCAGCACTGGGATCCAATAGAAAATGTGACATACGATCCTCCTGCCCTTACCAGAAGAAACTAGAGGACAGGTGGACAGACACCAAGTGAAGCAAAGCTACAGGCTACAGTCAAGTTTTATACTAGATAATCTGGTTTAAAACAATGGCCTACATTTGAAACAACAGGATACATTTCTATAAAACTATTTCTGGCATGAGAAAAGCAGTAACTAGCTTTACTTCCCATCAAATATTGTGAAATCTCTGCTTCTTACAATGAAGTTGGATTGGGGCATTGGCTTCTTGTATACCATTAGCTTTTGGTATTCCTTGACATGTGACCAAAAATATTCATTTGAAGAACAAAGTTTAATCTACCAACAGAGGACATTCATAGAGTTTTCAAAAATGGCATCATGGTTAGTGGAAAGAGAAACTGACTCTGAGTTCAAATCCCATTTCTGTCCCTTACTACCTGTGTTCAAGTCGTGTCACCTCCCTAGACCTCAGTTTCTTCATCTGTAAAATGAAAGGATTGAAATATATGGTGTCTAAGGTCCCCTCTAGCTCTTGTTCTGTGAAATTATGACTCCCTAACATAGCCTTGAATCTCAGAGAAGTCATTGTTGGCATATGGGATTAATCATTCGGTGAATTATCTGGAAAACAAAGAGCCCAAAATGTATTAAACCTGACTTGATTTGGCCATGACTTAGCCTCTACCTTCACCAAATAATGAAAAGAGAAGAGGAAGAAGATGCTTTTTATCATGTCAATGTCTTTGTAAACTAAATGTATGACAAATATACTCTGAGTGTTTATGTATGTTGACATTCCAACATTGCCACTTGCAATAGCTAGTCCATGATTATGTGACAGTTTTCAAAAAAAAATTTGTTTTCCTGAGACAATGACTATATAATATTTCTACTTTCTATCAGAGAATATATAGGAAAGTGTTTCTTTATCATCCATAAGTAAGAACACATGGGCAAAACACCATTTCATAAACTGAGTTTGTTCCTGGCACACATCCCTATCATCATCATTGATGAAAGAACTTCTTAAAGAGAATTCCTTTAAGGGCTATTCCACTTGAGCCTTTGGATCCCCAGCACAATGCTTAGCACCTGATAAATGTTAATAGAATTGAATTAGGCATCCAGGAGAAGAGGGGGTTGGCAGGAAAGGGGAAAGGTGATCTATTTTTGAACCATGTTATATAAAACAAACTAAACAGTATCTTTGTCCTCCAGAATCTTAGATGGAAACTTAGTGTCACCCAATAATGAGTTCTCATTTACATGACATCTTAAGTGCTGAAAAGCATCTTACAATGCATTTTCTCATTTGAGCCTCACAACAATCCCATGAGGGAGTTGCTACTATTATCCATATTTTACAAGTGAGAAAACTGAGGCTTGAAGGAGTTAAGTGATTGGTCCAGGATAATATAGCTAGTGAATGTGCGAGGGCAAAGTCAAACCCAATTCTTTCTGACTCTAGGTTTAATGCTCTATATATTACAAACCATGAGACCTCATCCCAAGAGAAGGGGTGGGCGCCAGAACATGACAGAGAAGGTGAAACAGTTCCTTTGGTGCCACAGATTTTTTGAATTTGTGTCCATTTTGAAGCAAACAAAAAAGATTATCCTGAAAATGTTCTTTTTGATGGTTACTGCCATTCAGATTTGAACCCTAATAAGATCTTTCAATGTACTTTCTTCAAACAAAGACATTAATAATCTAATATTATCTAACAATTTAATAGTATCTAACATTTATAGAGCACTTACTATGTACCAGGCACTGTGCTAAGTGCTTTACAATTATTATATTATTTGATCATCACAATAATACTATGAGGTAAGTGCTATTATTATCCCCATTTTGCAGATGAAGAAACTGAGGCAAACAGAGGTTAAGTAATTTGCTGAGGGCTACAGCCTAGTACCTGCTGAATTTGAACTCAGGCTTTCCGGATGCCAAGTCCAGTGTTCCATCTATTGTGTCTCATTAGCATGACCAATCATTTTTCATAAGGTTTTGTTACTGGGTCTTTCCCCAAAGACAGAATCAATAGCCTGTGCAGAGAAAGAATTACTGCTTGATGAAAGCTAGTTAGATTAGTCTTCTTCATTATGAGGAAAAGTATGTAAACAGAGACAGTGAAAGTGACTGATGAATATACATAGAACAGCCCTTGACTGTTTCTTCACATGCCAAACTGAGATTTTTATTTTTGTGCTTTTTTATTAATTTACTTTTACTTTTCAATATTCACTTCCACAAGATTTTGAGTTACAAATTTTCTCCCCATCTCTCCCCTCCCCCAACCCCAAGGTGTCATGTCTTCTGATTACTACTTCCCCCAATCTTCTCTCCCTTCCATTACCACTTCCCTTCTATTTTCCTGTAGGGCAAGACAGATTTCTACACCCCATTGTCTGTGTATCTTATTTCCCAGTTACACGTAAAAAAAAAAAAATTTAACATTTGTTTTTAAAATTTGAGTTCCACATTCTCTCCCTCCCTCCTCATCCACCCTCACTGAGAAGGCAAGCAATTCAATATAGGTTATACATGTGTAGTTATACAAAACACTTCCATAATAGTCATGTTGTGAAAGACTAATTATATTTCCCTCCATCTATCCAACCTCTCCATTTATTCTATTCTTTTCCTTCTCAAAAGTGTTTGCTTCTGGTTACCCACTCCCCAATTTACCTTCCTTTCTATCATCCCTTCTTTCTTATCCTCTTCCCCCCTACTTTACTGTACGGTAAATTAGATTTTCATGCCCAATTGAGTATGTATGTTATTCCCTCCTTAAACCAAATCCAATGAGAGTAAGGTTCACTTCCCTCTCACTTCCCCCCTCTTCCCCCTACTGTAAAAGCTTTTTCTTGCCTCTTTTATGTGAGGTAATTTACCCATTCTACCTCTCCCTTTCTCCTTCTCCCAGCACATTGCTCTCTCACCCCTTAATTTTATTTTTAGATACCATCTCTTCATATTCAACTCACCCTGTGCATTCTGTCTATATATGTGCATATATATATATATATATACACATATATACATATGTATATACATATGTACATATATATATATAGAGAGAGAGAGATACATACACATACACATACATATATACATGTATATGTGTAGGTATATACGTATATATGTGTGTGTGTAGGTATATATGTGTGTGTATATATATGTGTGTGTGTGTGTGTGTATGTATCCCCTCCAACTACCCTAATATTGAGAAAGGTCTCATGAGTTACAAATATCATCTTTCCACAGAGGGATTTAAACAGTTCAACTTTAATAACTCCCTTATGACTTATCTTTCCTGTTTACCTATTCATACTTCTCTTGGGTCTTATATTTGAAAGTCAAATTTTCTATTCAGTTCTGATCTTTTCATCAAGAATGCTTGACAGTCCTCTATTTCATTGAATATCCATTTTTCTCCCAAAGGATTAGACTCAGTTTTTCTGGGTAGGTGATTCTTTGTTTTAATCCTAACCCCTTTAACTTCTGGAATATCATATTCCAAGCCTCCCACTTTCCAGTCCCTTAATGTAGAAACTGCTAAATCTTGTGTTATCCTGATTGTATTTCTACAATACTTGAATTGTTTTTTCTGGCTGCTCACAATATTTTCTCCCTGACCTGGTAACACTGTAATTTGACTACAATGGAGCCAAAACTCTAGAACTTTTCCTTTGGGGATCTCTTTCATGAGGTATTCTATTTTCCCCTCTGGTTCTAGAATATCAGGGCAGTTTTCCTTGACAATTTCTTGAAAGATGATGTGTAAGCTCTTTTGTGGATCATGCCTTTCTGATAGTTCAATAATTTTTAAATTCTCTCTCCTGAATCTATTTTCCAGGTCAGTGGCTTCCAATGAGATATTTCACACTGTCTTCTATTTTTTCATTCTTTTGGTTGTGTTTCATAATTTCTTGATTTCTCATAAAGTCATTAGCTTTCATTCATTCCATTCTAATTTTCAAGGAATTTTTTTCATCAGTGAGCTTTTGGATCACCTTTTCCATTTGACCAGTTCTGCTTTTTAAGGCGTCCTTCTCCTTCTTGGATTTTTGGACCTCTTTTGCCATTTGGGTTAGTCTGTTTTTAAAGGTGCTATTTTGTCAGCATTTTTGGGGTCTCCTTTAGCAAGCTATTGGCTCATTTTTCATGATTTTCTAGCATCACTCTCATTTCTCTTCCCAATTTTTTCTTTACTTTTTTACTTGATTTTCAAAATCCTTTTTGAATACTTCCATGACCTGAGACTAATTCATATTTTTCTTGGAGGTTTTGGATGTAGGAGCTTTGATTTTATTGTCTTCTTCTGGTTGTACATTTTGATCTTCCTTGTCACCAAAGTAAGATTCTACAATCTGATTTTTTTCCCACTGTTTGCTCAGTTTCCTAGCCAATTACCTGAATTTTTAACTCTTTGTTAAGGTAGTATTCTGCTTCCAATGTGGAAGGTGTATTGTCCTAAGCTTCAGAGGTTTTGTGCAGCTGTTTTCAGAGATCTTTCTAGGAACTTGTAAATTTTCAATTTCTCCAAGGTTGTATGATCAAAGGGAAGGCGTTTACTCCTCTCCTTGTCTGTGTTCTGGTTGGTGAATAACCACAAACATTCTTTTGTGCCTTGGAACTATAAGGAGGCTTCCCTCTCTACCACCTCCCCAATTTTTGCCATGCCAGTGCTCCTCATCACCCCAGGACCATCAACCCAGGACTATGACCCAGATATAGGCACAAGCAAAGCTAGAGAATTCTGTCTCAGCACCAGCAAAGAGATCCCTGCAATCCCCCTCTGATCAGCCACTCAGTCCCCATACTGTCTATGGGCTGAGAGCTCCAGAAGCAGCTCTGGAGCTGGGGCTGGACTTGGCTCCTCTCTCACCTTTTCCACTGACCTTCTAAATTGTCTTTGGTGTTTGTGGGTTTAGAAGTCTGGAAACCACCACAGTTGCCAATCTCCTGAGGTAAGCCCCAAAATAAAACCACACCTCAGAGTCCTTATACACTTTTTAGAGCCAGAGGGCATCACATCCCTGGAGAACCAGTGTCTCATTAACAAAAGGTGGGGACCTTCCTACAAATCTTCCCAGGCCTAACAATGAGTGGGAAAGATCCTCCCTCATCACATTATTCAGAGGCATTATACTTTTTGATATAAATAAAAACAGCAAAAGATCCTACTTTGCTTGCCCTCACAATAGTATGTAGATAGGAACTCTTGCCAACACAATTATCTGGACATGGGAAACACAGATAATAGCTATCAACGTCCTTAAAATATCATGTTCTAAGGAAGAATATTTGGGAGCTTCAATATCTAAATAAACAAGGTGTTAATTCAGTTATATATGCCAGTGGGATAATCCAAGTATTCCTACATTAAAGCCTGATGATGATGTGAGTAAATTATTAATCAGGCACTGAAATAGCACCCATATGTAGGTCCTGCAGTCAATCAGCTCCTTACTGTTCTTACTAGGAGAAAAGTCTTTGCAAAATTTGACCCAACCCAAACTTGCCAGCAAAGGAATGATAGCAATTCTTTTTGTGGTGGCAAAGAACTGGAAATTGAGGGGATTCCCATGACTCAAAGAACTGGAAATTGAGGGGATTCCCATGAGTCAACAAGTTGTGATGTATGATTGTGATGGAATAATCTTGCTTTTTTTTTAGGAATTTATATACATATATATTATATTATATATATGTATTCACTATATATATATATTCATTTTTTTAGGAATTGAGTTTTATATATATATATGAATACATATATATATATATATATATATATATATATAATTTATGTATTTTTCAGTTCTCAACATTCACTTCCACAAGAATTTTAATTTAAAATTTTCTTCCTCTCACTCCCCACTCCCCACCCCAGGACAGCATGAACCCCATCCATCCCTTTTTCCAATCTGTCCTCCCCTCTGTTACCCACACTTCTTCCATCCCCCTTCCTTTCTATTTTTCTATAGAGCAAAATAGATTTCTCTCCTCCATTGCTTGTGTATAGCTTAATTTCCAGTTACATGCTAAAACAATTTTTAATATTCATTGTTAAAGCTTTAAGTTCCATATTCTCTCCCTTCCTCCCCACCTATCCTCATTAAGAAAACAAGTAATTACACAAATGTCATTCATGCATAACAATGCAAAGTACTTCCATAATAGTTATGTTGTAAAAGACTAACCACATTTCCCTCTGTCCTATCCTGCCCTCCATTTATTCCATTCTCTCCCTTGACCTGTCCTCCCACAATAGTGTTCGCTCCTGATTATCCCTTTTCCTGATTTGTTGTCCCTTCTATTATCTTCCTTCTCCTGTTCCCTTCCCCATTGCCTTCCTGCAGAGTAAAGCAGATTTACATATTTAATTGAGTGTGTATTATTCCCCCCTCAAGCCAAATCCCATAGGAGTAAGGTTCAATTATTTCCTTTCATCTCCACCTTCTTCCCCTCCATTGTAAAAGCTCTTTCTTCCCTCTTTCATGTGAGATGATTTGCTACATTCTACCTCTCCCTATTTCTTACTCCTAGTACATTCCATTCAACAGTAAATTTTATTTTTTTTAGATATTCTCCCTTCATATTCAGCTCACCCTGTGTCCTCTGTCTATGTGTGTATACACACACACACACACACATATATATGCATATATACAAACACAAACATACACACATATATGCATATATATGCCTGTATACACATATATTTACATATATCCATATACATACACATACACCCATTTACATATACATACCAACACATATATAATATACATACATACCCATACACACCTAATAATATATGTGTGTGTGTGTACCCTCTAACTATCCTAATACTGAAAAAGATTTCATGAATTACAAATATTATCTTTCCATGTAGGAATGTAAACAGTTTGCTTTAATGAGTTCCTTAAGGTTTCTCTTTCCTGTTTACCTTTTCATATTTCTCTTGATTCTTGTATTTGAAGGTCAAATTTTCTATTCAGCTCTGGTCTTTTTAACAAGAATGCTGTTCTTTATTTCTTTGTTCTTTATTTCATTGAAATTCCATTTTTTCCCTGAAATATTATACTAAGTTTTGCTGGGTAAGTGATTCTTAGTTTTAATCCTATCTCCTTTTACCTCTTGTCTTTTTTGACCTTGAAATGTCATATTCCAAGCCCTTCAATCCCTTAGAGTAGAAGCTACTTGTATTCCCACAATACTTGAATTGTTTCTTTCCAGCAGCTTGTAATATTTTCTATTTGACTTGAGAACTCTGGAATTTGGCAACTATATTCCTAGGAGTTTTCCTTTTCAGATCTATTTCAGGAGGTGATTGGTGAATTCTTTCCATTTCTTCTTTACCCTCTGGTTCTAGAATATCAGGGCAGTTTTCCTTGATAATTTCCTGAAAGATAATGTCTGGGCTCTTTTTTTTATCATGGTGTTCAGGTAGACCAATAATTTTTAAATTATATCTCCTGGATCTATTTTCTAGGTCAGTTGTTTTTCCAATGAGATATTTCACATTGTTTTCTATTTTTTCATTCTTTAAGTTTTGTTTTATAATTTCTTAGTTTCTCATAAATTCATTAGCTTCCATCTGCTCCATTCTAATTTTTAAAGAACTATTTTCTTCAGTGACTTTTGACTCTCCTTTTCCATTTGGCTAATTCTGCTTTTTAAAGCATTCTTCTCAATGGCTTTTTGGATCTCTTCTGCCATTTGTACTACTTTAGTTTAAAAGGTGTTATTTTATTCAGCATTTTTGGGGGTCTCTTTTAGTAAGTTGTTGACTCACTTTTCATAATTTACTTGCATCACTCTTATTTCTCTTCCCAATTTTTCCTCCACCTCTCTTACTTGATTTTCAAAATCCTTTTTGAGTTCTTCCAAGGCCTGAGACCATTGCATACTTTTTGGTGGTTTGGGATGTAGAAGTCTTGACTTTGATGTCTTCCTCTGATGGTATGCTTTGTTCTTCCTCATCTGAAAGGATGGAAGAAAATACCTTTTCACCAAGAAAGTAACCTTCTATAGTCTTATTTTTTCCCTTTTTGGGGCATTTTCCCAATCAGTTGCTTGACTTTTGAGTCCTTTGTCAAGTGGAGGATATACTCTAGGGACCTGTAAGTTTTCAGTTCCTCCAAGGTGGCACAATCAAGGGAGAGGAGTGTACTCCTCTCCTGGCCTGCACTCTGGTCTAGGAACAACCCCAAGCACACTTTTGTGCCCAGGATCTGTGAGTAGGATTCCCTCTCCACGGTCACCACCAGTTCCATCATGCCAGCACTCTTCTTCACCCCAGGATCGCCACTCAGGACTGAGACCCAGATCAGTTGTTCAATTTCCCAGGGTCTTTAGGCTGAGGGCTCCAAAAGTAGACACTGCTGAAGCAGTGGCTGCCACTGCCCTGGGTCTGGGGCTGGGGTCAGACCTCACACCCTTCTTATCCAAGTGAAAAAGCTTTCTCACTTTTCTCACTGACCTTTGAAGCTGTCTTTGGCATTTGTGGGTTGAGAAATCTGGGAACCACAGCCACTGCCCATGATTCCATGCCCTGAAGCCTGCTTCAGTCCTTTCCATGCCATGCTGTGCTGACCAGGCTGGGCTGCACTCTGCTTTGAGCCCAGTGTGATAGACCTTTCCTGTTGGTCTTCCAGGCTGCCTTGGGCTGGAAATTTCTTTCTCTCTGTTGTTTTGTGGCTTCTGCTGCTCTAGAATTTGTTTAGAGTCATTTTTTACAGGTATTTTATGGGCTATGTGAGGACAGATAGAACAAATCTGTCTTTCTACTCCATCATCTTGGCTCTGCCCCCTACTCTTGTGCTATAAAAATGATGAGCAGAATCATTTTGGAAAATTCTGAGAAGACTTATATGAACTCATGCAAAGTGAAGTGAGCAGAACCAGGACACCATTATACACAGTAACAGCAATATTGTAATGATAAACATCTATGAAAGACTTAGCCACTCTTCTCAATACAATGATCCAAGATAATTCCAAAGGACCATAATGAAAAATGCTATCCACCTTTAGAGACAACTGATGAACTCTAAGTGCAGATTAAAGTTTACTTTTTCCTTTATTATTTTCATTTTATCTTTTGTTTATGTTTTCTTTTACAACATGACTGATATAGAAATACATTTTTCATGACTTCATATGTATAACTGACATGATATTGCTTCCCTCCTCAATGGGCAAGGGAGGGACTGAAGAGAGAAAGAATTTAGAACTCAATTTTTTAAAAAAACATGGATGTTAAAAATAAGTAACTTTTTTAATGGAGAGGCATAGAAATGACATTATCACAGGTGCTCCAATATTCGTCAGTCAATAAAGAGCATTCTGAATTAAGAACTTTGAGTTCAAAATTTCTCTTGCCACTGGAACTTTCCAGTGTTACAGGAAGACATTTGCTTTCTCAAATCCAGGTGTGGCATATCCCAATTCAATTCAATTCTATTCACAAAATATTTACCAGGTCAGGGGTTCCCAACCATGGAATATGTGTTTCCCATAGGGTAAAATAAGCTTAGGAAAGAACCATGATGAGTATTTGGTAAATAACATAATTTGTCTCATTGAAATATTACATAAGTATTCATGTAAGCGCAAAACTTTATAGTTAACTTTGAAATTTAAAATGTCAGTAAGTACCTATAGCTCAGACATGGCACTAACTCCTTATTCTCTCTGGGCTCTCTCTTTCTCCCTGGGCTAGGAATGATTCAGTCATCCTCAATTTGCACCCACTTCAACAGGTCAGAGTGAAGTCCCCAGAAGGATAGCCATGTGGCCATAACTCAAACTCTTGGGGTCCAAGAGGTAACCCTGGTTTGGGGGAAGAGGAAAATATAGTCCTGCTACTTGTCTACCAGTATACCTTCCAATTACAGAAAATCAGTCACAATAACTCTATTGACTCTTAAATGAGAGGCAAAAGCAATAATAATTTAATATCTACTTAATAGAAGGCAAAACCAAGAATAATGAAAATATAACAGTCCATTTTTATACATGGGTCACATTCTCATACCAACATACACTGTGTCTGTGGAAGAGAGTAGATTCATACTGAAAGAAATCTTACAGTGCGGTATACGAGTAGGGAAACCCATGTACCTGGGACAACTTATAATTGTAGACCAATGGACTGATGTCAAAATCTCTTTAGGGAATTGGTTCAGAAAAACCACTTCTTTGCTAACTATTCCCCTTCTGGTCTTCACAATTCTGTGGCTTAGCAAAGTGGCTTCTCTGCTAATCTCATGGTCACTGAAGCAGTATTTAGCTCTTTTAGCACATAGGCACTTTTAGAAGGTTAGTGAGAGAATATTAAGCTATTTCAGCATTTCCCTTAAGCATTTCCTAAGTACCTTAGTTCCACTTTAAAGTCCATGAATGTGTGAGTAAAACAAACAAACCTAACCCATATATATAGTTATATCAATTTAGCATAAGGCTATGTCAATATTTCTTAAAATCCTAAACCTAGAGAATATACTATTTACACAGAACTATACCATCCCACTTAAGCTATAGGTGATCATAGAGTCATACAGCCTCTCCCCCAGCCAGCTCTTCAAATAGCAAAATGTTTTGTTTTCTCAAATCAGTTCTTAACAAAGCCATACCTCTTTTTCATTTGGCACAGTAAACAGCATACAAACTACAAAGCCTGTCTATTCACCAATTTTTCCACCTCTCAAATCATAGAACACAGTAAAAGATAACAGAGGCAATCTCCTTAGAGGTCTGCCTCCTCTCAGGCTACAGATAGCACTGGAGGGCAATACTGCCTTTCCCTAGTCAAACTATTTCAACTCTCTTCCAATCATCATAGTTCCCAAAAAAGCAGCCTCAAAGCCTACCTGTCAGGAGTAAGATGTAACTCAGTAACTATCCCTCTTACAAATCTGATGCAGACATCTGACCCCTATATAAGTGAAAATTCCAGGCAAATTTGATGCATGAAACTTTCAGCAAATATACTCCTTCTATCAATATATAACTGCACCTGTTCTGCAACTCATAGCCTCAGAGGACTATCTCAAGCAACTAGTACAGAGTAGGTATTTAATACACATACATATTTCAAAAACGAAGCAGATGGTTCATACCTTCCAGTAACTATTCTGTTTCTACTAGTTTTTCTTCCACAAATACAATGAAATCTGAATAACTTCATTGTCTACTAGAAAAAAGGCATTGTATGATGTTTGGATTTGTTTGATTTACCTGAATAAAGAAATTTTCCAGAATATCAAACAATCATTGACTTAATCATTGGTGCTGACACATCATAATTAATAAAAGTCACAGATTCTTGTCATTGATGCTTCTTTGTGGTACTGGGATTGGACTTTTTTCTAAAACATTTGATGGCACTAAAGTACCCATTGCTTGCTACTCAAGAGTAATGCCATTGGTAGAACAGAACTGGACACAAATAGGCAAAGATGCCCTTGCTGTCATTTCAGGAATCACGGAAAATCATGGACATTCCTTTACAATTTTAAGTTACCATGAACTCCTTGGGAGATTATTTTTGAAGAATTATCCTAATTAGAAATAGCAAGATATTGTGGAAAGAACACTAGATTTAGTCATGAGTTCCAAATCTCTCCTCCTTCCCTCCCTCTCTCTCTCTCTCTCTCTCTCTCTCATTTATTACTTATATGACCTTTGATATGACTTTGAAGCTTTCTGGGTCTCAGTTTCCTCATCTGTAAAATGACATTGAACTAAGCCTTTAAAGTGCTTTTTCAGCTATGATACCATATGGGCATCCTCAAAATCTGCTCAGAGCTAATGAATATAGTTGTAAACAAGCTTAAAAGATCAATATCAGCTGCCAGTACCCTTGAGTTTTCTGACAAAATGGATCTCTGATTATGTGGCACCATTTCTGTTGAATATTTGAATACTAAAAGACTTCTTTAACGCACGCCATCCAAAAGATCAAATTAAAAAGTAATTGAATCTCAGATTGGCTTGAATAAAGTATGATAAAGGTCACTAGAAGAGAACATGTCCAAGGAATTAGTGTCATTCATAAGCCATCAACATAAGTTATATGTTTATAAAGGAAACTTTTTGCAAAGAAAAATAATTGTTTTTCCAAAAATCAATCATCATGTCATCTTAGCACATTGATTGCAAAGTAATTGTTCATCTGGAAGCACTGGTTAGAAGCTATGACTAGCTAGAAGTCAGTGAATTGATGCAGTTATTTAAATTATAAAGAAGTGTAGCAGAGAAGACAGAGGACTGAGCTTAATGTCAGGAAGACCTGACCTCAGATGATGTTACTCAGTTGTTTCAGTCATATCTACCTCTTTGTGGCTCCATTCAGAGTTTTATTGGCAAAGACTCTGGAGTGTTTTGTCATTTCTTTTTCCAGCTCATTTTATAGATGAGGAAACTGAAGCAAATAGTGTTAAGTGACTTGCCCAGGGTCATACAGTTAATAAGTATCTGAGGTCAGATTTTAATTCAAGAATATGAGTCTTACTAACTCCAGGCCCAGCACATCACCATTTGTTTCATCCTTGGCAAATCACTAAAGCTCTCATGCTCCACACAATTTTCTAAGATTATAAGATACAGATGAATTGCCAATATGCATCAGTAAGGGATTTCTATGATCAGAGATTTCACCACTGATGAAATTACAGGTATGAATTTTCCAGAAAATTTTGAATACAATAATTTATTATTGCTAACATTTAAATAGCACTTTACAGCTTACAGCTTTTTCCTTACAACAATCCTGTATTCGTAGATGAGAAAACTGATTCTCAAGGAAGGTCAGTGATTTGCCCAAGGTCATGTGTTTAGGAAATAACAAGGCTGGGAGTCAAGCCAAAGTCTTCTGAATTAAATATTATTGCTATTTACAATACATAAAACTGTTTTCCATAAGACATTGTCAAGTAGTTTAATTTTTGGCACGCTACTCAGCACTCATATCTATATACATATATGTGTGTACATATATACATATATGTACATATGTGTATGTATCCACATATACGTGTGTTACCATACATAATTGATGACATCTGGGAGATTTTTTAATTTCTTAGTCATTTCTCAGTATACATCTCCCACTCCCAATTTATAATCTATAGTAATAAAGAAAAGCAGTTAAGTAAAAAAACCAAGTGACATAGATCTCAACCTCTCTATTGACAGACAAAAAGTATGTTTCATTATCTCTTCTCTGGGACCAATATTGTTCATTGCTAATACTATCAATTCAACTGCCTTCATATGTTGTTTTCCTTTATATTATTATAGTCATTGCAGATATTGTTTTCTTCTACTCTATTCACTCTATCTCTTCATACATTTTCTCATATTTTTAATTCATATTTACTGTTTCTTACATTGCAATAATATTTCCTTATATTCATATACCACGACTTGTTCAGCATTTCCCCAAATGATGAACTATAACTTTGTTTCCAGCTTTTTGCTAACAGAAATGACTACTAAGAATACTTTGACCAATAGAGACTCTTCTTTTCCCTCTCCAAACAACTCAAGACATATGTCTAATAGAGTCACTGACTGGATCAGATAATGCAAACAGGTTAATTGCTTTCCTTGAGTAATTCCAAATTGTACTCCAAAACCACTGGACCATTTCAAAGCTCCAGCAGAAGTATATTAGTAAACACGTCTTCCCACAACATTGACTATTTCTCTTTTATCATCTTCTCCAATTTAAAAGGTTTAAAATGAAATCTTGAATTTTTTTTTATTTTGCTTATTAGTGATTTCAAGTATTTCTCATATGGATTATGATAGTTTACATTTGTTTGAAAACTATTTGTGCAGAACTTTGACTACTTTGGGGAAACAACTCTTGGTTGAGTGCAGTGTGTGTATATTCTGAATGTAACATGCCCCAAGAGAGGAGTATTTTATACATTTCTTATGTGAAAATGTGACTATGACTTGGTGAAAAGAATGCTGAACAAAATGTGATTGTGTGCCTGTATGGGGAACAGGGTAGAGTTACTGCAAAAGATTTGAAGAAAAGAGATACTTTCTTTAAAAGAAGACATGTAGAGTGCCAGAGGACTGAAACCAAATATGTAGAAAGAGGAAAAGAGAAAGACACTGGAAATTACCAACCTGTAGGGGAAGCTAGTTCCTTCAGAAATCTCTGGTTTCTAGTTTGCCTCCCTAGAGATTTTGAGAATTCCCCTCTGAATGAAAATGGAGCCTCTCTCTGTTGAGCTGAAATCTCATCTCTATCCCAGCAGGAAAACTCATTCACTCTCTGTATTTTCTGGAATATTCTAATTTGCATAACATCACAGATTTCTGTTTGCTTACATAAATGGGTTTACTATTTGGGATAGTCATTTGTTTAACCAGCATCTGGTGGGAAAGAGTAAAACTGCTGAGTGTAAAATAGGGCTAGTAACTAGGGAAGTAGCTTCTTATTTTGAATTTTAAAATCATGCACATATACCAGAATTATTTAGGTGGGCAGATAAATATAAATCTAGTTCAGTACTCCTCACAGAAACTGGAGAACAAAGCAACCAGCTTCATGAACTGTCTCCTGATCCCCTGAAGTCAGTAATCTCCATCTCCCTTAGAGAGGAATTGACAAGATTCAATAGGAAGGAAGGAAGGAAGGAAGGAAGGAAGGAAGGAAGGAAGGAAGGAAGGAAGGAAGGAAGGAAGGAAGGAAGGAAGGAAGGAAGGAAGGAAGGAAGGGAGAAAGGGAGGGAGGGAGGGAGGGAGGAAGGAAGGAAGGAAGGAAGGAAGGAAGGAAGGAAGGAAGGAAGGAAGGAAGGAAGGAAGGAAGGAAGGAAGGAAGGAAGACTTGTTAAGCAGTTATTGTATGTAAAGCACTGGGATATTTGTCAGCACCCTGCAAGCCACATTTATAAAATTCATGTGGACATAATTATACATACACAAATAATCTAATGCATATATCTTAGAAATCAAACTTTTATCAGATACATTTAGTGCAAAGATCCCCACCCCCAAAATCAGAGCTTCAATTTTTATTCTAAATGAACTGAGTTTATTTGAGAAAGAATTTTCCAGTTTTATGTAACTGAAATTATCAGATTTTTTCCAAGGCTTTACCTTAATGCTTTATCATAGAATGGAGGCATATCTGGGTTTTTGAAGACTGTATAAGCACAGCATTAACTCTGAGAGATTATACAATTGGATCATAAATCTAGAAATGGAAGAGACTTTATGTAACCCAACTTAAAAATCATCTATCCCAACCTCCTCATTTTACATATGAGGAAGTAGGGCACAGGGAAGGTATGACTTGCCCAAAGTCACAATAAGCAACAGAATTGGAGTTGTAATTGCATATTCAATAAGGGCCATCCTAAATAAATATAGAGATTACCAGCTGGTGGGTAATTTGGTCATCATTTATTTTTAATGTATTGATTATAGCAATCTGCAAAACAACAAAAAATACAAATAGGTTTCAGTTCTTCTCTTGGTTAAGGATTCTTCTAATTGTATATCAAAAAGGTACTTCCATTCCCATTTGGAGTTTATTGAATTTCCTAGTTCTTATTAAACGGTATTGTTTTTACCTCTTCCTCTTGTTTTTTGTTGATAATATGTAGAAAAGCTAATGATTCTGTTAATTTATCTGAATCTTGCTATTCTAATGAAACTATTAATTGTTTCAGTTAATCTTTTCATTTACTTGATGGGGTTTTCCAAGCAAAAAGATGATACTCAAATATCCAAATGAAGCTTTGATTTCATCAATTTGAAAGTTTCTTTCAGTGATTTAGGTCATGATTCTCACATGCCCATCCTGGGCAACTCTTGACCATGACCTCCCCTAAGTTTACTTCCCAACGTGCTCAAGCATTTCTATGTTTTTTCCTGAAATTTTGAGAGTACCATTGGAGTATGATGGCTGTCCTCTTACCTCTCCTGCCTGCAATGGGAGCAATCTATCATCTCTTCCCACTATATAATTCTTTGATAATGTAATGTACTCAATCTACTTTAGAGCTGATTACTTAGCATACTGCAACCCAATCAAAATACTGACTGCTACATGCCTGTCTTTTGCCCTCTGGCCAATACTCATTTTTAATTATCCAACAACAGTTGTATTTCATGATTTACTGTCATGCAAAAATTGGATGTTAGTACAACATGCATGTACTGCTTATGAACATACATGTTGCTTATGTATGTTCATATAGGTTGTCTAAATGTGTCTCATTGAGACAGATATGAATAGAGAGAGCATAGATATCTTGCCCATCTCTCTCTAAGGAAGATTGTGATTTTTGTGCTGAGATTAGGGCCTGGCCTCCTTTGGTAGAAAGTGTTTCTTCATCTGGGAGTTCCGTGTATCAGCAAAATCATAGGCCCAGTTCCTATTCCCCCTAATATTGAATTATCATTGTGTTCCAGGGATAAATACAATTTAGTTAGAGTGAAAAAAATATTGTTGTGGCTTCTTTGCTAATGTTTTATAAATATTTTTGCATAATATTTATTAGTGGTAGTGGTCTGTATTTTTCCTTTACATTCTTCTCTCCCCTTAGTTTGAGTATGTGGATTATCTGTCTCATAAACAGAGACTGGTAAAAAAAAAATGCTTTTTTTCACTATTTTTATAAATAGTTTCTGTATCATGAGTTAATTCTTCTTTAATTTTTGCTAGAATTCATGTTAATTTATCTAGACCTTGAGTTTTTTTTTTCTTTTGGGAATTCATTCATAACTTATTCAATTTTTCTTTCAGAGATCAAATTGTTTATATTCTCTATTTTCTGTTTAGTTATGACAGAAATGATTATTAAATAACAAATTATTGGTGAGATCTGTGACCTTGCCCATAAAGCTACCCCACCTAGGCCATCTTATCTATCTATCTAGGAATAGTTGTTGCCCCACGCAACTGAAAAAAACTTACAAAGAGATTTTAGTCTAGTGAAATATGGTCTATTGTGTTTTAGTCAGCCAGGTCTGAATAGAGGTGGACCCCCTTTTTTCTGGATCTCCCTATGCAGGGCAGACTTGATAAGAAATAAGTCTCTTTCTCCAAGATTGAGTGATCCAAGTCATATCCCCCAGGCACTCATTAGAATAATTCCATCTCTCATTATAATATTCATTCTTCTCATTCATTGTTAACCAGAGTTGACTGCCATCCTCAGGAACAACCACTCTTCCAAGGACATGTAAGCGTTGAGTAGGTTCATGAGGAGTCTTTGGTATTCGAGAATGCCACTGACTTCTTTTATTAATTACTCACTAGCATTATTAATAAAATGACTAATAACCTAAAAACTATGTCTCTCAAACATTTAACAGGGGTATTATACATATATGAACATTTGTATATATCCATTTCATTTAAATTTTTCCTTTGTGTAATTGATTATAAATTATCCTGCCTATAGTGTTTCCCTTCTCCAATCCATCCTCTACACATTTTCAAAAGTAGCATTTCTGATGTACAGATTTGGACAACTAACTTCTCTACTCAACAAGCTTTCGTTGGCCCCAGATGAACCTCCAGGATAAAATATAAACTGTTGGGCATTTAAAACCTTCATAATTTATCTCAAACTTACCTTTACATAATGATTTCACATTTTTTCCTCCTACACATATCTTCCCTGTGAAGAAGCCTTTCCCAGTCCTCCTTGTCCTTAATTTTCTCTGAAACTGCCCTCAATTTATTCTATATAGATCTTGTGTCTCCATAGTCATCTGCATGGTGTCTCTCCTATTAGACACTGAGCCCTTTGAGAACAGAGGCTGGTTTGTATTCCTAGCACTTAGCAAGCACTTTAAAAAAAAAAAAAATGCAGGTTGACTCACTCACACAATCCACGTTGCAGCCAAATTGACCAGCTAGACATTTCCAAAGTACAACATGCCAGCATCTCCTGCAAATTACTTTGCATTTGCTATCACTGTATTTTGTATTGACTTTCTGTGGCTATATTGTTTCTCCTCATAGATGGTATATTCTTTAAGAGTAAAGGCTGCTTCATTGTTGTCTGTATAATTGTAGCACCTGGCACAATGCCTTGGGAGTATTATGCATATAATAGATACTTACTGAATTAATAATTACAGTTAGATCCAGATTCGTGCAAATAAATGAATCAGCTGCAGAGGTTACAAGAACTCAAAATCACACTATTCAGACTTTTAATTATATAAAATATGGTCAGTGGTTCCTCCCCAAAGGAAATACACAGTGCAAATTCAAATAACATGACTATTTCAGAGGATTGCCTGTTTGCGCTAATTGGGTCCTAGCTGTAAGTCTCTGACGTTTTTCTCCTTTTTTTCTTCTCCTTCTAATGTGAATTTCTTCTCATTTTTAAACAATAAATCAATAACAATTTATTAAACATCTACTAGGTGCCCAGAACTGTGTTAGGAGCTGGAAATATAAAAATTAAAATTAAATAAACCCCATTTTCTACAGATTGTGGGTACAATTAAAGCAAAACTTACCCGGGGGAAGAGGGGAAGGTGAAGAAAAATGTACGTATAGTATGTACAAGTTAAATACATGATGAGGAAAGAGAGAAAGCATTACTAGCTGGGGGGGAGATCAGGAAAGCCATCATACAGAAAAGAGACAGTGCAAACACAAGTGCACATCCAGACATTGGAGATGCCCAATGCAAAGGCACAGAGATGAAGACGGTACAGGGGAAGGGGGAAGTGGATTGTCATGTATGAAGAACAGACAAAAGATCAGCTCAGCTAGCAAAGTGATAATTGGATTACAATAATTTGATCCCCTCAGACTCTCTTTCTCTGTCTGCCTCTCTTTGTCTCTGTCTGTCTCTCCATATACGTGTGTCTATTTAATTTGATCAATTCCTGGATTTTTAGGATTCCTACCTTCATACTTATTTGACAGTTATTAACTTGTTGATTTTACAGAAGGTTTTTAGTAACATACTTTGTTCAGTGTTTTCTTCTCTCTTTTGATTATATACCTGCTTAAAGTTGTCCCTAACAATTAGCTTAACTTGCATCACAAATTTTGATAAGTTGTCTCATTGTGATTATCTCTTTAATATGATGTAGGTTCTATGGTTTGTTCTGGTTTTCTTACTCCTCTGATCATATTTTGCTTATTCATTACAAATTGTTATTGTTTTATAGTCTGTGAATTGATATTTCTGGTTTTGAATTTTTACCTACTAGTATATCTCTACTTATCTATTCTATCATTAGTTTGAGTTTTGGGGTTTTTTTATTTCTTGTGGAACCATAGCTCTGGAAAACCAGACTTTGATAAAGCCCATTGGACTTCAAATGGAGCTACATGACTATGCCTTTAAACCCAAATCACTCTGGCTCTCATTGATTGGCCAATGATTTTTGTTCGTCTTTTATTCTCTAAGAGAACTAATGACATCAAGAATGTGATGTCTTGACTTGAAAGTGAACTGGGATTTAAGTGAGTCAGAGCTGTGCAAAGCCATCAGCCTCACTCTCTCCTCCTCAGCCATCTCGGTCAAGTAGAAAGACATAGATCAGGAAGGCTGGAGATGGCCCCAAAATGCAGTGGGACATCTTGTTGGCCAACAACAGGGTCCAGCCCAAGTATGACTTGCTCATTGTTTGGGTTTTGAGTGAGTATAAACAGCAATTGTTTCTGTTCTGGCCAGAAATTATGCGAACTTTACCCTCCCATATTGATTCTTTTGAGAAGGCAAACCAGGACACCTTTTGCCTCAATTCTTACCTAACCTCAAATCATTCAATGGGTGTTGCCTCAGACAAAATGAGACCTGGGAAAGACCTTAGCTTGTAAAGGCCAAGATCTCCCACTACATCCTGGGCCACTGCCAGTCATCTGCCGATGTCTTGCCACTGGACTCCCATGGCTCTGGAGGAAAAAATGAGGCTGATGACTTTGCACAGCTCTGTCTCACTTAAATTCAAGTCACTTGTGAATCAAGACATCACCCTCTTCATATCATTGGTCCTCTTTGAGAAGGAAAGGACAAACAACAACAACTAATGCATCAATTTCTACAAAAGTTACATGGAATGGTGAAAAATAGCATATACTTTAACTTTCCTAGTAGTTGCTAACGGTCGATTATCTCTAATATTCAATTCAAAGCCTTTACTTCTTTCTTGCTTACCTTTCTATTAAATGTGTATAATTCTGATAGATAACTGCTAAAGTCCTCAACAATTATTAACTTTCTGTAAAGGTCTTCTGTAATTCCACTGACTTTTCCTTTAAGTACTTTGATGTGATATCAGTTGGTGTATATACATACATATATATATATATTTAACATTGAAATTGTTTCAAGCTCTATGCATATATGTTAGTTATCCTTTCCTTGTCTCCCTTACTCTATTTTTACTTTTACCTTATCTGAAATCATGATTGGCATTCCTTTTTTAAATTGTGCTGAAGCACAATAAAGTCTACTCTAACCTTTCATTTTAACTCAATGTTTTAAATCTTTATGTTTGAAATGTGTTTCTTATAAACAAAAATCATTGGTTTTTAGCCTTCTAATCCGTTCTGCCCCTCTTCTCTATTTTGTGGGAAAGTTCATTCCATTCTTATTTGTAGTTGTGATTATTGTTTATTTTTTCCTCCAAGTTTAAATTTGAAAATATTTCTCTTCTTCCCAACCTCCACTATCTTCTCTAAAAGAAAAAAAAAGGCAAAATTTAATTCCAGTCTTCTCTCCCTCTTCTTTCAATCCAGACCCAAATCAATATCTTGCCCTTTTTAATCTTTTTTTTTTAGTGAGATATATATGTTTCCTTGAGGCTATCTCTTCTCTTACACTACCCTCCCTCTCAAACAAGAACCTATTTTTCCATGGGCAATGGCTAAAAGGCCTTGGGGAAGAGTTTATATTGATTTTACAGGTCTATTCCAGGAAAATAAATTCTTGATTGTTTTAGAGTCCTTGAAATGGCTCCAAGATCTACCTCAAACCTCTACTACAACAACCACAAATCAGTGCTGCCTATGTGTCACACATAGGTTGCCAGACACTATCTTTTCTGATAATGGGGCTACATTTACCTCAGTTTCATTTAAGTAATTTTGGGCAGGTTCTATATCTGAGTTATCACCATCATTTCTCGCTATCTCAAAGAGAATAGATTAAAAAGATGCTGCATATAGCCCAAAGAAGTCAACGATAAAGGAAAGACTGAATATACACCAAAGTATTTACAGCAGTACTTTTTGTTATAGAAAAGTACTAGAAATAGAGTAGATGCCCATCCATTAGAGAATGGCTAAACAAGTGGTTCATGAATGTATTGAAATACTATTCTGTTATTTCTTCATTACAGTAAGAAAAAAATGAAGATCAAGAATAGAGGGAGGTCATATACAACCTATATCAAATTGCTCACCACCTTAGAGAAGGAAAGGGAAGAGAGGGAGAAAATTTGGAATTCAAAATATTATTTTGTGTTAAAAATTGCCTTCACATGTAACTGGGGAAAATAAAATACTATTATAGAAAAAGAAAGAAGGAAAAACACACAAAAAAAATTTAAAAGAATAGAGGGAAGTATATGGAGATATATTGATACAAAGTAAGGCAAATAGAATCAGGAAAACAACAAACATAATGACTGGAAAAATGAAAAATGGAAAGAATAGCAACCACAAAATGATTAAAACAATGTTATGAAATTATAATGATCGAATTTATTCCCAAAAAAGAGACATAAGAAAACACCTCCCTTCTTTGCAGAGGTGAGAAACTATAGGTGTGGAACACTACAGATGTCTAACCTAACAATATTTTAATTTGTTTTCCTGAACTTTTTCTTTCCTCTTCTTTCTCTTTGTTGCAAGGGAGGGCTCTCAGGACAGGGGAAAGGGATGGAAAATATAGATGATATAACAACAGAAGATAGAAAAAACATTTTTTAAAAAGGAAAGAAAAGATGTTGCAGACAAGGATTTTCTGATGCTGTATCACGCTAAATAAGACTTGACACGTTTCGTTTCACTCCATCAGTTAACTGAATGAGCCAATGCAGGAATTGATTAATGGATCAAGGTTCAACTGAAAAGAATCCCTAAGTAGAATGCTATGGGGGTTCATCATTGATGCTGTAGTTTCCATCATTTTAAACCTCTTTCCACTTAACTATCTTATCCCAGGAAAGACTGTAACAGTAAACCCTCTGTCAAGCTCCAGACCCATATATCCAACTGCTTACATGACCTACCAGCATCTAAAAATCCTTGAAACTGAGCATGTTATTTTTTCAAAAAAAACCTTCTCCTCATAATTTCAATCAGCAATGTCACCATTTTCAAGTTTTCCAAGTTCAGCGCTTTCAGGAAATCTTTGAATCTTCCCCCTCTCTCACATCACAAATCCAATAAGTCCTTCTCTATAAAGGTAAAGGAAATAGATTGTCCTGTGACAATCACAGCGGGGGGGTGTCTCTCTCTTAGTCATTGATGACAAGATCCTTGTTAGAATCTGATCCTTCACCTGGAAGATGATCATCTACCTGAGAGTCAGTGTGGCTTCAGAAAAGGCCAAGGAACAGTTGATATGGTGTTTGCTGCCCAAAACTCCAGGAGAAATGCCAAGAGCATAACAGAGGTCTGTATACAATGTTCATAGATCTGACCAAGGCTTTTGACACTGTTAGTCATGAGGGCTTATGGAAAATTATGTCAAAATTTGGTTGCCCAGAGAAGTTCATCAGTATTGTACATCAATTTCATGATGGCATGTTTGCCCAGATTCCCAGTCACCAATGGAGTGAAACAGGGCTGTGAGCTTGCTCCCATGCTTTTTAGCACGATGTTTTCAGTCATCTTGTCAAACACTTTCAATGAAGATGAACACGGCATCAAGGTCAGCTACTGTACTGATGGCAAAATCTTCAATTTGAAAAGGCTGCAAGCCAAGATCAAAATGCAAAGAGTGATGGTGCATGATTTTCTGTTTGCAAATGATTATACACTCAATTCAGCCTCTGAAACTGAGATACAACAAAGTATGGATCAATTCTCTGCTGCCTGTGCTAATTTTGGCCTAATAATTAACACCAAGAAAACACAGGTGCTCCATCAGCCACCACCGCACCATCCATACGTGGAACCATCAGTTACAACAAATGGAGAAGTTTTGAATGCTGTGGATAAGTTCACTTACCTTGGTAGTGTACTTTCCAGGGATGTACACATTGACAATGAGGTTGATTGCCAGAGCTAGCTCAGTGTCTGGGAGGCTGCAAAGAAAAGTTTGGGAGAGAAGAGGTATTAGACTGACTACCAAACTGAAGGTCTACAGAACCATTGTGCTGACCTCATTGTTGTATGCCTGTGAAACATGGACAGTCTATCAGTGCCATGCCAGGAAACTAAATTGCTTCCATGTGAACTATCTTAGGAAGATTCTGAAGATCACCTGGCAGGATAAGGTACCAGACACTGAGGTCCTTGCTCAAACTAAACTGCCAAGCATTCAGAATATGCTTCAGAGAGTACAACTCCAATGGGCTGACTACCTTGTTCAAATGCAAAATGTATGCTTGCCAAAAAGACTATTTTATGGAGAACTCACATGGAACAACATGGTGGTCAGAAGAAGTGATACAAGGACACTCTCAGGGTCTCTCTCAAGAACTTTGGATTTGATTGTGAAACTTGGGAGACACTGGCACAGGACTGCTCAGCATGGTGTGCCCATATAACAAAAGGTTCTGTGCTCTATGAGCAAAGTAGAACTGAGACAGCACAAAGGAAACATAGGATGCACAAATTTGCATCACACGGGCTATCTATGCCCAATTTGTGGTAGAGCATTCCAAGTTGGTGTTGGCCTGATCAGCCAATCAGACACATTGAAACTTGACTTTATCATAGTGATGTCATTTTGGTCTTCTTCAAGAAGGAAGGACAACAACCAACCAACCAATCTCTTGTATCCATTTCCTCTATCCTATTCCCATTGATATGAGCCTAGTATGAATTCTCATTGTCACCCACTTGGACTATTATAAGAGCTTCACAATATATATTCCCATCTTCACTCCCTTTCTACTCCAAACCATCTTTCATATCATTACCAGTTTATTTTTCCTTATTCTATACCCAGGTCATAGTATTCTTTCCTTGAAGTAAATTTCAAAATCCTTTGCCTGATATTCAAAGCCCTTCACATGCTAGAAGCCATTCTTCTTGTCTCCTACTCTTCTCCTGTAGATATCCTATATTCCAAGCAAACTGGTCTTTTCCGTCCCTTGAATGTGTCCCAGACTATTTCACCCACTCCATGTCTTTTTTCCCCTATACCTGCAATTCTCTACCACTACCACTCCTGGTTTCCTTCCTGCTCAGTTTAAATGCAGTCTCCTTCTAGAAATCTCTTCCGACCTGCCTAGTAAGTAATAACATTCCTCCCCATCCACCCTTAATTTGGGCCTCTCATACACTTTACTTATATGTATTTGATTCACATTTCAAATATTATTTTGTATTTTAGTTATTTATATGTTTAATTTTCTATTTATATGTCTATTAGATCATAAATTCCACATGAGTAAGGATCATGTTTGATTTAAACTTTGTAGTTCCTTCAATATTTAATACTATGCCTTGAATATAGTAGGTGCTTAATAGATATTTGTGGAATTAAATTGGCATGATTTTTAAATTTTCATATGACATATACTGAGGAAAACAGTTACTGTTCCAGCTATGGAGCAGAAAGCCTAATTCCAAAAATATTCAGTCAAATAATTTTTTTTAAAGTCCTACAGTTCGTTTTCTAAATATCCATATAAATATAGATTGGGGGGAACCATAGTGTGAAAGGAATACTGTCTACCAGGATTCCTTCACACACACACACACACACACACACACACACACATCCCTCTTGGTTTATACTTTTTCCCCAATGGGCCCCAAAACTATTCCTGGGATTTAATTGACCCAGAAAGCTATGGCTTCAGGCTGCACTTACCTTGACTTAGCTTTTTGATAGCCTATGATGATTTTACTAAGACTTGCTGGATTGTTGTTCAGTTGTTTCAGTCATGTCCAACTCTTTATGATCCCATTTGGGGTTTTCTCAGGAAAGATGGTAGAATGGTTGCCATTTCCCTTTCCAGATCATTTTACAGATAAGGAACTGATACAGAGTTAAGTGATTTGCCCGGGATCCATTTGGTAGATGAGAGATGTCTCAAGGCTATATGAGTCATCCAGCCCTACACTACTGACCAGAAGATTTCTTATATGGAGGTGAGGTGAGAACCACATATACCCTAGTGAAGTGCTATAGTATTTTTGTTGAATATGTTTTCTAATCTACAGTTAAGTATGCCTTCTTTCACTAATTGTTGAATGAACTTCAAGTGTCTCATTTCATTCTAGCATCTAAGCCAGGGGTGAGGAACCTGTGGACTCAAGCCCCCATGTAGTCTTCTAGGTCCTCAAGTGTGATCCTTTAACTGAATTCAAACTTCACAAAACAAATCCTCTTATTAAGGGGTCCTAATTAGTTTAGATCCTAAACTAAGCTCAAATTTTCTGAGTCATTCCTGCCTATTACACATGCCCTAAGCAGGTAGGTAGACACTCAGGAGTTTGAATCCTGCCCCAGACATTGACCAACTGTGTGACTCTGAGCAAGTCACTTAACCATTCAGTGCCTCAATTTCTCCAGCTATGGTTGTTTGATTATCAAATGAATTAATGTATATAAAGTGCTATATAAATGCTAATTATCATCATCATCATCATCATTACTGTTATGATTATACATGAATAGATAAGTGTATATGGAAAAGCCATGAGAAGTTCAGTATGAGTCAGCATGATATGGAAACAAAAAAAGGTAATGTGGTATTAGGCTACTTTACATTCAGAATGAAGGAGGTGATAGTGCTACTCCAACAACTCAGAAACTTGAGAGTACTGTGTTTGCTTCTGAGTGCAACATTTTTAAGAGGCCCTAAGTTAGGAACTTGGGTTGCTGCTGTACTGAGAAGAAAACAGAAGTAGCTTGTTGCCCTCTACAGGAACATTTGCCGGTCTCCTGAATGTTACAGTGATATAATGGGCAACAAGTAATTGCAAATCTGATGTAAGAACTCTTACTTCCTTCAAAATCCAGCTCAGGTGTCATCTTCTAAATGAAGCCTTTCCTAATCTCCCCAGCCGCTAGTGTCCTTCTTCCAAAAATCACCTTGCATTTATTTTGTATAGGTTCAGGTATTAGTTGCATGTAGTCTTGTCCAATGTAGCTTTGTTACCTCCATGAGGCAGACTGCTTCATTTTTGTTTTTGAATCCCCAGATCCTGGCACAGAGGTTAAGTTATGATAGACTAGTAGGTGTTTAATAAATGTTTATTACCTGATTGATCAGTTGGTTGGTTAGAAGAATCAGGAAATCATGGGAGCACTAGTATGCTTTTCAGAGCTTAGAAGCAGGCCTGAAAGCTATGAATACAGTATCATAGAAGGAGAAGCAATTGCTTCTATGACAATGTGTTGACTCACCCTCTACTCTCATGTGCAGAATGCACATTCTATAAGAGTGTTTTTGCACTGTGTGGGGCTTCATTCCCTTGAGAGTACAGGGTCAGTACAACAGTATTGAAGCCAAAGGCTTGAGTGTTAGCAGTATATTTAGGAATTATCCAAAAGGAAATGGAAGTGAGTGAGAGTCTAAGAGCCTTTCTGTGCTAAAGGACTAATTATGAAATTTCTTGCTTTACATGGGTATTTTGTTGGGGGTGAGGAGGAAGGGCAGGGAATAGTACTTGAGGCCTCACTACTTGGTTTCCCCACAGAGTGGAGAAACAATGATGAAAGGCTGAAAGATCAGCTTTGCTCAGGGTCACCGAGCTTGTATCTGAGGTACGACTCAAACTCAGGTCTTTCTGATTCCAAGTCCCATGAATTATCCACTATGTCACCTAGAAGGTATACTCTAATGTATGGATATCATTAAATGAAACACACTGCAAAAATTTTTCTGTCATATTCCTGAACTTTCAAAACTTCATAGCACAAGGCCCCACTCTAGGATTGTGTATGTGTGTGTGTGTGTGTGTGTGTGTGTGTGTGTGTGTGTATCAGCAAGGACTCTGGCATACATAGGAGGGCCTGTTGTACAGATTCTTAGATGTTTTTCTAAAAGGAAAGACAACTTTTTAGAGGTCAACAATCACTTTAATCAAGCACCTACATCATTCACTTAGTTCAGGGGGAAAAGTCAGCACCCTGAACTTCAGAGAAAATACAGAGAAACAAAGATCAACAGACAGGGCTTCCAACTGTCTGAATGTAAGCGATACATACATCACAGATCAACAGACAGATCCAACTGTCTGACCAGACATACATACATAGTTACCAGAGAGAGAAGCACCAATATCTGGGTTTTCAAAGCCTGAAGCAAGGGGAGGGGTTCCTCTGCGACTGCCCAGAGTCTTGTCTGGTCAAATACTTCCAATGAGTAAGTCCCAAAATAAAAGCTCACCTTTATTTATACACTTTTTGCATCACAACCCTGGAGAACCAATACCTCATTAGAAATTAACAAAAGGTATGGGCCTTACAACAACAACAAAAAAAAACCTCCCCTAATCAAGCTTCGCTTAATGGGTAGACCCATTAATGGGTGGGGAAGATCTTTAACTCTTATTACTGTTACAGTGTGTGTGGGTGTATTTATCAGAGACAGAGACCTACACACTACCCCAGAACACACGAGTAGCACATCATTTAATCAAAGAACGGGAGGAAAAGTTAGAGGCCAGCTAAGTCAATCTTATTTTATGCATAAAGAAACCAAAGCCCAAAGAAGTTAAATGGTTACCCAAAGTCACATTAGCAGTGTTAAAGTCAAGATCTGCTGACTTCTGAGCTAGGGCTCTTCCACCGCTTCTTCTACAATACATATTTTTTAAATCCTCAAGGAACCAACCATGGAAAACTCAACTTTTCACAAGCAAATGGAACACTAAAAAAATCCCAAATCACAGATGAAAATGGGAGAGCATAGATACCACTTAGGAAAAAAAGGTAAGAGCTAAAGCAGTCAGCTTGTTCTACCTTCATCCACTGAAACTTGTGGTTGGTCTGGGCATATCAAATACAAGTTTCAGTGGACGATGGAGAAACAATCGGACCACTTTAACTGAACCATCCTGTGAAGACACAGAAAGGAAGGGTGGGCCAAAGGGAGCTTCCTCTCCGTCTCATCACAACTGGTTCCACCATGGAACATGTATGCTTTGGGGTACTGCTAAATAAAAACAAAACCAAGGAAATATAAGTGAGAACAACAATATATTATTTTCTTAGGAGAAACATAGTATCTCAGAAGGAATGATTACCTCATTCACCTTATGAAAGCCTGACATTTTGTTTTCCCATTGCCCAAATGGTATGAACTATATATACACTGTATTGGAAACTCCCCAAGGACAGGGTCTGCCTTTTGCCTCTTTTTGTATCCTCAGCACTTAGCACAGTGTCTGGCACATAGTAGGCACTCAATAAATATTGATTTATTGATTGTACCATTCTGTCACTAGACCAAAGCTGTAGTTAGTTCTGTCACAGTTCAAGAACCATCCTATTGAAAGCCTTCTCATGACATGTTTGTTTTACCACAGGAATCTGCACATAAGAGACTAAGATTGTAAATATATTACTGAAAGGTCCCCCAGTGGCCAGTCATCTAATCCAGTCCTTTCTTTTTATGGATGAAGAAGCTGAAAACCCAGGAGGTGAAATCACTTGTTCAAAGTCTCACAGGTAGTAAACATAAGGTCCCAACACTAGGGCCAATGGTTTCTCAACTCTACAAAGATGTCTCCACACTAATAAATAAAGGGTTTTTTTCTTTCATTCCAATAAGCTAATCCTTCATTTCTGATAACTTGGCATTTTCTCTTGAAAATTAATTAAGTGGGAGTTACATTCTTAAATTCTTCCTACAGAGTGTGTATAGCTGAGGTAACCATTGTATTGAGTTGGCCTCACGCTGCTGCTTTTAAAGCCTTTATTAGTAGATTAATCAGTGACTAGAACAATCTCATTTTGACTTCCCTGTGACTTTCATACACAGCAATTCTTCCCAGCCATTACTATCCATTGCTTGAGAGCCCCCATGAAGACTCAACCATTTGAAACAGTTCCCGACACAAACATATTCTGGTCAGCAAATAATAATAAAATAATAAAAGTAGTCATTGATATAAACAGGCACTTTCTTACTATTCCATTTACTAAGAACATCAGGATCCATTTGTAAACTATACATTATAAACTTTCAAGTGCTACCACTTATAATTAAGCAACAGGCCTGCTATGACTGTAAAGAACATCATATATCTAAATATAGCTACCCACATCTACCCTCTCTGCCCTGTATTAGAAATAAATTCTGTAATAAGAAGATGGTATAAAAAAAGTAACTTTGAATCATACCAATGGAAACTTCATGGTAAGGTGTGCTAGGCTTGAAGGAGAAGCCTAGGTTTAAATTCTGTTTCTGAAACTTACTAGCTACATAACATTGAAAAAGTCATTTAATCATTCTGATCCTCAGTTTCCTCAGTGGTAAAATTGTTGTAAAGATCAAATGAGAAACTGTATCTAAAACACTTTGCAAATTTTGTAAGGAGATTGACAACTCTGGTTCATTTCTGCCAATGCCATCCTATTACATCTTTCCCTGAGGGTTCTCAGATACCCAAGGGGTGGGGATGTCATTTTTCTCTACCATCAGCTCAAATCTGCACTAGCTGTATTCCCCCCACTTTTAGGAGCCAGTGACCAGAACTTCAGTTTCATTTAAGCATAGGTTGGCTTTTACTGAGCAATATTTTTGTTGTTCAGTCATTTTCAGTCATATCTGACTCTTTGTGGCCCCATTTTGGGTTTTCTTAGCAGAGATGCTGGAGTGGTTTGCCATTTCCTTCTCCAGCTCATTTTACAGATGAGGAAACTGAGAGAAATAGAGTTAAGTTATTTGTCTAGGGTCACACAGTTAGTAAGTGTCTGAAGTCAGATTTGAACTTATAAAGATAACCTTCCTGACTCCAAACCCAGCGTTCTATCCATTTGTAATGCCAATCAACACAACACACTTCAAGGCTGCTGCTGTGAGTATATATATGTGTGTGTGTGTGTGTGTGTGTACAGAAAGAGAGAGATAGTATAATAAGCATTCTATTTACTCAATATTAAACTTTATTCAAGAAATTAAAGCATTCACAATTCAGAACAACATAACAACTAATTACCAAGGTAGCCACATGGCCTTAAACAGACACAAAAGTATATAACATAACATAGCATACCCCCCACCTTGTACATTCTTTAGGGGTCAAGATCTTTGCGAAGTGAACAACCAGCTCCTCTTAACTCAGGTACTGTTCCAAAATACTTGTTTATACAATCAGGGAGTCCCAGGTCAGGGTCTTCCTTAGCACAGCACATCCCCATGGGTGGCAGACAACACAATACACTCCATTTCTAGGCCATAGTAGGTTACAGTCCCCTCAATCCAAACAGAGTGTCCAGGTAAAGTCCTCTTGGGGGTATGACCTTCTCCCCATGATTCTGTTGCAGGTTCCTAGCTGGCATTCTCAGGTGCACACATGCTCTAATGAGCCAGAGTCCAAGTCTTAACATTGCTCCAGCCCCCACTTCCAAGACCTGAGAGGTGGTTGGGTGACAAAGCCAACAGGGTGGGCCCCAAGGGGTAACAGCACTTCCCCCTTCCCATCATAGACAACACCACCCCCTGGGTCCCAACCCATCCCAGGGGAACACAGAATCCCAGGAGCAGCAGAAAAGCACACTCACTACTTCTGCCCTACTACAAAGCCTCCATCTTGACTTGGGGCTGAATCCTGAGCTCCAGGATTCCTCTTCCAGTAGGTCCAGGAGCCAGCCACTCCTGGCTCCTGACTGAGTCTGCACACAGACATCTCTCTACTACTACTCCATGTCTTATCTCATGGAGGAAGGGACTGCCTGGGTTCAGACACAGCAGGCTCCAGTGACTCCTGCTTCCAGTTTCTGTCTCTGGCCATCACCACCCCAACTCTGGGGCAGCTTGTCCTACACCAGCCTCACATGGGGAGGGGCTCTGGGCATAGCAAAATAATAGAAGGTAAAGGTAAAGAAGAGAATACCCAAGAAAGACTAACATCATCCACTAATTCAGGGAAAAGGGTCAGCAAGCTGAAAGTGGATAAAATTAATTAGTGATCCAATAGACAGGGTTCCAACTGTCTAAACAGAGTAATAGAATAATTTACATACATCACCAGACTGAGAGAGCAACAAATCTGGGTTCACCAAGTGGGAACGTAGGAGAGGGGCTTAACAAGAGCTACCCAAAGTCTCTTCCAGGAAATCAGAAAGACCTCAGGTGAAACATTCTTCCCATAAGTGAACCCCAAAGCAATATCTCACCTCAGAATATATATATATATATATATATATATATATATATATATATATATATATATATATATATATATGCTTTCAACTAATTGACTCAGAGCTAGAAGGCACCAAAGCCTACATGACTCAGCACCTGATGTGTCATAGTTGTGAATTACTGGGGTTCAAAGGAGATTGATCCTTCAGATGTTTATAATTTAGCATGAACCTGGGAAACTGAACTCCAAAAAAATTTTTAAATCCCAACTTGCTTGCATTCATACCACTGCACCTAGCTACTTAGGGAATATTTAATTCACAGATAAAGCATATGAGCAAACATTTCCTCCAGCACCTAAGGAATAAAGAACACAATTCTTCCCTATACCAACTCAGTCTCTGGTAGCAGATTAGTATTATAATTTAGGTCATTGGTCCCACCAAGTTCACTTCCAAAGATGGCATCACTGTTAGTTTCTACTAGGCTAGAACCCCAGATCCCTGCTCATAGCTCCTAAGTTAGCTGAAACACCAGCCTAGTTTCCTAGACTCCCCAGACCTCATGAGCTCCCTTGGAGTTCCAAGTCCAGATCAGAAAGTTTACTTCTTACAACTATAAAGGGAAAAAAATGAAAATGGCCCTAGCTCATTTCCTGGGGATAACATGACCTTGAGGGGGGAAAGGAGGGGAACCCAAAGTCTCTTAGGAACACTTAGAGCTTGATCAGACATCAAAGATGCCAAGGTCATCCAGTGCATCCTGGGCCATTCTCAGTCATCCTGACTTTTTCCTTGGCACTGGCTTCAATGGCTTCGGTGTCAGAGGCTGACAATTTGTGCAATTCTGCCTTACTTAAATCTCATTCACGTGCAAGTCAAGACATTATCCTCCTGATGTCATTGATCCTCTTCAAAAACAAACCACAATCTCACTGGCACATCATCCAGTAATACAGATGGTGACCCATGTGTACTTTCTAACCCTCTATGATTCTTGTCTGTTTCTTCTATAAACTTTCCATGGAGGATCTAATGTGCTGGAAGCAATCCTCTGGATTTTTAATTATTTTATGAAGGATAGTGTAGTACTTGAGTCCTTGTGGTATAATAGAAACAATATTGGACTTAGGGCTGGGAAAGAGGTGGGTTCAAATCCCACCTCCAGATTTCTTCATCTATAAAATGAGGACAATAATGAAGATTGCCTATCTACATGGCTATTGTAAGGATTAAATGAATACTATAAATTAAAAGTGCCTTATAACTGTAATAATAATGAAAAACAAAAGTTGAACCCCACGCCACAGAGCATGCACAAAATTGCCTTGTTTGTTGTGAGGTGATTACATGATCAGCACTGAAACTAGAACTTAACAATTCCTTTTCTTGATCCTTTAGCCCCATGACAGCATAGGGAAAAAGTTGCATCAGTTTATGAAGGAGAAACAGCTTCTGGCTCCCTCTCTTCCTTGGACTTCTGCATGTGATAAGTATCTGTCTTTCACTAGACTTCTTTTGAGGGGAGATGAGAGGAGCACCCCCGCCACCCCCCACTCTCCAGCAGCAATTCATCTGCCACACATGGCAACTAAAGCCAGGGCTCAGCTAAGTGAGCTAACCCAGACTTCAGGGTCCCCAGCTGATCTTATTTTTACTTTGTGTTTTCCTTTCTGCACATGGGTAACTAAATAGCAATATCCAGATGGATGTGTCTGTCCTGTATGTGGTCTTGTCAATTCAAAGAAGCTGGGAGATCCTAAGTCCCTTGGTCAGGGGGAGTTTCTACATAAAGAAAATAATACTAACCCAAGAAGGTGTTCAGTCCTTGATCTGACTTGCCAAAAGACATGGACCTTGAGAGAACTGTTTGAACACTACAGAGTTGAGGTAAAATTTGAATTATTAACTTAATAATCCCAAAATTCTTTATTTTCTGATGGTTTGATGTCTCAGCCTCCAGCATAAAAGTAGTTATAAATTACTGGATTCTATTTGTGTCTCTGTCAATGTGTATTTGTGAATCTTTGTGTTTAGCATTTCTTTTGTATAAAGGGAATAAAAAGTTATCTTATATCTGACCCATATTGAACACTGAGTAACTTTTCACACCCTCTCCCTTTAGGGAGACACTAGACATGAGTCAAATTTCCCACTTAAAATTTTTTTTCCAGGTAGTAGAGTCAGGATGGGGATATAAAGAGTCAGAGTACAATAAAAAGAGTCTTATTCTTTCTTTTAGGTAGTCAGGCTACCCTAGGAGCCATCTCCAATAGGTTTAGAGAAGAGGGCTCTATTTCTAGAGGATAGGGAGCAGTACCCCAGTACCCTAAGACTAGCAGCAATACTGTTAAAATTATCCTCATTATTATCATGTTATTAAAATATTAATAACAACACTTGATCTCTCCCATTCTCAATATATTGTTACTAGAGCTCCTTTTTCATTCAAATGTGTCATAAAGGATGGGATTTTTTAAATCATCTTTCATACCCCGGTCAGATTAGGTAAGATGCACAATGTTTATTTGCACAATGTTTCTTTCCATTGCTCTTTGAGTAATTTTTAATTATGGTTCTTCAAAGATCACTGCATTCTATGATTGCTATCCATATAGTCCAGTATAACATTACCAGAAGACTATTTGTATTAATATGGGCTTTGTAAGCAAGTAGCATTATTCATTTTTGAAACTGGAATCTAACCTGCTCTCCTCTGCCTCTTCCATTCTTGATCTTTAAAGCACCATGTAAATCTGAGTTATTATTATAATGTCCAATGTGTTGTCTATATTTTAAGTTTATGTATAAATCACAATAATATCCCAAATTGACTCCATAAAAACAACATTTAGGTCAAGTACCATTGGGGAGGCAGTTATTTCCATAGCAAGAAAATGGAGGTGAACATCCTGGTCAAGAATGGGGAGCAGTGGGGCATGATTTGAAGCTAATAAGAGCAAGGAATTTAGGGATTATTGCTGGAGTACAGTAATAATATATGCAAGAGCTGGTGTGTGCTACAGTGTTTTGACAACAGGGGGTTAATGTATCCATATCCATCTATCTGGATGTGGCTTACAGGGAGGCATTAATAGATACCTCTAGAGTCTCTTCTCCAAGGAAAAATTTGACAGTTGCCAGGATAGGAAAGCAGGAGATTGGTGCCAGAAGTTCAGCCACTCTGCTCTCCTCAAAGAGGGTGATAACAGACTAGAATTGTATCAATTCATGATGCTCAAAATTGTTAGTGAGACAGAAATTATTTTTAGGTGTATGCTGTGCTCCTGACCACTGTCCCTTAATGAGGAAAGAATGTCCCCTTCCCACCGAATGTCTGTTGCAAAATGAACATATATAGACAATAGCATATAAGCCCATAATCCAAGTCTATAGCAAACAAAAATAAGAGAAGGTATGGGAGATGAGAGTATGTCAAAAAATAGGAGTTCTCCTACTAGGAGTGAGATATCTCAGCTCAAAAAAAAAGACAAGAGAGATCCAGATATTACCTCCGGGGGAAATTCCACAGTCTCCAGTGTAACAAGCAAGGAGTAGGGTTATGCTGTGAGCTGTGTCCCAAGAATGCTGACTTGGTTACCTTACAATTTAGTTTCTTCCCAGAGTTTTTCTCTCCTTTAGGGACAAGCTGCTTCACAATTCCCTCTTATGGGTCATGGGGGAAAGGACTGTTGGTTTCTGGCCCCCAATCACCAATCTCCATGAAGGTAGTGCTACTCACCGGGAACCAATCAGAGAAGTTCCTTGTATCCTCTCAGCAATGCATTAGGGCACTTACGTACCTCTATGTAAGGTAATCTTCCAACAAAGTTCCACAACTCCACAATCTTGTCAAGTTGATTGAATGGCTTCCATGACACCCCTGGTCATTCTCATTGCATAGATGTAATATTTTCTGCATTTAAAAATCTATTGTCTCTGTTGGTAAACATACTTCTATTTTTGATAACTCACAATAAAAAAGAGGGGGCTGTTTGCTTAGCAACAAAGTGTATTCTATGTTGTATTTCAAGTAAAGACTAGCATGTGCCAGTAATTTCCACAGTAGAGAGGAGGGAGGTTTGGAGTCTTGAAATGAGTTAAGAAAGTTAAAGAGCTAGTCTTGGCTCTGAATGACTTTTTTTTTTGAATGACTTTGAATGACTGCAGGGTACAGATAGTCCATGAATCAGTTCCTAGTTAAAGTGAAAAGCTGAGAAATAGATACAAGATTTGTAAGCCAAAATACAAGTACAGGGGGAGAATACTCAATTTACTTCCAGGATGCTTATACAGACATTTGTGACCTATGCTGGCTGACTCTGGGGCACAGAAATGTTATTCTCTTTCATATATCTAGCTCCAGCAAGAGATAGGGAGGATGGAAAGCCCTTCTCTTGGAAGGTACCTGGTGACCATCATCCTAACCTTATTTTGACTAAATTTTTTTTTAAAAGACAGAGTTTGTCTAAAAAAACTGATGTTCCCTCATTCACAGTTCCAGACAGCACAGGAAATCTCTGGTGAAATTTATGAGAGAAATGTTTTCTTTTTCCTTTGGAAAAGGAAGAAACAAATCATATCAGAAATAAATCTCCAAAGAAAACACCTACATACTGAACTCTCAGATCAAGAGGACTTGAGAATAATCTAAGAAATCTAAAAGAGGTGAATGTTGAATTCTCCAAAGGCTCTCTATAAATGCAAAAACATGTTTACGTGTGTGTGTGTGTGTGTGTGTGTGTGTGTGTGTGTGTTTGAAGACAGAAAGGGGGAAAAGACAGAAAGGGGGAAGACAGAAAGAGAGAGAGATTGAGAGGGAAGGAAAAGGGAGAGAGAGAGAGAGAGAGAGAGAGAGAGAGAGAGAGAGAGAGAGAGAGAGAGAGAGAGAGAGAGAATCCTGAAAGTGGGAAGGGGGGACCAAGAAAAGGTATTTTAGAAAGGAACTCCAGTATTCCTCACTGATCCCAAGTAAATGCTTAAAGACTTATGGAAGTCAAGAAAGTATCCTATAAGCTCCCTCAGTTCCTTTTCCTCAGCAGTCTTTTTATATCACACTTGAGACATTCTTCCTGTAATTTAAGCCCATTTCCTTGGTACCCTTCTTTTCATCCTCTATCAAAGGTCTATCCAGAACTGAGCACCTAATGGAAAGGACCTTCTGGTTCCCCATAGGCAAAATTCCCATGCTGATAGATATATGCAATGTATTCTTTTTTAATTTATTTTTTATACAATAACATTACTATGCAGACTCATGATCAGTTTGAAGTCTACTAGGACCCTCAATGCTATCTGTATTAGATGCTGCCCAAATCATTCAAATATTGTTTTTAAAAAATATAGAACTTCTTGTTGCTGGATAGTGTCCAACTGTTCCTGATCTCATTTGGGATTTTCTTGTCAAAGATACTGGAGTGGTTTGCCATTTCCTTCTCCAGCTCATTTTTCAGATGAAGAAATCGAAACAAATGGGGTTAAGTGACTTGCCCGGAGCCATACATCCAGTAAGCGTCTGAAGTCAGATTTGAACTCTGGAAGATGAGTCTTCCTGACTACCGACCAGGCAATCTATCCACTCTGAGACCTAGTTGCTCTATACAGAACAGCTTACCATGCTCCAAACCACCAGGCACTGTCTGCTCTACCCTGTATACACTCTTTAAATGATTTCTAAAGGATCTTAAAACCTAATGAGCATTGAGCAGGAAAAGTAAATAATAAATATGTTGGCAGGAACTGGAAATACAAGTGAGATCTGATTATTATTGCTCCAAGAGGTGATGAATAAGGCTTAATTCCACTGTAGCTTTCCACCATTTTGACAGCTTAATTAACAGGCTGTATTTTATCACATTCCACTTTAACTCAAAACCAAATTCTTATTGATCAGTAGAAGTAAAGGAAAAACCCATTAGTACAAAAGGGAAACAATATCTGTAAGGTGAGATTTGATTCAGATTTCTTAGCTTTTAGCAGAATGAAATTTTGCTTAAAAAATAAATAATCATACTACATGATAAATAAACTAGCAGGCTGCTCTGTAAAAGTAATTTAATCTCACTTAATATCCCACTTAATTTTATAGTAATAACAATAATGAAAGCAATGCCTTTTCCAAATAAAATTAAATATTATATATGTCTTTATAGTTTTGACCTTCTATGTTAAAAAATAAATAAATAATAAGCATCATTGCTCCTGAGGCCTTCAATATTTACTCTTAAAATGGGAAAATTGGTGTAGCACACTAATTCTACAATACAGATCACCCTTGGCTAGGACAAAAGAAAATTGTAAATCACTTTAAAAGTCAGAGTTTGTCTTCATAGATTTCCCACCTCCTCTTTCTGTGTTATTTCCCTACCTTACTAGCTCTCAGATAAAACAGACCTTTATCCATCCTGTTTTGACATCCTGATCAATATTATCTTCCCCACACAGTACTCTATACTCTATGTTCCTTCTTCTTCTCTTCCCTTAAAATGTCTTCTTCCCTGGGCATCCTGTTTTGTTAAACTAGTCCAGAAGGTTTTTTTTCCTTAAGTTCTTTTTTGTTGTTGCTGTTCAATGTGTGTTTCTGCTTTTTCTTCAAAAAGCACTTTAGCAAAAAAAGACAATGAGCTTTAAATTAAAAGTGCAGGAAAAGTCTACTCTTTCTATGAGGAAGAGTTATGTCTTTAACAAAGGACTCCAGGTGAAACAAGATGGAGAAGCTCCATGACTATTCTAGACATCCATTTTCTTCTAATTATTCCTGTTCCCTTTAATTAGCCATCCAATCAGAGCAAAATGTAGCAAAAGCTTATCCTTAAGAACAAGCTAATTATCCCCAATTATTTCGACCAATTCCCAGATGACATGAATTCAAGGTGCTTCATCCTGATTGCCCTTTTCTGAACACTAGCTGATCAGTATCTTCCTAAAATGTAGTTTTGTTGTTCAGTCACGTCTGGCTCTTCCTGAACCCACTTGGTGTTTCCTTAGCAAAGACACTGGAGTGGTTTATAATTTCCTTCTCCAGCTCATTTTACAGAAGAGGAAACTCAAGCAAACAGGGTTAAGTGACTTGCCCAGGGTCACACAGCTAATAAGGTCTCAGGAGGATGTCTTCCTGTAGGCCCAACACTCTAGCCACTTGCCACCCAGTTGTCCTAAAATGTGCTTCCTGGAACTAAATAATGTTCAAGACAAAGATAGAGAAAACAATATTCCCTTGTAATTCCTAAAACTTTGTTCATTAGGTCAGAAGAAACATGATATAGTTCAGGGATGAGGGACCTACAGTCTTGAGGCCACATGTGGCCCTCTAGGTCCTCAAGTGTGACCCTTTGATGGACTCCAAACCTCCCATAAAAGGATTTGTTCTGTAAGGTTTGTATTCCACCCCAGTTGAAAGAGCCCTAGACTGGAAGTGAAGAGATCTGAAAGTCCCTCTTGTGGTTTATCCCTCTCTGGATTATCTCTCAGAACTTCCATTTAAGAAGGCACTGAGGGCAGTCATGCTCATTTTCTTTTGAGGCTGCTCTTCAGACCTCTTCTACCATCCTGAATTCTCCCCATGCCCCAGCTCTGCCTCCTGAAGCCCCACTTCAGCTGTGGAATTCATACATTGGAAGCACTCTCAGGCCACTCATGTCTCATTTCTCCCCAGGTAGCACTCAGGACTTCCTCTACTCCCCATGCCTCTTCCTTGTGTATCCCTCTCCACTTCCCTTTCAACTTCCCTTTATATGTGGTCTCCCCAACTGGAAGGAAAGCCCCTTGAGGTCAAAAGACACTCTTTCTCCCTCTATCCCCAGCTCTTTTACCTAGGATTATTGGTACAATGCTTAAATGATTAGTTCTTGACTCCACTACTAACTACCTCTGGGATACTGGTCAAGACAAATGCCTTCTCTGGGCCCCTTTTTCATTTGTAAAAAGTGAAGAAGTGGGGTGGGATGAGGTGGTCATTAAAGTCCTTTCCAGGTATGTGATCTTATATAATAATTGGCCTCAATTTACCAATCAGTCTTGAATCATTACCTAGTTGTCCACCATCCCCACTGCCACCAGGACATTTTCCTAAGGCTCCAGCCAATCACTTGTACAATCAGTATCCCCTGCTTACCCTAGATCAGTCATAAGCCTCCAAAGAAATCAAAGGTAGCTTCCCCTCATGAAAATCTGGAATTCACCAAGCAAGATATTTTGCTGGTTTTCATGAACTATCTTTTTCAGAGTCTTCTCTGACTTCTGTGAGCTCAGTCACAGAAAGGTCAAAAAAAAATTATCATGTCACTCCTTCAAAGTTGTGGTTTTTTTTAAAAAGCTTGACCACTTAATAATGAGAAAGCTGACTTATCTAGCACATTGTAGTCTATTGGGAGGCTAATCATGACAATTTGTTGGCTATAATGCTATATTTTTGTTTTAATGACAAATCATTGTCCTTTCATTTCACCCTATTTCATTTCTTCCTTTCCTGACATTTACTTGTCACCTTGGATTCCTGAGTAACTGAAAACCTTAGGGGAGAGTGACAGGAGGATGACTAATTTAGACCATTCAGCACAAAAGAAGTGTGGGTCAGGAGCCTGGAATCAGAAAGATGAGTTTAAATTCCGCCTGAGACACTTCTGGGATACATAACCCTGGGCAAGTCACTTAACCACTGCCTACCTCAGTTTCCTCATCTGTAAAATGACAAGAATAATAATGCCTACCTCTTAAGATTGTTGTGAGGTCAAAACAAGGTAACACATATAAAGGGCTTTGCAAACCCATAGATTCTAGTATTACTAACTATGAATTATCTGAGAAAGCAAATAAAAGGGAGAGGAAGGGGAAGAACAAGCAAGGGGAGGAGAGGGAAGGGATGGGGAGAAGTGGAGAGGGGAGGAAAAGTTAGAAAGGAGGGAAGGGAAAAGGAAAAGAAAGGAAGAAGGAAGGGAGGAAGAGATAGAGAGAGATTATGATATGACAGTAGGAGAGCCTATACTATGAAATCTTCAGTCTTTTGAAGCATTTAAGTGGTATTGAATTAAAAAAAAAGACAAAAAATGTTTATTTAAGAAAATTAACTCCATCTGGCACCTAACAGGATAGATTTCACAGACTCTTGGGGCTGGAAGAAACCTCAGAGCCATCTAGTCCTGTAGCTGCGCCTAAATAAGACTCTTCTTTGCATTCTACTCAATAAGTGGTCATTATTAAGTGGTAATTATCACTCAGAGAAATGATGGCTCCAGAGGAGAAGTGAGGCTGCTGAACTTGTACAGCCCTCCCTCACTCAAAACAAAGTCAAAACAAAGATCTGCAAATCATATCATCATTTCTCTGATACCATGGTCTTCTTCAGCAATGAAGGACAAACACAACAATTTTTAAAAGATCTAATATTCATCAAGGTAAGCCTTCCTCTCTGCAGCTTCCACTCATTGTTCCTAGTTTTGCCCTATGGGGGTCAACCAGAAGTCTTGTCCCTCCTCCAATCCCAGCCTTTCCCATACTTGAAGAGAGATATCATGACCCCCCCCCCAAAAAAAATCTTCTCTTCTCCAGACTAATCATTCCCGGTTCCTTCAAGTGGTGCCAACATGGCCTTCAGACATTAGTAAGAAATAGCCTACCAGTTGTGAGAATGAATCACCAACAGAGTTGGAGGAGATTTTGAAGAATGGAATCAGACAAATATCTTCCTGGGATGCATTGGTAGTTTCCTAAATGATCTTTTGGTGTCTGGTCCATCTTTATGAAGGTCACCCTCATTTTATGTATGAAAAAATTAAATCACAGAGGAACTTAACTGAATTACTCATAGTCAGATACCAAATGAGGGTGGGAAGATCAATCTATTTCACAGGGATGTGGAGAAGATTAATGAAACCATATAAGTATTGTGAGCTCCCCCAGAGAGAAGAGAAGTGTAATTGAAAATTCACTGTGATGTGACTGCCAGCAGGGAGGACACAGATTCTGAAAGCTGAACTCCTCTAAGCCTAACCAATATCTCTTCATGCCATGAAGAGATGCAGACTTATGAAATGCTATTTAACAATCAATCAAACAACGATTATTTAGTGAGCAACCACTAGATACTTAAGACTAATGATAATGATGATGATTGAGCTGGTATTGTATTCTCTGCTTTCTCCTAATCAACTAAGTTGTTCAAGCCTAGGATTTAATCCATCATCTTTAATGAGTGCCCTTTGGCAAAGAGCATCATGTTTGTAACTGGATACAAAAACAAGAATTTGGAAGTCTAAACTGATGGCATAATTTATTCAGATAATCAGAGCATATCAGAAATATTCTCATCATCCTTTCTGGAAAATTTCCTATGTAACTTTCCAAAATTCTAAACCCTTTCTCCAAATGCTTTCATAGTCCGGGTCAGGAATCCTTCACCAGATGAAGACTTTCTAAATGTCAACTCTGAAAAATAAATGACCAAAGAGACCATAGATATTATAGCAAAAAGCATTACGCCAACTGTTAACTCTGAAAAATAAAATAAAATACCAAAAAGCCTTCTTTACGCCATTGGAGGAGAGAAACTGTAAATGTGACCAGCACCTGGTCAAGGACCAAGGAACAAGGCTAAGCCTTGATACATATAGAGGTGGAAAGATAAAGAATCAAGCAGTGAGGTGTAACAGCAGCAGTAAGATATAAGGCAACATTGTTGCAAATTTGCCTACTGACAAAGAAAATACATTCACAGCAGGGCTTCATGTCTGGAATGTGGTTCATGCGACTGGCTTACCTAACCTCAGGGACCACCTGGGACTGGTTTAAGCCAATTCTGTGATTAAGCTGCAGGAGAGTCCATCCAGGTAAGAACAAAGGACTGTTATTATGCCAAACTCAGGACACAGCTGGGCCTTAGCTCTGGAAAACAGTGTCTAATAAGAGAAATGGTCTTGGCATGGTGGTCCGGACATAAAGGATCAAAAAAAAGCCAAACTTATGTTGTACTTGCTCTCCTCTTCACAACTGTAACAGAGTTCTAATAGGAAAGAGAACCTGGTAAGCAGGTGTCCTTCAAATTTCCTCCCTCAATGTCATCCCCTCCTCCTCTCCCCAGTCAGTGAACTTAAATTTTTATATGTCATTACTAGGAAATGATCATTTTGGAAATCCTCAGTGATGAAAGGTACAAAACCCCACACTAAGACATAAAGATTGGGAAGGAAAGTCACCACAAGGTAGTGCTACACATACAATCGATTGTAAACTCCTTGGGTTGGTCAGTCAATAAACATTCTCTAAACACCTATTATGTGCTGGGCACTGTGTTAATCACTAGGCACAAAGAAAAGCAAAAGGCAGTTCCTGCTCTCAAGGAGTTCACAGTTCAATGAAGGAAACAACATGCAAACAATTCGGTTATATGAATAAGACATATACAGGATAAACTGGAGATAATAAAGAGAAGACACGAGAATTGAGGAGCATCAGGAAAAGTTTCTTGTAGAAGGTGAGATTTTAGCTGGGACTTCAAGGAAGCAAGGAAATCAGGAGGCAAAGATAAGGAAGGTGAATATTCTAGGTATAGGAGACAATCCATGGTAATGCCTGGTGTTTGAATATGGAGTCTCTTGTCAGAGAAATACTAAGAACACTGAGACTGGCTTGTATAGTATAAAAGGGATGTGAGAGCATATAAGAAGACTGGAAATGTAGGAGGGAGTGAGGTTGTGAAGGGTTTTAAATGCCAAACAGAAGATTATATATTTGATCCTGTTGGTGACAAGGAACCATTAGAGTTGGGGGGATATGGTCTAATCTGCACTTTAGAAAGATTATTTTAACAGCAGAATGGAAAATGAACAGGAGAGGGGAGAAGCTTGTGATATGGATACAAACAGTGCCCTAAGAGTTAAAAATAATATTAAGAGCTGACTTTGTGAATCCCCTAGTTTATTGATTCTATAATCTGAAGGAACCCTAAAGTCTTTTCCCCACTTGTACCAAAAAAATTATTTTTGTCTCCTTTATGCTGTGTTCCCCAAGTACTTTAATCTTTAACTTGGGTCCTCCTGCCCTGTCCTTAAATCCTTTAACCATAAAAGTTCACCTTTATCCTGGCCTTGTCTCCCCCCATCCTGGGTCATAAAATTTCCCGTCTCCCTTATCTTGTGTGTCCTGAACTTTCATCCATCTTCCTTATCCTGTCTCTGATCTTTAACCTCCATAAAAATCTCTAGAGCTACCTCACTGTTCTGAAACATCTATATAAGCATAACCCCCCCAAATATCAGGGTCTCACTTAGCTTTCTTACTAGGAGACCCATGCTGCTTTTGTGTCAATAAAGCTCCCAATGGCTACAGAGAAGGTCTAAGTGAATTCATTCACATCTGAACCTACTCTCCCATCTCCCTCCTCAGTGCTTGGATCTGGGGACCAACCAATGAACTAGTGCAATAATAGTTCAGGTGCTGCCTGCAAGAGGATGGTGGCAGTGTCAGAGGAGAGAAAGGGGTGTCTGCAAGAGATGCCATGAAAGTAAAATCTACAGAACCTGGCAAATAATTGGATATGGGGAGTGAGAAAAAGCGAAGAGTCAAGGATGACCTAGGTTGAGAGGCTGAATGCCTGGGAAGATGGTATTTCTTTTAGAAGTAACAGAGAAATTTAGGAAATGGGGAGGTTCAAGGGACAGGTGAAAAATTACGTTTCAATTTTGGACTATTTTTCCTTTTGTCTTTGTATCCCCAAAGCTAATCCCAGTGTCTGGCACATAGCAGTAATAAATTGAATCAAAGTCTTCAAGGCTGTTTTCATCATTGTAATTTCTGCAAGAGCAATTGATCAAGATGCATTTCTTGAGCATGCATAAAGTATAAAACATTCCACTTATGAACTTGACCTAACCTTAAAAAAAATTAACAAAATGGCAGATTTTAAAATTAAATGAAAAATCATTTATCCTACCTTCTTCAGGAAATGTAATTTACTCTAAAGTTGCCTTTGAATTCTACCAGGCCAATTCAAGAATAAAAACATAAAGGCAGGGGGTAGAGCCAAGATGGCGGAGTAAGAGCAACTACTCACCTAAGCTCTTAGACAAACTCCTTCAGATACCTCTAAAAAGAGAATCTGACCAAATTTTGGAGGTGCAGAATCCAACAGGAGACAGACTGTGGCAGATTCACAGACCAGGACAGACTGGAAGGCTTGACAAGAAGGATCTGTTCCTCAGGGGTGAGCCCACAGTACACAGCACAGTGCATCCTGCCCTGGCATGGACAAGCAGGAAACCCCCAGGGTGGCCTGAGGGAGCGGTAGCACAGTGGAACAGCAGAGTGGCAGCCCAGGGCAGGAGACCAATGGGAGCAGAACAAGTGACAGCCGCTGAGTCCCAGGTATCAGCTGCAGCTGCTCCTGAGACTTTCAGGCCACAGATTAAAGGTCTGTAAGTCACCTACTTGAACTTCCAGAAGCCAAAATGGTGGAGTAATTGGTAAATGCTCTCTCCCCCTCCCCTTACCAACCTTGAAAGAACCATAAAATATTTCCCCAGAAAAATCCTGGATCAGTGAGACCAACAGAAGAGGCAAACAGTCTTGTAGCACCTAAGGCTAGGAAAATCACTAAAAAATATTCCTCTTACCGTGGCGGTGATGAACTGGAAGGAGAGGAGCCCCAGGGGGTGGAAACTTGCACTAGGACCCAGGTGTGCCTAAGCACTCCAGGGAAAATGGGAAGACAAGAAAGCAGCCAGGATCACTAAGCACTGAATTTGCCTTTTCTCAAGCTCAGCTGAGGAGATCTCCCATAACCAGACCACCCAGCTCCCTCACTTAACAAGCTAGCCCCAGGGCTAATCCAGGAAAACACAAAAGAAAAAGAAATAAAGACACCTGCCCTTTGCTATCTCACACCAGTAGGTCAACACCAGGTTCTCTAGCTTCAAACTGAAAGAACCAGAGGTCACAACACACAAGGCCTCACCATCATGAGCAAGAAGCAAAGGAAGAAGGAAAAGACCATAGAATCTTTCTATGGGGACAAGGACCAAAACATGAATACCAAAGAGGTCAGTAATGAGACTGTACTCTCATCTGAAACTTCAGAAGGGACTATGAACTGCTTGCATGCACAAAGGACACTCTGGGAAGAGCTAAGGAAGGAAATAGAAGAAAAACTGGCCAATGATCTTAAAAGTGTGAAAAAAGAATTCTACGAAGAGAACAGCTTGTTAAAAAGGAAAATTTAACAAATGGAAAAGGAAGTACAAAAAATAACTACAGAAAATAATTTCTTAAAAGGAATAATTGATAGATGGAAAAGGAGATACAAAAGTTACCTGAAGAAAACAATTTGATAAAAATTAGAATTGGGCAAGTAGAAACTAATGACTCTATGAGATATCAAGAATAAATCAAACAAAATCTAAAGAATGAAAAGATAGAAGAAAATGTAAAATATCTAACTGGAAAAACAACTGACCCAGAAAATAGATCCAGGAGAGAAAATTTAAGAATTATTGACCTATCAGAAAGCCATGATGAAAAAAAAAACACTCCAATATCTTCCAAGAAATCATCAAGGAAAACTGCCCAGAAGTGCTGAATCCGGAGGGCAAAATAGTCATCAAAAGAATCCACTGTTCACCTCCAGAAAGGGATCCCAAACTAAAAACACCAAGAAATATTGTTGCCAAATTCCAGAACTATCAAGTGAAGGAGAAAATACTACAGGCAGTCAGAAAGAAACCATTCAAATATTGAGGAGCTACAGTCAGGATTACAAAGGACTTTGCAGTTTCTACATTAAAAGATCAAAGGAATTGGAATATGATATTACGTAAGGCAAAGGAGCTGGGGCTACAACCAAGGATCAATTACCCAGCAAAGTTCAGCATATCATTTCAAGCAAGGAGATGGACATTCGATGAAATAAGCACTTTCCAGATCTTCCTGACAAAAAGGCCAGAACTCAATAGAAAATTCGATCTTCAAACACAGATCTCAAGAGAGACATAAAAAGGTAAACAGCGGAAAAGAAAAACTTTTTACTCAATTTGGGCAAATTGTTTACCTCCCTGTAAGGGAATATCATACTTGTTAATCTTGAGAATTATACAACTATTATGAAGTATAAAAGAGATATATATAGATAGAGGGAACAGGTATAAATTAAATGATGTGATGATAAAAATGAGATTCAAGCATGTGAAGGAATTGTAACAGATGTGAAAAGGAGGAAGCAGAAAATGATAAATTACATCACAGGAAAAAGTACAAAATTATATTATAGTAGATGGAAAGAGGGGAGGGAGATGAGAATTATTTAAAAGGTACTCTCATCTGATTTGGTTCAAGGAGAGAACAATAAACTTAATTAAATATACAAATCTAACTAGCTCTATAGACAGTAGGAGGGGAAGGGGAAAGAAAAGGGAGGGGAAGCTAAAAGGGAGGGAGGAAGTAATAAGGGTATAGGGGAATAAAAGGGAGGAAGGCTGAAAAAAGGAAGGGAAAACTGCAGGAGGTGGTGGTCAAAAGTGAAAACTCTATTGAGGAGAGGAATGGAGATGGGAGAACTAAAAGAACAAACAGTAGGAAAGAACATGGGAGGGAAAGACACAGATTGTAATCACAACTGTGAATGTGAATGGAATTAACTCTTCCATAAAATGGAGATGGATAGCAGAATGATTAAAAGTCATCATTTAACAATATGTTGTTTACAAGAAACACATATGAAACGAGGGGATACACACAGGGCAAAGGTAAAAAGATTGGAGCAGAATATATTGTGCTTCAGCTGATGTAAGAAAAGCAGGGGTAGCAAGCCTAATCTGTCGAAACAAAAGCAGAAATAGATCTAATCAAAAGAGATAAGGAAGGAAACTATATCCTGCTAAAAGGCACCATAGACAATGAAGCAATATCATTCCTAAACATGTATGCTCCAAGTGGTATAACATCCAAATTCTTGAGGACAGGTTGGGAGAGTTGCAGGAAGAAAGAGACAGCAAAACTATACTAGTGGGAGACTTCAACCTCGCCCTCTCTGAACTTGATAAATCTAACCTTAAAATAAACAAGAAAGAAGTTAAGGAGGTGAATAAAACTCTGGATAAGGTAGATATGATAGATCTCTGGAGAAAACTGAGTGGGAATAGAAAGGAATATACATATACAAAAATTGACCATGTTCTAGGGCATAAAAACCTCACAATCCAGTACAGAAAGGCAGAGATGGTCAATGCATCCTTCTCAGATCATAATGCAGTCAAAATTATATGTAATAAAAGGCCATGGAAAAATAAACCAAAAGTTAATTGGAAACTAAATAGTCTAATCCTGAAGGAGTGGGCTAAACAACAAATCATAGAAACAATCAACAACTTCATTCAAGAGAATGACAATAATGAGACAACCTACCAAATCTTATGGGATACTGCTAAAGCAGTTCTTAGGGGAAGTGTTATGTCTTTGAATGCCTACATGAATAAAATAGAGAAAGAGGAGATCAATGACTTGGGCACAGAGCTGAAAAAGCTAGTAAAAGAACAAAGTGAAAATCCCCAAGGAAATACCAAATTAGAAATACTGAAAACCAAAGGAGATCAATAAATTTGAAATTAAGTAAACTATTGAACTAATAAATAAAACTAATAGTTTTATGAAAAAACTAATAAAATTGATAAACCTTTGGTCAATTTGATTTTTAAAAAGAAAGAAAAAAACCAAATTACCAATATAAAAAATGAAAGGGGTGAACTCACATCCAATGAGGAGGAAATTAAAACAATAATTAGAAATTACTTTGCCCAACTTTATGCCCATAAAGTCTAAAATCTAAAGGAGATAGATGAGTATTTTAAAAAATATAAATTGCCCAGATTAACAGAAGAGGAAATTGAACAACCCCATCTCAGAAAAAGAAATTGAACAAACCATCAATGAACTCCTTAGGAAAAAATCTCCAGGTCTGGGTGGATTTACAAGTGAATTCTATCAAACATTTATGATAGTTAATTCCAATAGTATACAGACCATCTGGTAAAACTGGGGAAAAAAGGAGTATTCCCAAATTTTTTTATGATACAAATATGGTTTTGAGACCTAAACCAGAAAGAGACAAAACAGAGAAAGAAAATTATAAACCAATTTCTCTAATGAATGTAGATGCTAAAATTTTAAATAAGATTTTAGCAAAAAGAATACAGCAACTTATCATGAGAATAATATATTATGACCAAATAGGATTCATTATTGACCATATCAACAACAAAACTAACAGAAACCACATGATTATCTCAATAGATGCAGAAAAAGCTTTTGAAAAAATACAACACTCATTTCTATTAAAAACACTGGAGGACATAGGAATAAAGGGAACTTTCCATAAAACAATAAGCAGCATCTCCCAAAAACCTTCAGCAAGCATTATATGCGGTGGAGATAAGCTAGATGCATTTCCAATAATATCAAGGATGAAACAAGGATGCCCATTATCACCACCGATATTCAATATGGTACTAGAAATGTTAGCTGTAGCAATTAGAGAAGATAAAGAATTTGAAGGAATTAGAATACACAAAGAAGAAACTAAGTTATCACTCTTTGCAGATGATATGATAATATACTTAGAGAATTCCAGAGATTCAAGTAAAAACTACTTGAAATAATAAACAACTTCGGCAAAGTTGCAGGTTACAAAATAAACCCGCATAAATCTTCTGCATTTCTATATATTAGTAACAAAACCCAATAGCAAGAGATAGAAAGAGAAATCCATTTAAAACTAGGGTAGACACTCTAAAATATTTGGGAGTTTACCTGCCAAAACAAACCCAGAGACTATATGAACACAATTACAAGATACTTTTCGCACAAATAAAGTCAGATCTAAGTAAGTGGAAAAACATCATAGGTAGGCCAAGCCAATATAATAAAAATGACAATTCTACCTAAATTAATTTACTTATTTAGTGCCATAACAATCAAACTATCAGACAACTATTTTCTAGAGCTGGAAAAAAGAATATCAAAATTAATCTGGAAGAACAAGATGTCCAGAATATCAAGGGGACTAATGAAAAGAAATGTTAGGGAAGGTAGCCTAGCTCTATCAGATCTCAAATTGTATTATAAAGCAGCAATTATCAAAACTACTTGGTGTTAGCTAAGAAACAGAAGGGTAGACAAGTGGAATATGCTGGGTACACAAGATACTGTGGGCAAGAAATATAGCAATCTACTGTTTGATAAACCCAAGGACCCCAGCTTTTGGGATAAGAACTCCCTGTTTGACAAAAATTGCCAGGAAAACTGGATAACAGTATAGCAGACACTAGGCATAGACCAATGCCTGACACCATATACACAAGAATACAGTCCAAATGGGTAGCAATCTAGGTATAAAAATTGATACTATGGACAAATTGGTAGAGCAAGGAATAGTGTATTTATCGATATATGGAGAAGGGAAGAATTTTTGACTAAAGAAAAGATAGAAAACATTATGAAGTGCAAGATGGATAATTTTGATTACATTAAACTGAAAAGTTTTTGCACAACCAAACCCCATGCAACCAAGATTTGGAAGGATACGGAAAGCTGGGAAAGAATTTTTGCAGCTAGTGTCTGTGATAAAGGCCTCATTTCTGGAATATATAGAGAACTGAGTCAAATGTCAAAAAATACAAGTCATTCCCCAATTGATAACTGGTCAAAGTATATGAACAGGCAGTTTTCAGAGGAAGAAATTAAAGATATCTATAGTCATATGAAAAAATACTCTAAATCACTATTGATTAGAAAGATACAAATCAAAACAACTCTGAGGTACCACATCACACCTATCAGATTGATCAACATGACAGAACAGGAAAATGATAAATGTTGGAGAGGATGTGAGAGAGTTGGAATGCTAATTCATTGTTGGTGGAACTGTGAGCTGATTCTACCATTCTAGAGGGCAGCTTGGAACTATGCCCCAAGAACTACCTAGGCATACCCTTTCACCCAGCAATATCATTTCTAAGGACTGTACCCCAAGAGATCATAAAAATGGCAAAGGGTGCCACATGTACAAAAATATTTATAGCAGCATTCTTGTGGTGGCCAAAAACTAGAAATCAAGGGGATTCCTATCAATTGGGAAATAGTTGAATAAATTATAGTATATGAATGTAATGGAATACTATTGAGCTATAAGGAATGATGAACAGGAAGACTTCAGAGAGGCCTGGAAAGACTTCAACGATCTGATGCTGAGTGAAAGGAGCAAAACCAGAACTTTATGCACAGCAACGACCACAGTGTGCAAGAGTTTTTTCTGGTAGACTTGGAATTTCATTGCAATGCAAGGACTTAAGAAAATTCCCAATGGTCTTTTAAGGAAAAATGCCTTCCACATCCAGAGAAAGAACTATGAAATTCATTGTAGAATGTAGCAGATCATTTTCTTTTGTATTACATTTTGGTTTGTTATATGATTTCTCCCATTCATTTTAATTCTTCTATACAGCATGACTATGGTGAAAATGTATTTAATAGGAATGTATTTCTACAACCTATATAAAATTGCATGCCATCTCGTGGAGGGAGGGGTAAAAAATCTAAGTAATATGGTAGTGATTGTAGAACACTGAAAAAATAAAAATTTAGAAAATCATAAGGGCAAATCAAACAATTAGGGAAAATTCTCAGTTCAGTAGGGGAGGTGAATCAGTTTAATTTTTATTTAACCTATATTTTAAAGTTAACCTTTAACCCTCATTAACTTTTGGGGGGCTCATGGTTTCATTGGGCATTCTAGCGAAGTCTATGAACTCCTTTTCAGAGTAATGTTTTAAGTATATAAAACAACTGTGTGTTTGTCCTTCATTGCTGAAGAAGACCATGCCATCAAAGAAATAATGACATGACTTGTACTTTGTTTTGAGTGAGAGTGTGAGCTGTGCAGGTCACCAGCCTTCCTTCTCCTCCAGAGCCATCTGAATCCAGTGACCAGATGCTCATCAGGATGAGGCAATTGGGGTTAAGTGATTTGCCCAAGGTCACACAGCTAGTGAGTGTCAAGTATAGGGGTGAGATTTGAACTCAGATCCTCCTGACTCCTGCACTGGTGCTCTATCTACTGTACCACCTAGCTGCCCCAAAATAAAACTATTAGAATTACACAAGAAACCTGTCATATTGAATACAGCCATCAAAATATTTTTTAAAACTCCAAAGACCTCCAATTAAGCCTGAGGATCCTAGTGGATCAGCATAAAATGTAAACCCATGCTCACCCACACTGATTCTATAAAATAAGCATTCACCTTCAGAAATACAATTCCAGGTATTTGGAGACTTATGAATATGCAAAAATTGTCCTCAAAAAAATCCATTAATACCATTCAACAAGAATGTATTAAGTACCTACTAGGTTCAGAGCACTGAACCAGGTACTAGATGCCAAGGCCAAGTGAACATAGGTCCCTTCCTTCAAAGAATTTACATTCTGCTGGAGGGGGGTAAAGGAAGGAGGTGGAAGACACAACATTTGAGCAAGTAAATATATGCGATATGATTGGAAGAAGAGCACACTCTCAACTGGGGAAATCAAGAAATTTTTCCAGTAGGAGATAACATCTAAGTTGAGCATTGAAGGTAGTGAATGATTCTAATAAACAAATGAATGAACAAAACATTTATTGAGGTTTAGTATGTTCAAAGCACTGTGCTTTAACTGGGGATAAAAGCAAGACAATTCCTGTTCCCAAGGAGCTCCCATTCTAGTTGGGGAGAAAATACATATGGATAGTTTCAGTTGCAAGTCATATGGAAAAGTTCCCTAGGGTATAATGACAAAACAGAATTTAAAACTTCTTCTTTAATGGCATTTCCACTGATAAAATTATATTTTTTCTGATGTTGAACCATTTGACTTTGGTGGCAAGAACTTTCTTTGGAACAATTACTGGGCTCTCCCACAGGGATTGCTTCCCAGGACAATGGCTAGAAGCAGTGCTAACCCCAAAGCACTGAAGCTGAGGGTTCCCATTGGAGTCTGAGGGGAGATGGTGGCTAGCCATTCCCACTAACTGTCAATGCTCAGGAAGCATTGCTCTGATGATTCACAAACACAAAACAATCTAACTGGGCAACAGTTAAAATAGTAAATGGAATAATATATCTAGTAATGTCTAGGCAGCTAGGTGGCTCAGTAGATAAAAGCCTGAGCTTGGAGTCAAGAAGACCTCAGATCAAATCTAGTCTCAGATACTTATTAGCTGTGTGACCCTGGGCAAGTCATTTAATCTCTGTTTGCCTTCACTGAATTCACCCCTCCAGTATCTTTGCCAAGAAAATCCCATGGACACCATGGTCTATGGGGTCACAAGCAGTCACATGTGACTGAAAAACGTTAGTTCTGTTAGCAAATGGAGCATAACTCTATTGTTACATATATAAAGATATGAGGGTTCTGCAAAATATTTCGTTTTTATGTAACCCAGCTCAGTCTGATATGTACTGAGTTCTTTTTCCCCTATGACAAGTTGATTTAGAATATTTGTAAGAAATTTTAATTGCTACTGAGAGATATTGTCCCCATTTGATCTCATTTGAATGATCCCACTTGGAAAAGAATATAAATTGAGGACAGAGGGGTGCTGTAGCCAGTTCAGATGAGCTCAGAGAGTCAGTTGCTAAATTTTCAGTGTGAGTATTTACACCTAAAAAATCAACAAATGCTACAAATCAAGGCTTGATTGGATGTTTTGCTGATTATCTACACTTAATAACATGATGGTAGAAATGTTATTATAATTCAGAGTAAACTTTAAAATGTGTGATGCTTCTCAGAGAATAAGTTGTTAAATATGTACCTGCCCATCACTAACTGGAAAGCAACAGGTGCCATTGGAGTGGTTGCTTAGAGGAAGTATACCTGTTGATAATGAAAGACAACAGATTTTGCATCAAGGGAGGAGAGTTATAATTCAATTCAGTTTGGCAGATGTTATGTATGCGAGACAGGATATTTATTACATACAGTCATACAAGCTATGTGCCCCTGAGAAGTTACTCAACTTCTCATCTCCTCCAGGCAGCCTTTAAGAGCATATGTTGCAGATCAGCTTCTGATCAACATTAATAGTTTCTTCACTGGGAGCTCCATATACAATGAAAATTCATGCTTCTAGAGTATGAGCTCTTACTATTTTCTTGTGTCATTGATCTGGGCAGCTCAGTGGATAGAGCACAGAGCTTGGAATCAAGAAGACTCATCTTCCTGAGTTCAAATCTGAACTCAGAGACTTACTAGCTGCGTGACCATGGGCAAGTCACTTAACACTATTTGCCTCGGTTCCTCATCTGTAAAATGAGCTGGAGAAGGAAATAGCAACCTACTCCAGTATCTTTGCCAGGAAAATCCCCAAATGGGATCACAAAGAGTTGGACGCAGCTAAAAACAACTGACAAACAACAACAGTTATCAAATTGACCCCAGGTCTCCCTCTCCCGCCAAAAAAATGTACAAGGCACTTTAAGAGAAGCTGAAGGTTCAAAGGCAAAAATCAATCAATATGTGAATGAATGAAGAAATGGATGACTAACAGGAAGACAGATAGATGGGTGGAGAGAGAGAGAGAGAGAGAGAGAGAGAGAGAGAGAGAGAGAGAGAGAAGAGATATACAGATGCACAGATAGATGAATGACAGATGTTGTTCAATTGTTCAGTCATATCTAACTCTTTGTGACCCCATGGGACATGACAAGCCTTTCTATCCTCCACTATCTCTCAAAGTATGTCCAAGTTCATTTTGTTCATTCACTCATTCTCTGCTATCCCCGTTTCCTTTTGCCTTCAATCTTTCCCAACATCATAGTCTTTTCTCTCTTCTCATCATGTATCAGTTTAAGCTTCAGCTTCAGTATTTGACCTTCCAGTGAACAGTCTGAATTCATTTCTTTAAGTATTGACGGATATGAACTCTGTTGTCCAAGGGACTCTCAAAAACCTTCTCCAGCACCACAGTTCAAAAACATTGATCCTGTGGTGTTCAGCTTTCTTTATAGCCCAACTGTCACAGTCATACATTACTACTGGAAAAGCCATAGTTTTGACTACATGGACCTTTGTTGGCAAGGTGATGTCTCATCTTTTTAGTGTGCTATCCAGATTTGTCATAGCTTTCCTTCCAAGGAGCAAGCGTGTTTTAATTTCATGGCTACAGTCACCATCTGCAATGATTTTTGAGCCCAAGAATATAAAATCTGACATTAACACCTTCCAACCTGAGGGGTTCATCTTCCAATGTCATCTCTTTTATCATTTTAGTATTGTCTATGGGGTTTTCTTGGTAAACATACTGGCATGGTTTGCCATTTTCTTATCCCAAGGATCACTTTTTATCAAAACTCTCCACTGTGACCTGTACATCCTAGATAACCAGGGCATAGCTTATAGTTTCACTGAGCTGCAACAACAAGGCAGTGATAGGGAAGTGGGGAGAGAGAGAGAGAGAGAGAGAGAGAGAGAGAGAGAGAGAGAGAGAGAGAGAAGGGGAAGAAGGGAGAGAGGGAGGGAGGGAGGGACAGGGAGGGACGGAAAGAGATGATCAGACTTACATCCATACATACCTAATGGATAAGTCTTATACCAAGGAGCTTACATTCTACTTACATTCTGCCATAAGACTTTGATCCTATGTCTCTTTTCTTTGGGTACTGAGATGTTTTAGCTCAAATGTGCTAATAAAAAGATGCCCCCATCACTAAGAGCAAATCTGAAGCCTTTCCAGCATGAAAGATCCTGTCAAAGCTTGTGAATCATTGGCATAGCTTTCATGAACCTACAGTCCTCACTTTGCCATTGTAATGCTGACTGTTGATTTGGAAACCATTTAGATCTCTTACTCTGATGGATATGTGATTCTATCAATGTATAAACTCCCTCTACTGATGTAAACCATAACTTCTCTACTGTAGCTTTCTCATCTATATGACCTAGGACAAATCATATGTTCAGAATGCAGAACTCCAGTTTGAGTGAATGAACTCTAAAGTAACTTCTAGCTTCAATATTATATGACAATGACTTTGGAAGTTAGAATGATTCTGTCCCTAAGAGAATTCACATGATGAGTGAGTTTCTAAGATATAGGGGGAAGGGGAAGGTTCAGTGAAATGGGGGCATATATGGTAGACAATTGATGTGGGGGTGGAGAAAAGGAGAGAAAGATTTTTTTTTTATAGTATAAAGAAAGCCCTGAGAAATTAGAGGCTGCCAAGGGGAGACCTTACTTGTTTTTAAATTTTGCTCAGAATCAACAATACAAAGGTTTAACCAATTTAGCAGTTTTAAATTAAGCAAAAAATAAAACTATAATAAATCTATAGGGAAATATCAAGATGATCAGAGAGCAGTAGTATCCTGACATTTGTAATCAGTGAAGTAGACAGGGTTAGAATTTTGTTTGTTTGGGACAGAATAAATTATGAGTTTGAATGTGGAGAGGACAAAGAGTATTTGGAAGTAGAGTAAATGATTAGTTTACTCAAGTTGCTTGTGTAAATATGGGGATTGTAAGGCAATGTATTGTTAATGGGTTGGAAGTTTATGTAGGGTTGTGTTGCAGGTACAGAATTCAGGTGATTTGAACATGCCCATTGGGTTTGGATCACAAGGTTTTTTGAGCTCTACCCCTTGAGCAAATCTTCAGTTTCTTCACTTCTAAAATGTGTTGAACTCAGTGGCCTTTAAGGTCCCCTGTGGCTCTCAATCGATGATCCTGTGAAGTACGGGTGTCATTGAGAAGTAATACATACCCGGAGAGAAGCAACCCCAATTTGAGTCCAACCAACAAGATTAGATCTTAATACCAGTGCTCATGGAGCAATATCAGCCTTTGGGGAACTATGATGACAAAACATTGGCAGATGTCAATATGCAACTGGATTAACTCTGAGTCTCCAGTAGTATCTGCATAGGAAAGGAGAACACCGGGGGTTGGGATGGGAGGCACAAGACTACCCAGAGCAGGGTGAATGATTGATCTTGAGCTTGTGTTTGAGTGTGTCAGTAACACTGTAATGACTTTGTGTGCTCTTTCCAGACCTCCTCCCTCCATTTCTATGACAGCATCTAGATCAGGAATATGATAAAATTGTAAAGTCATCAGACTAGAAGAGAATTTTTAGAAAAGGGAAAATGATACTTTTAACCTATTAAAGAGTAAAAAAATAATGTTTAAATTATACTCCTAAAATTGATTAAATTTAATTTTTTTCTTTTTGCCAACCAAATCATAAATCTAATATTTTCAGTAATTCTCACAGCAGGAAAAATTTCTCTACTCAAAAGCATAAAGTTCACAATGCTTAGCTTATTAAGTGATTTAATTGGATAATTACCCTATTTTCTAAATTATTAAATATTAAAACAAGTCTATCTCAAATATTCCAACAATAACCTTAAAACCCTAAAATTTAGGTAATTGCAGTCAATTTTTCATTAACTACACTAACAAACATTATTAAATACTCTATACAAGAAGTACTTTGTAGGCTATGGAAATACAAAGAAAGATATCTCATAGACCTAATCTCAAGAAGCTTTTAATTTAATGGTAGAAGAAGAGGGAAAACAAGTGCACAAATAATTATCATAGGTCTTCTGATTAAGATGACAATATGGAAGTCCATAGAGGAGCCCAGCTCTCCCATCTATATTCCAGCAAAGATCTAAAAAAAATTCTAGATGGAATAATGGTGAAAACCAAGTAAGACTACAGTAAGCTCCTGCATTCAGCCCAGGACTGCACAAAAACAAAACTAGAAGTCTTCAGGCACTGAGAGAGGGATCCCTCCAGGGAAGTCAGCGTGAGCTCAGTAAATAGTCCTAAATCTGCCAGCACTAAAACAAGGGATGTTTCACAGAGGATGAGAATCCTATAGTACTCAGGAGGAACAAGCAAACATTGATTGGCCACAAGGTCTCCAAGAATGACTAGAGTGAGCAATAAAAAATTAAATTAAAAATCAAATGAGAGTTCAGGAGGAAAGAATTGAAAGAATGATAAACAGTTTAAACATAATGTAGAAAAGCTTACCCAAATAGCAAACTCTCAGAAAAATGATGGAGCAAATAGAATTCAAAGACTCAAGACAAGAAGTATCAGAAGAAAATAAAATGTTTTTTTTTAAAATACAGAAGAAAATGTAAGGTATCTTCTAACAAATACCCCTGCCCTGGAAAACATGTAAGGAGAAATAATTTGTAAAATCAGACTCCCTGAAAATCACAACAAGCAAAAATCTTGGATATCACATTTCAAGAAATCATAAAAGAAAGCTGCCCTTATATATTAGAACCAGAGGACAAAATTAAAATAGAAAGAATCTACTAATCACCTCTTGAAAGAAACCCCAAACTAAAAATACCCAGTAACTGTATAATTAAATTCTAGCACTTCTAAGTTAAAGAAAAAATACTGTAAATCAATCAAAAAAAAGAATTCAAGTACTAAGCACAATTACTATCACACAAGACTAGGGAAGAAGAAGGAAGTAAACATTTATATAATATATAGTATCTGTGCTGTGCTAAATGTAATAATAAATATTTTCTCATTTGATTCTCACAACAACCTGGCAAGGTAGGTACATTAACATGCCCATTTTACAGTTGAAGAAACTGAAGCAAACAAAGGTTAAGGGTCATAGGGTTAGTAAATATCTTAGGCAAATTTGAAGTCCAGTCTTTTAACTCCAGGGTCTATCCACTGTGCCACCAGCTGCCTCTATGTCAGACTATGATGAAACTACTAGAAAAGAGAGAAAATCTTGGCTTATGATATGCTAAAAGGCAAAAGATGAAGGCTTACAACAAAACATAATTTGCCCTACAAAACTGAGTAAATCCTACATGGAAAATATGGTCTTTTAGTGGAATAGAACATTTCCAAGAGTCCCTGATGAAAAGCAGAGAATAGAAGAAACTTTAAAATGCTGACAATAAAGTCAAGAGAAACTTCATGGAAAAAATTGTGTGTGATTATACTTACATACACATATGTACATAAATCTATTATAAATATTATTGACGTAATGGTTGTGCAGCACAAAATTTACAAATGATAATAAAATACTTAATACCCCTTATTGCAAATTTCATATAGCCAATTGTTTCTGTTGATTCTGCCAAACTATCAGTAGCCAATCTATAGTTGCAATTCAAACATGATTTGACTAATAATAGAACTGCATCCCCATCTGCCCATTATTTTCCCAATAAATTTATTGCCATTAAATCTGCTGTGCCATCTATTAAACTTTCTCATCCTCATATAAATTTTGAGGATATACATAAATTATATTCATTATAATATATTATGATACAATCATATGATCATAATTATCATATAATATAAATTATATTCATTAAATCAAAACCTCTTTCAACTTTATCACTATTGATTATAGTATTGATAACTATCCTTTTAGCTTTTCATATATTTGCAAGGATTGGAACATTGTTTGAGTCTACAATGTTATCTATCTACAAAACCCTGGAAAGCGTTTTAAAATCAATCTCATGTTTTAAAATTTCACTTATATGACACAACTCTTTCTCTAGCTATCCATGGCGAAGTCTGTTCTTTATAAGGCAAAGTAGATGATTCTAATAAATCAAAATAATTTAAAATGCTTTAATCATTGTTTCTGTCTGGTAAAAAAACATAAGTTTATGTATTGAATTCTATTTTCTAGTAATATATTTCTGGGAAGACCATGAAATATATTATTTTTATTAAGTGGAATGTCTTTAAACTTACCTGACTTAATAAAATCTTCAACTTGAGATTCAGGCCTTCAAATTCCAATCTTTAAATTTCCCAAAGCTCATATGGTACCATTTGATTAATTTTTGTGCTTTCTGGATATTAGTTGACTAATACAATATGATTGAAAGTAATGAAAATTCTTCAAGAATGTCAGTCATTAAAACAAGGTCTTGCAAGAAATTAATATTAGTTAATATCTTTGCCCAACAAGAATAAAAAGGAAAAATTGCATATATAATTTAGGATATATGTGACATACAGTAGTAGCAGTTCATAAATCACATGCTGCCCATCCCAGTTCCAGTACCTAACTAATTTTAATAATTTCAATTTCAAGTTCCCTAGCTGCTCAGTTTGATTTTTATTAAGTAATAAGTAGATAAAATTGTATCTGGAAATATTTTTAAATGATTAATATGTTTTATTTTAGATACTGAATTAACAAGTGGTAATTATAACCAATGAGTTAAACATTGCTAACTGACAATTTTAGGAAAATTTTCTAACAACTTCATAGCTACTCTAGACTTTCTTCCCAGAAACATATTAGTACCACTAGAGCAAAACATAATTAAATTTGCTCTCAAATATTCATTATTAAACCCAAACTCATCTAGACAATAACATACTGAAAATACAACACTCTACTATGGTTGACACCACTTTTATTAAAACAACAAATAACATTATGAATGCAATGAGCTGATTGAACTGCACACTGGATGTACTTAGCAATCAACTCACGAACTTCCTGAATATTTGATTATTGGCTTTCAAGAGACAATACGAGTCAGCTTCGGCATACCACTGCTTGTATATTGATTATAAGAAAGACTCAAAATATACTCACAGAAAGCTAATTGATGGACATAATAAATAGAATTTATTATGCTTTTGGAAAACTCAGAAAAGCAAAGATAACAATTGTGATCTTAGACAAGGCAATGGTAAGAACAGATATAATTAAAAGAGATAAATACGAAAAACACATTATACTTAAAGGCACCATAGACAAAGAAACAACATGAATATTTAACATATACTAAATATCATTTAAGTTCTTTAAGCAAAATTGAATTTTAATTTTAATACAGGAGGAAATAGGCAGCAAAACTATAATAATTGGGGATCTCAGTGTGCCTTTTTCAGTCTTAGACAAATCTAACCAAAATATAAACAAAAAAGAAGTTAACGGCTAAATGTATTTGAAAAAAGTTTGATATGACAGGTTTCTGGTGATTTTTCGGTTGCAATAGGAAGGAATACATACATTTCTCATCTGGACATGGCAGCTCTGAATAATCACATATATAGAGTATGTAGTTGGAGGGAGAATTTCTCATATGTTTGAAGATACCTTTGTCATCAATTAATTGAGAAACTAAATCTTCTTTAGTGTGCATTGCAATTGAATGAAATGGCAAATGTACTTAGGGATGCTCATTTGATTACATATATACACTATGCTGTTAAAAATTACTTCAGGAAAGATTCATTATTTTCAAGCATATTGATGGTAATATATCAAGAGAAATGATCAATATAATTGAAAAGCTTGTTTTTTTTTTTTTAATGAAAATGACATAATGTGGGAGAATTGCATTGGACTTGGCACCAACAAGCACTCAACCAGTATCAGAACAACAGGCAAGTCTTCCATCACTAGTTAAAAATGAAACTAGTTCCACATTGCTTTCCACAATAGTTGGGTCAATTCACAGTTCTACCAATCCCACACTATCGTACTTTATTTTCCTATAATGCCTCTACTTCCTCTATTTATTAAGCACCTACTTCTAGGTACTTTAGGGGATTTAAGTCAAAAATAAAACTGATCATGCCTTCCTGGGGCTTATACTCTAATTGAGGAAAGGAAACCTACCAGTGAGAGTAATCAATCAGTAAGCATTTATTAAGGCATACTATGTGCCAGGCATAGTACTAAGTGCTGAGGATACAAAGAAAGGCAAAAACAGCCCCTGCACTCAAGATACTTTTATTGTAATGAGCAAGATGACATGTAAATACATAGGTGTATATAAGATAGATTCAAGCCTCAGTTTACGAATTTAATTCATTCCGAGATTCTGTTCACCATGTGATTTATTTGTATTGCAAAATCAATTTTCCCAAAGGAAAAACGTAAAGTTGGATGACTTTACACATCCCCAAAAATATTCATATAAAAATAATTATCATTTTAAGTAAGTTTTTTTCCCTAATGTGCCTGAAATACACTAGCAATACAGTACACAATATAAACCAAAAATAAAATAAATTAACCTGCACTTTACCTTTAAGAAAAGTTATGGCTGGCATGAGAGAGGAGGAGGAGGAGGGATTATTGCTTGGAAGGAGAATCTCCTTCTATGAGAACATTGCAGTGTTGGGAGTGTTCTGTCTTATGCTACGTTCACTAAAAGTAAGATTAACACTACTGCCTACACTTATTTTTCATTTTTTAGAATCACTTTCATGTTTTGACTCACTGATTTTTTCCTTTACATTCGCTTCTGACTAAGAATCTATCTAATGATCCTTGTTACTGATATCTTTTCAGAATGTCACAGAAATGTGACATTGCATTATCATTAAAAATATCCGTAGCTCTCATTGCTACAGCCTTAATTGGGTGATGTTTTTCAACAAAATTTGATGTTCATACTGCAAATTTAATTTTGTCTTGCAAGACAAATTTTGCAAAAAGTTTTTCCTCATCCAGCAAAGCATACATAAACCAGTTTACTCACAAACTGAGATTCTACTGTAGAAGGAAAGTAACCGTGGAGGAGAAGGCTCTAGCAGGCCAGGCTCTAATATGCACCTGTAAGATCCTTCTCCTCCACGGTTACTTTCCATCTACAGCCTAAGCTAAGTCTGGAAGTAAACCAGAATTCTAAAATGTGGAGGTAAGAAAGGAGAGACTTCTAGGTATAGAGAACAGGCACAGAGATGGAAGATGGAAGTGTCAGGAGGAAGTGTCAGTAAGGAACAGCAAGTAGATCAGAGCATATGGAAGGAAATAAAATCTAAGATGAAAAGATAGGAAGGGTTCAGGTTATGAGAAGGTTTAAATGCCAAACAAAGGATTTCCTATTTGACTGTGGAGGCAACAGAGAGCCACTGGAGTTTGTTGAGTGGGAGGTGACATGGGATGATCCATACACTAGAAAAATTTCTTTGGCCACTGAGTAGAGGACAAAGACCTGAAGCAGAGAGATTACTAGAAGGTTAATACAACTGTCCAGACAAGAGATGATGAGGGCCTGAAATAGGATGGTAGCTATGTGAGTGGAGAGAAGAGGACGTACAGGAGAGGTGTGAGTGCAGACACAACATGCTCTGGCAATTGATTGGCTGTGTGGGGGGATCATGAGTCACGAATGATTCCTAGCGTTGCAAACCTGGGTAACAAGAAGGATCGTGGTACCCTCAACAGTAACAGAGACACCTGGAAGAGAGGAAGGATTGGAAGGAAAGGTAAAAAGCTCACCATATGACCTTACTCAAGTTTATGACCTCAACACAGAATACATGATCCAGGAATTCAGAAAGAAGAAAGATACGGGTGGCCTGAAGTCATGTGTGCACAAGGTACAGTGGACATTAAAGTATTGGTGAAGAGGCAGGAAGCAGAAAAAAAAAATCACAATCAAAGGCACAAAGTAGAAATAAACACGATATACGCAGGGTCAGTAAGAATATTAGCCTGACTGAAAGTCAAACAGAACATGCTTGTTTTTTCTACAGACATGACACAGACACCATCAGACAAATCACTTCCCCTCTCTGGGCCTCAGTTTCCTAACCTGTACAAGGAGGGGGTTGCACTCTGAGGTCTCTAAGGTTCTTTCCAGCTAGAATATTCTGTAACTCAGTGACATTTAGCTTAAAGAAACAATAAAGTTATCTCCCATTGCAAAAGGCTTTGGAAAGCTCTAACATTCAGGTTCTCCTAACCCAGGTCACTGGTATGTTCTTCAAAAAAAAAACTTAAGGCAGGTTTACTTATGTAGCATTGTCATGGATTTGCCAAAAAACATTAGAATAGTAAAGACAGATGTCTGCTGTGTTGATCAAAAATCACACAGGCTCAAGAGCATGTTGGTAAATGTTTAACAACTCTGGGGGAAAAATGTATACGACACACTTTAAAGTTTAATCTGAAATAAAGCTTAATCTACATTATTAACATTGTTCCTTCAATTTCTCAAGTCTAGATAATAAATAAAACAATAAATCAAGCCCTGACTTATAGCTTTGCCTATGCTCACACCGAACACTTAATCATGTTTTCCTAAGTCTGGTAGAGCTGGCTCCAGCACACCCACAGTTCCCTCCTTTTATCCCCAGGCAATTGCCTCAACTGTGTGATCAGGCTTTAACTGACAAGCCAGCCCCTCCTGTCCTGAAGAACTATGGGCAGTAGAAGGAGGAAAAAGAGCACCAGAACAGCATGTGGAACCCAGGGAGGGGCAGCAGCTAACCCCCAAATCAACGGAGCTGGAAACTAAAGAGTGCAGTAACTGGAGAACAAAAGCAGTCAGAGCACCAGATTCCAAGACCAAATCTATGTGGGAGGATCATGCTTGAGACTGTTGAAAGGGATGCTATGTTAATGAACCCTTCCCTGGAATGACTGAAGACCCAAAGCAGTGATTTCTCCATTTTTCCCCTTTTGTCCCTTTCTCCCTCTTTCCCCCTCCTAGGGGAGCACTTACTTTACTCTTAAAATTTATCTATTTCATAAAAATTTGTTTTTCTTTCTGTTTACTTTGTCTTTCAAGTGAGTTATTATGATAAATGTGGCTAACCAGTGCATTGAAAATCTCTGTAGAAAAGGTTCTTTTTTTTCTTTTTTTCCCAATTATCAAGTAATTTTTTTTTCTCCTTCCTTTCCCACTTCCTCCTGCTCCTCCCCATGAGGGGTGAGGCAAGTAAGAAACTTTTTATAAAATTCTTATAACAAAGAAGCATAGTCAAAACAAAACTAATTCCCACATTAACTATGTCTAAAAATATGTCTCACTCTGAATATCAGTCCATCACCTGTCAGAAGGTGGGTGGCATGATTCATCACTGATCTCTGGAAATACAGTGGATCACTGCAGTGAATCAGAGCTATTAAGTTTTTCAATGTTGTTTGTTTTCATAATATTGATGGGCAGCTAGGAGGTACAGTGGACAGAGTGCTGGGCTTGTAGTCAGGAAGACTGCTCTTCCTGGGTTCCAATCTGACCTCAGACACTTACTAGCTGTGTGACTCTGGGCAAGTCACTTAACCCTGTTTGCCTCAGTTTCTTCATCTGTAAAATGAGTTGGTGTAGGAAATGTTAAACCACTCCAGTATCTCTGCCAAGAAAACTCCCAAATGCGACTGTGAAGAACTGGACACAACTGAAAAATAACATAAATTGTTTTCCTGATTCTTTATACTTTACTCTGCATCCATTCAAGAAGGTTCTCCTAGGTTTCTATGAAACTGTCTCTTCATTTCTTATAATGTCATAGTATTCCATTAAATTCATATAATTTGTTCAGACATTTCCCAGTTGTTGGTAACACTCTTAATTTAAAGTCTTCTCCACTGCAAAAAAAAAGAGCTACTTATAAATATTTTTGTACATAAAGAACTTTTCCCCATTTCTTTGGGGTATAGTCCTAGAAGAAGTAATAACTAAATAGTAATTGTTTCTCTTTTACCCAGGAATGTTGGGGGTCTTCATCTCCCAGTTTGATTTTTTTTTTATTAAAGGGGCCATCCCTTGAGTAACTTAAAGAAACCAATTCATTGAATGAGTGTATCTCACTCAAAGTGAGAATGTGATAAGACCTTAGAACTTAGACTGAAAGGGGCAGGGTCTCCCATTGCATCCTGGGCCATCTCCAGTCATCCCGATGAATATCAGGCCACTGGAGCCAGATGGCTCAGGAGAAGAAAGTGAAGCTGGTGACCTTGCACAGCCTCCCTCACTCAAATTAAAGTCAACTGCAAGTCATGTCATCATCTTGACGTCATGGTCCTCTTTGATAATAAAGGACAAACACAACAACCATTATGGGGTCAAAAAGTATGTACACAAAGATTTTCTTAAGCCCTCTTAACTTTGGTGCCTTCCTCCTGTTAATCATTTCCTGTTTTTCCTCTGTGTTGTATATATTTGTTTGCTTGTTGCCCTGTCCATTAAGATTTGTGAGCTCCTTAAGGCAATGACTATTTTTGCCTCTCTTTGTATCCCAGAGTTTAGCAGTGTCTGCACATAGTAGGTGACTTACTAACTAGTAGTTTTTGGACATAGTTCCAAACTGCTTTCCAGAATGTCTGGACAAATTCATTAGATCTACCAACCATGCATCAAAATGACTGTTTTCCCACAGCTTCTCCAACATCTGACATTTTTCTCTTTCAGGGGGTCAACTTTTCCTATCTGATGGATGTGCTTTATTTCTTCTTTAACTTCAACTTCATAGAGTCATAGAATGTTCAGGATGGAAGGAAAGAACTAAAATAAAGTGGAAATGGACCATAAAAGAACAAGTTGAAGAGATAGATGTCAAGTTGTTTTGCCAGAATGGTTCCTGGCTAGGGTGTCAGAGCTCATATAAGGTCTTATATAATGAGGGAGAGAGAGGAGAGAGGAGAGAGGAGGGAGAGAGGGAGAGAGAGAGAGAGGCAGAAAAGGATGAAGGGAGGGAAACATAAGGAAGAATTGACAAAGAGAAGGAGAAATGTAGATGGAGAGAGGGAGAAAATTTTTCATGGGTAAGACTTTTACCAAGCACACTCTCTTAGGGCAATAAATTAGCAATCTTATATTGAGGTGGGGGGAAGGGGCTGCAACTAGCTAAGCTGTTATTGGAGTGGGGCCTTTACCATTTTTCAACCTGTTTTCTCCAGCTTAATTCAAGTGGAAAACCACTCTCAGAGGGGAGGAGCCAAGGAAGTGCCTGGAGTGGGAGGAGCCTGAGTCACATAAAGTTAAGGGTAAGAATGACTAAATAATCCTGCTCACCTACACAATATAGCAGCACAAAATAATACCACTAGACTTATGATTATGCAGAATTCCATTTTACTATTTTGTTAGCATTTTAAATATTTTCAAGTCTTTTCTTAAGAAACAGTAAGAAGACAGGTTGCATTTTCTTATAGCTTTAGAATGGCTAAAAAGATATTCCAGTATAAATATATCTGATTTGTTAGAATCAAATTCTATATAGATATTTTTGTCCCCAAAATGCAATTCTCCCTGCTGATTCATGCTTCTAGTAGCCACAGGTGGAAATATAACAGGAGATGGGAAAAGCCAGAAAAGGGCAAAAATAGAACTTGAATTTTGACCTGACTTGAGATTCATAGGCCTGAGATAACCTGTAAATACATTTTAAGCAACTCACTAGTTTTTTGTTTGGTTTTTTTTTCCAGTTCATTGTCATCTCTGCATTTCTGGTTTATCCGCGGAACCAGAAAGAAGTCAAACCAGAGATATTTCTTTGCCAAGCCAAACTACTAGTTTGAGGATTAGGAGATAAGAAGGCCAACTCCAGACATGATTGATCCATAGGTGGACACTTCAAACTTTTAAGCTAAAAAGAATAACGGCTCCTAAAAAGGCAACCAAAAGGCCTCTTTAGGAACAGGACTGTAAATAAATGAGAAATTATCCAATTCTTAATTAGAATTTTGGTATGGTTACACCTGAAATACAGTGCTATAGACAAGAACTTCTGGACAAAGTAATGAGCTCACAACTGAAGAAGAAACATCAAATCAACAAGCATTTATTAAATGCCTACTAAACCAAAAGACATAAATGTGGAAAACCCAGTTCAAGAATGATTTGAATTAATTTGTAGATGATAGAAACAACCAAGTTCAAAGTTTGAAGGTAACTCAGAAATCATCTAGGCCACCTTTTAACGTGAATCCACTCCTTCATATTCCATATTCCAATCCAGTGGTTACTTTGCTTCCTCTTAAAGATCAGCAATAATGATTATAAATGATTATAAAGACCATTACCTCCCAAGGCTATCCATTACATGTTACCCATTTTGACTATTCCAGTTGTTAGGAAATCTTTCCATATATTGAACCAAAATCTGCCTCCCTGAAACTTCCAATCATTTGTGGGCCATAAAATTCCAATTCATAACAAATATCACTGAGACAGAGCTCTGAGCATATTTAATTTATTAGAGATACAAATGGTATCTAATTAATTGAGTCCAAGACTTTTTCTCATGGTCAGGGACTCCTCTGCTTGAGGAAAAATTGCTTTTATAATCATTGAGGGAGTACCAAAAACAGAATGAGGTGGTTCAGCTCCAGAATCAGGGAAATCTTATGGTTGGCTACGAGTGGTGTCCATCAATCAAAACCACTTTATCAACAGTCCTTTCAGAGGTCATTAACTACAGATCATCAGTCAAAGACTATCAACAATAAACCATCTCAGCAGGGGCTTTCCAAAGGTTATAAGACCCTGTCAACAAGTCTTAGGCCTTCCAAAGACCACCAAACACTAGTGTTTGACCAAAGATTATTAGGAAATGGGTGGAAATTATTCTTAATGGTTGGGGGAGGAAGGGCAGTTAGTGCAATAATTACATTCTTATTAAATTCTTAGCTATCACTATAAATGTATTCAAATACAATTAACATAATCATCAATACATGATGAATTAATCAAGCAATCATAACTCTTATCTGAGTAGTATTAACAAAAATAATTATCTTAACTCAATTCTATTTTGCTTAATTCATTAATATAATCACTGATGCCCATCAAATCACAAAGAACTGAATAAATGCTTATTAAAATGGTTAGGGGTATCAAACTTATTGTCACGCATTACTTCTAATTCTTTCTTCTGGGGCAAGACAAAATAATTCTCATCCCTCTTTCATGTGGTAGCCCTTCAAATATCTAAGCACAATTATCATATAAGTATACATACACACACACACACACACACACACACACACACACACACACACACCCTCTTCTCTTCTCTAGGCTAAACACCCTAGCTTCATCAACGTCTTCCCATCATCAGGTTTCCAGTTGTCTAACTATTCTGCTAAATCTCTACTATCATATCTGTTATTTTTGATTCTATGTTTTTATTAACGCATTTGTTAAATAAAGCATTTAATTAAGACAGATTTTTTTGGATGCATTATTTCAATTTCAAACAGTCCTATAACAGACTATTAAGGAAAATTAGAGGACTTTAAGCTATATTTTCATTAAGTTAGGAATATCATAAAGGACTATTTTGCTTTACTAGAAAACAATGCTTCAAAAACAGAATTTGGAGCTGAAAAGATTTCTCCTTGTGTTTTTTTAAAGTCAAGTAGTTGACAGTAGTTTTTCAAATTCTAAAGGTTTGTGTAACCAATTTCCAGGTTTTCCCTTCATAAGAGACAGTAGTTTTTGTGTTAAGATTTAGTGTTATAGGGGCAACTAGATGGGACAGTGGATAGAGCACTAGCCCTGCAGTTAGGAGGAGCTGAACCCAAATCTGCGCTCAAACACTTACCAGCTGTGTGACCCTGGGAAAGTCACTTAACTCTGATTGCCTTCAAAAAAAACCAAAAAGATTGAATGTTATAGTCTTCCATTCACCAGTCAATGTATGTTTTATTCTTCTCATATGAGCTTGATAATATCACTAGGATGGGTTCTATATGCCCAGGGGTTCTCCACATTTGTGGGGTATCTGACAACGGAGTGTGCCACAAAAAAAAATTTTCCTTTCTCTTTTGAAGTAATTACTCCACAATATACTAAAGCAAACTTCACATGGCATCCCAAACAACTGGTTTCCATTTCTCAATTAAGTTAAATGTCATTTAAACAAGGGTATTTCACAGATTTATTGCTCCTCACTTGTGGTTTGCTTCTGATAAATGACATTTAAACTCCAGTGGCTTGGATATTAACATTGAGGCTTACACCTGTTCCAGGATTCCCAGGGTACTCCTAGTAAGTCTTAGGTTAGATAAGGAAGTGAGAATTAATTTAACATAATTAATATGGGGATAAAAATAGGAACCAGGGAAGTCAGTACCAAAAGCCCTTTACGTAAGCAAATTTTATTTCACAGTTCTACATTTAACTATGTTTTAATATTTTAGTTTTTGCTAAAGGAAAAATGTTTCATCCAGACCTTTGATTTCACTGGTATAGAGAACTGTTGATCTGGATATTCCTTCCACTAACATAAATCAGCAACTCATTCCTAACTTAGAATCTTAAAGAATTCCCAAAGGATTCAAATCATATGATTTGCCCAAAGTCATGAGAGGTCTTCTACATGCCACAATGAAATATTGCATCTGCCCTGTCATGCTATTTCTCTAAATAAAATAGTGTAATTTATTTTCTTTTAATTTCTTATAGGCAATCAGGTTTAAGTGATTTGCCCAGGACCACACAGCTGGTTAAGTATCTAAGGCCAAATTTGAACTCAGGTCCTTCTGACCCCACAGCTAGTGCTCTGTCCATTGTCCCATCCACCTCCAAAGTTCTATAATTTAGAGGCAGGTAGGTGGTTCAGTGGCTAGATCGTTGGGCCTAAAATTAGGAAGACCTGAATTCAAAGCTGGCTTCACACACTTACTAGCCATATAATCCTGGTTAACTCACTTAAATGCTGTCTGCCTCAGTTTCTTCATCTGCAAAATGAGTTGGAGAAAGAAATGGCAAACTACTCCAGTATCTGTGCCAAGAATACCCCAAATGGAGTCACAAAGAGTTAGACATTACCAAAACAACTGAACCACAACAAATCTCCAGTACCTTGCACAGTGCCATGCAAATATATTCAGGGAGGCCAAATTATAGCTTCCCTTCCAGAGAAGGAAAAAGGAAAAAGAGTAGGATATACCAGACCTTGACAAGGAGATCATAAGAGCAAAGATTTAGAGCTACTGTACTTGTGAAGTGCCTGTGGGGCACTAGAGTTAGAAAGAGCTGAGTCCAAATATGGCCCAGCTATGTGACCCTGGGCAAGTCACTCACTCAGCCTTTGCTTACCTCAGTTTCCTCATCTGTAAAATGGAGATAATTAATAGCACCCCCCTCCTCCCAGGGTTGTTGAGAAGATAAAATGGAATAATAAATATAAAGCACTTAGCACAGTATCTGGCACCTAGTAAGATAAGGAACTGAGGCAAATCAGATTACGTGACTTTCCCAGGGTCACACAGCTAATAAGTGTCTGAGGCCAGATTTGAACTCAGGATGATGATTCCAAGTCAGTGCTCTATCCACTGCACCACCTAGCTGCCCCCAACAACAACAAATGTTAGCTATTATTATTAGCTACTAAGAAGAAAGGTTTTTACTTTACCTGGTCAATTGAGAGACTGGATGTACTCTTGAGGCTTTGGGGCAGATTTAGTTACTTATGGATAGGAGCCCAGATCAGATCTAGTAAACCTGGGGGTGTTCAAGGCAAGGATATATTGTGCTGGGGGGTGGGAAGGAAACTATTGTCCCTAAAGTCAAAGGACCTGGGTTCATATCACTTCTATTGACACTTAGCACCTACGTGACTTTGGGCAAGTCACTTAAATCTGCTTGGATTTCAGATAACTCAATTTTAACATGAGAGCACTGAAGTGGATAAACTCTAAAGTCCCTTCCAGCTCAAGATGGATGTTTCTATGTACATTCCTTGGTGTTTCCCTTACGTAGGTATGTTACCCTCTCGCCTTCCTGTGGGCTTCCTTGTTAGAGGGTATTAGGCAGGAACGATGTGTAGGCGGCGTTTTTCCATTTCTCAGCATCTGTGATGAGGCTATTTAGATATAATTCACTGCTGTATTGCTGTTAGGGTGTACAATCTAATCAGTGAAGCCTTGGAACAACTCCCTTGTCACCGTCAAGGTGTGTTTGAGACCAAAATTGAACCCCGATATCTACCATCCTCTGGATCTGACAAGTTCATCAATGGCAGCTAGGTGTAAGGTGGTAAGAGTGCTGGACTGGAGTCTGAAAGACTCGACTTTAAATCTGATCTCGGATACTTACTAGTTGTGTGACCCTGGCCAAGTCACAGTTTACCTCAGTTTCCTCATCTGTAAAATGACAACTGCATCTACATCCGAGGGTTGTTGTGAGGATAAAATGAGGTATTTGAAAATTGCTTTACAAATATTAAAATGTTATGTAACTGCCAGCAATGATGATGACAATGATGTTGATGAAGACAGTGACAAAAAACTTAGTTATGTTTTCTCAGACATATTAAACCCTGCATCCACTATATAACAAATGAGAAGGTAAGCTTAGAAATTATTAAAGACCCATTAAGGAGTAGTAGAGTGGCGTTTTTTTTTAACCTATGACCTCTACTCTAGTGCAACATTTTTAGCTGATGCACCCTTTGAGCAAACTATCATCAGGGAAGCAATTCCTACAGAAAAGAGGCCAGTCATCTCTACCGATGACCAATTGCCACCTAGGCAAGGCAACCTAGCTGAAGCAGTAACGCATCCTAAGGAAGAGAAAGGATATGTTCCTTTTTTTTTTTTTTAAGTATATTCCAGACAAGTCAAACCACCTTCACTACCTCCACAACCACATACCCTCAGATCCTTGTGGAGGGCGCCCAGGAATCTGAACTTAAAGAGTCTTGAGAACAGCAATACCCACTAAACCACCAGACCTTATTCCAACTTGGTCCCATAGCTATTAGTGAAGGGAGCAATCACTGTGGAGAAGGAGCTGATTTTCCTCACCAATTACCAACAACAACTATCACCAAAGGGCAGGTAAGCCTAAGGCCCTGGGAATGGCAGCAACTCCCAAATCACTGGTCTTGCATCCAGCTCAGCCTTCATAAACTATTTAGCAAAGGGTTAAAGGAGTATCCTGCATGGAAAACAACCACTATTAGAAGCTATTCTCACATCAAGGACTATGCAAGTATTAAATTAGGGCTTGAATTTTTTCCCCTAGAAAAAACAATAAGAGCAAATGTTATATATTTCCTAAACAATTCTTTATTTGTGTAACATAAAGATATTTAAATATTATAAAATTGCCTATAATTTCACTAATAAACTGTTAGCTTTGTCACTGGACCTTGCAAAGCATACATAACACTCCATGGAAAACATACAGTGAGAAATGAGACATTCTTAAGACAGTGTGACTCAAAATGATGAAAAAGCTTGTTTCAGCAAATTGTCCTTAATTTTTCCATACAATGCTACAGCTGGACTCTAGATCTAAACCCTCTTCCCATTCTGGAATTCTATACTTCTATGAAATATGGTATGAAATGGTTAAAGATGATGATGAGTAAAACTGCATCCATAAAATCGAAGTAGAACACCTGGCCAAGGGAGACATCAGTTTGATTCATGACCTAATTCAAACTGGCAAAGGGTAAAGATTGGCCATTTCTGCAACCATGTCAATATTAATGTTGGTATGATGGCCTCCCTGTAGCTCCTTTCCAGTCAGATGACCCAAAGAATTTAAATACTCCCTGGCCAATTTCTTAGGTAATTGCTGTCTATCAGGTCATTAATTTAAGAACTTTAATTTACTGGTTTCTACACCAGTAGTCTATATGTTTTCCCCTGTCATTTCTATGAAGACATGAAATGCTGAGTGGGCAAAGCCATGCCACCATATTGGCTTTCACTGGTTTCCACACCAAGAAGTCTTTGGGAAAAAAATAGCTACCAAGCAACAACTGAGACTGCTTTCAGTTTGACACTGAAACACTTATGGTTACAGTTCTTTTCTCATCTCCAGATTATGAGTTCAGAAATTCTGATCTGTAAAATTGGAAACTCACTTAGGACCCTTTTTCCATTTCCAGTTAACCTTTCTACTTTTCTGTGAATTTCTCTATTCACAGTTCAAATCCAACTTTCAACCTAAGCTATGTCTTTGAGGATATAGTATTTTGTTGCTTAAGCTACATTTTTACAGGGAAGGCCTTGCATTTCCTCAACATTTTGTTGACTGACTAGTCACAATGACAATTCAGTTGGTTTATTCTGTTTTAATCTTAAAAAATAGTGAGAAACTTACAATTGGGTGCCTTGGTGTCTGGCAGTACAGAAATATTATTTTACCAAACATCCCCCAAAATTCAGCAACTGAATAAATTATGTTTTTCAAGGGAAAAAATACACAGCCACCCACAAAACACCCTAAATCTTCCCATGCATAATCAATAGTGGAAATCAGGAAATATAATAGAGTTCATGAATGCTTAATCTGCATGTTAATGGAAAGGAATACTAAACAAGATGAAAAGATATAAGCAAGCTAGGGGCCATTCAAATCTGGAGAAGTGTTTCACTAGATAAAAAGCCTAAGATTTTGGTCTTAAAATGAGTTATAATACATCCTGCCCACTGCCTTTTGCACTGAATGTGTCTTATGGGGTTCAATTAACATGAGTCATTGTACAGCTTTCATGAATCTTTTTTCCATCATGGTAAACAGGACCAAAAACAAAACAAAATAAAACCCAACACATTTGCATGAAGGAGTTTTATTTTCCTTCTGATAAGGCAATCGGACCCAATAACAGCTTTTGCAAGAGAAGGAGGGAAACCATCTTTTTCTTTTTTCTTCCTTTCTGTTTTAAATCAGAAGTTTGGAATTGGAATCAGCTTGCTACAGTAGTCTTAAATCTCAAATCTATTTGTTAAAGGGGTGAAAGAGTTTTTATTGGTGGGAAAAGGAGTAGTAAATGGTTTATACGTTGTGTCGGTTTCATTCCAGCAGTTCCTTCAATTGACTTCAACAGATTTGTAAGCTAAAAAACAAAACAAAACAGTGAGAGATATATTTATGTTTAACAGTTAAGACTGATGGATATTCAATATTTAATTTAATATTTAATTCAGCATTTAATATCATCTGTCCTTTAGTGTCTTTGCAAATGAGGACTTGGATGAAAATTCCTCTCCTTTCTCTTGGTAGATTATTTCAGTCCTTGCCCTTATTGAAACAAGAATTAGTGACATGAGATTAACTCCCTTTTAGTGGTCAAAAGGTCTCTACTAAGATCTTAAAACTGTACCCTGAAGACACAAGTACTGAGACATTTTTTTGTGCTAAAAGGCTAGTGTTAATCCATTTCCATGCCTTCCTTAACCCCTACAGGGATACCACAATTATTAGCATCTTGCCTCTGAGCTTAAAGTTAATAAAATTACTCTGCCAGCTAGACTCTCCAATAAAGTCATTAAAGCCTCAGGGGAAAAAAAAACTGCTTTAGTAATCTACCTGCAAGCTTGCTGCAGCTATTTATTCGATTCTCCCACCCACCTCCAAAAAAATACAATATTTCCACAAAACAAAATGTGGTCACCTCCACGTATGATCCAAGGGACACTTATTTTTCCATAAGTGAGGTGGATCACTACTTAATAACCAGCTTCGAAACAAAACAAAACTGTATTCTTCTAAAAGGCTCCCTTGCCCCAGGGACACTCCAGAAGAATAATGACAGAGGGGGAAAGGGCTTAAATATTCCATTATAACCAGCCAAAAATACTGTGATAGCACCACTTGTTTATTGCCTATAGCATGAAAAAGGAGAGAAAGCAGACACAAAATGAAATACCTCAAATCTGTTCAAACTTTTCAACATAACCCAGAAGGAGACATTAGAGGGAAAAATATCCATGACCCTTATTTAATCAGTGAAAAGCTTCAAACACCAATACCAGAAGTCTCCAAAAGACCTTCTTTTCATAAACAGGGAAGTCAGACAATGACGAGGGTGACAGGCTAATGTCATAATAAAGCTATCATACAAATGGAAACAAAAAAGGAAAAACTAAAAGACAGAGATTCTGCCATTATCTGATTAGCAGAAGTCACTAGAGTTCATCAGAAGATTGGTATCAGATGATAGCTAATATCTACAATAGTGATGGGGAAGAGGAAAAAAAACACCACTACCAAGGAATGGAATATAAACATCTGTTAAACACCTCTTCAAAGCAGCTAGGTGGCTGAGACAGAAGGTCTCAGTTCAAATTCACCTTCATATACTTACTAGCTGTGTGACCCTGGGCAAGTCACTTAACCATATTTGCCTCAGTTTCTTCATCCGTAACAGATGAACTAGAGAAGGAAATGGCAAACCACTCCAGTATCTTTGCAAAAAAAATTAAAAATGGGATCACACAGATTTGGACATGACTGAAAAACTGAAAAATAACTGAACTACGACAGAGATCACAGATCTAGAGTTGGAAGGGCTCTCAGAAGCCATCTAAGTCCACCTGCCAAGAACATACATGTAGTGAATCTTAGAGGTGGAACTTGACCTCTCCTCTGATTCCAAAGTCTGTCCCTAGTGCCACGCTGCAAATATCTTTGGTTTGCACAGTTGCAACCAATGCAAATCACAACTTTGCCATACCTTAGTAGACAGTTAATGAATTGCTATAGCCAAAAAAACATTTTTTTTACTCCTCACTTGGTCATAGGATCATAATTTTAAAGCTGGAATCGAAGCCACCTAGTTCAATCTCTTCATTTAAAAAATGAGGAAACTAAAGTGGTCAACCTTGTTAGAGAATCACCGATTCAGAATTGAGAGGAACCTCAGAAGTTATTAAGTTCAATCCCTTTATTTTTCATTAGGGGAAGTGTAAGGTCTTAAGTGACTGAGGCAAAATTCCAATCCTCTGACCCCAGATCTAACACTTATTCCACTGTAGCAGTCGCCACAATCTTTTTAAGATTTACATCGTTTGGTTTTCAAATAAAATACTTATAATCGTTTTCTAAGTCTGTACTTAAGTACTTCCCATTCTGGTTGGTTGGTTGGTTATTGTCCTTCTTACTCAAAGAGAACCAAAATGACCTCATGTCAGGGTCATCACACCATGTGTCTGATTGTGGCTCAGACCAATACAAATTGGGAAAGCTCTAGCACAGGTCAGGCACAAATAGCCTGTATGAACATTTGGAATGGAGATGTCTCTAAATTTACAGAGATGGCTCTTCCATTGGCATAGGCTTCAAGAACTTATGGTAATACCCTCATGTGACACCATAAATTATCTAGTGAGCTAAACTGATAGCTTTAGGAGTCTCTATCAATAATAATCAAAATTATTCAAGGGACCATTTGAGAGAGGTGATGGACTTAATTTGTAGGTTAAATTGAGTCAGGAAATCACATTTTCAGACCCAACTAATGTAGGGATTTGTTTTGCTTGCATATTTTTTTTACAGGAGCTTTGTTTTACTTTTTTTTTTCAGTAGGAAAGGGAGAAGCAGATAGGAAGACAAGTAAGCAAGAAAGGTCACTGAGACATCGATTTAAAAAATGCAGAGAAAATAAGAAAGGCCAGAAAAAAAGCTGAAGTAGAAGGCCAGTTTTGAAAGTGAGAGGGAGGTGGAGAGAGAGGAAAAGGGGACAAGGAAAGGGAGAGGGAGGGGGGGGGAGAGAGAGAGAGAGAGGAGGAAAGGAAGGAACAAAGAGAAAGAGGAAAGAAAGAAAGAAGCTGTATATACAGTTTCATATAAAATCCCACTTTATTTTGTGTAGCAGGTCAGTTTTGAAAGTGAGAGGGAGGGGGAAGAGAGAGGGGGGAGGGAGGGGGAGAGGGGGAGGGAGGGAGAAGGAGAGAGAGAGAAAAGGGAAGGAGGGAAGGAAGGAAGGAAGGAAGGAAGGGGAGGGAGGGAGGGAGGGAGGAAGGAAGGAAGGAAGGAAGGAAGGAAGGAAGGAAGGAAGGAAGGAAGGAAGGAAGGAAGGAAGGAAGGAAGGAAGGAAGGAAGGAAGGAAGGAAGGAAGGGAAAGAAGAAAAGAAAGAAAGAAAGAAGCTGTATATACAGTTTCATTACAGTTTCATATAAAATCCCCATTATTTTGTGTTAGTAAAATTCAGGACAAAAATAAACTAATAAAAATTAATCAAGAGATATGATAGAAATATTGGGGTTTCTTTGCAAAGTTCTCCCTGGATACAAAAGATTAAAGAAGAAAAATAAAGGGAAGGCAATCATTAGGAAGTCTCCTCCCCAAAGAGTAAACCTATAGGCAATTCTAAAGAACAAATATTTGAAAGCATTTTCCTTCATCTGTCCCTTATCCAGCACCTACTAAGCACCAGACATTGTGTTACATGCCAAAGATATAAAGAAAGGCAAAAACATTCCCTGTCCTCAAGAAGCAAACAGTCTAACGGCGGAGACAATATATAAATGGCTACCAACATACAAGACATAGAGATAATTACAGAAGGAATGTAGTAATATTAAGAGAGATTAGGGAAAACTGTAATTTGAAAAAAAGCCAGGGAAGTCAGCAGGCAAAAAATAAGGAAGGAGAGAACTGAAGGGACGGGAGAATCACTGAAAATGAATAGAATTGGGAGATGCTCTGTTCCAGGAATAGCAAGGAAGCCAGTATCACTGGATCACAGAGTATGTGTAGGGCAGTAAGGTACTTGGAAAGGTAGGAAGGTACTGGGTTATGAAGGGCTTTATTAAATGCCAAACAAAGGGAATATTTGATCTAGGAGTCACTGGATTTTATTGAATAAAGACCTATATTTTACGATGATTACTTGAATACCTGAGCAGAGAATGAACTGGAGTTGGAAGAGACCAGAGAAAGGGAGATGAGGTTATTATTGTATAGTCTAGATATGAGGTGATAAGGGCCTGCACCAGGGTTGTGACAGTGTTATTAGAGAGAAGGGGGCAGGGAGGGCCATGTATATAGAAAAGATGTTGTGAATGTAAAATCCGTAGGACTTGGCAATAGCTTACATGTGGAGAGTGGAAGAAAGTGAGGCGTCAAGGATGACACCTAGATCTTAAACCTGGGTGACTAGAAGGATGGTGGTGCCCACAGCAGTACCCTCACTGGCCCTGGCAGTTTAAGGTACTACAGGACTGAGAAACCACGGAGGGAATATAACCTCAAGCAGAGGCTCACCATAAGTTTTACACTGAATTCAAAAGGAGAAGAGACAGAGAATTTCATCTTACCTGCTTGGGTCCCTTCTGTTAGGAGGAATCACAAAGGAATCTCAATTTGCTTCTATTTCAGAAATCTTTCTTTCTGGAAAGCTGTCATCGCTAAGATCACTGTAGCTGTCACTGAACAGAAAGAATAAGTGATTTGAAACCATTCTAATTAAACCCCCAAAGATTTCCACTACCTAATCTCAAAAGCTAACATGACCAGCTATGATATACTTGGTTATGATGGTTTCTCATAATGATCAGCCTACAATGTATAAAGACCTAGATTTTGCTAAAAAAAAACAAAAACAAAAACAAAAAAAAAATAACAACCTTGCTCTTGTCTTAAACTGGAAGTCATTAATTTAACATATTTGCACTATTTTAACTTAAATTTCATATTTTAATAATTTTACTTTATTTTAATGTGTATTATATTAATATATTTTATTAACACAAATAATATATTAACTATATTACATAATATATTTAGAGTTAATATATTAATATACTTTAACAATTTAAAAACCCTATCATCGTGCTTCTAAAGCCCCCACACATACCTTCTGTTATTTACTAAAGCAGTAATTTTTTAAATTGAGAAGTGCTTTCTTTTTAAAATTTAAAAAATTTCAAGTAACATTTATTTTATTAATCTTTCCTTCCTATCCTCTAACTCTGTCCCACATTGAAGAAAACAAAATAACAAAAAATAGTCCTCCATATCTCTATATATGGCTGCATAGTCTCGCAAAACAAATTCCTACATTCACATTTCCAAAAATGTACGTCTCTTGTTGCATTTTAAGTTCATCACCCCTCCATCAGGAGCTAAGAGGGTCGTTTCATCTTCATTCCTATTGACCCTTGGCCTATCACTTTCCCAATCATAGTTCTAAAGTCTTTCAAACTTGCATTTCTCTGTAATGTTGTTATCACTATATAAACTGTTCTCCTAGTTCTGCTCACTTGGCTCTGCACCAGTTCGTAAAGGTTTTCCCAGTTTCCTCTGAAACTGTCCGTTTCATCATTTTTTATGGCTCAGTAGCAAGTATTTCAATTATGAACTCTATTCCCTTTAGTAATGCTAACATCCTATATTTCTTTGAAATTTGATTATGGCATTTGTTTCATTTTCTAAAGAAAGAGCCCTTGAACTTGCTCATATCCCTGACAGAAATGTGTTAGTCTGGATTGCTAACTGAGATCAAGATGTTGGAGCAGCAGCCAGAATCAATGGTGTAATGAGACTTCTTTCAATTCATGGCAATTGCTTACAACTTCTACTCTTTCAACCTCCCTTTCACAGTCTTGGTTCATTAAGTCCTAGAAACTCCAAGTAAGGTACTGATTCTAATTAGCAGGGAAGCTGCTAATATTATTAGAAGTAACTAATATTATGGCTGAGATTAGGGTGGGGGAGAAGGGAAGAAGAATCTTTTGATGCACCTGCTTAGAGATGCCATATTCTGACCTAACATCTCTAGTTTTCTTGAAGATTCAGCTCAAATGCTACTTTCTACTGGAAGCCTTTACTGTTTTCCTGATAACCCCAGCTGTTAATGCTCTCCCAACTTCTACTCTGCACATAACTTTATATTGACTTATTTGTATTAACCTGTACATGTTCCTTCCTCACCCCATCCAACAGAATGTAATCTCCAAGATTTGCCTTTGCATCCCTAGCACTTAGCACAGCCATAAAATCAATAAATGTGTGTTGAACACTGAATGAACAAATGAATGAGATGAATTGATCACCTGTAGTTCTGAACCCTGCAGCAGATTCCTTGATGACATTTGAAAAGAGCAAAGGCTACCCAGCTCCTATTTGGAAACTGTGGGTACTACTACCACTATGGGCGGAGGGGGCGGAGGGGAAGGACACTAAACTTACTTGGAAGATTCATCAATGAAATTAATGTTTGTTGATCTGGAATTATTGGAAAAGAAAATACTTAAGAATAAATCCAAAATAGGTATAGAAAACTCAACATATCAAAAAGAAAACTTACTGTCTTTCCACCCAAACCCAAGCCTCTTCTAAACTTCCCTATGACCATCAAGGTCACCACCATCCTCCTGTTGCAGTTTTAGGGGTACAGGGACCCCAAAACACCAAGGTTTACAGCAGAGTTGTCTGGAAAGAATTCACAGACTCAAGCAGTCTTCCAGTCAAGTGGCAAAAAGTTTATCGTAGCTCTACACAGCAGGCAGTGCTCTTCAGGGAACTCAAAATCTAATGGGGGTGATGCTAATGCTTATATAGAAAAAGTTCAGCGAGTGGTGTGCCACGTATGCCAACCAGGGGGTGAACATACAGATTCTGTACCTTGGGCACAAGGCATCATTCACTACTGGCCAGGGTGGAGGGGCGGGGTGTGCTTGTAAGGGGTGTGTTTTTGGTCTGCTACCTCTGTGACAATACAGCTTCAGGAACTGACATCTATAGTTTGACCTCTGGATATGATAATTCTACTGGTACAAGATACAAGCGAATACGAGGGAAATTCTATATAGGTCATTTCGTTCTTGTAACAGGGAGAGATAATTTGCCTCACTGGGGCCCACTCATGAGTTATTGCCAGAGATAGGGACTTTGAACTAGAAAGAGATATGGTTTTAGGGCCAGGGTCTGACCATAAGCACCCCATAACTTCCATTAACCTAGGTATAAAACCTCAGTTTTATCCTTGACTCCTCAGTCTCACTAACCCCACATATCCAATAATTTGCTAAATCTCATGTTATCACTTCTATATCCACAATGCTTCTCCATCATCCCTTCCTCTTCACTTAGCTAGTTCAATAACCAATATACAACCAACATTGTATTCATGCCCCATATATTTATATGTATACATGATGTGTTCTAATGGGAAACACTTATGTTCGTATTCTTAACTCTTAGTGTGATGCCTGGTTGAGAGACTCCAATCAAAAACCTTCAAGAAGAGGAAAGTCACTGTGATCCAGTGACACTGGCCTCTTTGCTATTCCAAAGTATTTTCACTGATCATTCCCCATGCATGGAATGTTCTTCCACCCATCTCCCCCCTGGCTTTTCTAGCTGACTTCAAGTCCCAACTAAAATCAAACTTTGTTCAAAAATGCCTTCCCACATCCCCTGTATTCTTAGTGCCTTCCTTCTGAGATTGTCCCAATTTATCCCAACTATGACTTGTTTGTATATAATTGTTTATATAGTATCTCTTTCATCAGTTTATATCACCTTGAGAGCAAGCAAGGTCTTTCTTTGTGTCCACAGCAATCAGAACAGTGCCTGGCCCCACAGCAGGTGCTTAATAAACACGAATTAGTTAACCCATTTAACTTCTGGACATCTTTAATTGTTAAGAGAATTTTCCTTGGAACAATTTAAAATCTTTTTTGTTTTGTTTTTTTGCAGCTTTTGCTCGTTTATCTGGGAATAAGGATTATAAATTTAATCCTTCTATGTGACAGTCCAGCAGATGTTTAGAGTCAGTTATTTGCTCTTTCTAAATCTATTGTCATTTGTGTAAATGTCTTATCGCCCTTACTAGCCTATAAGTTACCTGAAGGCAGGGACCATGTTGTTTTTCATCTTGCCTTACAGCAACAACAGAAACAGCAGTGTCATACCAATGCCTCATATTTACAATGTGTTTTAAGGCTTTTATATATATATATTTATTTTTATATACATTTAATATACATTATTTCAGGTGATCTTTACAAGTCATTTAGAGTAAGGGTTGAGACTCAGGAGGTTAAGAAATTCATCCATGGCCATACAACTATGGTCTGAAGTAGGATTGGAACCCAAGTCTCAAGGAAAGCAAACTCAGCACTCTGTAAATTAAGCCAGAATATACATCAGTAAGTATTTGCTGAGTTTAATCCCTGAGGAGATCTGAACCAGCCAGCTATTTCACTGGTGTATGCCAAAGATTTCTAAGTGAGAAAACTTACTTTATCAAAGAAGATCAGTACCCTTTCAGCAACTAACAGTCTCAGAGAGTCACCTTGGGCACTGAGAAGGTAAAGAACCTCCCACATAGAGACAAAAAGTTGAGACTTGAACTCAGCCCTTCCTAACTCTAAGGATGCCTCTCAACGTCTTCATGCTGTGTTCTAAACACTCCAGGTGATAGAAACATCACTCCCATAAGACAAACACAATTCCTACTGTTCTGCTAAAAAAAACCGTGCCAGGAAAAGATTTTTGTACCTGGCTCAGTAATAGGAACCCTATCCCATAAGAGAGAACTTTTCACCAGGAAGCAAAGTAATACAGACTAGCAACTGGGAGAAAGAGTCAGAGGCTAAATATCCCAAATGGAATGGGTCTCTGGTGTATATGCTTTCGTTATAAGGTAAAAACATGGCTGCATGTCAACTCAGTACTTAACCCAGAGCAAGTATCTCCCATACATGCACATGCTTTAGAAAAAAAGCAGAATGACCACAGAAAAGATATGGTGTTCTTTCTCCATTTCTTCTCTGAAGGCAAAGCCTAAGCCACCTATAGCAGCACAAAGGAATATTTACAGCCTGTGGAATATTTGCAATGTTCATTTAAGTAAGGCAATTCTACAAATGGAAGGCAGGGTTAGTTTATGACTATCAAATTCAGCTAATAAAATCCTAAGGGTTGTGTGATGGAGGCAAAATGTCAGAATAATATGGGAAAATATTTATCTTTATCAAAAGGGCAGGAAATGGCATAAGGCTGAAGAATTACAACAGTAGCATTTCATAAAACATTTTTGTGCTGCCTGATGGTGGCGATTAGACCGTTACCGACTGGTTGACTGAAGAAACGGATGGTCTTAGGCTTATACATAGGTGACAAAAGCATTCATTAGAATTCCCAGGATGCACCAACCCTCCTGTTACCACACCGCATATCAAAGCACTGTTAATGTGAATAAGCATGTTTACAGCTTGCTACCATGCACATAAAAGTTTCCTCCAAAGCATTATTATTGCTGTACTTACTTCTTTCTGAATGTGCCCCTGGAAGCCATAAAATATAGAAGCAATGAAATAACAGCTTAGTATGCTCTAAAAGAGTTTTGTACTTAATCGAAAAAAGCAGGATACAGTCAAGGGCAATTATTAAATGTAAAACATTCAATGTTATGATTTATTCCCTTCCTCTGCTAGTAACCATGTGCAAACAATGCCAAGAAATTTGTTTGGGGAAGAGGGAAATATTTTAACCTATACTGGTACAACAAAACTCTTTTCTTTCTAAATACAACATTAGTGTTAGTTACTTAACATTACAACCAAAAGCTGTGTATGTCTACTTAATTTTTATCAAGTTATAAGGACTGTCTGTGACTTGTTAGCATGGAGAATTCCCAGATGAGGAAATGCCCTTTATCAGCTGGTCAGCGCTGTTTCTGCAATTTACAATCTTGTCTTGTTCAGCCTTCATTCTCAAAGAAGGCAAATAACATCACAAGGTGATGTCTTGACTTTCATGTAAATTGGATTTACATGAAGCAGAACTGTACAAAGTGATCAGCCTCACTCTCTCCTCCAGAGTTATCGAAGGTAATACGTCAAGATGACAGACAACGGCCTGGGTAGTGGGTATTATAACCTTGGAAAGTTGCCTGTAGTACTGAGAGGTAAAGCCCATGGCACACTGCCAGCATGAGTTATAAGATGAGAAGTGAAACCAGACCTTTGATGCTGGATTTTATCCACTGTTTTTGAGGCAATTGGGGTTAAGTGACTTGCCCAGGGTCACACTGCTAGGAAGTGTCTGCGACCACATTTGAACTCGGATTTTCCTGATTCCAGGCTCAGTGCTCGATCCACTGTGTCACCTCCCCTGGTTTCTATCCATAATTACAAGGGATTCTCAATTTTAAACAAAGCCCAATAAAATTACTTAGGTCTTTGTCTATTGCCAGAAAGGTACTGTTAAATCAATATATCAATTAACACTCCAATTTTGCTAATAACATAACAACTCAAACAATGAAACAATTATTCCTTAGGTCAAACCACAACAAACCTTAAAGGTGGCCCAGGGACAAGTAGCATAATAACAGTAATCCCTTGGGAATTATGGACAATTAATTCCATAGAAGGCAAACACTTCCAGACTTGAGAGAATGTTAGGGACTGCTGAATAATGCAGATAGACTAGAATCTATTGCCATTAACATCACATACTTACTCTCCCTGTTGGCCTTCTGGTCATGGAAGAATAGAGGAGAACCATTCATATTTTCTACGCCTCATTCTAGTCCCAAACTAAAATAGGCGTAATTCTGACATTCCTGTGAATGAAGGGAATACTTATCCTTGCAGGCAATCCAGGACAGGGAGAGCTGCTATCTCAGAACATTTCTTTTTCAGCTCAATCAGCCTCTAGATACGTATATCCCAGTTCTGTTCTCAAGTGCAGCACTCTTTGTTCTTTGAGGATGTGCCAAGGTGTGGCCAAAATAAAATCACGATTTCAATGAAAATTCCCATCAGTATTCTAAGTTGCTGATGAAAAGGGAAGAAAAACTGCTAGGACTGATTCTCTCCAATTTCATTATTGGCTCCATCATGAACAGATTTAATAATAGACTTAATAATATATTATGTTACATGGCATCATACTCAACCATTAATGAGCTCAAGGGATGTGCTGTAAGTGGTTTTGAAATGAATATAAAAGCCGATGGCAAAAAACCCTCAGTTCTCAGATGAGGTACGGAAGTATTTCTCTGAACAGCAGCACTGGGTTAAATGTGAAGAATGCTATACAGAGAAAATATAAATATTGTACGTACACACTGGAATCCTTAAAGTAGACTTTGCATAACATATTTAGGATTTTAAAGGTAATGAAGTCCAAGCCTCAGTACTCCCCCTCATTTTACCCATAGCATAGAAAAATTAAGTGACTTGCCCAGAATCACAAAACTAGTAAATATCTGAAGCAAGATTTGAAAATCAAGTCTTCCTAACTCCAAGTCCCTATCCACTAATAATATGTTGCCTTTCTTATTGTGCTAAGTCTTTGGAATCATAGTTGGAAGGGACATTAGGGGGTCATCTAACCTAATCACATTATTAACTGAGGCCCAGAGAGGTGAATTCACACACAGGTACACAGCGGCAGAGTCAGGATTCTAATCAGAGTTTTTTGAATCTAAATCCAGTGATCTTTCAAGTTGCCTCCCCAAAGAAATACTTTTTCTTTCTCTTTTTTTTTTAGTTTACAACGTTCACTTTTATAAGATTTTGAGTTCCAACTTTTCTTTCTCCCCCTCCCCCTGCTCAAGATAGCACTCAATCTGATACAGGCTATACATGTACAATCATATTAAACTGAAATATATTTTCTTTAGTAAACACTTAACATAATTTAACTTTAATTACTGCTGGTTAATACTCTTCTAGATAATTTTATTTCTAGACCACAATGTATCTAGGAGCATTTTAAAAGAGGTTAACTGACTTGGAAGTCCGTCCTCTATTCAGATGAATAGTAAGTCCCAGAAAGCAGTTCCACCTACATTTTACTTAGTTTCCGGTTCTGCCTTACCTAGAAGCTTGAAAACAAATATTAAAGGAGAAGCTATTTGAAAAGAAGCTAAGTAGGAACAGTCATACTAGCATGATGATCAAATGTGATTGACTTAACTGTACTTTATGATGAAAAATGCTATCCACCTCCAAAAAATTGATGGAGTCTGAATGCAGATCAAAGCATACTTTTTAATTTTATTTTTCTTGTTTTTTTTTTCTTTTGGTCTGTGTTTTCTTTCACAATATGACTAACATGGAAATATGTCTTGCATGACTGCACATGCATAATCTATATCAAACTTCTTGCCTTCAAGGAAGAGGGAGAAGAAGGAAAAGCAAGGATCTGGAACTCAAAATGTTTCTTTAAAAAGTTAAAATTTTTACTACATGACTTGAAAAAAATATAAAAACAATTTTCACCTTGAAAAGAAAAGAAGCTAAATAAAGCTAATGGCCTTGTCAACTAGCCATAAAGGAAGCAGAAAGTTTTTTTTGTAAAATTTTTACTACATGTACTTGAAAAAATATAAAAACAATTTTCACCTTGAAAAGAAAAGAAGCTAAATAAAGCTAATGACCTTGTCAATTAGTCATAAAGGAAGCAGAAAGTTTTTTTTAAAGGGCATATGGGAATTACTTGTTCTTTCTAAGCCAGGAAACAACAAACATATAATTTAGAAGTGCAAAAAAAAGGCCACGAACACCAGAGACAGCAAGAAGGAAATGGAGGCACTTAGCCCACCAACCCCCAAAAACTTCCATCAGAAATTAGAAGCTGTAGCATAGGACAAAGAGTGATAGAGTGAGGGCTTGAAATCCTGAGACACTTGTTAAATATAGAAGGGAAGCAAGAATGGAAGGCTTGAATTGAAAAATATGAAGACTCTTCTTTAATGGACTTCTGTACTTAAGGCTTTCTCCTTTAGATCGAGCAACTTATAAAATTCTTATAGAAGTGGGGAAAACGGATGTTATAAGGCAAACCTAGAGCCATAATGGTTTGGGAATAAAAGGATGCTGTTGAGAGCATATGGTAACAAATGCTAGGTGGAGACATAGAATCAAGACATCAGTGTAGATTATAAAATCTACAACTAGAATACCAAATAAATATCTCTTTGTAGTTCTATTTTATATTGAGGAAAAAAAAGTGTTTCCCAAACAGAGCTGATCTAGGAAAGGCTAGCTGAAGACCAAAGTTCTCTCCTCCTTAGTGGAAAAGGCTGCTATGAAAATGACTGCAGAGTTGACTCCACTTTACTCCCACTTAACTGGCATTAATACTATAATGATATGTGATTCATTCCATTGGTTATAATTCTTCCTTACAACATAACTAATATAATAATTTGTTTATTATGAATGTATATGTAGAGCCTATATCAGGTTGATATCGTCTTGAGAAGGGGGAAGAATAGAGAGGGGGAGAAAATTTAAAAGTCAAAAGCTTGTGGAACTCAATATTCTAAACTAAAAATAAATAAGATTTAGTAAAAATAATAGAATTATAATGATAATAACTACCGTTTACATAGTACTTTAAGGTTTGCAAAGCACTTTCCAAATAGGATTTCATTTTTATTCTCTCAACAACCATGAGGAAGTAGAACTATTATTATCCTTATTTCACGGAAGAGAAAATTGAGGAAAGATGAGGAGAAGTGACTTGACCAGGAGTCTGTAGGTGTCTTGCGACAGGGATTTGAATTTGGGTCTTCCTGCACCAGGCCCAGTGTGCCACTCAACTGCCTAAGAAACAGAAGCGCTATCTTTAGAGATAGCATTATCGCTCTGCCAACAGACAGCCAAATTTGTAAACAATGTAGAACCAGGCTAGATAATCAGATCATTCATTGCCTTAAATGAATATACTCTCAGCTCTCAAATGGCTCTGTCATTCTCAGTGATTCAGGAACCTCTTCTAACAATCGTGATGATAATCAATACATTCCTTTAGAACCTGTGTGATTTCCATCCATGTTCTCCCAAAGCTTTGCCACAGGAGGCCAGCTTAACATGCTACAAGTCCTCCTTGCTTCTCCCTACATTGAGAAGATAACATGAAGCTCTCTGGCTGTCTACCTGTCATTCCCTCCTCTTACCACATGACTATTCCATCTTCCCTTTCAATTACACAATTTCTCAAAGACATCCTTTGCCCATGCTCTATTGAGTTCTAAAGTCCTGAGCATTTGTCTTAGCCTATTGTCTTTTGTGGGTTATTCGCCTTTAGTTCTTAGGCCTCATTTTGTAGGTCCCCTTTGAAAATGAAAGATAAACAGCAAAAACCAGAAAAATGATTGTCTTAGAAAAATGGTAATCCAAGACAATTCCAAAGGTGATCCAGAGAAAGAACAGTTGGAGCCTGAATGTAGATCAAAACATGTTATTTTCACTTTTTCATTTTTTCAAGGTTTTTATCTTTTGGTCTCTTCTTTCACATCATGCCTAATATAGAAATATTTTACAGGTTTGCATATATATAAGCTATATCAAATTGCTTACCATCTTAGGGAGGGAGGGGGAAAATCTGGAACTCAAAATTTTAAAATGAATGTTAAAACTTGATTTTTACATGTAATTATAAAAATAAAATACTATACAAATCATTATACAATAAAAACATAAAACAAAATCCTAAAAAAAGAAAAGAATAATATGGCTTTATTTTCATAGGAAACTTGGAATCAGTAAAATCTAAAAGCAATACAGTCCCCTTTCCCCATTCTATTCAATTCTAGGTCCAGCTCATTGTCCATCTATACTGTCTGCCCTACATATATATACTGCTGGATGAGTTCCCTAGGGTTTCTATCCAAATACATGTTGAAATGCACAGCTTTGCTTGTCCACTTAGTCTTTGCTATGTAGGTGCACAGGCCAAACTCTTTTGAATGAGTATAGATGTCTGTCAGGAGGTTTTGTGGTGTCTTGGGATTTAATTCTATTAGCACAATGTTATTTTCAAATAGGAACATCTGGAAGATCTCACCATCCACAGGGAATCCTTCCTCAACCTGTATTCTGCACTAAATCACCTCCCTCACTGTGCAGAGTACCTCTGGTCAACATACATCTTCCTCAAATGATGTTTATTATCAGTCACTGAATAGGGTTATTTCTGTTTTATCCTTCAAGTAATTGTGAATAATGCAAGCAAGAGAGACACTTGGTTGTATAAGACCCTGTAAGCTCTATCAAGAAAAACTACAATGTGGCCTTATATTCATATCTTTTTAGTTAAATGGAAGATGGTAAAGGTATGGTCCATTGTTGAATATTGTTTAGGAAAACCTGTCTGCTCCTTATTGCTGTCCTCATTAAGACAGTTAACTTTCTTACAGATTTTTGTATAAATGGAAGAGCAGCTATATACATCAGTAAATGATGTTCTCCTGACTCTTTTCTTTGGCATTATTAAGGTCTCAGATTTTTTTCCCACACTTTGGTATCTTCCCGGTCAACTGAAAATTTATCTATTTGTCCTTCAATGCCCTCACAACTGAATTTCTCCAAGATTTTTCTCCTCTACATATACTTGGTCCAATCCAGGTGCTTTTCCCATCTCTGATCTAATGCTCTTTTTTGCTTTAATACCATTTCTACCTCTCCAAAAGCACACGAGAATCTATGATGTTAGGATTAAGTATAATGGTTCAACTACTGTTGATGGAGAAAAGTTTGGTAAAATATTTTTTTGGATTTTTTGCAAATCTTTTCTATTTTTCTTGTGTTTGTAATCCTATTTTCATTTTCATCCTTGACTACCCTTGGGGTAATTTTGTATAGTTGGATATTTTGCCAAGGTTTCTTTAAATTATTTTAACTCCCACAGTTTCTCTCTGCTTTATGAGATAATACTGCTCATAACTGCCCCTCATTCTTCTTTGTAAGTATTTTGCAGAAAAGTTTATATTCAAACCCAGTGGGTTTTTTTTTTTAGCAGTAATCTTTTCTGCTTGGAAAGTAAGTCAGATGTTTGCTGACTATGATGCTTTCTGGGCTCTTTTTGGCCTCCTTATTGTGGAAATTAACTTATAATGGTTTAACTTCTGGATAAAATCATTAGTCAGTATTAGTCATTTCTGTTGTCCATTTCCCATTTTTTATTTTCAAAATGCTTTCCCACAAAATGAATGAGTTGGCTCTTGGATGATTTCTTCCCTCCTGGTTTGTTCCTTTAATCTGAGTCTCCAGAGAAAAATGGGAATTACCTCTGCCCACGACTCTTAAGAGTGATGTCATCATACCATAGGCAAGAGCTCTATGGTACAAAAACTTTCAATAATCTATTCCCATCTGCCATGCTCAGTGACACATTCTGTCCTCTTCTTCATTATAAAATAATATGAGAAATGTAAATGTGGTAATGCCATGAAGTTGTATGCAATGGTATGAACTAGTCTCTATATGAATAACTGTGTTAATGATCTCACTGCACCATCCACTCTGTGTTTGTGACAACTGATATTCCTGTAGTGCTTTGGAGCTTGGAGAAACACTTCACATACACTATCACATCTGGTCCTCACAACAACCATGTGAGGTAAATATTATGACTACCATAATTCCTATTTTACAGATGAGGAAATCGAAGCTGAAAATTAGTGACTTGCCCAAGATTATGGGTCTGAAGCATGTTTTCAACCTTAGTATTCCCCACTATGAGTTCTGTGTTCTATCCAGTTTTACCACCTAATTGTCTGAAATTATCCCTTAGAGAAGATAATAAGGCTATCTAACATTTATATAGCATTTCAAGATTTGCAAATATTATTTCATTTGATATTCACAATAATCCTGAGAAGTAGGTGCTATCTCTATTTCACAGATGAAGAAACTGAGGTAGACAGCAATTAAGTGACTTGCCTGGGCTCCTACACTAATAATTGTCTAAAGCCACATCTGGACTCGGGATTTCATGATTCCAAGTGCAATATTCTATGTACTATACCACCTAGCTTAAGGTCAATGAAAGTGGTATAAAAGATTATGATATGTATAATCTATATCAAACTGCTTGCCTTCCCAAGGATAGAGGGGAAGGAGGAAGGGAGGAAGAGGAGGAAGGAAGGAAGGGAGGGAGAGAAAGAAGGAAGGAAGGAAGGAAGGAAGGAAGGAAGGAAGGAAGGAAGGAAGGAAGGAAGGAAGGAAGGAAGGAAGGAAGGAAGGAAGGAAGAGAGAATATAGTAGGGAGAGAATATGGAACTCAAATTTTTTTTTTAAAAACAATGTTAAAAATTTTTGTTTATATGAAAAAAATTTTTTTTTGAAAAGGATCATAGTATCAAATGTCAGGATCTAGTTTCTTAATGGTCTGAAGTCTTTCCTTGACTAATTACAGTGCCTCAGTTCGTCAACCATATGCAGCACAAGTGGAAAAAAAAATCAAGTGCCTAAAAATATTAGCCTAAGATTATCTTACAGGGATTTATTATACCTTTAGAATAGCCCCACCTAACTGGCTTTGAACTAACTAAAATGAATCTTCTAAATTGCAGTCATTTTGTAGATAAATGAAGAGTTGGGCATTCAGATAATCAGCTTCCTACCTCCAAGACATTCTTCTGTCTAAAAACTTTTCAGGAACTGAGCAACAAGATTTTCTTCAGGAAGAATTCAGTGCCTCCAAGGCTCAGATGTATTTAGCTAAAGTTACTGGCTTCCCCTGTTCACAGCTTAAAGATTTCAAACTGTGCACATCCCTAAATAGAGAATCACCAGATCTCCATTGTAGGGAAGTCATTCATCTCAGGGTTTCAGGTGGAGTCACAGATTGTGATACTGTTTATTAGAAACTTGGGCTCTAATTAAACTTGGCCCAGCAGAAAGGATGAGAAAACAGAACTCTCTCTTTTCACTGCAGAGGTGGAAGACTAAGGGGTTGTGGAACATGCCATTCATTGTCAGTACTAGTGGACACATTGATTAGTTTTGCTTAAGTGCTTTTTTTTATCTTTGTTTTTATTCTTTGTCACATGGGTTGGGGTATCTCATAAGTGGGAGGGATATATTTGGAAATAAAGATGATGCAAAATAAAAGCTATCAATAAAATTTTTAAAGCTATAAATACATAATCCCATCCCAGTCCATTTTAGTGGCACTAGTCACTAAAAATTGTAAAATTAACCTAGTATTCCAGATAAAGGACAGGGCACAGAGTGAAGGGTACCTCCAAAATCCCTTTAACCCAGAAACTAGTAAGCACAATGTTATATAACTCTTGGGGAAGACAAGTGATCACTCCCAAGCATTATATCCTAAAGAAAAAAAACCAGTAAATTCTTATTTGAGCAGCTTATTGCAGCGGGTCAAACTGTAGACCCAAAGTATTTTGCAAACCTTACAATTCTACATGAGTACTTCCACGTATTATGGCTAGTTGTTGCTGTTTGGTCATTCAGCCACGTCCAACTCTTTGTGACCCTGTGGACCACAGCACACTAGGCCTTCCCTTGACCTGAGGGGCTCATCTTCCAAAGTCATGCATTATAATACTGTCCATGGTATTTTCCTGATAAAAATACTGGAGTGGTTTGCCATTTCCTTCTCTAGCTCATTTTACAGATGAAGAAACTGAGGCAAAGAGGGTTAAATGATTTGCCCAGAGTCACTTGCTAGTGTCCAAGGCCAGATCTGAATTCATGAAAATGAGTCTTCCTGACTGCAAACCCAGCACTGCCACCTACCTGCCACTCCTTTTGCCTAGGGGTTTCCCTTAATCAAACAAAAAGGTCCAAGGAAGAAATCTTATCCATAAACCCCAGCACATTTACTGGGCATTACTTGCATTACATTCAAGGCAGAGTCTCTGAGTTGGGTTCCAAAGAATAATTTGTTTGCCTCCTGCTTCCAAAAGCATTTGAGAGCCATCAGCAAGCACCTGGTTTTCTGAGAAGTCATCCCGGGGTTTATGCAGAGATTGTTAGGTTTCCCCTGCCTGTTCATACAGAGAAACCTCATATAGGTAGACAGTCCATACCCTGCCCACCATACCCATTTAAGACTTAACATTTCTAGATGACTCTGTACTTGCAAATTACCAGATGCTTTTTTTTATATTCTCCCTTCTAACCAATCAAATTAGTTTTCCCTTGCCCTATTTTATACAGGAGGACATGAGGTATGCAGGGAACAAGCTGTGCACACAGTGTCAAACAGTGTGAGGTCAGTCACTGGCAGAGTCGTGTCATAACCCCCAGTCTGCTGCTGAAGCCACTAAGCTCTTAGCAGACACAATCCTACAGAATCTCCCTGTGGAGCCCAGGAGTCCTTTTGGTTCTACCGCCTTTCTCAGTCTCAACTTCCTCATCTGTGATATAGGAATAATGCCTTCCCTATCTATTCCAACAGGGTTTTGATAAGGAAAGCTTTTTTTTTCTTTTACAAAGTGCTTAATAAAAGTAAATTATAATCTCTAAACCATGGACCAATTTTCAATTTCTTAAATGAGGAAATTGTTTGCTCTGCATAATCCACACCACATATGATTCTGGTAATATACAAAACATGTAAAACATATGATGGCAGTTAAAGAAGGGAGAAAGGTAAAGCGCTATGAGCCCATTTTATCTGTATACATCTGAAGTAGTACCTCCCTCCTAGGGTTGTTGTGGGGATAAAATGGCATAGTATTTGTGAAGTACCTTACGCACCTTAAAGCGCTATATAAAGGCTAGGTATTATAATCAAACATCTGGGTATGATCCAGGCAATAGCATTTTTTGACTCCTTTTAGGGGCCAAGCTGAGTCTGGCATCAGAAAGACCTGAGTTCAAATCCAGCCTCAGACACTTAACTAGCTATGCGATCCTGGGCAAGTCATAAAAACCTCTGTTTGCCTCAGTTTCCTCAGTTGTAAAATAGGAATAATAATAGCACCTACCTCCCAAAGCTGTCGTGAGGATCACATGAGATATTTATGAAAAGTATTTAGCACAGGATCAGGAACATAGTAGGCACAAGATAGAATCTGATCTCTAACCCTCCCTCACCAGTTAACAAATAAGATGAAATAGAGAGGCTAAAACTGAGAAGTAAATCTGACCTCATCGGCTTTACTGAAGCTTCCATGAGGGAGACCAAGAGGTGTCCCTGAACAATGTAAACTCCCTCAGGTCAAGGACTGTTTTCTACTTTATCTTTGTATCCCCAGTTCTCAGCATAGTACCATGCAATAAAAGCTTATTGTGCTCTGAAAGGGCATCCCTTATTCGAAAGAAATAGGACAGGTCAAAGTGAGTTAGGGGAAAAGGCAGGATTTTATATGTGGAAGATAAAATCATTGAGCAAAAATATTTTGGTGAAGATGAAAAGGGCTACAGACCCCTTGGGCAGAAGGAGGATAAGGAATTTGGGAAACAGGTCGGAAAACTGACCCAGAAGCACGGTACCATAGTGAAGAAAGACTTCAGTTATCTGGTATCTGCTGAAGTTTTCATGTTGTCAAAAGCAGTGCAGTTAATCATTTCTTTACTTGCTTTTATGATAATCTTCCTTCAAAAAGTGGAGGAATCAAAAAGGGAAGATGTTATCCTTGTTCTGATTCTCAACTTTCACAGGGAGGAACTGGTTGCTGGGTGAAAGTGATAAAGAAAGTAATCAATTTCTCCTTCAGTTTTTGACAGAAAAGAAGAAATCTGGAAATAGTCTGACACATTCCATAGGTTTTAGGAAAGCAACAAACACTTCAGAGGAAAAACACAAAGAGTCTCATGAACTAAAATCCTGTTAAAGAATCCCAAACTAGGGGGATGGTAAGCTCTCAAAAATGAAATTCTATGGACAAGTCTGATGCAAAATGCCAACCAACTTAGATTATAAATTGCCATCTACAGGAGAGCAAAGCAAGGACAAATAACAGAAGATGGCATGCATGGCATCATCATCATGATTAACATTTACATAGCATTTTAAGGATTGCAAATCACTTCATCCTCACAATGAGTGTCTGACATAGAAGATATCATATTATATCATAATGTATTGTTATGTTATTAATGAATAATTGCTATTAATATATCCCTGTGATTATATATTATTGATATTAATTATAGGCTATATAATTAATATGTGACTAATTAACATATATATGTGTGCACATATAACATTTTATATATACAAACACACGTTTTTGTGGATGTATTGTATTATAAGCACTGTCCTGTAAGAACAATGCCAGCAATACTAAACCTCAGGATTTGATTAATCTGAGAGTTTGATAAAGAAAGCTAAAGACAATAAAATGGACTGGGACTTCTTAAAAAGTAAAAATAGGGAAAAGAGGAGATTCAAAGAACAGGTTGAGACTGCTGTCTGGAGTGGATAAGATGATGACAAATGGCTACAGAGAGCAGGTGAAACTCATTTTACTTCTGTTCTCCTCGCCAAAGGGATTGATTTTGGAACTAAAAAGGACAAATAGGGAGTTAATACCCATAATAATGAATAATAATATGCTCATCCAATTTGCAAATGACATCAACCTGAGAGGGAGCACCAACACTTTGGATGCCAAAGTGAGGGTCCAAACAGATCCTGACAGGTTATAACACTGGGCAAAATCTAACGATTGAATTTTAATAGGGATAAATTCAAAGTCTTACACTTGACTTAAAAAAAAATTACAGAGGGGGGTGGAGCCAAGATGGCAGAGTAGAAAGACTCACATATGCTAGCTCCGAACCCACAGCCCATATATTTCCTGCAAGAAGAACTTCCCACAAATTCTGGAGCACTGCAAGGCGCGCAGAAACACAGTGGAAAAGATTTCCGTTCCAGAGAGCCCCAGAGAGCCATCCCCAAAGGTCCGTCGTGCTCTGGACAGCGGACTCCACCCCTGCACTTCCCTGGCCACGTGGCCCCAGAGGAGCAAATCCAAGCAGGCTTCAGGGACAGAATCTCCTGCGGCCGCAAAGGTCCTTCCGCCCACAGACGCTACAGGTCAGTGAGAGAGACTTCTGGGCTGCCCAAGACGGGAGCAGGGTGTCTCCGTGGCTCGGGCCCCCTTGGGAGGAAGCAGTGGAGGGAGCGGCAGAGGCAGCGGCAGCCCCGGGACTCCCCGCAGCAGCAGGCAGAAGTTCAGGGCCATTACCAAAAGTCTCTGCATAAACCCCCTGAAGGAACTGAGCCTGGGAGATGGCCCTGCCCCCACCCGCCCCATTACTGAAGGTCTCTGCATAGAGCCCCTGAGGGAACTGAGCCTGGGAGGCGGCCCTGCCCCTACCCCAGCAACAGAACTCAAGCTCACATTGAATAGCAGCTGCGCCTGCCACTGAAAGCCCTGAGGCTGGGGAGTAGCATTTGAATCTCAGACCCCAAGCACTAGCTGGGAGGATCTAAGCAGGGGTGGAGAGGAATCTCAGAAGTCAAGTAACTGGCTGGGAAAATGCCCAGAAAAGGGAAGAAAAATAAGACCATAGAAAGTTACTTTCTTGGGGGACAGATGCTTCTGCCTTTCATTTCTGATGACGAGGAACAATTCTTACCATCAGGGAAAGATGTGGAGGTTGGGGCATCTCTATCCCAGACATCCGAGGTGGATGTCCGATGGGCTCAGGCCATGGAAGAGCTCAAAAAGGATTTTGAAAATCAAGTTAGACAGGTGGAGGAAAAACTGGGAAGAGAAATGAGAGAGATGCAAGAAAAGTATGAAAAACGGGTCAATACCTTGGTAAAGGAGACCCAAAAAAATGCAGAAGAAAATAACACCTTGAAAAATAGGCTCACTCAATTGGCAAAAGAGGTTCAAAAGGCCAAAGAGGAGAAGAATGCTTTCAAAAGCAGAATTAGCCAAATGGAAAAAGAGGTTCAAAAGCTCACTGAAGAGAATAGTTCTCTCAAAATTAGAATGGAACAGATGGAGGCTAATGACTTTCTGAGAAACCAAGAAATCACAAAACAAAACCCAAAGAATGAAAAAATGGAAGAGAATGTGAAATATCTCATGGGAAAAACAACTGACCTGGAAAATAGATCCAGGAGAGACAATTTAAAAATTATGGGACTCCCTGAAAGCCATGATCAAAAAAAGAGCCTAGACATCATCTTTCATGAAATTATCAAGGAAAACTGCCCTGAGATTCTAGAACCAGAGGGCAAAATAAGTATTGAAGGAATCCATCGATCACCGCCTGAAAGAGATCCAAAAAGAGAAACTCCTAGGAACGTTGTGGCCAAATTACAGAACTCCCAGCTCAAGGAGAAAATCTTGCAAGCAGCTAGAAAGAAACAATTCCAGTATCGTGGAAATACAATCAGGATAACACAAAATCTAGCAGCTTCTACATTAAGGGACTGAAGGGCGTGGAATAGGATATTCCAGAAGTCAAAGGAACTAGGACTCAAACTAAGAATCACCTACCCAGCAAAACTGAGTATAATACTTCAGGGGAAAAAATGGTCTTTCAATGAAACAGAGGACTTTCAAGCATTCTTGATGAAAAGACCAGAGCTGAAAAGAAAATTTGACTTTCAAACACAAGAATGAGAAGAAGCATGAAAAAGTAAAGAGCAAAGAGAAGTCATAAGGGACTTACCAAAGGTGAACTGTTTACATTCCTACATGGAAAGACAATATTTGTAACTCTTAAAACTTTTCAGTATCTGGGTAGTTGGTGGGACCACACACACACATACACATACACACACACACGTACACATGTGCACGCACATACAGAGACAGAGAGCACAGAGTGAATTGAATAGGATGGGACCATATCTTAAAAGAAATTAAGGTAAATGGTGAGAGACAAATGTAGTGGGAGGAAAGAGGGTGAAATGGAATGGGGTAAAGTATCTCTCATTCAAGAGGCAAGCAGGAGACTTTTTAGTGGAGGGAAAAAGAGGAGAGCTGAGAAAAAAACAAGAAGTTTACCCTCATCACATTCAACTAAAGGAAGGAATAAAATGCACATTCATTTTGGTATGAAAACCTATCTTACAGTACAGAAAAGTGGGGGAAAAGGAGATAAGCAAGGGGGGGGGAATGATGGAAGGGAGGGCAATGGGAGGAGGGAGCAATTTGAAGTCAACACTCTTGGGGAGGGACAGGATCAAAACACAGAATAGAAACAATGGGGGCAGGATAGGATGGAGGGAAATACAGTTAGTCTTACACAACATGACTATTATCAAAGTCATTTGCAAAACTACACAGATAGGGCCTATATTGAATTGCCTGCCTTCCCAAAGGGAATGGGTGGGGAGGGAGGGATGGGGAGAATTTGGAACTCAACGTTTTAGGAACAACTGTTGAACATTGTTGTTGCTACTAGGAAATAAGAAATACAGTTAATGGGGAATAGAAAGTCATCTGGCCCTACAGGACAAAAGAGAAGATGGGGAGAGGAGAAGGGAGGGATGATAGAAGAGAGGGCAGATTGGTGATAGGGAAAATTAGAATGCTTGGTGTATTGGGGTGGGGGGAGTGGATAAATGGGGAGAAAATTTGGAACCCAAAATTTTGTGAAAATGAATGTAAAAAGTTAAATAAATAAATTTTTATTAAAAAAAAATTACAAGCATGTGAGGAGGGAGGCATGACTAGACAATAGCTCATCTGAAAAAGGATCTCAGGATTTTAGTAGATTACAAAGTTAATGTGAGTGAGCTGCAGGATAAAGCTGAATTCATAGAGGCCCATCATGAAGGAACAAGTGCTCTGCTCTAGTAAGACCACCTCCGAAATGCTGTGCTTAGCTGTGGGCATCACATGTTAGAAAGGGCAGTGAAAAGTTGAAAAGTGTCCTGAGAAGGGAACCTTGAATTCAGACCATATGAAGATCAGGTGAAAGAATTAATAATTTTAACTGAAAGAACACTTCAAACATGAGAACTGTCACATGGCAAGACATATTTGACCCTAGAAAGAAGAAGTAGGCAGTGGGTGGGAGTTGCAAAGGGACAAATCTAGGCTTGATGTCAGTAAAAACAAAATAAAACAAAAAAAAAATTTCCTAACCAGTACAGCTACCCAGATATGGATGGGCTGCCTCAGGAGGTTTCATATGCTCTGACTGACTATATTATAAGTGGAATTCTATTTCAGGTCTTGTACTAGGGATCCACAGAACATCTTCCCAGTTCTGAAATTTTGTGATGCTGTAAGCACTGCCATTCATGTTTCTTAGTCAATGTCCTAGCTATTTCTAGTTATCTCTACTGAGCTGTCACCTTCTTTCATAAGCAGTGAAATGATTTAATGCTGATTTAGTATTTTCAAAGAAAAAGGACAGAACACAAGGGATCCCCAGTGACACATGCCCAGTAGAGGTTGATTTAGAAACTGGTTCTTTCTTTCCTCTCATTCTTAAATTATGACAAAGAAGAGGCAAATGATTTGCATATACAGTGCTGTAGTTATGTGCACCTTTTTCTTGGCTATGCCGACTTCACTTTCCATCAGTTCCTAAGTCTTGCCATGGTTTTCTGTATTAATCACACTCATGACTACTCATAACACAATAATCCATTATATTCAACTAATTAGATTTTGCCCAGTATGATAGCCTGTCAGGATCTTTTTGGACCCTCACTTTGGAATCCAAAGTGTTAGTGGTCCCTCTCAGGCTGATGTCATTTGCAAACTGGACAAGCATGCTATTATTCATAATTATGGTTATCAACCCCCATTTGTGCCTTCTAATCCCAAAATCAATCCCTTTGGCAAGAAAAACAGAAGCAAAATGAGTTCTACCTACTCTGTTTCCATGTGCCATCAACTATCACAGTTTATTAGTCACTCCCCAATCTATGGGAATATACTTGGTGCCCAAATCTCTGTGACCACAAAAAAAGGATAGCTATAAATATCTGGGTTAACTGGAGTCTTTCCTTTTTTACCAATGACCTCCATGAGGAATAGCAGTGGAATCTCTGCGTCAAAGGTTATAGACATTTTAGTCTCTTCATTTGCATATTGCTTTCCAGAGTGGTTGTACTAATTCACAGCTCCACAATCAACGCATTAATGTTCCTGTCTTTCCACACCCAACGTTGTGGAATGTTGACTATTTCTACTTTTTGTCATTGTGAAGAAGAAAATAACTTCATAATGACAAGTCTAAAAACCAATCTGTTAAAAGCTATAAATACTATAGTAGTAATATTTCAGGAGCCTGTCATTTTGCTGATGTAGGCAAAACCAACACAGATTGTAATCCATCTGCTAGATATATCCCACTATTTATTTAGCAAATATTTATTATGCACTATACATAAAGCATCACACTAGAACTACAAATAACACACATACACACACATTTTTAAAAGGTCACTGTGAGTTGCTGAGCCTCTCCATATTTAACTAGGCTGGTCCTCAAATAAACATACAGTCTATTCAATTTAGTATTCCATCTTTTTCCATCTTGTGAGAACTTGTCAGAATTTGTGTGCTAATCATTGCCTTCAAGAATGTAGTCTTTATTTTTCTTCTTTTTTTTATTTTTTATAACATGCTTAGTAAGGATATACGAAAGAAAATATATATAATCATCTCTGTGCCATGATGGGGCTTTAGAGAAAACTTTTAATGTGTTAATAACAGTATCTTCCACTCAAAGAAAAATTCAAGTCTTCGTGCTCTTATATGTATTTAGTTAGGAAAGTTCTAGAAATGAAACAGCAATTGTATCTCTGCTGTAAACACTAAACAAGTTACCTTGGGGACAGTTTGCAGCCTTGTTGCAGATAGGCACTAAGTGTACCAGTTGCCGCAAGCAACAGACCCAGGTAGGGAGGAGAAGGTTTCATTGGCCGAGAAGAAAATTCAGGATGGAACTGGACAGCAACAAAATAAGGATGATCTGAAATGAACAGTTAAAATATATTTAAGGCTCAAGTACATGTTAAAACTAAATTAAAGTTTTTACCCTCTAGCAAGAAAACAACCACCATTTTATTTAACATTTTTCTAGGTAGTATTTCAAGTGATGAAACAGCACACAAAACCAAGGAACCAATATTGTCAAAACACACTAGAAGTGCTGTGGTGTATTGGAGGTAAGCCAAAAGAACAGAAAGGTAGTAGGACTCTGCTTTCTCATTTTTCAGAAGAACTTTGAGTTTGGCTTCCCACCATTTCCACTGGATCATCACGGCCTTCAGACCAAGGTCAGATCACTCCTCATACTAAGGAACCACTTGAGACATTTACTGACACTGAGTGTCTTGATCAGCTCCTAACTTTGGTACAAAATTCAAGTTTATCCAATATGGTGCTAAACCTAATGGACTTAGCTGACTGACTGACCCTAAGAACATAGTCAGGTGATAGTTAAATCTTGTCCCCTCCCCTTCAAGCTCCTTAAGACTTCTCAGACCCAACTCCATTACAGCACTCTGGTTCTGTAACCTCTAAACTCTACAACCTAAATGGTAGTATGTGTTTCATGATTCTTCAATTTCTTCATTTGGGGTGAGTACTCTACCATGCTGATCATGACCTATCCATTTCTTCTCATCCTGTGTGATTTTAATTCACAGCAATCCATAGATACTACAAAGAGGAATTTCCCAAAGTAACAGAGTTTCTTCAGTAGGTACCAGTGGAGTCCTCTGTCTATTCTGTTAAGCAGCTTCCAACACTCTCTTATTTATATGGCATGCTTAGCAAATCTTTTTTAAAAGTTTAAAAAAAAAAAACTTCAGGCTGCTGCAGCTGCCTTCCTCCAGTGGCAGCCGCCATCAGTAGCTCCAGCGCCAGGCCAGGGCTGGGGCCAGGGCCAGGGCTGGCATTGGCAATGGCGGCGGCAGCTCTGCAGCTGCAGGATCCAGGATTTATTAGTGTGGATGTACCTCTCCCTAATGAAGATTGCAACTGTTGAATTCCCTAGTAGACTATAGTGTACATGGATTAACTGACACATTTTGTGGGTTGATGGAGCTACCCTTCCTTGACCTGATTATACCACCATTTCTAAGAGGAAAAAGTTGCTTGTGACCAAGAGAAGATGACTCAGACGAAACGGATTGATCCCAGAAATCTGAGAGGATATGTCAACATCAACAACTTCACAATAACTAGCCCAGAAGAGTCTGGAAAACGTTATACTTACTCCAATCCAATCCTTAGAGGATCACAGAATGTCAAGTCTGGAAGAAACCTTAAAAGTCATGTAATCAAAGCCCGATTTCAATTAAGCTACTCTGCTTTTAAACCATATCTGGGTAAAATTTATAGGGTGGTATATTGGTAAGATGAGTATTTGATTCAAAAGACATGGATTTGAATCCTGGTTCTCACATTGACTCTTTGAGCCTATTTTCTCTACCTACCTAAGATGGCAATTGTTGTAAACCTTTAAAATACATGTACTTTTGTATAGGTAAATATTGATAAATCTTATTGAACCAAATGGATGAGTAACCTAACCACTCTGTGACTTGAGTTCCTCCTCTATAAAAGGAGAAAGTTGGACCCAAAGATCTCTAAGGTGTCTCCCAATTCTAACTCCTATGAGCTATTGGAATCTGAGTTTTATATCTGTAATTTTCATGTGAATTCAAAACTTAAGACTGTTGTTAGCCACCAAAATATTTATAGTACAACTTTTTGTCATAGCAAAAAACTGGAAACAACATAAAAGCCTGTCAATTGGGGAATGGCTGAACACACTGTGGTAGGATATGTGAATGGAATGGAATGTTACTGTATTGTAAGAAAGAATGATGATGCAGAGGAGCATTGGAAAGATTTACATGAACTGATATAAAACAGAATAAGCAGAACCAGGAAAACCACATACACACACACACACACACACACACACAAACACACACGCACACACACATACACACATATGGACAACCACAATAAAAATGAGAAGCACAATAGCAACAAAAATAACAACAAATCTAAATTAAATGATGCACATAAAACATTAAAAAAATAAAAAATAAAAAACTCCTTTATTTCAGTCTTATTACTCTCACAGTTTTTATAACTGTGATGATTGGGCAAGGTATGGTAGCGTAGTAGACAGACTATTGGCATTAGAGGCAGGAAGACCTAGGTTTAAACCCCTAGATTCTGAGTCTGTTTCCTCACCTGTAAAATGGAAATGATAATTGTAGTACCTACTTTACAGGACTATTGAAAAATTCAGATGAGAACATGTATGTAGAACACACTGAAATCTTTACAACACTGAAAGTCAATAATCATTATTATAGGGTTTTATAAAGTTGTTTTTTTTGTCTTTGATGGATTTTTTTTCCTAGAAAGAAACCTGCTTTCTAAGCAGAGAGAGCAAATGCCCTGCTATGAAAGATTTGAGGTAAAATACTACCTTCCTCCATCCCTTCTGTTTTCCTCTTTTTTAAAAAAATTTAATTTTTTGCTAAATTTTAAGTTCTGAACTGTCTCCCTCCCTCCCCACCCCACACTAGAGAAGGCTACCATTTGACAATACAGATATGTGTGTGTGTATATACATGTATATGTATATACGTATATGTATGTATATATATATATATATGTATACACACATACACTATGCAAACTTCTACTTATCAGTTCTTTCTCTGGAGATAGCATCTTCCTTCATCGGTCCTTTGTAGCTGCAGAATAACTTAGTCTTCACAGTGATTCTTCGAACGATATTACTGTTACTGTATACAAGGTTCTCTTGGTTCTGTTCATTTCACTCTATATTATTTCATGCAAATCTTTCTATGTTTTTCTAAAATCAACCTGCTCATCATTTCTTACAGCACAGTAGTATTCCATCACAATCCTATACCACAATTTGTTTAGCCATTCCCCAATGGATGGGCATTCCTGTTTCCCCCCTCATCTCCCCATCCCTTCTTGCCCTCCTTCAACTCTCTCACAAATCATCACAGTTATAAAAAATGGTATACTCCTCATAGCTAAAGTTTAGTATCTTTAAAGAAAGGCTTACTAAACATAACTATAAAACTGGAAGTGGTGGGAACTACTTAAGAGAGTAGCCAGAGAGTTTCACGGGTATCCACTAAATGTAAAAAGCCTTAGGAGACCTTGCCCCTAACATATACTAGCTATACAACCAGGTACAAGTCACTTTTAACTCCTCAGAGTCTCTAAATGACTCTCTAAATGTATAAAGTGTTGAGAAGTTGCCAATTTAGTAGAGGGACCTTCAACAGTGGGAGCTCCCCACATTGATGAAATCACAGCTCCAGACAGCAAGGGAAAAGGAAAGATGGAACATAAATCAAAAGGAACCCAGAACTTACAAAGCAGATTCAAACTTTACTTAGGCAACCTGAAAGATTTTTTTTCTTATATGTTACAGTCCTTAAATTTCAGCATCTAGTAATGGGTTGTTACATGAAAGAATAAGAAAGTAATAATGCTGTGGGTACTACTTTATGGAATATTAGTGCAATCTGTCTCATCACAGCCAGAGACAGACTGTCTCAATAAATGGACCACTGTTCTGTTTACTTACAGCAATTTTGGAGACAAATTTATACAATGATTTCCCGACACCATTATGATGAGAAAAGAGAGTAAAGAAAGGAAAGTGTGGTTTTGATGATGTTCCCTTAATCAAAAGGGGGGAAAACAATGTTTTCTGCTTATTTATTTTGAATTGAACGAGGGTTCATATTAGACCCAATATCTATCCTTTTTAGCACAATTGTGACATGTGGCAAATGATTTTTATAAAATGCTTAGCCTACGTCTGTGTGGAACAGAAGCTCAAAGACTCCTGGCAATTTCTTCTTTAATGAAAATAAATATCCTTCCTAGTCTACTTTTAAAAATTTTCAGTGTCTCACTGTTGCTGAGTTCCTTTCCAATTCACGTGAAATTTTAAAAACCTCTATAGGTATATACTTTTTGGGAAAAAAGCAGTAAACTGAGGATGTTAAAATAAAACTGAACCTTTAAGAAAATCTAATACCCCTGCCTCTCTCCCAAGAATGGTAATACCACTGATCAGTGAACTGCCCTGCAAGATGCAAAACAAGGACTACATCTATTAGCAGCTAAAAAGCAAAGTTCAGCTTCATAATTCTTGTCAAAGCAGTGACCAATCATGATACCAAAAGGCTGATGGTGAAAGATATTTTCTATCTCCAAGGAACAGCATTTATAAAACACCAACTGCATGCCAAGCGCAACTGCCAGGCACTAAGGTTCCATCCTGCTGGGGAGTTGAAGAGAGAAACCACAGAAGTATAGATGTATAAGTAAAAGAAAGCTAAAGGAAGGGGGGGGACAGTAGTAGCTGTAAGGATCAGAAAAGGTCTCACACAGAAAGAAAGTTTAAGCTAGGATGAAAGAGATTTCATGAGGTAGGGGTGAGGAGGGAGAGAATTTCAGGCATAGGGAATAGCTGATGTAAAGGCATGGAGATGGGATATGGAAGACTGAAGATGAGGGCTGTGTGGGCATAGGGGCAGCTAGCTGGCACAATGAATAGAAAGCTGGGCCTAGAGTCAGGAAGACCTGAGTTCAAATACAGCTTCCAGCACTTACAAGCTGTGTGATCCTGGGTAAGTCACTTTACTGCTCCATGCCTCCCAGCACTGTGGTGAAGATCAAGGGAGGTAATTGTAAAGTGCTTACAAAGAGTAAGCACTATATAAATGTTAGCTATCGTTACTTATTATTATTCATAGTAGAGTGCTTAGCCCAGTGCCTGGCACACAGTAAGCACTGTATAAATGTTAGCTATCGTTAGTTATTATTATTCATCGTAAAGTGCCTGGCACACGGTAAGCACCATTTAAATGTCAGTTATCATGCATGACAAACAGCTAAGATAGCCAGTTTGGTTAGACTGCAGAATATGGGATTTGTTGATGTAGTCATTTTCAATTGTGTCCAACTCACTGTAACCCCATTTAAGGTTTTCTTGGCAAACATAGTGCAGTGGGTTTGCCATTTCCTTCTCTAGCTCATTTTACAGATAAGGAAACTAAGGCAAAAAGGATTAAGTGACTTGCCCAGGGTGACACAGCTAATAATTTGAAGTCAAATTTGAACTCTGGAAAATGAGTCTTTCTTGGCTCTAGGCCTGGCACTCTAACCATTGCACCACCTAGCTGCCCAGAAGGTGGGAAGGGGAGTTGTATAATGAGGCTGAAAAGTAGGCTTGAGGCCATGTTGTAAATAGCTTTACTAAAAGCCCAAAACAGTTTATATCTTATTCTAGCGTCAACAGGAAATCACTAAAGTTCATTGAGGGGGCTGGGGAGTGGTAACACATTTGACCAACGCTGTAGGAAAATCATTTTGACAGCTGTGTAGAGAATAGGAATAGATTTGAGTCAAGCAGACCAACTGGAAGCAAGCAGGTGGGGAAGAACAAAGAATACTGAGAGAGGTTGAGGAGACAGAAGTGAAGAGAGGTGGCAGCGGTTCAGAAACATACAGCGAATGAGAGAGTTGAAGATGGCATCAAAGACACAAGCCTGGGTGCCTGGGAGCATGATGGTGCCATCAAAGGTAACAGGGAAGCTTGAAAAAGGGATGAGTGTGCTGACAAGAGAAGATAATTCATGCTGACTTTGATATGCCAATAGGACACTCCACCTGAATGGTCCAATAGGTAGTTGGTGATAGAGGACTGGCATTCAAAAACAGAGACTGCACGTACATGTGTGTGCATATACCCACATACATGTATGTCTACACAGACATGTGTGCACACATATGTTTGCCTGTTTCCTTCATGCATGCGTTTTCTTTATATGTATGTATATATGTATGTAGGTGAATCTTCTGCATAGAGATCATAATTGCCTGTTTTGTTCATGCATGCGTTTTCTTTATATGTATGTATATATGTACTGCACCTATATGTACGTAGGTGAATCTTCTGCATAGAGATCATAACTAAACCCATAAAGGTTGATGAGTGAAAGTGTAGAAAAGACAGCCAAGGTAGAGGAGTGCGAGACCCTAGGTGCAGAACAAGAAGTACATTTTCAGATAAGGGAAATATATTGATCTGGACTGTTATTTATCTATCTACGAGGGAGGGGGTCTACTTGGGAATAGGGGCACAAGACATAGAAGTCAATAAATGCTTACTGACTGACTGACAAACGTTGGAGATATTTACCCTAAAAGTAAGGTTGAAAAGAACCAGTGTGATGAAGGGGAAAGCGAGCCAGCTTTAGAATCAGGAAGACCTAGGTTCTGCTCATACATACTGGTTGTGTGACCCTTAGCAAGTGTGCTTAGTGCCCCCAGCAGCTCTTCAAAATAAGCTGTAGACCAGTAGGAGATCTTTTCCTCACCACTGAACTCCCTAAAAAAGATGAAATGCCAGGTCAGGACAAACAAAAAATATTAATAATAATAATTAGAATTTATATAGTACTTAAAGGTTTGCAAAGCAACCCTTGTAAGGGTTTATCACAGGTGGAACTAACAAATAAAACCGACTTGAATCTTCAGAAAAAACTGAATATTCTATGAAAGGGATTCTTTTTTAAAGATTCATTTTCCTTATTGGTTAATTTTTTAACATTCTTTTTTTAAGAGTTCCAAATTCTCTCTCTCCCTCCAATCTCTTTCCTACCCCTTGAGAAGGCAAACTGTATGATACCCATTGTGAATTCATATTTCTGTATTAGCAATGTTTCAAAAAAAAATGTTAAGAAAATTGAAAAAAAATATGTTTCAATCTGTACTCAGAGTTCTTCAGTCTCTCTGAGGTGGATAGCATTTTTCATCAGGAGTTCTTTGAAACGGTCTTAGATCACTGTCATGATCAGAGAAGTTAAATGTTTCACAGCTGATCATCATTACAGTATTGTTTGTACTGTATACAATGTTCTCCTGGTTCAAGAGAGGTTCGTAACCTTTTTTTACATCGTGTACCCCTCTTTGGTGGTCTAGTAAAGCCTACTTACTCTTTCTTGAATTAACATTTAAATGCATAAATTAAAATACTGTACAAAGATTATGAAAGAAACCAGTCATACTGTAATTTTGTCAAAATATATATTTTTTAAAGTGCATGAAAATCAGTTTAAGAACCTGGGTTCTAGGGTACCAATTTAGAAAGGCAGACAACAAATAAGGTAAAAGACAAAATCCATTCAGTAAGGAGGGAAGGCTTAGCTCTCACTGAAACATTTTAATATAGAATGTGGTGACAATGTAAACAGAAAAACTGAAAAGGCTAATTGGAATGAGAAAGAATGCTTAAAGAAACTCTGAACATCATATTACTCTCATCACAAGACAAGAACATGTGGTAAGCGGGTCTCTCCCTATTAGCAGATGGGAAAGCAGAGCTAATGCAAAGAAGGAAGGAAAGAAAACAAAATTTATTAAGTACCCACTATGTGCCTTTACAAATTTGATTGTACAAATTTGATTTGACCCTCGCAACAACCGTTGGAGGCAGGTGCTATTATTATCCCAATTTTACAGATGAGGAGACTGAAGGAGGCAGATTAAATGATTTGTTCAGGGTCATATAGCTAGTAAATATCTGAGGTGAAATTTTAAATCAGATCTTCCAGACTCCAGATGCAGCACTCTATTCACTGTGTCACATAGCTGTTTCTAGGCAGAGAAATTTCAATTTGATCCACAATATTCCCTAAGGAAGTATCAATCACCCAGTCAATAAACATTTATTAGATCTGTACTACATGCCAGGCACCGTGCTAAGTGCTAGTAAAGAAAGGCAAAAGACAGTCCCTCAAGGAGCTCACAGGGGAGACAACATGCAAACAGCTATAGACAAACAAGCTGTATATGCAATAAATTGGGAATAATAGTGAGAAGAGGTATCAGGAAAGGCTTGTGGGAGAAGGTGAGATTTTAGTTGGGGCTTGAAGGAAGCCAGGGAAGTCAGCAGACAGAAATGAGGAGGGAAAGCATTCCAGGCATGGAAGGCAATTAGAAGAAAAGCCCAAATCTGAGAGATGGAATGTCTTGATCATGCAACAGCCAGTAGGTCAGGGTTACTGAATCAAAGAATATGTGTTGGAGAATAAGGGGTAAGAAAACTGGAAAGGTAGGAGAAGGCTCAATTAAGAAGGGCTTTGAACATCGGAGGATTTAATAATTTATTCTAGAGGTAATAGCTTAAACTTTTTAAATTTTCTTACCAAACACAGATATGCCAGCTTTCTTTTAAATATGTTAGATAAATTCATCCAGTCTTTTAAAATAGGGGCACCCACTGAGGAGTGAGGCCTGGGAATTCATTCAGCAAATATGCTGTGTCCAATAAAGAACAATTACAGTATGGCAACAGAGAGCTCAATGAAGAAAGAAAAGACTTCCAGGCCTTGCAGCACCAGGAGTGGTGAGTTGAATTGACCATATGTGGTCCCTAGAGATGTACCTCTGTTCTCTGCGCCTACCCTACCAGTCTTCCCATAAACACTGTATTTGTGGGAGAGTACAGCCCAGATTTATGTTTTCACTATGTCACTGTAATGTATCATATAGGGAACTGGTCTTGCCTTGCCTTGAGCGTCTGCAGCAAATGCTCCCATGAAAGTCAGAAGAAGCGATACAAGGACACTCTCAAGGTCTCTGTGAAGAACTCTGGAACTGACTGGGTGACATGGGAGACAATAGCAAAGGACCATCCAGTATAGCATGCCAACATCAGAGAAGGTGTTATACTCTATAAGACAAGAAGAACTGAATGTGAGATGCCCAAGTGTTCACATAGACTATTTGTGCCTGACCTGTGGCAGAACATTCCAAGCTTGTATTGGTCTGATTAGCCACAATTGGACACACTGTAACTTGATCCTAGCATAATGATGCCATCTTGGTTCTCTTTGAAAATCACAGACAACCAACCAAGGGAACTGGAGTTGGAGTCAGGAAGACCTGGGTTCAAATCCTAGCTTAGACGCTTATAAGCTATGTGACCCTCAGTAAGTTGCTTAATCTCTCGGTGTTACAGGCAACATGTTTCAGGCAGAGCCAAGATGATATATTAGGGGCAGTCACACAGCTGAACTCTCCTAACATTCCTCTCCAAACAACTTTAAAACAATGCCTCAAACATATTTTGGAGCAGGAGAGCCAACAAAAAGAGTGAAATATTTTTCCAGCTTAAAAAAAAACTTAAAAGCTAATCAGGAGATGCCTGTAACACCAGGGTGGAGGTCTGGTAAAGGTCTGCCTAGAGTCCAGATAGGCCAAAATGCCAACAACTACACCAGCAGTAACTCCATGAGCTCCCAACCCAGACACTGCAAGAGGGTCAGATGACTGGCCAGAGGCACTCATTGGCAATTCTACAGCCCATAAGCAGAAGTGGGTCACAGCTCTGGAGCAGAGAACAGCGCAGGGGATCAGTCACAAGGGAGCAGTGGCCCTAGTCATAGTACCAAAGCAAAGAGGAGCATTAGTGTGTGCAACTAGAGGAGATCAGGGATGCTTCTTTAGTAAAGACCAGAGCCCAGACCAGGAGAGCAATGATCACACTGCCCTGGAAGTACCAAAAGCTGGCAGACTCCCGGAACTAGCTCTGAAAACAACAGCACAAAAAAGCTGAAACTTAGGAGAGAGTGCCTTCCTGCTCACAGATGAACAGAACCCAACTTTAACATAAAGTTCAAAGTTGAGAAATAGGCTGGAAAAATGAGAAAACCAAAAAAGGTGCCCATAAAAAGCTACCACAGTGGAAAGATCAAGACAAAAACAGCTACAAGCAAAACTTCAAAGAAAAATGCTAATTGGACCCACACACAATAATGGAGGGCATGAAGGTACACTAATGGTATGTACATAGGTACACTAACGAATTGCTGGTAGAGTAATGAACTGGTCTAACCATGCTGGAAAACAATTTCGAACTAAGCCCAAAAGACTTAAACCTTTACAAACTATACATACCTTTGACCCAGGAAAACCACTATTAGGCCTGTATCCCAAAGAGATCAAACGAAAAGTTCTTTTTGTGGTGGCAAAGAATTGGAAACTGAGGGGATGCTTGTCAATTGAGGAACGATGGAACGAGTTGTGGCATGATTGTGATGAAGTACTATTGCGATGAGAGGAGTGGTTTCAGAGAAACACACAAGACCTCTATGAACTGAGGGAAAATGAAGTGAGAAGAAGCCAGAGATCATAGTGTACAGTAACAGCAATATTAGGATGATGATGAACTGCAAAAGACTCGGCTATTCTGATCAATACAATGATCTAAGACAATTCTAAAGGAATCATGATGAAAAAATGCTATCCACCTCCACAAAGAGAACTGATGAACTTGGAGTGAAAACTGAAGTATAGTTGTCTCACTTTATTTTTCTTGCATTTAAAAAAAATATGGCAAATATAGAAATATGCTTTGCAGGATTTCACGTGTATAATTGATATCCTATTGCTTGCCTTCTCAGTAGATGGGGGAGAAGAGAGAGAATTTGAAACTCAAAGTTTAAAAATTAAAAAAACATTAAAAATAATAATAATTTTTAAAATGTTTCAAGACAGGAGCTAATATGCACTGGTAGGGAAATTTCCAAGCACTGATGAAATGATACAAAAAACAAAAACAAAAAATTAATTTTTAATGCTGAATTGGAATTGGAAGAGACATCCCATCTGTGACATTTACAAGCCATAAGACCATGACTAAGTCATCTAACTTCTTTTAGATTCAGTTTCTTCATCTATAAAATTAAAATGGGGACAATTATATGACTCTAGTATCTTTTGCAAGAAAATCCCAAATGGGATCATGATGAGTTGGATACAACTGAAATTACACAAATTATACTTGTATTATTTACCAGTCCCCAGCTTGTAAGGACCAAGAGTGATAAAATATGTAAAGCACTTTATAAACTTTAAAGTTCTAATACAAATGTTAGCTATTTTTACTAATATTATTCCCTAGTCACTTTAACTATCATTTTCAACTAGATTGGGCAAGGGCCAACGTCTTCCACTTTCACTGTATTATCCATACTGCACTGTGTAATCAACACAGATTGAATTAAAAACTACATAACATTTCAGTCTAAAAGACTTTCTCAGCAATCCCACAGTAATGGGAATTGGTTATGTCGTTGAATATAAGAGTCCGAACACCACAGCGGTGTAATCAGCTCATCAAAAACAATCAATGTATAATTTATATTACTTTCAATGTGGCTGTAGAATTTTTATTAAATTTTTTAAGACTGTTACACCACTCAGTTACAGAGTATGTGAAATATGTATCATTTTTAAACTAAAGTCTAAACTTTTTTTTCCCACTTAAAACCCAAGGGAACTAAAACTTTGAGGCAAGAACAATACTTTTAGCATAGTGCACTCCAGAGAGTAAGAGGTAGTACATAATAAAAAAAACAGAAAAATATCACTCATTTCAAACCAAATATTCAAGAATGCAACAGATCAAACATCCTTTGCAGCTTATAGTTAAGCTTTATCAGAAGAGAATTTTTTGGAAGTCAAATATGTTTGTGCTAGGTTTGATGTACACAAAAAACTCAACTTGCCAAGAAAGGATTTGGGGGATGAAAAATGTATGACTGACTTGTCTTTTACTGTGATGAAGGATTTTCAACATTATCAAACACCTCCTATATGTCATCTGCCATACCAAGCATATGGCCCACACTCACAGGACCCATACTGCAGGAGTTTCTTACAGAAGATACAGAACCCAAAAAATTACTGCAGGCCCACCTCCCACAAGGCATTCTTTCAGGTGGTATTAAGTCAGACATCAAGATGAAATAAAGGTCAAGTCTGACTTTAAGTGTTTCTATTACCTTTGAGGATAGAGAGGTAAATCTCAACAGAAATGGGTTTGAGGCAATGAGGGCTCTGTCAATCCTTCCAGAAGGATAAGTGAATTCTTCAGTTGTAGTCTGCAGGGCTTTTCTTTACTTTAAAACTAAATATAATAACCTACTGAGAATTGGTTAAAATTACAGAATCAAGTGAATTGGTGCTTTTATGTTTATGATGCATTTATGATTTTTTTTTTACCATACTAGCAATAACAAAAGTTAAATGTAAATATGGAAGGTCCAAATGAGTACAGTGCTACAGGGAGTATATTCCAACCATAACCCCAGGTTAAAGGAAGGAAAGAAAACCACAAGAATTTCTGAAGAAAATAGACAAAAAAAAAAAAACTGACGGATGCACATTCTTCAGACATCTTCCTTTTGCGTACATTACTACCAATCAATTCATACTTTCTCATTTGAATTACTGTGTGATTAAGAAGAAGCATGAAAGGGACATGGAAGATTTTTGGACAAATAAAACACCAGAATTCAACTTTGGACTCAAAATAATTCTATCCTTTTATTCAAAAGCACTCACAATGCTTCTAGTCTCTCTTCCCTTATGCTGGACTTATTTCCCCAACCCTTAGCAAACATCCACCCCTTCTTACTTCCCCAATCTCAGTGATACTGAGTCGTCTTTCTCTCCACCTCCTACTGTCCAGCCTTTCATTTCTGTGTCTCAAGGCTACATATCCCATATCCCACTCTAAACTGTTTACTCCTTCCACTGTGTCCCTCTGTAATTTCTGCTCCACAACTGACAAATTCCCTTCATCTTAGACCTCTTTTTCTCATGCTCCCTCCATCCTCTGTCACTCACAGAGACCTGGTTTCCCCAGATGATACAGCATTCCTGGCTGGTTTTTTTTTTTCCCATTATTGGTTTTATCTTCTCTCACACTCACTGGTTCCAAGATACATATAGATATAGATATAGGTAGATATATACACATAAATACATATATGTGTATGCATGTGTGTATATGCATATATGTATATTGGAGTCAGGAAGATCTAGGTTCAAATCCTACCTTAGATGCTTATAAGCTATGTGACTATGTATATAGTATATGTGTGTGTGTGTGTGTGTGTATACTTTCCCTTTTTGCCAGTTTCAGACTCTCCTCCCACCCCCATCACTCATCAATGTCACCTCCCCTTTGAGGTTTTTTGTGGTTCAGTTGTTTTTCAATCATGTCCAATTCTTCATGACCCCACTTGGGGTTTTCTCGGCAAAGATACTGGAGTGGTTTGCCATTTCCTTCTCCCACTCATTTAACTGAGGTAAATGGGATTAAGTTTTTTACCTAGGGTCACACCACTAGTGAGAGTCTTGAGACCAGATCAGAACTCAGGAAGGTCCAGCACTCTACCCGCTGCACCACCGAGCTGCATCATCATCAACATCATCATCATCATCTAGCACCTAACCACTCTGCTAAGCACTTTACAAATATTACCTCATTTGATCCTCACAACAACCCTGGCAGGTAGGCACTATTATTATCCTCATTTTATAGATGAGGCAATGGAGGCAAAGAGATGTTAAATGACTTGTCCAAGGTCACACAGCTAGTAAGTGTCTGAAGCTGAAATGATTCCAGACCCAGCGCTCCATCCACTGTGCCACCTAGCTGCCTGTGGCTTTCAAAAAAAAATGCTACAAATCACGGTTTGATTTATTGCTCTGTTCACTGTCTAGACTTTAAAAGGTAATGGAGAAAATGTTAATACTGCAGATTAAATTTAAAAGTGTGTCCTTCCCATGTTTTTCTGGTTTGTTTTTGCCAGAGAGGCAGTTGTTAAATATTTACCAGCATGTCACTGTTCTCTTCCTTTCTCAAAGAGTTAAGTGCCTGAATCCCAAACTCTCTCCCCACCCCAACATCTGTCTTTATACCAAGGAACTTCAACATACAAACACAAAATAACCTCTCAACTCCTGTGAGCCACTCTTCCCTTCAATCTCAGCTACACCCACCTCTGATCTTGTCATTACCTGCAACTGTACCGCAGGGCTCTGTCCTAGGCTCTCTTCTAACATCCCTATATGATCACTCTCTCATTTGGTGACTTTATTAGCGCCTGGGATCCAATAGCCATTTTTATGTAGATGAGAGCTTTAAGATGTGCTAAGCACTTTCCAAAAGTTCATCACCACAACCCTGGAAGGAAAGTGCTGCTATTATCCCCATTTTACAGAGAAAGAAACTGAGGTATGTAGGTTAAGTGACTTGTGCTGAGTCACACAGCCATTAAGTGCCTGAGGCTGAATTTGAACTCAGGTCTTCCTGACTCCAGGCCCAGCCTTCTATACTACCGAGCTGCCTAGTTACGGTTACATGAACTAAAGAAGCATGGACAACAACATTTACCTAATTTGTCTCCCTATTTTAAACAAGCATACCTTATTGTACAGATAATTTAATAGTTAACTATCTCAATAATAATAACTAGTCCTTCAAGAGCTATCAAAATCGAGAGGAATTAAACCTGCTCTGCTTTGCTACACCATAACCACTCTGATTTGGTATCATTACTATCAAATAAAATGACATACGTAAAGTGCTTAAAACTTTACAACCCTACATAATATGTTAGTTATTATTACTATATAATTCTAGAAATACTAGCTACAGCAATTATTATTTGCTGTTTGGTTGTTTTGGTAGTATCTGATTCTTCAGGAGCCCATATGGGGTATTCTTGGCAAAGGAAATTCTCAACCAAACACAGAAGATAAATGATGACATTGAAGGTCAAATGAACAATTCTGATTATAAAAAACTGAGAAGCCATGCAATTAGAATTAAAAGGGAAACATTTACCTGAGAGAAAATGTGGCCAGAAAGCATGGAGCGCACACAGTGCAGCCCCGGAAGTGCAGAGCGCATGCAGTGCAGCCCAGGAAGCACAGAGCACACGCAGTACATGCAGTGCAGCCCTGGAAGCGTGCAGTACAGCCCAAAATGGCAGGGACAGGACCCTGAACAGACTTCAGAGCCACCGGCAGCACCAGTTCCCAGACTACTCAACCCACAAACAGCTTCAAAGGTCAGTGGAAGGACTCCTTCACTCAGGAGAGGCAGCTAGATCCCCGGCAGCAGTCACTGCAGCAGCAGCTTCCATTTTTGGAACCCCCTTTTCACCCCACCTAGAGCCCCTGGAGGAATTCAGCTGCTGACCTGAAATCTCAGCTCTGAATGGCAGCCCTGGGGGACTTCGGTTTAAAGCCCCGGAGGGAATTGAGCCACTGATCTGAATCTCAGCCCTGAGCTCCACCCTGACAAAGAACTCAAAAGTCAAGTAACTGGTTGGGAAAATGCCTAGAAAAGGGAAAAAGAATAAGACAATAGAAGGTTATTTTCTTGGTGAGCAGGTATTTTCTTCCATCCTTTCAGATGAGGAGGAACAATTTAGGTCTTCAGGGAAAGACGTAAAAGTCAAGGCTTTCACACTGAAAACCTCCAAAATAAATATGCAATAATCTCAGAACATGGAAGAGCTCAAAAAGGATTTTGAAAATCAAGTGAAAGAGGTAGAGGAAAAATTGGGAAGAGAAATGAGAGCAATGCAAGGAAACCATGAAAAGCAAGTCAACAGCTTGCTAAAGGAGATCAAAAAAAATGCTGAAGAAATTAACACCTTTAAAAATAGACTAACTCAAATGGCAAAAGAGGCCCAAAAAGCCAATGAGGAGAAGAATGCTTTAAAAAGCAGAATTAGCCAAATGGAAAAGGAGGTTAAAAAGCTCATTGAAAAAAATAGTTCTTTAAAAATTAGAAATGGAGCAGATTGAATCTAATGACTTTATGAGAAACCAAGAAATTACAAAACAAAACCAAAAGAATGAAAAAATAGAAGATCATGTGTGAAATATCTCACTGGAAAAACAACTGACCTGGAAAACAGATCCAGGAGAAACAATTTTAAAATTATGGTAATACCTGAAAGCCATGATTGAAAAAAGAGCCTAGAATTTTTCATGAAATTATCAAGGAAAACTGCCCTGATATTCTAGAACCAGAGGGTAAAATATATATTGAAAGACTCCACCGATCACCTCCTGAAAGAGATCCAAAAAGAGAAACTCCTAGCAATATTGCAGTCAAATTCCAGAGTTCCTAGGTCAAGGAGAAAATATTGCAAGCAGCTAGAAAGAAAAAATTTGAGTACTGTGGAAATACAATCAGGATAACATAGGATCTGGCAGCTCCTACATTAAGGGACCAAATAGCTTGGAATAGGATATTCCAGAAGTCAAAGGAACTAGGATTAAAACCAAGAATCACCAACCCAGCAAAACTGAGTATAATACTTCAGGAGGAAAAATGGTCATCCAATGACATAGAAGACTTTCAAGCATTCTTGATGAAAAGACCAGAAATGAAGAGAAAATCTGACTTTCAAACACAAGAAGCAAGAGAAGCATGAAAAGGTAAACAAGAAAGAGAAATCATAAAGGCCTTTCTAAAGTTGAACTGTTTACATTCCTACATGGAAAGAAAATATTTGTAACTCTTAAGACTTTTCTCAGTATTTGGGTAGTTGGAGGGATATGTGTGTGTGTGTGTGTGTCTGTGTGTATACATATGTGTGTGTGTATATGTGTATACACACACACATATGTATACACACACACACAGAGCACAGGGTGAGTTGAATAAGAAGGGATGATATCTAAAAAATAAAATTAAGGGATAAGAGGGGAATATATTGGGAGGAGAAAGGGAGAAATGACTGGGGCAAATTACCTCTCATAAAAGAGGCAAGAATAAGCTTATTCAATGGAGGAGAAAAGGGAGGAGGTGAGAGGGAAAAAGTGAAGCTTACACTCTTCACATTTGGCTTAAAGAGGGAATAACATGCTCATTCAATTTGGTATGAAAATCTATAATAATAATACTACAGGAAAGTAGGGGAGAAGGGGACAAATGGGATGAGGGGGATGATAGAATGGAGGGCAAATGGGAGAAGGGAGTAATTAGAAGTAAACACTTAGGAGGGACAAGGTCAAAAGACAGAACAGAAGAAATGGGAGGCAGCATAGGATGGAGGAAAATATAGATAGTCTTACACAACCTGACTATTATGGAAGTCTTTTGCAAAACTTCATATATATAGCCTATATTGAATTGTTTGCCTTCTCAGTGAGGATGGGTGGGGAGGGAGGAAAGGAGAGAAATTAGAATTCAAAGTATTAGGAACGAATATTGAGAAATGTTTTTGCATACAACTGGGAAATGAGAATACAGGTAATGGGGTATAGAAATCTATCTTTCCCTACAAGAAAAGAGAGAACATGGGGATAAGGGAAGGGAGGGGTATGATAGAAGGGAGGGCATATGGAGGAAAAGGGGTAATCAGAATGCAAGACGTTATAGGGTGGGGGAGGGGAGAGACGGGGAGAAAATCTGGAACTCAAAATTTTGTAGAAATGAATGTTGAAAACTAAAAATTAATAAATAAACATTTAAAATTAAAAAAAAGAAAATGTGTCAAGGTTCTCTTATAAAGATATGATATCCAAGGTGCATAAGATATTGATTCAATATATAAGAATAAGAGTCATTCCTCAATACGTAAATGGTGAAAAGACATGAACAAGTAATTCTCAACATCAGAAACTACTGAAATTTTATCAGGGGAAATTTTATTAAAAAGGCATTAACATCTGCCTTGCTGATAAAATCTAAAGGCCATAAGACTTTTCCATCTGACTTACAGCTGAAACCTTTGTGATGACAATCAAAACAGGATCTTTTGCTGTTTTTGTTGTAGTATAATCAAGTGCCTCTGATTGAATCTTGCCTTTATCAATCAAGAAGCTACTTATGGGCCTATGGTGCATCACAACTATTGGCTGATGGAGCCACATTTATTAGTGAAAAGAACATGATCCTAGAGAGATGAGCTGCATACTTACATAGTATTCTCAACAGCCCATTATCAATGAATGCTGAGGCCACTGACAGTGTACCTCAGGTTGAATTCAACCCCTCCTTAGCTGAACTTTTAACTGAAGAAGAGGTTTTGAGGGCCATTAGGCTCCTTTCATGTGACAAAGCACCTGGTGCTGATTCTATTCCCGTTGAGATTTACAAGGTAGGCGGACCATTGCTCATACAAAAGCTGACTGAAATTTTCCAGGTTATATGGCAAGAGGAGGTTATCCCCACAGGAACTGAAGAATGCCTCCATTGTCCATTTCTATAAAGGTAAAGGGAATAGATTGTCCTGCAACAATCACAGGGGTTCTCTCTCTTAGTCACTGCTGGCAAGATTCTTGCTAGAGTCCTCCTTCATAGGCTGATCCTTCACTTGGAAGATGGGCATCTACAGGAGAGCCAGTGTGGCTTCAGAAAAGGCTGAGGAACAGTCAACATGGTGTTTGCTGCCTGAAAGCTCCAGGAGAAATGCTAGGAGCAGAACAGAGATCTGTACACATTTGTGGATCTGACCAAGGCTTTTGACACTGTTAGTCATGAGGGCTTATGGAAAATTATGTCAAAATTGGATTGCCCAGAGAAGTTCATCAGCACTGTATGTCAATTTCATGATGGCATGTTTAGGTTCTGGATAGTGGACAATGCTCTCATGCCTTTCCAGTCACCAGTGGAGTGAAGCAGGGCTGTATACTTGCTCTCATACTTTTTAGCATGTTTACAGCCATGTAATGTAATTGAAAATGCTTTCAATGAGGATGAACAGGGCATCAAGGTCAACAACCACACTGATGGTAAGTTCTTCAATTTGAGCCAAGACCAAAGTGGAGGGAGTGTTGGTGCATGACTTTTTGTTTGCAGATGATTGCGCACTCAATGCAGCCTCTGAAGCTGAGATAACAAAGTATGGATCAATTCTCTGCTGCCTGTGCTAATTCTGGCCTAATAACACCAAGAAAACGCAGGTGCTCCATCAGCCTGCATCACACCATCTATATGTAGAACCACTGTTTACAACAAATGGTGAAGTTTTGAATACTGTAGATAAGTTCACTTACCTTTGTAGTGTACTTTCTAGGAATGTACACATTGACAATGAGGTTGATGCATGCATTGCCAAAGCTAGCTCAGTGTTTGGGAGGCTCCAAAGAAAAGTTTGGGAGAGAAGAGGTATTAGACTGACTATCAAACTGAAGGTCTACAGAGCCATTATGCTGATCTCATTGTTGTATGCCTGTGAAACACGGATAGTCTACCAGCACCATCCCAGGAAACTGAACTGTTTCCATTTGAACTGTCTTAGGAAGATTCTAAAGATCACCTGATAAGGTAGCAGACCCTGAGATCCTTGCTCAAACTAAACTGCCAACCATTCAAACTATGCTTCAGAGAGCATAACTCCAACGGGCTGGCCGCTGTTCGAATACAAAATGTATACTTGCCAAAAAGACTATTTTATGGAGAATTCACATGGGGCAGGTGATCATATGGTGGTCAGAAGAAGTAATACAAGGACACTCTCAAGGTCTCTCTCAAGAATTCCGGATTTGATTGCCCAACATGGGAGACACTGGCACAGGACCACTCAGCATGGCATGCCCATATCAGAAAGGATGCTGTGCTTTATGAGCAAAGCAGAATTGAAACAGCACAAAGGAAACATAGGATACACAAATTTAGAGTGTCCACCCCAAATGTTCACACAGATTATCTGTGCCCAGTCTGTGGTAGAGCATTCTGAGTTCATATTGGTCTGATCAGCCACAATCGTACATATTGAAACTTCACTTTATCACAGTGATGTCATTTTGGGACTCTTTGAGAGGCCCACAAGAAGTACCACCACCACAAGAAGTAAAGCACAGAAAGAAGAGTTTCTTTAACTAGAAACAATGTATGTATTTGTACTGTTAATTATTTTAATGTGATTAAAGATCTTCCCCATCCCTTGATGGGCCTGCCCATTGTAGGAAGCTTGATTAGGGGAGTTGTTTTGTAGGAGGGTCCCAAGTAACTTTTGCTTTTTTCTATTGAGGCACTGGGTCAAAGGGTTGTGATGCCCTATGACTCTAAGAAAGGTATAAATACTCTGAGTTAAGTTTTTACTTTGGGGCTTAGTTTTTGCAAAAAGGTTTGAGTGCCAGATGAGGACTATGGGAAGCTGCTAAGGAGACCCTTGGCTTTGAGAACCCAGATGTCCTATTCCTCTCTCTGGTAATTACAGCCAGACAGCTATACCTGTCTGTTAAGTTATAGTCAGGCAGAAGAATCCATGTCTGTTGATTACTTTGGGGCTTACTGATGTTTATTTGGCCATATGAGGACTCTGGGAAACCTCTAAGAAGCCCCCCGGCTTTGAGAATCCAGCTGTAGTGCTTCCCTATCTGGTAAAAACGGTCAGACAGTTGGGGTCCAAATGTCTGTCGAATCTGGGCAGAGGAAGCCATATCTTTTGATTTCTCTGTATTTTCTTTGAAACTCAGGGTGCTGACTCCCTGAACTAACTGAATGATATATGGAACTGTTTAAAGGAATGATACATGTGCTTGATTAAAGTGATTATTAACCCCTTGAAAGTTGTTTTCCTTTCATGAATGCAGAACCAAGAATCTGTGATAGTTGTGGTGCTTACTGATGCAACCTTCCATATGTGTCATCTCTCCCATTGAAATGTGAGCTTCTTGAGAACAGGGAGCTTTGTCTCGCTTTTCTAACTGTATAATGTTGGCATTTCGCATAGTACCTTGTACATAGTAAGCACTTAAATATTTTATTTCGTCATTCATTCTCAAAAGAAAAAAGCAAACTATCAACAACTATATTAAAAAATGCTCCAAACTATTAATAATAATAGAAATTCAAACTAAAATAACTGAAATTCTACCTGACACTCATCAAATTGGCAAAGACGCTAAAAAAGAAAAATGACAATTGCTGAATGGACTGTGTGGGAAAAGAGGCATGCTAAGGCACTGGTGGTAAAGTTGAGGGTTGTTTTAACCATTTGGGAAGGTAATTTGGTACTATATCCCAAAAATCACTGAACTATGCATATCCTTTGATCCAGTATTACCATTACTAGGCATATACCCTAAAAAAGACCCAATAAAGAGGAAAAGGACCTATATATAACAAACCATTTTTAAAAACATTCTGTTTTTAACAAAGAGCAGGAAACAAAGTAGATGCCCATCAATTAGGGAAAGGCTGAAAAATTATGGTAGATGAATGTAATAGAAATGCATAAGTGCATAAAACATAATAAAAGGGATGGTTTTCAGAGAAACCTGGTAAGATTAGTATGAACTGCAGAGAACTGTGATGTGAAGGGAAGACAGGGAACTATTTACACAATTACTACAACACATAAAGGAAAACAATTTTGAAACACTAAAGAACCTTAATGAATACAAATACACAGCACCCATAAATTAATGATAAAGCTTGTTTCTCATGTCTATACACATATGTATCTGTGCGTGTGTATGTGTGTGTGTGTATGTGTAGGTGCAGAAGTGATGGAAAAAGCACAAATAAGACATACATTTTCCAGACCTGACTGATCCAACACAAATTTGTTTGCTTAACCATACTTATTTGTTTCAAGGAAGGGTTTTAAATTTGGAGTGGAAGAGGGGAGAGTGAGAGTATATTTTAAAAAATGAAAGAGAATCAATGAAACATTTAAAAAATACACAAAAAGAGAGAAGGAAATTCAGGAAACACAAAGGGCAGTGTTTATTTAATTTAATTAATTAAATTTAATTTAAACTCCATTGAATTTAATACGGATTTTTAAATTCAAGTTATACAAAATAAATATGCAGTTTGATAAACAACCCTGTTTTCTGACTTTCATTATAGGTGGAAATGTTTGTATGTGTTGCTGATTACCTAATAAAAAATTTTAAAAGAATAAAAACAATTTTTATACAACAGAAAAGAAAAAAAAAATCTCTTCAAACCTTTCCCATTCTCAAAGTTTCCTAATTCTGTCAAGGACATCACCATCCTTTCACTCTCCAAGGTTCATAACTTTGACTTTATCCTTGAATTCTCACTGTCCTATCACCCCACACATACAACGAGTTGCCAAACATTACCTCCACAACAACTTCTCTTGCCCCTTCTCTCTACTCAGAGTTACCACCTTAGTTCAGGACCTAGTCATTTCCCTAGTAGAATGACCTCCTAATTGATCTCCCTACTCCCATTTCAACTCCCCTCCCTAATCCAATCTTCTACACAGATACCAAAATGATCTTCCCAAAGCAATGAACCTGAACACGACTCTCCTATTCAAACTCTAGTAGCTCCATATCACCCTTTGGTCTTTTTTTTTTAAGGCAGCTGGGGTTATTAAGTGACTTGTCCAGAGTCACACAGGTAGTAGGTGTCTCAAGCCAGACTTGAACTCAGGTCCTCCTGACTCCAGGGCCGGTGCTCTATCTACTGCACCACCAAGCTGCTCCCACCTCATACTGCCCTTTGGGTAAAATATACGCTCCTTTTTTTGACTTTTAAAAACAACTTGGCCTCAACCTCCTTTTTTTCTAGCCTCACTATATCTTATATATTACTCCCTTTCCTATACTCTATGGTCTAGCAAAATTGGATTTCTTTGCTTTTCATCTCTTGACCCTACAGCTGCCATCCCTGTGCCTTTACATTCGCTTCTGCCAGGCATGGAAATGCTCTCTTCACCTGTGCCTCATACAATATCTCACTCACTTCAAGACTCAGCTCAAGAATAACCTTCTACACAAAGTCCAATCCTCAACTCTAGTGCGCTTTCTCATTAATACCCTGTACTTAAACATATTTATTTAGCATTTGTTCTATATGTACAGTGACTTCATAGAATGTTAGCTTCTTAAATGCAGGGATTATTGCATTTTTGTATTTGTTTACACAGTGCTTATCACCTGGTAGCAAGTACCAACTCAGAATATGTAAGAAATATCACTAAACTATTGATAGCCTTTCACCCAGCAAAACCCAGCTAAATAATTGAGATTTTACAGATAACAAAATATTCACATTACCACCTTCCCTTTAGATAGACAAAAACTGGAACCAAAACAGGAGTCTGTCAATAAGAAAATAGCTTAACAAATGTTAGAATATGGATTTAATGGAATATTATTGTATCATAAGAGAATAGAAACACAAAGAATTCAGGGAAATACAGAAAGAACTGTATAAAGTGATATAAAGTAAAGACAGCAGAACCAAGAGACTAAGGACTAAAAACAATAAAGCAAATGATAACAACATTAAAAATAAGAACTGAACTCAGAGCAACTACAATGAATCATCTCAATCTTGAGGAACTAGGAAGAAAACACACTTTGCTCCTCAGTAGATAGGTGGAACACTGTATAAATACATACATATACATATATACTCATGTATACAATGTCAGCCCTCTGACTGTGTCTCTTATTCTTTTTTACAAGAAAAAGCTCAATGGGTCTATGTGGAGGGTAAGGGGGGACAGAGGATGAAGGGTGTATAAAAGAGAAATGAGCATGATATAAAAACATAAGACCACAGCAAAAGTTTTTTGAGGTTGGAGGTGGGGGGAGAGACAGAAACAGAAAGAAAGAGAGAGGGGAAAGGGAAAGAGAGGGATAGAGGAAGAGAGGAAAGAAAGAAGAGAGAAGGAGGGAAAAACAAAGGGAGGGAGAAAGACAGACACACAGAGAGATATTTGGACATTTCAAAGTTTACCAAGACTACTTACTTGCCAATTCAATGATCTCCATTCTTTCTCCTTCAACATCCCGACCTACAAATTTTAAACCTTTCTCTTCAAATTGCTGGATTAATTCTGGGTTAACCTGGGGGCCAAAAATGGAACTCCAATGACTTGAGTAGCACGAGAGCATCAAGAGCCTCTGGCTGTATCTAGATGTTTCATTCTAGCTAGAAAATTAAAATAATGTCTTATCTCCCACAAGCAACTACTGAAGTGACACATCCTACACGGATATGTACTTAGCTCTTATTAGACAGCATAATCATGAGCATAATCAGATTCCCCTGTGATGCCATATTTCCCCCTCAAAAAGAAGAAGCCTGTGAACATGTTATAAACAGAAAAATGGCTGGATTTATTGATATCTGCTCAAATCCCAGTTTTGCTGTTACCTTTGACAAATCACTTTACCTCTTTGTGTTTTCCATCTTTAAAATAAGAGGATTTTGAATAAAGGACCTTTAAGATCCTTTCTGGCTCTAAATCACATGAACTCATCAAGGTAGGGGACTAAGGATGGAAAACTGTCACAGTGTTTACCTAGAAGGTAAAAGTACAGGTATACTGAACTCAGAAACAGTCTATATACTAATGTCAACAGGTTATGTACATATTCACAAAACACACATACATTCCTCTAGAATTTATTTCTGGTAAAAAGTAGGAGGAAGGAAATTGTCCCAACCTCTGAACTCTTTTTCTCTCAACTCGAAGGCAAAAGCAAACAGTCTGTTTCTCATTCACCATTATCATCATCACCATAACCAATCATATTAATTACATTATTAAATACAATGACATATTACCTTATAATATATTATTATGTTATACATATTGTGTATAAATAATAATTGTTTTTAAAATAAACATTTACTAAGTACCTACTATGTGCCAGGCAGTGTTCTAAACATTGGGAATACAAAGAAAGGCAAAAGATAGCCGCTCACAGTCTAATGGAGGAGACAACATGAAAATAACTATAAACACACAAGCTGTGAACAGGATAAATTGGAAATAACCAACCACAGGAAAGGTATTATGAGTAAGAGGAATCAGGAAAAGCTTCCTGTGGATGGTGGAATTTTAACTGAGACTTGAAGTAAGCCAGAGAAGTCAGAAGGTAGAGCTGCAGAAGGAGAGAAGTCCAGGCAAGGGAACAGCCCGAAAAAATGCCCAGAGATCGGAGACCTTGTCGTAGAATGAGCAAGGAGGACAGCTTCACTGGAGCAGAGGACATGGGGAGATGTAGGGCCTAAGAAGACTGGAAAGGCAGAGGGTATCAGGTTTGAATTCCACACAGGGGAGTTATAAAACTTGGAGTTTATAAAGATCTTGGAAGTAACAAGAAGTCGCTGGAGTTTACTGAATAGGAAGGAGAGTGACACATATGGTAAGACCTATGCTTTAGAAAGATCACTTAAGGGCAGCTGGATCTAGGCGCAGTGGGTATAACCCTTGAATCAGGAGGACCTGAGTTCAAATCCAGTCTCAGACACTTGTTAGGTGTGACTCTGGGCAAGTCACTTAACCCTGATTATCTGCCAAAAGACTCTTCTAAAGAAAAGTCTCTTAGAGGATGGACCAAAGTGAGACTTGTAGCAGGCTGACTAATCAGCAGGCTATACTGTGAGGGGATGAGGTCCTAATGGAACGGGGCAGCAACGTCAGAGGAAAGAAGGGGGAGGTACGAAGGTAGAATAAACAGGACCTAGCAAGTGATCTGGATATGGGAGAGGTGAGAGAGAATGAGGAGTCAAGGATGATACTTAAGTCGTAAGCCTAGGCAATTCAAAGAATGGTGGCATACTCTACAGTAATAAGGAAGTCTGGAAATGGGGAGGTTTAGGGGGGAAAGATAATGAGAAATTCTGGAAACATTGAGTTTAAGACATCTATAAGCCAACCAGTTCAAGATGTCAATAGACAATTGGAGATGACAGACTAAAAAAGTTAAGTAGATTTGAGAATCATTAGCATTGAATCCAGAGAAGCTGATGAGATCACCAAGTAAAACAGTATAAATGAAAAAGATGGGGGGGGGGGGCGTTCAGAACAGCACCTGGTGAGATACGTAGGTTAAGTTAATGGGCATAAGGTGGCTAATACCAGGAAAAGACTGAGAAGGAGTCATCAGGAAGGAAAATCAGAAGAGAATGAAATAGTGGACTCCTTTACTTAGCCAAAAAAAAAGAAAATCCCTTTCTTCCCTGAGTTTCTAGGGCCAGCTTTGAGGTTCTTAGACACAGCTAAAAGCACGCACCCACTTTACATGACCAATCAGGATCAATGCCTTACCTCATAGCGATGTCTGTGTCGTTCTTCTATGCAACCAACATCCCCATAGAGTCTCCCTGAACAAAGAGAAGATTAATATATAGGACCCAGTATGACACAGTGAGAAAAAAAACACTGAAAAAAAGCAAAAACAGATCTGGGTTCAGATCCACCTAAGATGTGCCCTACCTGTGTATCCTTATGAAAGTCACTTATTTTAATTTGGTCTCATAACAGTTCATCTGTAAAATCAGGGGATTGGACTAAATGGCTGGCCTGTATAGTCCCTTCTAATTCTAGCTCAATGATCCTGACATGGGAAAAACAAAATGCAACCTTCCTACCTACAAACTCTGAATCAGGCACCAAAAAGAGTGGAGAAGATGATACCAGACAGACGAAATGATACAATGATACATTTCTACATCTCATTTCTAAAACCAGGACTATCCTAACACAGTTGGAGAGTAAATAACACTAGACTTGGGAGTCAAAAGGCCTGGATTTAAGTCCTGACTCAGTTACGTAGTAGTTGCAACCTCTACAGGCCTCACTTCTCTTATCAGCAAAACAGATGTGTGTTAACAGTGAGTGTTAACAGAATTACAAAATTGAAAAGGCCTCCAGAGGCCATCTAAGCCTGGACTCAGTGACCTATCAAGTGATTTCCAGCTCTAAACCTTGTGATCCCTTCCACAGCTCAGTGGCACAGTGGATAGAGTGCCAGGCTTGGAATTAGGAAGACTCCTCTTCTTGGGTTCAAATCCAGCCTCAGACACTTATAAGCTGTGTGACCCTCGGCAAGTCACTTAGCCCTGTTAATTGTGAGACTCAAATATAGGAACTTAAAAGCAAATAACTTTTCAAAACATAGACATATCAATATTTAAAGATTTTTAAAAGTGTCATTTTAATGAGAACAAACAGGGCTTTGTATCATTAATAAATAAAATGTATTGAAAAAAATTAAAATAAAATGAGTTAGAGAAAAAAATGGCAAATCACTCCAGTACATTTGCCAAGAAAACCCCAAACGGGGTCACAAAGAGTCAGACACAAACTGAAAATAACTCAAAATGACATCACTGGCAACTAGTGAAAGGAGATGATCACGAACATCCCTACTGGTTCTAAATCCTGTGACCTATAACCAACCTCCCAGCGGAATGACTTCTGAACCTTAGTTAAATTATCCCCCATTCAAAGTTACTGCAAGGAAGCAATCTGTAAAATTCACACAAATGTCATGTAAATGTAAGCTATTTACTATGATTCTCAAACCAGATAATGTACATTACATAAAGCACTTTGAACTGTAAAGCATGATATAAATGTAAGTTATTATTCTCTAGCAGAGAATAAACACTCTTAAAATCCTGAAGAATTTTCTGATGAGAAATTCACTCTACTTAATAAAGGAGAATAATATATGCTAAACTCTAGGAGGGAGGCACTCTTCAGAGATATGCCAGTAAGAGCAATCTAGGAAATCACATACACACTGCAGTATCTTAACAGTGTTTCATGCTTTAAAAAAAAAAGGGTGGCTGATAGCTCAGAAACATACTGAACCATACGGATTTAATTCTACCCATCTGCCTAAAGTATTTATCACTGTATACAGAAAATTATTCTAGACGCTGGAGAGCAATAAAAAAGAATTTAAAAAGATGTGATCTCATTGCTACACTGATGGATTTTTTTATGGGTAAAATTGCATATGCACCAGAGATAAAGAGTACAGAATAAGTTTGGGGTTCATTTAGGAAAGTAAATGTCATAAAAATATCACAGAAAGATTACAGTGACTCATAAGTCTCAGCAGCCTGTAAAACATATCCAAAGTAGCTAGAATATGACATAATTTATATAGAAACACACACACACAAAGATTTTGCTAGGTTTAACCAATATCATCTGGGCTCTTCGGATTCCCTTCAAGATTCAACTCAAGCAACATTCTCTGCCAGAGACCTTTCCTCAGCTGCTAGCATCTGAGGTGGCCTTGCGTCATTTTGTGTATGTATCTTATATATCCCCATTTATGTACATATGTACCTTATTAAAAGGTAGACTCTTTCTTACATGAAATGGTGCAAAACTGAGAGTGAGGAGAACATTGTACTCAGTAATAGCAATATTGTAAGAACAATCCACTATGAAAGACAACTATTCTGATCAAGACCACATTCTAAGACAATTTGTACACCTCCAAAGAGAGAATGGATGAACTCTGAGCGCAAATTAAAGCATGGTTTTTTTTTTCCCTTTATCGATTTTTTCTTGCTTCTGGGAGGTACTATGGCTAACATGGAAATATGTTTTGCAAGATCTCACATGTATAACAGGTATCAAACTGCTTGCCTTCTCAATAGGAGGGGGAGGAACTGGAGGGAGAGAATTTGAAACTCAAAAAAATTTCAATGAATATTTCAAATGAATGAATGACTAGACAAACAGACAAAAAGGTAAAGAGAACAGGGACTATTTAGCATTTGTCTTTATCTCCCCAGCATTGATTTCACAACCTAGCAAAGAGGAGGCACTTCATAAAGGTTTCTTGATTGACTGATTCCCCCTACAACACGACCACCTCATGACTTAACAGGCTGTCTCTTTGGCCAGAGAGCTATAGTGGCTGTTGTTGAGTTCCTTCAGTCTTGTCCAACCCTTCATGACCCTATTTTGGGATTTTATTGGCAAAGATACTGGAGTGGCTTGCCATTTCCTTCTGCAGCTCATTTTTACACATCAGGAAACTGAGGCAAAGAGTTAAGAGACTTGCCCAGGGTCACACAGCTACTAAGTGTCTAAGGCCAGATTTGAATTCATGAAGATGATTCATTCTATCCACTGGGCCACATACCTGACATAGAGTTGATATGACCAAAATAAGTCACCATACCACTGGCCAAGTCCACCATAATAAACATTTCTGAACTTAGTAAAGCTGACCTTTGAATAACAGACATTCAGTTTACTGCCAAGCCCAGACTCAAGTTTGTCAACGCTCACATTCCACTGCCATAACCTTTAAGAAACACAATAAGGTATAGAAGGAAGGTTTTAGTGAAAATATTCTTCTTACTCAAAATCCTATCTAAACTTCACCTCATAGCTCTGTCATGAAAATGACTATTCCAGCTCACTGACCTTTTCCTACTAGCATCCATAGTGCACACCAAACAATACAAATATGACACCACCAACAATTCCCACTACCATTTAGAGTTACGAAGGTTTTTCCCAGGGAGGGAGGCAGACTATCCCAAGAAGGTAGAGTGAGTAAAAGCTAAATAGCATGCTGTAGTATTCTTTAACCGCTTCAAGTCAGTCAGTCTTAGGTCCCTCAATTAAATCATAAGCTTCTGAAGGGAATCTTTTCTATCTTGCTATGCTAGGCATATATATCAGGGGAAGTGATTATTGCCATGCCTCTTCTTTCAAGGTCCAAAACATCAGACTTTCCTCCAAAGGAGTCAGATCCTGTACTAACCAGATGCTAATTTTGGGGGGTGCCAAGAAAAGATCCTAGACAATCTTCATACTCTTTTTAATAACTAAGCTTAAATTAAATTTACAATGATGCTTCTATTGGGAGGTGGACAGTTGCACAGACCAAGAAGTCATGAACTTAACAGGTCGGAAAAGCATGCACTCATTTTGCTTAGCAGGTTCTATTTTCTTTTAAAGACAGCAAAAAACCTATCAGTGCTTTAGACAAACTTATTTCACTTACCAGATTTCTACACCTTTTGGATTTAACCATATATAAATAAAACTTGGGCTCTTAATTAAATTTTTTTTAAAGATAGCAAAAATCCATTAGTACTTCAGACAAAATTGCTTTACTTTCTAGATTTCTGTGAACACATATAAATAAACACATATAAATAAACTTATTTATAAACACATATAAATAAAATTTAGGTGCTTCTCACTGTTATGAAGAGTTAATTTCTAAACAAATGGTATTCTGTGAGAGTTAACTTTTGCATGACTTCATTTGTCTCTCCCTTCATGATCTCTATTCAAAAGGTATTCTATGCGTTCTTAATAATCCTTTATCTTGTGTCCTGGGCCAACCATGATATAGGCTGTAAAACAGTAAACTTTCATCCCTACCCTTTCAAAAATTCATAACAGTATTCATTAGCAACTTAGTCATGAGAGTTTTCTGACTCCCACTTCATCCCTTTGCAGAAATGGAAGGTCCACCAATGTTGTCTGTTACATATATTTTCAGATTTTTTCTACTAATTGATCAGATATACTGATTTTTTCATCTTTAAAAAACATTATTCATAGATAGAAGGTACTGATATAAGTTGACTTTGATGGGAGGATATAAATAAAATGAAAGGGTGAGAAAAGATTGCACTGGGAGATGAGAGAAGGGAGAGGCAGAACTGGGTAAATTACATCACACAAAGAGACACAAAAGACCTATTACAGTGAAGAGAAAGAAGGAGTGAGCATCTCATCAGACTTGGCTCAAAAAGGAATAACATAACACATTCAGTTGAGTATAGAAATCTAACTTAGTCCGTAGGTTAGTAGGAGGTGATGAGGATAAGAAGGGAAGGGCTGACAAAAGGGAAGGCAGACTGAGGGAGGCAGTGAGTAGAAGCAAAATACTGGTGAGGAGGGACAGAGGGAAAGGAAAGAGGTGGGGAATAAATGGGAAAAATAGGATGAAGGGAAATAACACAATTAGTAACCATAATTATAAATGTAAATGCAATGAACTCACTCATATAACAGAGGCAGAGAGCAGAGCGGATTAAAAATCAGAATCCTACAATATGTTGTTTACAAGAAACATATCTGAAGCAGAGAAATACACATAGAATAAGGATAAAAGGCAGAAGCAGAATATATTATGCCTCAGCTGAAGTTAAAAAAAAAAAAGTAGGGGTAGCACTTCTGATCTCAGACAAAGCAAAAACAAAAATAGATCTAATTAAAAGAGATAAGGAAAGAAATTACATCTTGCTAAAAGGTACTATAGACAATGAAGTAATGGCAATACTAAAAATATATGCACCAAATTTCTAAAAAACACTATTTGTTATATGAGATAACTCTCTGAGAAGGGAGAGATAATAGGGGAAACTATGATAATGTAAAAAATACAATAGAGCAATAAAACCTTTTTTTAAAAAAGAGAAAAAGTGAACTGTCAAGCACTAAGAGGTTAGGTGACTTGTCCATGGTCATGCTGAAATTATATCTTAGAGGAAAGACTTGAATGAAGCCTACGAGTCACCATCCTATGCTACTTCTCAGGTACGTACACACACACACACACACACACACACACACACACATACACAAAACATTCTTATTGTCTATTAAATAATAAGTCTGGTATGCTTATGAGTTTATGCATTAACTTCACAGCCCACAGGTTGGGAAACACTCATTCAGTTCAAAGAACTTACAACGTGGCTGGGAGAAACAAGAATGATAAAGCAATAAAAAGAGAAATGCCTTTGGAGTCAGAGAATCTGGTTCAAATCCTGGCTTCATTGCTGTTTACTTCCTCAGTTACCTTGGACAAATCACTTAGCCTCACTTTCCTCATATGTAAGATACAGGAGGTAGATGAAATTGGTCTCTGAGGTCCCTCCCAATCTGAGTCTATGATCCATAACTGAGCGTGGTATAAAACCTATGGGAATTCAGAGAACGCAGAGACAAGTGAGCTTTGGGGGAATCAGGGGAGGCTTCCTAGAAAAGACAAGACTTGAGCTGGGCCTTGAAAATAACTGGAAGAGAAATTAAATAACGAGAAGCCCAGAAAGAGGATCTTGGTAAATGTATAACAATATGATCAGCAGTATGGGCAATCATCTTTTGAGATAATAAAGGAACCTGTGATAACTTACTCAAAATAGAGTCTTCTGTTTTGAAAACTGTTGTTCTTTTTCCCAGCCGCATTGTTCCTCCCATTTCGCCAGGGTGATGCTCAGGCATATCAATCACCTTAAGGGAAAAAATATTTAATTGTGGTTTCATAAAGAAATTTTTAAAAGAAAATCATATAAAACTTCCCAAATAAAAAGTTTTCAAATTTTACCAATATAATACATAAAATTTTTAAAATAATAACCAACAACTTTTTCTATGGTTCCTCACACATGCATCCATTTCCCTCTGAATATATGTACCTTTATTAACAAGTCACAGCCATTAGAACAATGACTACCTGTTTCTTCTTTCACAACATGATTAATACGTAAATGTGTTTTACATGATTGCATATATATAACCCACATCAAATTGCTTACTATCTTAAGGAGGAGGAAGGGAAAGAAGGGAGGTAAAAAATTTAGAATTTTTTAAAAAAATAAATGTTATGGAAGGAAGACACTCTCTACATTCAGAGAAAGTACTGATAAACAGAATATAAATTGGTAAATAAAAGTATGGATAGAATGATTTTACACACATACACACACATATTTTTGTCTAATGGTAGCCATCTCTAGGAAGAGAAGATATTTACATGATTACTTTATTATATCTTTAAAAAAAAATAGCAAGGTGTACATAATAAATTTGAGCAATCTTGATTTTTTAAATTATATTACGTTATGGAAATACTTGTTTTAGTCCAAAAATCAAAAATAAAATAAGTTTTTAAAAAATTTTTAATGAATGTTAAAAATTGTCTTTACATCTAATTGGAAAAAATAAAATGCTGATTAAAAAAAAGAACGACTACTCATGACTCCAGAGAACCAATGATAAAAATTACCAACTGAGAGAGAGAGAGAAGTATCAAATATGCAAAATGAGACATATATTTTGGACACGCCAATGAAGGCATTTGTTTTATTTAATGATGCATATTGGTTACAAAAGAAATGTTCTTTTTCATCTTTGAGTGGGAAAGGAGGAAGAGGGTGAGAGAAGGAAAACGTTTGATAATTTAAAATTTTTTTATTTAATTTTAAGACAGCCATAGGGTATATACATAGTTTTCTTGGTTCTACTTTCTTCAGTTTAGATGAACTTCTTTCTATATTTCTTATAATCTTCACATGAAATGACTTTAACTATGATATGATCATAAGCAATGAAAATAATAACTTCCCAAATTTCTTTTTTCAAGGATCCATAGTTTCATTGCTATGGGCACAATTTCCATTAACAATGACCATAATTTTTCTATCACTTAGTAGATGCTCATTCAAAGCACTATGGCCAAAAAATATTTCATCTTCTAACTTGATCCTGAGCCTCTCTAAACTTTACTAGTCTAGTTTTTGGACAAAAGATATGTAGTTCCTCACTGGATCTATATGCATTAGGACCTCACAAGAGCTTCAGCATTGCTGGTATGTAAATTTTAAGAACCTAGGTTCTTGGATAGAATGTTTTGTACACTCTCAAACATGCTCTGGGCATCCCATGTTTTGTTTGTTTTTCTTTGTCACAAGGAAGTATAAAATGACTGTGATATTATGACAAAAGGCATCAATAAAACATTTTTTTAAAAATAGCTTTAGTTAGCCTCTACAAGAACACATCATCAGAACAGGGCTTTTATGAAGGTTGTTTTATTTACCATGCGATAAAAGTTAACCAGCAAATGTTATTTTGAGATTTTTCAGGCAGTAAAATCTGTCCCATGTCTTCCTATATCCTACCGCTCAATCTTCCCTTCCTGCTTGCAGTAAAAACAACAGGCAACTTGAAGTCAGAGGAATTAGTTTGGAATTCTGTCTCTGCCACTACTACTTGTGTAATCCGGACTTCTCACGGCCTTGGTTAAAGGAGGGTATTGGACTAGAATCAGAAGTGTCAACCTCTAGGGGACCAAATTAAAAAGCAATTGGGAAATGGTTAACAAAATAAATAAAAATATAAAATAACCTAGATAAAGTTAACTTTTGGTTTTCTAAATCAATATGGCCCACAGGGATCTATCTGAGTTGATACCGCTAGACTAGATGACTTCTAGGGTCTCTTCCAACTTTATGATTCTAAATTGTTTATTATGTTACCATATTAATAATATTATATTATCATCTCAAATTGTTTATTATATTATCATTTCAATAACAGCCTATTATCATCCTAAACTGTTCATGATATTACCATATCAATAACATTACATTATCCTAAATTATCCTATTACCATATTATTATAATATTATCCTAAATTGTTTATTATATTACCATATCAATAATATTATACCATAATCCTAAACTGGTCATTATACTGCGATATCAAGCAGCCTACCTGCTGTTTCTTCTCACTGGTTTCTCACTATTCAAATCATCTTTTCTCATTTTTGTGACTCCCCTTAAAGTACTGGATTGTCGATATTGTGCATTTAAATTTTGTATTTTCACTCCAAACTATTCCTACTACAACTATCTTTGCTTATATCACTTTCACTTTCCCTTTCTTCCTGGTCCCCTGCTTCCCAGACTGTTACTGTTCATCCTTCATTCTCAAAGAGGACCAAGGATGGTGTCTTGACTTGCAAGTGGACTGGATTTAAGCGAGGGAGAGCAGGGCAAAGTCATCAGCCTCACTCTCTCCCCAAGATCTAAGGCAAGATGACTGGTGATGATCCCAGATGCAGTGGGAGACCTTGGCCTTTTTCCACTCCCTTCCTCTTACCAGGAAAAAGTTCTCTCAACTGGTCCTGTGAGGCATGGACGTTGGTTGATTCCCCTTTTGTTTTGTTTACAAACAAACAAACACACCAAACACTGGGAGAACCATTTACTCTAAAAGTAAAGTGACCAAAGCTATTTTTGCACTTAGAGACTGACGTTCAAAGATAGAACTATTGAAAAGTGAATCAATTTTGAGGGGAACTTAAGAGAAATTTTTTTAATCACTTTGAACTATTTTCTATGTACCATACTCAGTAAGTTTTGGAATCAATTCCCTCACCACTAGAAACTTCAAAATTAATGCAAATGCATTAATATGACTCAAGCAAAACAAAACAAAAGACATTTATTAAGATGCTCCTGTGTACAAGGTGCCATACCAGATGTTAAGACAGCAGTATTTGAAGAGACATGGCTTAGATAAAGGGCAACTTATTCTAATTAGTTTTAGATTTTTTTTAATTTTCTTTTTTTGGCAGCCACGTAGCCTAGAAGGTGGAGTGCTGGGCCTGAAGTCAGGAAGACTCATCCCACTGACTTAATATCTGTCTCAGACATTTCTAGCTGTGTAACTCTGGGCAAGTCATTTAGCCCTGTTTGCCTCAGTTTCCTCATTTACAAAATGAGCTGGAGAAGGAAATAGCAAACCATGCCAGTATCTTTGCCAAGAAAACCCCAAATGAAGTCGTAAAAAATCATCAGACATGACTGAAAACGACTGAATTATTTATCATGGCTTCTCCATTTAAAAAAGAAAAACACCTTTCTTTTGAACTTTATTTATTGCTCCAAACATACCTTCAAATCTTATAATTTCCTGAGAAAAAAGGCATTTCACACACACACACACACACACACACACACACACAAACACACACCCTACTCTACCCAGATGGGCTATTCTGCTGCTCTCATCAATGGCTCCCCCGGATTTTGAAAGACACTGAACTTTGTATTCTGAGGCATAAACCAACACTCTTCATTAATTTTTTTTAAGAATCAATGAAACTTTCCTGCTAGATAAAGTAACTGACTTTGAAGTTAATTCTTTCTTTCATTCAGTAATCTCAGCCTTGACCTTTCTTTCTCTCTTTGCCCTTTAGTAGTTATTAGCAGCTCAACCTTTTGTATTAGTTTATAGAGCACCTAATGCTCCCATTTATCTCACCCCAGTCATATTTAATCAAGCAATTATTAATAGCAGCTTAAGGAATTCAAGTATTTTCTAGGAAACTTCAGATAAGGCAACTCCACCCACTATAAATTCACAAGAAAAAAAAAAAAGCTTGATGCTTGGTCAGGAGCTCTGCCTCCATGAAAACAACCCTAAGTTGCCAGTTTTATCCTAGCATTTCTCACATCTATTGATTTATCTATGCAGTGGTTTGTATCTTTGCTCCCAAGAAGATGATCCCTGTATCTCTTTGATAGCAGGCAAATATAACACTCACTTGTGTAAAGTACAGTACAATCATAAAGTCATATTGCTAGAAAGAATGAAAAAAATAAAGCCATATTGCCAGAAAATTCTGTGGGGAATTTTTGCCCTATTCTGAATGGCTAAACAGATAGGCCTTGGGAATTCTCCTGGCAACTTCTTTCTACAAGTTTAATAAAGCTACCTGGGGCCTTGATAGGATCTCCAAACTTTTAAAAGAGAACCTTATTAGTTGGGCCTTTATACAACAGTATTGATTCACTCAGCCCACTGCCTTTCAAAGAGCAAATAAATTGAATTCTCTTTTGAAAGGAGGGCATGGGGGAGGGCGGGAAGAGGAGTGAGTACCAAATTGCAGCAATGGTCCTTCGATCAGAAATAGCTTCTTTAGTAATAGAGATCTGAAAAAGTGAAGACAAGGCAAATAGGAGGCAGGGGAAGTCCCAGCTTCAACTGAATTGTCTAAAAGAAGTGATTATAGGGGACGGAGCCAAGATGGCAGAGTAGAAAGTTGCACATATGCAAGCTCTTCCCCCACAGCCCATAAAATACCTGTAAAGAAAGACTCTCAACAAATTCTAGAGCAGCAGAAGCCACAGAACAACAGAGTGGAGGAGATTTCCATCCCAGGGTGACCTGAAAGGCCAATGGGAAACATCTGTCAAACCGGAAGCGAGCGGAGTCCAGCCCAGCCATGGCCTTGCAGCGGGACTCTGGGAGGAGGAGGAGGAGGAGGCCTCAGGGACAGAATCCCCAGTCACAGTAGCAGTGGTTCACAAAACCCTCAACCCACAACCCAGGTGCCAAAGGTCAGTGAGAGGGATTTTTTCAACTGGCCAAGAAGGGAGAAGGGCCTTCCCATAGCTCTGCCCTCAGGCTGAGACCCAAGGAGGCCAAATTGAGCAGGCTGCAGTAGTTTCCATAGCAGCCCATACCCATTGCTGGATTGTAAAACCCCTGGGGGCACTGAGTAGCTGATTCTTACCTCAGCCCTGTGTAGAGGCCCTGCCCCTACTTCATACTCCTGAGGGATTTGAGCAACTGATCTTTATCTCACACTGAATGGTGGCCCTGCCCCTGCAGCTTATCTGAATCTCAGGCCCCGACACAACTCTATTACTCAGATTGTGGGCACAAAAACTTCTACTTGTTCCCAGACCAGTATACACACTTGCTTGTACCACCTTGGAGGAACCGAGATCCTACAGACCGTCAGAGTATACCCTACTCCGGACAAACAACCCAAAAGTCAAGTAACTGGTTTGGAAAATGCCCAAAAAAAGGGGAAAAAAATAAGACTATAGAAGGTTATTTTCTTGGTGAACAGGTATTTTCTCTCATCCTTTCTGATGAGGAAGAACAATGCTTACCATCAGGGAAAGACATAGAAGTCAAGGCTTCTGTATCCCAAACATGCAAAATAAATATTCAATGGTCTCAGGACATGGAAGAGATCAAAAAGGATTTTGAAAATCAAGTAAGAGAAGTGCAGGAAAAATTGGGAAGAGAAATGAGAGAGACGCAAGAAAATCATAAAAAGCAGGTCAACACCTTGCTAAAGGAGACCCAAAAAAATGCTGAAGAAAATAACACCTTTAAAAATAGGCTAACTCAATTGGCAAAAGAGGTACAAAAAGCCAATGAGGAGAAAAATGCTTTAAAAAGCAGAATTAGCCAAATGGAAAAGGAGGTTCAAAAGCTCACTGAAGATAATAGTTCTCTCAAAATTAGAATGGAACAGATGGAGGCTAATGACTTTAAGAGAAACCAAGAAATCACAAAATAAAACCAAAAGAATGAAAAAATGGAAGATAATATGAAATATCTCATTGGAAAAACAACTAATAGATCCAGGAGACAATTTAAAAATTATGGGACTACCTGAAAGCCATGATCAAAAAAAAGAACCCAGACATCACCTTTCATGAAATTATCAAGGCAAATTGCCCTGATATTCTAGAACCAGGGGGCAAAATAAATATTGAAAGAATCCACTGATCACCTCCTGAAAGAGATCCAAAAGAAGAAACTCCTAGGAACATTGTGGCCAAATTCCAGAGTTCCCAGGTCAAGGAGAAAATATTGCAAGCAGCTAGAAAGAAACAATTTGAGTATTATGGAACTACAATCAGGATAACCCAAGATCTAGCAGCTTCTACATTAAGGGATTGAAGGGCATGGAATATGATATTCCAGAAGGCAAAGGAACTAGGACTAAAACCAAGAATCACCTACCCAGCTAAACTGAGTATAATACTTCAGGGGAAAAAATTGTCTTTCAATGAAATAGAGGACTTTTAAGCATTCTTGATGAAAAGACCAGAGCTGAAAAGAAAATCTGACTTTCAAACACAAGGATCAAGAGAAGCATGAAAAGTTAAACAGCAAAGAGAAATCATAAGGGACTTACTAAGGTTGAATTGTTTACATTCCTACATGGAAAGACAATATTTGTAACTTTTGAAACTTTTTTCAGTATCTGGGTAGTTGGTGGGATTACACACACACACAGCACAGGGTGAGTTGAATAGGATGGGATCATATCTTTAAAAAATGAAATTAAGGGGTGAGAGAGGAATATATTGGGAAGAAGTGATTATAAGGACAAGGAATTGAAGGAAAAATACAGGCAGAAGGAGCAGCTGTTGGGATATGCTACATACAACACAGGCTTGAAAAGATAAAGAGATTAAGGAGGATGAATTCATTTTTAATTGTTAGCTTAAATTGGCACTTTATAAATAATAAGGGCCAGATTATTGTTAATAAGAATGATATGTATTTAATGATGGCTGAAGTTTATGTAACTCTTTAAGGTTTGCATTTAATCTTTACAATAACTGTGAGTTAGTTATTATTATTATCTTTACTATATATAAGGAAACTGAGGCTCAGAGGGGTTAAGTGACTTGTCTAAGTATCTGAGGCAGGATATTAATTCCAGTCTTCCTAAGTCCAGCATTCATACACATATGTATCATATATACACATAGTGATTGCAAACATCATATGTGTGTATGTGCATATATACACATATTTACTTATTTACACCACATTTATGTATATAACTGGGACAGCTTGTGCTGGACAATTTGGTATGACTTGTTAATTATGTTTCTCTTTATAAGTAAACTATTGTATGATTTAACATACATTAAGTTTCTATTTAAATTGAATAAATTTATACATTTATTTATAATATATTTTACAAGCAAAACTACTATTTCTCTTTATGAACAAGTCTGGTGAGATATGTTTTTTCAAAATAGAAACATAATTTGGCTTCTTCTGTTCCTAATTTGGAAGGAACTCAGATTGTAAGCTCCTTGGGTGCAGGAGTTTTTTGTCTCTTTTTGTATCCCTGAGCTCAACATAGTGCTTAGTAAATGTTTATTGAATGAATGAATGAACCTGAGATGGAAGAAAGTACCATATACCATCTCAAGAAATTGTTCTTCATTGGAAAAGACTAAGAAAACAATTGTGCTTGAATTCTATCCTTGAATTCCTATGAGGAACAAACTACATCTAAAATAGAAGTGCCTTGGTTACACTTTCCACATTCACAGAAACCACATGGCTTCCACAACCTTCTTCCTGGAAACTCTGATTTTACTCTATAAACTCTGATGTACTCTATACAGTAAATTTAGTCTGATCCCTAGGGTAGGATCACCTTCTCTTGGAACTAAGCCATATATAGTAGAAAAAGGAAAATGGATCAATGAGTAACTAATATAAATGGCTTTACAGCTTTAGCAGATGTAAAATTCTACGTAAAAGGTAAATAACCCTCATTAACCTTTACCATTGCTTTCTGCAAGTCCACCTAATTTACTGCCCAGGAAGAGTACAACGGGTTCAAGTCATTTACTATGACCTAACTGCTTTAAGCAAAGTCTAGAGGAAACTAAATTCCCTTATCATAGACTCCTGAATGGCTCTTTGCATATGGAGGGTAAAAAAATTTTAATGGGCTTTCCTTATTGCTAGGTGACTTGGTTCACTAGTCTTTGCCTTCACTGTAAGCTACATAACTTTGCATGCTTTAGAGAAATGATAATCTGAATGCTCAGAAAGTAGAATTTACTACTGTGCTTTTTAGCTCTCTGAAGTCAAGCCCCCTAGCCAAGGCCTCTCTGCTTGATTATTTCTAAAAAAAAAAAAAAAAAATTTATTTTTATATTTTCTATTTATACAAGTCTAATATTTAAATATGAACCAGCATGAAACCATCCAATACTATTTCATGTTACTCATATCACTCTTCTATTCTAATGGCTCATGGGATTCCAGTAGAATATAATTTTCCCTGAGGGAAAAGATTGCTTTGTTTTTGTCATCTGTCCCCATCACGTAACACAGACCCCTGACATAGAGAAGAATTTATTGAATTGAATGAGATGAAGTCTAAATTCTTCATTCTGGCATGAGAGGCCCTCCATAATCGGGTCCCCTCTTACCTATCAAAAAATCAATGAATCAACAATCATTTTTAAGCACCAAGTTTATGGAAGCGTTTCCAGTCTCTTGGACACCGCCCCTGCCCTCAAGAACTTTCCATTCTGCACCTCAGCACCATACTTCCTACTGCTTTCTAAACTCTAAGCTAATGTCTTCACTATCCCCTCTACATGCTGAGTTTAATCCGAACGTGCTGCGTTCACTCCTGAAGTCATGCTACCCACCCCAGCTGCTACTACTTACCTTTATTCTCCTTATCTAAACCCTATTTTTCTTCAAGGCCCAGGTTAAAGTCCCATTCCCTTCATAAAAACTTTTCTAGTAAATCACATATATCCTGGCACGTAATTATCTCCATTTTTTTGCACTTTATCGTATATTAAAAGAGCCAACATGTGGCAATACAAGGAAAATTAGAGCCAGAGGATCTGGGTTTGAACTCCTGGTCTGCCATTCATTGACAACAACCTGCATGAACTTGGGTGTATCACTCAAAATCTCTAGGTCTTATTGTCCTTGTCTACATATTAAACTACAGGATCTCTAAGATCCTCTTCCAGTTATAAATCTATAATTCTATATTTCCAATAAACCTATAATTTCCACAGTGTGGTTTCTCTCTTCATTGACACATCCGAAACCTATAATAACTTAGGAGTAGGCCTTTGGGGAACTGCTGTTACCAGAAAAATTCACCCATCACTCCTGGCAACTCCTTGGCAACCCAGAGATGGCCTCTTTGAGCCTTGCTGACCTGGTCCTTGGACAACAGGTTTACAATCTATCATCAGGTCCAGACCCAAAGTCTTTCCACTCTAAAGAGCTCACCAGAGTTTGTGCTCAGCTGGCATAGCTTTAGAGGACCCAGAATCCCCTCCACAGAGGATGAAACATTGAAGCTGGACTTCTGTAGATACTTATGGTATATTATTCTTTAACAAGTCTTTCAATAAATCTTAAATCCTTCTAAGTAATACAAATGAGAGCTGGTCTTTGAGTCGGGGGTTGTAGGTTCAAGTCTTGCCAATGACACACACTGGTTGTATGACTGTGGGCAAATCACCACCTTTCTCAGTGCCCCCAGGCAACTCTCTAAGACTATAAGTGGAAAGTAAGTATTGATCTACATTGGTAGAGGAAGTTTCACACCAAAAACTCCTTATAACAATGAAATTTTGAGTCTACTGTATATTTCCAACTCCACTCCCCCAAAAGAAAAAACTCCCATTAAATTCAGAGGTGAGAACAAGGTCTTCTGCTTTTTTCTACGTTCCAGTACTTAACACAGTGTAAGCACTTAAAAATGCTTACTAACTGATAACTAATTGACTATATTCCCCACAGAGTTTCTACAGCCCATGTGGGTTGGGCTAGGTTCTTTTTCCTTAAAGTGTACTTCTTGAGACTTAATCAGCTCAGGGGGCTAGAGGTTCAAGCTATTGTTTTCTAGTTGCCTGATGACAAAAAGCCACAAGGAGCTCTAGCTACTCCCCAATGCATAACCTGATGACCACCAAGGGTAACTCAGAAGCCAGAGGAAGTTTTACTTAGCTGAATTGATTCGGTATCCTCACTACATAAGGCCTGTTGAAAATCCTTCCCTTGCTATAGCTAAGTAAATCTCTTTTGATTAACTGTTGAATGGATCACGAGTATCTCATCTTATTCATAAACTACCAAGGGAACAATCTAGTCAGCCCTGGCCTGCAACCTGTAGTAATTCTGTTGAAAATCCAACCTTTCATTTAATGAACAAAGCATTTATTAAATACCTACTATGTACTAAAACTGTTGTTAGGCTCTATGGATACATGTTACAAAGACAAAGGCAAAAACAATCCTTGACCTTAAGAATCCTACATGCTGCTGAAATTTCCTCCTAAGGGAGAAAATAAAAGTGATTAGAAAGAAAACGAGATGGCAATATTACAAGTGGAAAAGAGAAAATTTAGGTGCCTTTAAAACTATCTAAAAAAATTTGTTAACATGTATTCATTGCCGACCCAGGTTTCTTACAATGGTGTCTTTACACAGGAATGATAGATATGCGTAAACCTAGAAATATGTTATGCCCATGTGTGTGTGGGTGTGTGTGTGGGTAAGTGGGTGGGTATGTGGATGAGTGGGTATATTCCCCGTAGGCAAAATTACAACCATCTTTACCAAGTGTTGTTCCTGAAAGAAAAGTACTGCTTCCAGGATTGATAACTTATACTGACATTACCTTTGGTAATAGCCAAGCCTCCTAATACAATTCATGGAAACAATTTTCTTGGCAAGGCAATATTATTCTAAATATGTAGTTGTCTAGTTGTTTTTCAGTCTGTTTAACTCTCGTAACCCCATTTGGGGTTTTCTTGGTAAAGATACCGGGATGGTTTACCATTTCCTTCTCCAGCTCATTTTACAGGTGAGGAAACTGAGGCAAATGGGGTTAAGTGACTGCCCATGGTTATACAGCTAAGTAAGTTTCTGAGGCCATATTTGAACTCAGGAAGAGGCATCTTCCTCACTGAAACCCAGCATTCTACCTACTGCATAGTATGCGCAAGGGTGAGGGGCTTTCAGCTAGAATTCTACTGTTGTTGATCAATCACTTCTAACTCTTTATGACCCCATTTGGGGTTTTTGTAGAAAAGACACTGGAATGGTTTGCCATTTCCTTCTCCAGCTCATTTTACAGATGAGGAAATTGAGGCAAACAAGGTTAAGTGACTTGCCCAGGGTCACATAGCTAGTAAATGTCTGGGGCCAGATTTGAACTCATGAAGATGAGTCTTCCTGACTCTAGGCCCAGCACTTTATTCATTGTGTCACCTAGCTGTGCTATGTGATTAAACACCAGTGTGTATAAATTTTTAGAGAAAGGTAATGGAAAAGAAAATGTTATTTAACTTTAGTTATTGGACAAAAAAAAACCCAGTTGCTTTCAGTTAAAAAGCACAGGGCTCCAGCATCACCCATCACTATGAAAATATTCAGAACTTTTTGATATCTTGCTGTAAAGTGAGGATGAATACTAATTAAAACTTCAAGACAAACTCAGAATGTGTGCTATCTACTTCAAAAGTGCCAAATACATGGAGTAAGGCTCAAACCAGATTACAATATCATTAGGAAATAGTTAGCAAAGTAAATAAAAATACAACAAAACACAGATAACATTAATGGGTGATTTTCCAAGTGAATATGGCACGAATTTTTATGTATGGTTGGCGGCTACCATTTGTATCTCAGTTTAACACCAGTGGTCTACAGGGCATAATGGACAGAGTTGAACTGGGAGTCAAGAATACCTGGGTTCATATGCTGGGCAGTATATGGGACATTACCATAGCAAAGTCACACTTCCAGAGCCTCAGTTTGAATACTTATAAAAAAAAGTATGAGAATACCAACAGTACCTACCTAGGGTTGTGGTGAGGGAATGTATGTACATCACTTCATAGAAATTTAAAAGTACTATATGAATGTCACTTATATTAGGAGAGCCCCATAAAGTAGTGGGCAGTTATGTGGCTCAGGGGATAATAGCACTGGACCTGGAGTCAGGAAGACTCATCTTCACAAGTTCAAATCTGGCCTCAGACACTTGATGTGTGAGCCTAGGCAAGTCAGTTCCTCATATGTAAAGTGAGCTGGAGAAGGAAATGGCAAACCACTCCAGTATGTTTGCCAAGAAACCCCGAAAAGGGTCACAAAGACTCAGACATAACTGATACATGACCAACAATAGAGAGTAATGGATAGAAAAATGGCCACAAAGCTAGGAAGATCTCTCTCTGATTTGTCCCGGTTGGGTGACCCTAAGCAAGTTACTCTAAGAGTATAAAATGAAGAAAAGATGCCAGTGTGCATTGGTGGAAGGAGATTTCTCATCTGGGAGTTTTCTATGTCAATGAAATCACAGGACAGTCCCCATTCCCAAATTATAATCATTATATACTTTTACAACTGAAGACCAAATTCCTCGTTAACCCTACGGTTAGTATGTCTTTCATACCAACTACTTTGGTAAACATGAGTAAAGCAGTGAAATCTGAGCAGAGAGGCAAAGATTCCATACTGAAAAGTCTGTTATCAAGTCTCCACCAACTTACTATCTTGTTCTATAAGGAGTTATAGAGAAGTAAGTCCTACAATGATGGCTATTTACAATACTAAAGAAAGGATGGAGAGAAACACTCCAGAAACTTCAAAAGGTGCTCTGGGATAACTTACAGCCAACAGGAGAAAAATGATCCTGGAAAGTACTTAATTCCCTCACAGAATGATATTCCAACAAAAGAAAATTCAGCTTCCCTGGGAAAACCCTAGAAGCTCCCTAGAAGACCATATTCCTTCTAGATGAACAGCAGCTCATTTATAAGGTTTATTTTTTAAAAGCTTTAGGGATAATTCATAAAGTGTCCTGGGAGGAAGGAGAGAGATATAGAGGGAAGAAAACAGTTCACCAAAGAATCTAAAAATCTAAATCATTCTTCTATATATGCAACTAACCAAGAAGCTGAACATTAGAATTTAGGCAATCTAAAAAATGAAATATAGCAATAACAATTTTTTTATTGAAAATTGAGTTCTTTTTCCCAACTTTCAAAGAAATAATTTGGGAAATGTTTCTTTTCTTCACCAAGAAAACAGCCAATCACGCTTGAAGATTCATTCAGAGTACCTGCCCTCTGCTGATTATTTCCAATTTATTCCATATATAACTTTATTTGTACACAATTGTTTGCATGTTAGATTGTGAGTTCCTTGGTGGCAAGAGCTATGTATCCTTTGTACCCGCCCATGTTTAGTACAGTACCTGGCAGGTGTATAATAAATGTGACATAACTAGTAAGTACCCAAGCAATATTGGAACCCAGATCCTCCTGATTTTAAGTCCAATGTCCTATCTACTATACTAGGCTACTTCTCATTCATTTACTGTAATATACAGTAACTCCAAAAGGAAGAGAACACTAATGCTTGGGAAGAATCAGAAAAGACCCTGTACAGAAGCCAATGCCTAAGTTACACTGTAAAGAAAGCTAAGGATTTCCTGAAGTTATGTAAAATGTATGAGAAATGTAAAGATTATATTCCAAAAGTCAATCTGTGCCTAATTAGCTTTAATTTTTAAAAAATACATATTTATTCAAACTTCAAAATACAAAAGCAAGCACCATAAATCAGGAGGGAAAATCAACAAGAAAAAAATTAAAATCTACTCTTAGAACTCTGGACCATTAGGCAACATGATGAGGTGGCCTTAATTGTAACTGCCCTTAATTATAAAATTATCTTTTGAGGTTCACTCAGGTCTCAAAGCTTAGGTTTCCAAAACCGTTAATTATTACCTTTAAGTGGCAAATGGCAAACAACAGAAAAATGTCATAATCAGGGTGGCGTGTGTCTGTAAATACTATAAAAAGTCAAAGGAGTCTCCTTAATTCTTCACATATTCTCTCTGGACTCCTCTGGCTGTGGTGCCGCAAGGCAGACCAGGTAAGTCCAATTTTAATCCAATCTGAAATTCCTACTGCTTATGTTAGTTATGTATTTTTCTTATAACAATGGGCCAGAAGGAAAGTCACAAAGAGAAACAGACAAGGATTGCTTTGAAAACTACAGGTCAACAGATTTAAAAAGAAAAGTAAATGGCAATAAAAAGAAAACCTGCAATTTCCTGTACAAACCTCTTTTTCTGTTGTACTGTATATATGTCAATGCCCAATCTATTTGATACTAGTTAAGTTCAGAATAAAAATAAAAATTAACTGGGGAAAAAAAAGAATGGGTTCATTCCCAGTATGGATTAAAAGATACTCTTCTCCTCAACAGGCTAAGGGTAAATATTTTCTTTCTATCAGTGTCTCTACTAACTTAGAGGTTAACTGTTGTTCTCAGGTGCACCTTCAAAGGTACATCCATTTGTGCTACATTAAAAGAGAAAGATATTACCAGTTACTAATGATTGAACCAATTTCTGGAAGCCCCAGCAACTTTTGATTCAACAAAACTCACGAGTAATGATTATTAACTTGCTTTCTCAGCTTCAGATCCCTCTGTACCTTTCTCTAAGAAGGAACACTGAAAACCAGGGATGACACTGACACGAATCAGCTAACCCCTGCTAATGGTGCTACCATCCTATTCCATCCTATGTGTCTTCTCTCCCCTCTCTTTCACTTACTTCTATTCCTTGTCTTTTTCTCATCAGCACTGCTTAACCCCACTAAAGGCATTTAGAATTAAGAAGCTGTAGACAGAGGCAGTGTGGTACAATGAATAGGCTAGGTTAAAATCCCACTTCCGATACATATCTGTGTGAACCTGGGCAAATACTTAGACTCCCTCAGTACCTCTAGGAAACCCTCCAAGACTATAAATTGGCAGAGTAGTCATCAATATGCATTGGTTGTCTCACTAAGGGTTTCTTACATCAATGAAACAGTAGTTCTGGACCACATTAAAAAAGGATCAGAATTTTAAAATACCTAAGCAAATTTTTACATCAATTGACATGCCTGGTCCTTTCATTCTCTTCTATATAAGGCTGGCATTTTTTTTTCAATTGATTCATTTCCCTCTAAATTTACAGGAGACAAAATGAGTACATCAAAAAAGTCCCCTGAAGAACTCAAAAAAATTTTTGAAAAATATGCAGCTAAGGAGGGTGACCCTGACCAGCTGAGTAAGGATGAATTGAAACTGCTCATTGATGCAGAATTTCCACATTTATTGAAGGTGAGTAAACTTTAGTGGTTCCACCTGGCCTTACAATGTGTGTATGTGTGCATGGGTAAGGATGAGGCTGGGAGAGAAGAACTGGCAGGACACATAAGTGTAAGAGGTAGAACACAGTGGCAGCTGTGGTACAGTGGATAGAACAGTAGACCTGGAGTCAGAAGGACGTGAGTTCAAATTCAGCCTCAGACACTTGCCAGCTGTGTGACTCTTGGCAAGTCACTTAACCATGACTGCAGTCACCACCCTTCCTCCCAAAAAAGGTAAAGCACAAAATAAACGCCCAGAGGGTACCTGAGCTCACCAGATTCAATTCCACTGAGTGAAATCTGCCATTTTCTTGGGGACAGATACTAGTAAAGTTTAGCAGTGGACAGGGAGAAGAAGGGAGCCAAGCTGAGAGCTAACAGTGACAGTTTAGTTTGTTCTATATTTCTAAGTTACTTTATAAATACCATAAAGATACTATGAACTGGTATGCTTTCATCAATTAACAAGCATGTTTTTTTCCCTTCCACTTCTCCCTCCCCACTAAAGAAAGAAAAGAAAAAAACAAATCCTTGTAACAAATATACATAGTCAAGTTTCTCCATGGGTTCCCATAATTGAAGAAACAAAGCTATATCTCTAAATCTTCAGTGACAAGACTAGTTTTTATGTGGTTGTTCAGGCTACTCATTTAATTCAAAGGGTTTTTTTTTAAAAAAGGCAACAAGTGATTTCTAGACAATTATTGGAAATGAACTGATTCTCTTTTGCCATAATATCTCATTTTAGAACTACCTTAAAACTGTCCAAAAAGAAAATATATCCACATTTTCCTTGAGGGCAGAGGGGATGAGTCTCTGCTCCCTATTTGCTTGTTTTTAAAGCCTCTTTCCTATGGAAAAGAAGCATTAGACTTCAGAATTCTATTTCCTTAGAACCCAATCCTGCCTCCCAAAGATTTATTTTATATAAAGTTGCCTTACTTTTTAGATTTTATTCAGAAACACTTATTGTCAATGTGGTGCCATAGAAGGAAATTTAATTTCCTCCCCCTCTTCATCCCCTCAAGTTCTCAAACAAAGAATCAGCTTATCTTAAACATATAGCATTTGGGGTTGGGGTAGTTAAGCTGCATAGTCGGTAGAATGCTGGACTTGGAGGAGCTCAATTCAAACCCTGCCTCCATCACCTTATTGGCTATATGACCCTGGGTAAGTCATTTATATTATGTCAGCCTACATTTTATAATAAAACACCCATTCATCAAATCTCCCAGGGTTGATGTAAGTGTAAAATGAGATAATACTTGTCAAACATTCTGCAAACCTTAAAGTACTGAATGAACATTAGCTATTATTTTCACTTAATTAGCTGTATGACCCCAGGTAAATCATTTATCATCATAATATCTCCCATTCATCAAATCTCTCAGGGTTGTTTGTAAGTATGAGATAATATTAGCAAAATGTTTTGTAGACTTCAAAGTGCTAAATGAATATCAGTTATTATTGTTATCATCATCCTGTTACTTTAAGCCATCTAATCCATTTCCTACCCAAAGCATGAACAGACCACACAACAGTATTCCTAAGAAGTAGTCACCTACTATCTCTATACTACTTACAGTGATAGGGAACTCACTCTCCCATGCCCTCTAACTCTAGAGGCACCTCATTCCATTTTTTGGTAATACTAATTGTTTTTTTATTTCATTTTGGAGGCAATCTAGGTTAAGTGACTTACCCAGGGTCACACAGCAAGTAAATATCTGAGGATGAATCTGAATTCTGGTCCTCCTGACTCCAGAGCTAGTGCATTATCCATTGCACCCCCTAGGTGCTCCGACTCTAACTGCTAAAATGTTTTCCCCGCTAGGAAGCAATGAGAAACAATGAAAAAGACTGCTAGATTTGGAGAGGGAAGAATTAAGTCCCAATTCTACTTATGCTATTTTCTACCTGTGTGATTTTGGGAAAGTCACTACCCCCATATGGGTCATGATTTCCCCATCTGAAAAAAAAAAAAAATGGACCTGGACTACATGGCCTCTGAGATGCCTTCTGGCTCTAAATCTATAATTCTATGTTTAGGCAAATTCTACCTTCCTGTAACTCCAACCCATTGCTTATTTCTGCCCTCTGGAGTGTGGGGCCAGGCCAAGCAGAACTGTCATATTAAAATCTGACATTTCCTTAATAGGTAAAATACAAAAGGCCTTTGAGAAGAATAAGTTATTAGAAATAGAAATTAGTTTAAGAAAATAGAAAAATAAAATTCTGTTTTTTAAAAAAAAGTATAAAAAGTATAAAATAAGCATAAGAAAAAATAAACAGGAAGAAAATAATCCAGACAACTCATACGAGCATATTTTAAAGGCTCAGAGAAACAAAATACTCCAAAGTCCTTTGAAAGATCCACTTTCCAAATAACATCTAACTGGGCCTACTGAGTGATCTACCCACTTAAAACAAGCACATACCTTGGTCTCTAGTTTCACCATGATAAATGGATGAATTACAGTCTCAATCATTCTTGGCATAAACATCAACACAGAAGCACATATTTTGTGCCCATATATCAGAAACAGAATAGTACTCATGGTTTACTTTTGTAATTGTGGCACATGGCCCAAATCTCTCACAAAGTCCTAGGATTCCGCCTACATTTTGCTGTTCTCACATGAAGCTGCCTTAGGAATAAAATACTCATTTTAGAAATAAAAACTCATTCCTTGAGCATGACATTGGACTTGGAGTCAGAAAACCTACGTTCGAGCTCAAGCTTACATCCACTTATCAGCTTTGTGATCTCTCTGAGTCTTGGTTTCCTGTTACAAAGAGGAGATAACAATTCTTGGACTATCTACCTCACAGGGTTCCTATGAGGAAAGGAAGGCTCTTTGTGCAAAACGTTAATGTTTCAAGGATCCACAGTATACTCATGAACTCAGATTGTAATTTCAGTATAATTCAGTAAAAGGTTTTTAAGAATGTCAATGGTCTCTATAAACCTCAGTTAAACTTCAGAGGTATACAAATATGAGCTATAATCTTTATTAGGAAGCAAGCCAACATAATAAAGCAGAAAGAATGCTGTATTTGAAGTCTAAAGACTTGGATTCAAATCTTAGCCCTGCCATTTATTAACTGTGTGACCTTGGGCAAGTCACTTAACTGGACCTCAGTGTCCTCATTTGTAACATAAGGAGTTTGGACAAGATGGTTTCTAAGATCTAGCTCTCTGATTTTTATATTCTTGCACAGGGGAGTAGGAGCAGCTTGCTCATTTAGCAGCCAGGTATTACATATTTCCTAGGATCTATTTGAACTTCATGGGCTATTGATATTTCCAAAATCTAAATTGAGTCTACTGGGTCCCAGCTAGAGCGATGCCCATGCCCGAGGTATCAACACTTTGATGGTCACGAAGCAATATAATTAAAGGCAGTTTCCATCCATACATAATGAGTACTTTATATACATTATTTTATTTCCATATTATATTTATATACATACATATATATTTAATTTACTTCACAATCTCATTTTACAGATTATCCAGGTTAAGTAACTTGTCCAGGATCACTCAGCTAGTAAATATCTAAAGTTGGATTTGAATTCAAATGTTTCCAACATCAAGTCCAACTCTCTCTCCATCATACCACACTCTCTGCTGACATTACTTTTCTCACTACTAAAATACAACCAGAAGTTCCCCCAAATGTATATATTCACAGCCTTTTCAGAAAGGCAGAGCCAACACTTTCCCTTTCCTTACGGGTAGAAATTAAAACAGCAGCTGACTGGCCTTCTCCCTCTCCCTCTCCTCTACCCACTAACCCTATTTAATCTTTAACCAGGGGCCTACCAGTCTGGATAACCTCTTTAAAGAACTGGACAAGAATGGCGATGGAGAAGTCAGTTTTGAGGAATTTCAGATCCTGATAAAAAAGATATCCCTGTGAGCTCCTTCCTTGGGAAACAAGCAAGCAGCATGCCACCAAGACAGAGCTCTACTCTTGCCATAAGTCATAAAAGCCCTGAGCAGCTACCCTTAAGCCCAAGTTTTTGTTCTCCAGCATTGTGTGGTTGTGGTTAGGAAACCAATGTATTATTAATAAAGGTATTCTTAAATATTTTTCACTTTGTAAGTATGTTCTCCACAGAAACTTTATGAGGACATAGAAGGAAGCAGCTTAATGGAAAGAAGGGGTTCTTAAATGGGGGTCCATGGACCCTACCCCCAAGTTTCGTGGGATCCCATAAGCTTGGATGAGAAAACTTACATCTTTATTTCCATTTGGTGGGTTAGTTTTGCAGTACAATATAATTATTTTACACAATTGAAAACATTATTCTGAGAAGGGGTCCTCAGATTTTACCAGACTGCCAGAGGGATCCAGGATGCAAAAAAAAAGGTGAAATGCCTCTGATGTAGAGGCAAGAGTCCTGGCCTGGGAGGAAGGAGACCCAGGTTCTAGGCACTATTCTCAGTCTGCTTTGCTGTGTGACACTGAGTAAGTCACTTCCTTGCTTGGCCTGTTTCCTCATCTGGAAAATAAGGAGCTACAAGTTACACTAGTAACAAGCCCATATCACAATGTTGTTCGTTCTCAAAGACAACGAAGGACATCAGGAGGGTGATGTCTTGACTTGCAAGTGAACTGGACTGCGCAAAGTCATCAGCCTCACTCTCTCCTCCAGAGTCACTGCAGTCCAGTGGCAAGACAGAGATCAGGATGACTAGTGATGGTCCTTGATGTAGTGGGAAACCTTGGCCTTTTTAAGCGAAGGTCTTTCTCAGGTCTTAGTCTGTCCACCCATTCAGTGATAAAAGGCTAAGTAAGAACTGAGGCAAAAGACGGCCTAGTCTGTATTCCCAAAAGGATCAATCTGGGAGGGGAAGACCCTCAGAGTTTTCATGTCACGCTGATAACCTGCCATGGACTTCCTTAATCAACGGTCTTTTCCACAAGCCACTAGAAAAGTATTCTTTAAACCCAGGGTTCCCAATAATGAAAAAACCCCCTTGGGAAATACACTTCAAGTTTAAATAAGGCTTCTAAATAAAACAAAGTAAAACTAATAAGTTAGACAAACCAATCTATCCATCCAAGTGTCCTTGACTCGGTGCTGTTTAGAACGTGTCAGCACTCTGATTTTCAGTTCTACATGGAATACATCCAAAATAAACATAATGTACAGCAATGATTTTCCTCTTAAGTGGGAAAGGCTTGAAATTCACAATATATAATACAATACAATAACATGGGGGGAAGCTTGTCTCCAGAGATCAGTCAGTAACCTAAATTCACCAAAAAATCAGTTCCCTACTTGATTTCCAAGTAAAGAATTTTAAATGTGTGTGTGTGTGAGAGACAGACAGACAGACAGATAGACAGAGACCCCCTTGGCCAGTCTGGCTAAACCTATAAGAATAATGCTTTTAAACTCAAAAAACATAATACACTGGATTACAAAGGAAACCAACTATATTGGGAAAAAGATTTAATTTTTTCCTGTCCAAGTTCAGAGGCCCCCTGCAATTTATCTTCAGATCCCCAAAGTGATGGGGAGAGTATCTATGGACTCCAGGTGAAGAACCTATGTTCTAGATAAAGTCCATCACCTGAATGTCCTACTAATCAAAGGTTAAAAGGCCTTTCTGGGTAATAAACACAATCAACTACAGACCTTGACGCAGTAACATACTTGGTAAACGTCAAGGATAGGTTCCTTCAGTCATAAATAACATGGTCCAACTAATGAAATAAACATGCTGAAAGTGAACTTTAAGATATAAGATACTCTGATGAAGAATATCATGACTGATCCAGCATGCAAAGAATAATCAGGCTATATAAATTAAAAGCTATGATTCATTATGGCACTAAGTGCTCTTACGGAAAGTTCCTAATTAGAGAACCAAAGGTACTAAACTCAGAGAGAAAATTCAAGACAATTATATTTCATACTGACAAAGTAAAAATGAAAACTAAGAAGTGGCTAAACTGACTTAAGGACCCAACTGATTATCTTTGCAAAGTCTAATTAGCACAAAGAGCTTCATGTTCTTAAAGTACATATTTACCAAACGAACTATTTAACCTCCCTTCATTTAAAGTCCAAAAGCAACAGAACTGCAAGACAATAGAATAGCAACCTCCTTCTATATACCCTATCCCAGGGGGTGGGGACCTGCGGCTTTGCGGCCACACAGGACCCTCTAGGTCCTCAAGTGCAGCCGTTTGACTGAATGCAAACTTCATAGAACAAATCCCCTTAATAAAAGGAATTGTTCTGTAAAACTTGGACTCAGTCAAAAGGCTGCACCCAAAGACCTAGAAAGCCACATGTGGCCTCAGGACCACAGGGTCCCCACAGGAGACAGGGTCTGTTCTCTCTGGGTTTTCACAGCATTGCTTCATTGTGGTTTTCCTTTCTATCCTGTCAAACAGATAATTAGTTCTCTCTCCTTTATAGGATCAGCAATGCATGCCTCAACTCCTACATGTTAGAATACTGCAGGGCTCTCTACTAGGTCCCTTCCTCTTGCCGCTGTACATTCTGTCTCAATGCATCATCTTCAGCTGCCATAGACCATATACAGGTGACTTCCAAATCTATATATCCAGCCCTCATCTCTTTCCTGTGCTCTAGTTAGTTTATACACATTTACTTAGGTACCTACTATGGCCAGGCACTACGCTAAGCACTAGGGATACAAGGAAAGGTAAAAGGCAGTCCGTGCCTTCAAGGCACTAAGAAGGAAGACAAAATGCAAACAGCTATGTACAAACAAGTTTTATATATAGGATAAACTGGAGATAATTAACAAAGATAAAGCACTAGAATAAAGGCAGGATCAGGAAAGACTTTCTATAAGAGGTAGGATTTTGGCTGGGCCTTGAGAATAGCCAGGAAGTACAAGAAAGGCAAGGAAGCCAGTGCTATCAGATCAAAGAGTTGTGGGTGGAGGGTTAAATGTAAGAAAGGTAAAGAGAGCACATTATAAAGAGCTTAGAATGCCAAACCGATGATTTTATAGTTGGTCCTAGAGGTAACAAGGAGCCACCAGAAGTGACTCAATAGGGGAGGATTTTGAGCTTTAGGAAGATCACTTCAATAGATGAGTAGAAGCTGTACTGGCCTTGTGGTGAGCAAACAAACCAACAGGCTACTGTAAAAGTCCAGGCAGGAGGTGACATGGGGCTCTACCAGGATGGTGGCAATACCAGAAGGGAAGCAGTGCATTTAAGATAGGCTACAAAAGTAAAATGGACAGGACTTGGCAACTAACTGGTTTTGGGGACTGAAACACAATGAGAAATCAAGGATGACACCTTGATTGCAGGCCAAGGTGGAGTTTTTAACAATAATAAGGAAGTTTGGAGGAGGGGTGTAGTTACTGTAACAAACAAGGGATAAAGAGGCTTTTTTTTCTTTTTGTTGAAGTTTCTGCATAAATCATGATGCCCTTCTCAGAACTTCTATAAAACTTAGTCTGTCCAATTCATTTTGGCCCTAAGCATTATACTGTGTATGGCCTTTTCACTGATGGTTGCAAATCATCTGCGAACAAAAAAATAACAAATGTTTGTAGAAAAAATATTTATGATTATTCATTAGATATGAAAGCATTGGGGCAGCTTCTAAACTCTGCAACAGATAGGCCAATTAGACCCAGTCAGGTTCCCTTGGCCTTTCACACCTACCTTCTATAGCCCTTCTGCTCCCTCTTTCCAAATCCTATAAATACATATCTCCAGGTTTATCCCCTGGGTCTTTCTCAGGATTTCAACTATTGCTTCCATGAGGACAAGTTCCACCTTTTAAAATAAGGAACTTTTTCTAAAAGGTTATGAAAATTTATGTCTCAGTATAAGATACTTGCTTACAAAACCTCAACATTTTTTTCCTGTTTTCTGAAGTGATATGAATAGGTACACAACCCAAATCTGTAATGAACTAGCCTCTTATTCTTTCTTTTCTTATTATTTTTCTTTCTTTCTTTTCTTTTTTCCTTCATTTCATCCACTTAGCTTCTTTTTCTTTAATTACAGAGACATTCAAAATAGAACTTTGTCTTAAAACAAGCATCAAGTGACAGATGACAAAGGAGGCAATGTGATGAGGCGAAGAAAGTCAGATGTGGTTTCCAAAGGCCTGGATTCACATCCAGTCTTAGGTATTTACTAGTGGAGTAAAGTTTGGCAAGTCGTTTCACCTCAGTGCCTCAGTTTCTTCCTCTGTAAAATGGGGGGAGTAGACTAGATGACCTTTATGGTCCTTTCCAACTCTAATTGTAATGGTATTTTTTATTCTCTCCCTTCATCCTCTAACTTATTCATCTGTGCATATTTCACAAAGCAACTGCGATAAAACTTGATTTAAAATTAAATCTAACCTTGAAGGCACGGTGCAAGGAAGTGATAGACAAGATAAATGACTAAAATTGGCATCAGCATGTCAAAGCCTACAGTTTCAGGCTGTCTCAGAGTGTCGACTTAAGAATGCCACTGCTTTGAATATTTCCTAATTTTTTTTCTCCTTTTAGAAAATCAGTTCTCTCTTCTACAAGTGATTTTTCAGAATCATGGGGCAATTTAAATAAATGAAAGTTGCAAAAAGTGAAATTCTCAGCAACGAAACAGAAAAAGAGCACTGAGTGCATAACAGTAACTCAATCATTTGACTAAGACCATTGCATCATATTTAGAGCTGGAGGGAACCCCACAGGTCCCCTATCCAAACCCCCTCATTTTATAAAGGAGGAGAATGAGGCCTAAGAAAGTTAAGTATCATAGCCAAGGCCACAAGCATCAGAGACTGGATTTGAATCCAGGTCCTCTGACTCCAGGGACAGTATTCTTACTATCGAAAAGATATGACGCAGTAGAAAGGAAAAGGACAGTAATTATCACTGACTTGATTTATCTGGGCAGAATACAAGAGAAGAGAAAAAAAGACCTCAAAACAGACCAAGGAAATCTGATTTGTTGTAGAAGCATTGGATGCCTTTATTTCCTAACCTATCAGCTCTGCTGGGGAAAATGGAGAAAGAGAAGGGAAAGGGGAGAGGGAAGGATGGATGGATGGAGGGAAGGAGGGAGGAAGGGAGGGAGAGAGAGACAGAGACAGAGATACAGGGAGAGAAAAAAACAGAAGGGAAAGGAAAGGGGAAAAGAAGAAGGAAATAAAGGAAAAAAGAGAGAAGAAAAGGAAGAGAGGTATAAGGAGAGAAAGAAAGAAAGAAAGAAAGAAAGAAAGAAAGGAAGGAAGGAAGGAAGGAAGGAAGGAAGGAAGGAAGGAAGGAAGGAAGGAAGAAAGAAAGAAAGAAAGAAAGAAAGCAAGAAAGAAAGAAAGAAAGAAAGAAAGAAAGAAAGAAAGAAAGAAAGAAAGAAAGAAAGAAATAGAAAAGAGAGAAGGAAAAAGAAAGATGCAGGAAGAGGCAGAGAAGGAAAGGGGAGGGAGAGAGCTAGACTGCTAATCAATTAAACAAAATGTTATTCAATGCATTTCTTGAGTAAATGAGAAAAGTAAAAAGGCTTTTAGGCTGAGCCTTTTCAACCTTATCTAAAAAAGTCTATTCCCTTTTTCCTACTCCTTTTTGTATTTTATCTAAGAGAATCTAGACAACATAGAGTTGTTCTGTACTTAGTCTAGTGGTTTCTTTGAAGTCTTCAATACCCAAGAGCTGCCCTAAAGGAGGGTCAGGAGGGTCAATGCAATGAACATTTATTGTCAATGAAACAGGTTTTTAACAACAGCATTGAATCTGGTGGGTGGAGATACTTTCATCAGGCGTTTCTTTATGTACTGACAGTCTCATTTGTAGGGCTCAGAATACTGACACGGCAGCCTCATCCCTTCCCCTCATCACTGACCCAAATACTGTTGGTTCAGAGGTTGAAGACATGGAGAACTTTCCTGAGCCAGTTGATTGAAAGCCAGTAATATTTCCAGCATTTTATTTGCTCTGGCTTTAGCGGACATTTTGAAACAAGTTGGTTGAGAAGAAAAATATATGAAGGACAAAGAGTCATTAAAGGCCTAGGATTGTTACAGCTATGTAACAGTGACCTCTTCTGGCAAAGTTACTTTTCTACTCCACAGAAATCTGATTTAAGGAAAAAAATAACACACATGCAGTTATTAACCTGGTAAAACTATTTCCAAGTTTATATCAAAGAGTATTTCTCATGTAAATGAGAAGTCATCACAGACTCCTAATCAGTATCAGTATTTCTAATACCTATAACTTGAAAACACCATCTGCTTTATTAGATTCTTTGGTGGTATGGTGGATAGAATATTGGTCTTAGAAGGAGGAAAACTCATCTTCCTGGGTTCAAATCCAGCCTCATACACCAACTAACTGTGTGACCCTGGGCAAGTTACTAAGCCCTGTCTCAGTTTCCTCATCTGTAATGGTGAAGCACTCCAGTATCTTTGCAAAGAAAAATACCAAAACGGGGTCACAAGAAGTCAGACAGAACTGAAAAACAACTGAACTTGGTCTCATTGACTTTTCTGGTTTTCCCTAATCCTCTATATCTAAAAAGCTGCCAAATCCTGTCAGTACTGCCCTACTCTCGCCACTTACACCGGGCAGGGACTATCCTGTAATTCAGATCCCCACTGCCTTTTTTTGGTCTGGAATAACAGCCTGATGATGATGATACAATGATGGTCTTCCTGATCCCAGTCCCTTTGCTCTCCAATTCACTGTTCATACAGTTACAACATGATCTTCCTGACTACCCTGCTCAAAAAATTTCAGTAGCTTTCCACTGACTAAAGGATAAGATACAAACTCTTCAGACGTGCAGTTACGACGTGCCATAGTACGAGTGACACTTACTTCTCCAGCTTCAAATTCTATGTCCTTAACTTCACATTGCTCCTATCTGTCATCGCCATGTGGACCACAGATCAAAAAGGACTACTGGCTATCTTCTGATCACATATTTTGCCTTTTTCATCCTCGTGGCATTCACACCTGCAAGATACTAGCCTCCTTCAGGGCTGAGATCAGATAGTCTTCTCTTCCATGTTGCCTTCCTTAATCTCCCCAATGTAAAGTCCTCTCTTTTCTACTATTTCTTATACCTTTGTTTTGACCTTTCCTTTTCCCCTTATGACATGTACACAAAAGTACAAATATATGAATTTCTTTAGAGCACGAATATACTGTTTGCTAGATTATAAGCTCCTTGTCTCTTTTTGTATCTCCAGCACACAGTGCCTTACATATAGTAAGCATTTAATAAAGGTTGATTGTCTTGCAAAGAGTACACACCTGAAAACTGCTGGTCTGAATTCTTTAGAGCATAAAGTTATTGTATTGTCTCTATGTGCTTTTTAGTTTTGATTCAATACTCCAATAGTAACATATTTATTAAATGCTAGGTGGCACAATGGATAGAACACAATGGCTAGAGCCTGGAGTGTGGAAGACCTGAGGTCAAATCCAGACCCAGACACTTAGAAGCTGGGCAGGTTACCTAACATCTGCTTGCCTCAATTTCCTCAACTGTAAAATGGTTTTAATAACACCATCTACTTCCCAGGGCTATTATGAGTACCAAATGAGATATTTGCAATATCTCATGTACAATGCCAAAGATAATACAAAATAGCATGAGAGTTCATAGGAGGGTCAAAAATTCTACCTGCATATGAGGAAAATGGTAGTCATAGTGGGAATAGATGAGGGAAAGATGGATGGAAAAGGTGACACTTAGAATGAGTCTTGAAGAATTCCTAGAAATTAAACAACATAGAATATACTGGCCCTAAAATTATTGATCTATGATAATATACACCAATTTTACTGCTTAGGTATGTGGACCTTAAAAACTGCTGGGTCATACCCCTTTGCCAGAAAGGTGATGAACTCAAGATACAGAAGGACATATTCAGTTCTGGACACTGTCAATGTGGGAATTTCCTTTGCTTGATCATGTTTATTTTTTTTTTTACAAAGGTCTTATTTTCCTTTTTTGTTACTCAACTAAGGTGGGGAGAAATGGAAAGGTGAGAAATTAAAATAATTATAAAATAACTTTAAAAAAACTTCTGGGACAAAAGAAGGTGAAGGACTGAAACAGGTGAAAAATTGATAGAACAGACTACATATAAAAATATATGAGTCTGGAGGCAAAAATAATTTTATGATTAAAATTACATTTTGATAATACGAAAAACATGCTGTATACATTTGGGAAACAGGATATAAAATCATCAAAATCAGTAAAAAAATAAAATAAAATCACTTACAACAGGAATGCTGGTGGTTGGTACAAATTCTGTAGAGTCGGCATCTGGGCATTAAGAAAAAAAACGCTTCAGTAAAACTTATTTCACCAATTTCCCTTAAATAAGATACGTTTGAGTTTTTATTTATCTGAGGCTTTTTAATTAAAGAATTGATCTAAGTGAGTCCTTGAGGGAGCCCTAGACTCACCTTTCCAACCAAGGCAGTTCCTGGCAAATTCCACCACTGCCAACTGCATCCCTAAACAAATTCCTGTAGAACAAGGGAGAACACATCATCACTGGATATGAAAAACCATGAACGTAACTACAAATATACTTAATGAAAGGTCTTTGCCTGACATTCATTGATCCAATGAGATATCTGAAAGTGTTTAGCCTAGTGCCTGGCACATAGAAAGTACTTAGTAAATGCTTATTCTTTTCCCTTCTTCCTTCTGAATCATACATAGCACTGAAACGCAGATTTATGTGGCTTAAGGAATAATGATTCCATCAGTCTGGATCTTTCTATCACTAAATACAAATTATAATTTCTCTACATAGTATTAGAGAGAAGGAATGAAGGAAGGAGAAAAGGAAGGAAGGAAAAAGGAAGGAAGGGAGGGAGGGAGGGAGGAAGGAAGGAAGGAAGGAAGGAAGGAAGGAAGGAAGGAAGGAAGGAAGGAAGGAAGGAAGGAAGGAAGGAAGGAAGGAAAACTAATGAAAAACCCCAAGAGATAGAGTTTCTGGGCAATTAATGGTTAATTCATTAATTAGGCTAGCTAATAATCAATAAACTGATGATCAGTGATTTTTCTTGATAACCAAAAATAAAACAATGACTTCTTTAAATACTTTTGTAAAAGGGGATGCCCCTGACAGGAGACATCAACTCTGACTGGTGGACATTTAATGAGGCGGTAAGCTAAAAGTCTAAACTCCTGCTGAAAAAAATGTCTTGGCCACAAGACTCAACAGTCTCCAGCAATATGGACAGAGGGATTCACCTCCATCCAGACCACTCTGGTTGGTTTTCTTCTTCATAAGCTGGGTCACCCTAAACTCCAGCGGAGGGGTGCAAGGACAAGGGCAAGAATTTGACTAGATTAGAATCTGTTTATACCCTAAATAGAAATAAGGTCTCCTAGTTGAGTGGGGTCCCATTCAAGATCAAGGAGCATATTTCCCAAGGATTAAGGATATCTCATCAATCAGACATATCCTTTAGAGACTGACTGACTGACCTACAGGGACTGGATCCTAAATGAGAAAATGAAGGAAGAAAAAGTCTGGATCCCAGGTTAACAAGTGCTTATTAATATGAGAGCAAAATAATAATTTCCGAAGGAAGAGAAAGGGGGAGGGAGGAAAGAAGAAAGGAAAGAAGGAAGAAAGGATATAAACATTTATTAAACAGATACCAGGCTAAAAAACTTCTCACTTACCAAAACAAAGTAAATGGGCCTACTCTCCCCACCCCATATCTCCAAATTGAAGCCTTTGATAGTATCAAACTCAGATAAAAGTTATATTTCAACCCTATTTCTCAAAAATGAGGGAAATTATGTCATATTGTTAATGATATGAACCGAGTCTTACCCAGAAAAGGTATTTTCTTTGTTCTCGCCCAAGAAATTGCCCGGAGTTTTCCCTCTGTGCCCCTATAGCCAAAGCCTCCTGGTACTAGAATACCACTGCAAACAACCACAAGAAGGCTTGAGGTAAATGTCCATCATTCCTTTGATTATCTACCACCACCATTCCTAACAAATGGCAAATCAAACATCAATAAGCACTATTACACATACCTGGATTTTTAAATGTGAATTAGGTTTTAAAAAACAAAAGCTTGCATAATTCTATTTACTTTTAACATTTGGTAATGGTCAACACCACTTATGAATTGCAGCAATTCCATCATTTCAATTTTACTCATGTATTGAAAGATGATGTCAACTAGTTTACTTTGCCTCAGGCAGGTGCATGATCTGATGTCAATTCAACAATCCACAATTATTTATGAATTGGCTGTCACAACTTCTCTTCTTAAAATCTTCCCAAAGATGAAGAAAGTTTGCACCACTATGTGGTCTCATTTGGTGTAACACAAAACGAATGAATATTTTCTGGTCTTTTTTGTTCCTATTTGGCACAATAACCGAGGGAACTTAATTCAAGAAAAAATAAATTTTGTTTTAAACTCTGTTCCAAAGAGATTATTCCCTGTCCCCCCCAAAAGGCCTTATAAAATGATGCCAAAAGCTGTTAAATTCAAGTGCACACTTGAAATCAGCTAAAGTATCTGAGAAGACAGAAGACTGATATATGGAGTATTCACAAATTATGTGTAGTGCTATAAAATAATTCTATCTAGGTGGTCCCCAATAAAATGTGAGAATGATCAGTCATATGGAAGAGCAAAGCCTCAGGTAAATGGTGAAAGCGGTAAACTATAAAACATGAGCTAAAAAATAAAGCAAATATTATTAAACCATCTTGTAATTTAACTTGAGATATCAAATATTCTTATCACTCACCCATACAAAAACAAAATACACCCCTTCTAGGAATTCAAAGCTTTCAATGTCCAATTCTACAATATAATTTTGAAATCCAACACATTACTTATTCCGTCCCCCTCTCTTTTACCAGCCAATTCCCATCATGTTTACAGGCAGGATTTAGTGACCTTGAGTATATCTTTTAAAAATAAATTTTGAAATACACAAAAACTATACAAGGAGCAACACATCTGACTGTTCCAGAGTCAGAATAAAAGATCCTCCCAAGTATCCACTGTATACAGTGCTGTGGCTACTCACTCTGCTTTACACAGCTTCTGCCAGGCTTCGTGGAATTTCACAGGGTTCTCAGCCTCAGAAGACTGCTCTAGATCAGTAGAATCTACATACTGAGAAGTAAATCAACAAGTATATATTAAGTACCTACTATGTGCCAGGCATCATGTTAGGCATACAAAGACAAAAATGAAACAGTCCCCACCCTAAAGGAGCTTCCATTCTGTGCAGAGAAACAACAAATTCACATATAAGTAGATACAAAATAAATACGAGGCAATTTCTGGGAAGAAAGCACTAGTAACTACAGTGGGGAGTGTGTAAGAGGAGGGGGAGGAGTGTTGGGAAAGTGGAATATGAAGAAAGGCCTCACAAGAGGAGGTAGCCAATATGACTCATGCTCTATCAAAAAACAAAAGCAGGAATACTGGAAAATATGAACTTCAAATATCATCAAATTACATCCAAAAGATTCTAAATAAAATGCACAAAAATCAAGATACACAAAGAGATTCTAATATATAAAGTAGTCCTGCGGTAATTCCTCTATAAAACATTATCACAGTCTCCCTTTTCAAATTTAAAAATGAGTCTCACTTTAATTACTATATAGCAAGTGGTATCATATTCCAGCTGAAAGACCAGATCTAGGTGCAATGAATTCTTTTAGATAAAATTCCACTTATCTCCATTACCAATCTAACATATTCATGTAGGCTTCACCCTCTAACAAAAACACTGGTTTTGTATCTTTGTTGGAATACCATCTTAAATGGGCTTCAATTTTTACAGAGTAAAGGCATGGGGGTGGAGGCTGACAATTTGGGGTGGGATTAGAATTAGGATAGGTACAGTCACAAGAAGCCTTAGAGAGGATTAAGGTCCAAAGTCCTGCGTTTCTACAGAAGAGGAAACTGAGACCTAATTAACACAACTGACTGGTGTCCTGGCCAGGGTTAAACTCGGTTTTTCTGACGTCCAGGTCATTTTTCTTTCCATTATATCACAATTTCCAGTAAAGGCAAAGGGTGATCAGCAAAGAGAGATATGAAAGTGATCCAAGCCCTAAACCCTGCTGTCATGAACAAAGTGCAAATCACTACACATGTAAATTTATGCAGCAAGAGACTGACCTCAATAAAATGCAAAATAAGTCATTCTTCTGGTCTGATCAAACATTAAAATATTTTACCCGCACTTGCCATTTGGTGCAGTGTGTATGTATGCATGTATGTGTGCACATATGTATGTAGTACTGTGTTATATATAATCTATGTATGTGTACATGTGTGTGCATTGTATAGTTAAGCACATGCATATACATATAAACGTGTGTGTGCACGCATCTATATGTATGTGTATATTCAGATGTGTGCATGCATGTGCTATATACACATTGACGGTGAAATATGAAGGGATCAATCTGGTTTTCCGGATGTCTATACTCTTTCACTGTCTTCCGCTTTGTTCAGACACTTACTAGTTGTATCACCTTGGGCAAGTTAACCTCTGTTTGCCACAGTTTCCCCATCTGTAAAATGGGGATAATAATAGCACCTACCTCTCAGGGTTGCCAAGAGCATCCAATGAGAAAATAATTCTAAAGCACTTGATACACTGCCTGGTCACATAGTAAACACTATAGAAAGGTTAGTTATACTATCTAATTATTTTTTTTCATGTTCATGATCTCTAAGTATACTCCTTATGAAAGGACTTAAACCATGATAGACTTTATCGATGTCTACCTGAAAAGCAGTTTATAGGAATTAGATAGTATAATTTAGTTTAAATATGAACACTGATTTTAGTAGTTGAAATATTCTAGAAAAACAAGTCAAGTCTTACCATTAAATCTAATTTGTGATTAATCGCCAAAGCAGAGTGTTCCAAGGCTTTAAATACTGATGCATAGCAGTCACTGAGTTTGGTGTATTTGCCAACCAGGGCTATGGAGCATGTTTTCTGTAATCTTTCATACCTGACAAAAGAAATTTTTTTTCAAATTATTTGCAAGGTTATAATCATCTAAACCACACCAAGGCATCACATTATAAGATCTGTTAGACTCTGTCTAATTGCAAAGGACAATTTTTAACCAATCATAATAGTTAAGCCTCACCCTTACAATAAGACTCTTAAACCTAAAATTCTATTTCTAAAGCTCCTTGAGTCTGTCAGGAAATATCAAATCCATAAACAAATCCTGGAGATGAGATATACAAAGCAATCTCAGGAAGAAAGGGGAGCTGTACAAAATTAAAATCTGGAATTTTAGAATGGGATAAAGGACATTTGTGTGAGAAAAGAAGCTTGAGATAATTCTGAGGATCTGAAAGAAAATAGCCCTATCTGAGAGAAGCTCCTAGTCAAGAAAGAACCTTATTTACATTAGGACTATAATGGTTTTTTGGGTTTGAACAATATAGTTTGTGTTGATCAGTCGTTTCAGTTATGTCTGATTCTTGGTGATCCCATTTGGGGTTTTCTTGACAAAGATATTGCAATGGTTAGCCATTTCCCTCTCCAGCTCATTTTACAGATGAGGAAACTGAGATAAACAGGAAACTGAGATAAGTGACCCGCCCAAGGTCACACAGCTAGTAAATCTTTAAGGCTGGATTTGAACTCATGAAGATGAGTCTTCCTGACTCCAGGTCTGGTGCTCTATCCACTGCACCACCTACTTGCCCAAACAACACAGCTAAGAAACTATAAATCACAGACTTGCTTCAGGAATATGAGAAAAGCATACAATGCTTGTTGTGAAGATCTGTAAAGATACCTGAGATAAATATAGGTTACTGGTAGCTACCATGATTTGAGACATTCAAAGCTATTGCCCCCACAATGGTAAAGACTTCAGCTGTGAACTCTCTTGTTATATGCTGATATTTTTAAAGTATTTGGAAGTAGTACTGTTTTTGTAGCTGAAGCTCACTGGCATCATTACATAGCCCATCCAACAAGCCTTAGTGCTGCCTTAAGCTTTAATAACTTAAATAGTTTTAATAGCTTAAAACTGCTCTAAGACTTTGAGAATGTCCTACACATAAAAGATACATTGCCTGAGGAATGTCTGACTCAGATATGCATATTTTGGTACAACTGGCTTTGGAACTTCAGAAAGAAAGGACTAGATATAGCTGATGAAAAGGTCAGCAAATAATAATGCTACCTAAGAATTTTGTGGATTATTTCAGGGAACTCATTTCTGAAGACAGTATCTATGCCATGAATAATTTTTCGGTGCTGACAGCACCTGTGTATTTTAGTGACTTGTTACTTTCTGTCCTGGTAAGTGCCAACGAACTGAGCCCCTTCAGGCTTAAACTGTTCTCATGTAGGCAACATAATAATAATCCTGGAGATTTCCATCAAATAAAATCTCTATTGATAAGAATATTCTAGATCTCTCAAAAATATTCTGCCTTTGCCTAATTACAAAAGGTAAATCAATGCAGAAACAATTTTTTAATGATTGGTTTGTATCTCTTTTTTCAAAACTAAACCTGTTGATGCTTTAAATTTTTTTAAAATCTGTCCCATTAAAATATGATATCTCTAGAACCCTGTCTTGTAACAAGGAGTTACAATTAATCCAAATAAGCCAATATGTTGGCCATATCTGAAAAAGGTATGCCTTGTGCTATGCCTGTAGTCCAACATTTACCTGTATACCAAGAAAAGGAAGGAATTGCTTTACCACCAGCCCTCTCAAGCCAAAATTATCACTGTCCTCTGTGTCATCTCATACTTCCAACTAAGTGTTTTTAGACCTATTCAGTGTTTACCTAAGGATAGATATTCTGCTGAAAAAATGAAGCACTCACCCTGATCAAGCCCAGTCAATTAGTCAATCAGTGAGTAATAATTTATTAAGCACCTACTATGTACCAGGTACCATGTTAAACTTTAGAGATACAAAGAAAAACAAAAACATAATCCCTGTCTTCAAGAAGCTTATGTTCTGATGGATGAGAGAACATGCAAATAACTAGGTATGTGAACAGAGGCTGGCCCTGGAGTCAGAAAGTCCTCCTGCAGAAGTTAAGGATCTTACCTAAATCTTAAAGGATGCCAGGAGGCAGAGGTAAAGGGGGAGAGGGAAGAGCATTCCAGGCATGGGGGACAACCAGTGAAAAGACACAGAGACAGGGTATTATGTACAGGGAACATATTTGTGGACTGGGGTGTTATTCAGAATATAAAAAGCAATACCATGAGAAAATTCAAAACATTCACAAGACAGATATTCAAGAAAGATTTCCCATCTCGCTTTGACATTAAAAGGTGCTATTTTAAAAGTTGTTCATGTCTGGAGCTCTATGAGAAGTCAAACATTAAAGGACAGCCTGGGATTAAGTCTGTGGCACCGTTAGCCTTTTCTTCAGTGGAAAAAAGAATCTGTAGCCTTCCTCCACCAGCCCAGGCTGTCTATCACAAATTCTTTACATGGCATAGGAGATCAGTCCTTCACATAAATATTACAAGCAGGTTAAAAGGGGGGAAACTCACAAGGAGAGTTGTGTGATGTTTTGTATTAGCAATGCATACACATAGTTGTTTTGAATGTCACCGACAAATAAGGAATATTAAAACAAGGCAAAATAAAACCAACACAGCTGGGAAGTACATGATTTTAGGCCCTGTTATGCCAATTTATTTTCCATAAAGGTAACCTCGTTGCACTGCCCACTAAGACATGTAGCTGTATAGTCTTTTATGAGATAAACTACATGAGCAAAAGGCAAACACATACTGAAGATGTTCAAAAAAACAAGTTCCACAGTATGCATAATGACTTCAATAGGGTAAATGAAAAGAATAGTAAAATGAAGCCCACTGCTAAGTAATTATCATGACTATTCTTGCCTCCAGGAAAGAGATGAGGAAGCATCTGCCTCTTTTTGGTAAAGAGGGGAGTGGGGGAGGACTACAGAGGAGAGGCAATGTTCTCTACACTGGCAGATGTGGTTATTGTCATCATCAGTTTTGCTAAACTACTGAAATGGACAGGGAAAAGGACCTAGAGCTAGTGTTGGGGTCAATATCTATTCAGCCTCATGACCTCCATTGGCTTCTACAGATACAAGTTCAGCACTTCACAATAAGATGCAGAGAGGCTTGATCTAAGGAAAAGATTTCTAATGATCAAGATAGCTATCAAGGTAATTACATTTTAGAGTTCTTCAAGAAACACCTGTTGAAGGAACTGTAAAGGGAATTCCTGAATATGTATAGGACAGATGGATAGATAGACAGAGATAGATAGCTAGATAGACAGACAGATAGACGGATGAACAGATCGCATTTATTAAATGCTTATTACGCTCCAGCACCATGCCAGGTGCACAAGACATAAATCCAAACAAGCAAGACAATCTCCACCCTCTCTAATTAGAGAAGACAACACATAAAGAGAAACTGGAAAACAGAGGGAGAGAGGAAGAGTAAAGCAGGAGAAGGATAGGTAGGGAGGGAGGGAGGGAAGAAAAAAGTAATAGAGGAAAAAAAGGAAGACAAGAAGGAAGGAACTGGAGGAAGGAAGGAGGAAACTCCTTGAGGCCAGGTACTGTCTTGATTTCTCATACTGGTAATACCTTAAGGGCTTAACCCAGTAGCTGGCACATAACTAGCATTGAGTAATGCTTTACCTATCTTATCCAATCAAGGAACTTGACAATGAAGTTAAAAGTACAGATGCAAGAGGAAATCACAAGGACAACAAATGACTAGTTCCAGTCAAATAAATTTTCATTAGCTTCCTGTTTCCTGAGAAGATAAAATGACTTGACAGGAGTGTAAACTCCAAAACTACTTCAGATACAGTCAATAAATATTTATTAAGCACCTACTGTGTGCTATGCACTCTGCTAAGCACTAGGAATAAAAAGGCAAAAGACAGCCCATGATCTCCAAGGACCACAGTCTAAAGGGGAAGTCAACGTGTAAACAAAGATATACAAATAAGCTATGTGCAGGATAAACTGGAAATCATTGACAGAGGGAAGATTCAGAATGAAGGGAGATCAGGAAAAGCTTTCTGTAGAAGGCAGGATTTTAGCTGAGACTCGCAGGATTTTAGCTGAGACTCAAAGGAAGACAAAGATAGAGAGGAGTAGGAAAAGCATTTCAAGTATCGGGAGACAGCCAGTAAAAATGCCCAGAATTTGTAGGAAGATGAGCAAGGAAGCCAATGTCACTGGATCACAGAGGATGTGCTAGAGGAAGGGGCATGGTGTAAAAAGCCTGAAAGGTCGGGTAGTTGGGGTGGAAGTGAGGATAAAGGGCTTTGAATTCCAAATGAAAGATTTTATATTTGACCCTGCAGGTGAGAGGGAGCCACTGAAATTTACTGAGTAGGAGAGGGACATGGTCAAGATCACTTTGACAACTGTGTGGGATAAAATGGAAAGAAGTGGAGAGAAACTTGTGGCAGGAAAACTAATAAGCATCCTCTTGCAATGGTTCATGCATGAAGTGATAAGGACCCAAATCAGGGTAGCAGCAGTGTCAAAGGAGGGAAAGGAGCATATTCAAGAGATGTTACAAAGGTAAAATCAACGGGCCTTTTCAACTGATTAGATATGGGAGGTGAGACAGAGAGAGGCGCTGAGGATGACATATGGAAAACTGGGAGGATAGTGGTACCCTAGACAGGTAACAGGTAAGTTTAAAAGGGGGAGGGTTTGGGGAGAAAGACAATGAGTTTTGTTTTGGACATGATGCACTTCAGATGTCTAAAGGACATCCAGTTTGAGATATTCAACAGAGATGAAAGACTCGAGGTCAGCAGAGAGGTTAAAGTGGGAGAGGTGGATTTAATGTGGAGGTGATGAGATCAGCAATCAGATAAGTAAGAGAAGATCCAGGAAAGGGTAGCACCCTTGTATAGTAATTTAAATGGGAAGATCTTTCCCATTCATTAATAGGCCCATGTGATCTGAAGCCTAATTCACACTGGAGCCTGGGGTGGGAGGAGTTTGCTGAATGGGTAGAACAGGAAGAGGCAGAGCTAGAGCAGAGCTGAAGGCAAAGTAGCCAGAGCTAGGAAGGATGTGGGCAAGCAGGCTGCCCGCTAGCGACAGTGATTTTGTGATTGTTAGTAATTTTATTTAGGGGAGCCAGCTTGTGATGAGTGTAATGGACCTGATTTGTGAGCTTTACGAGCAGGAAGCCTTGGGGATGGTGTTGTCCTCTGCATTGTTACTGTGCATAGATTATGATGGATTTGGCTTTCTGGTGTCTGAATAAATGTTTTGGTTCTGCCTTCCACATGGAAAGTCTGTTGTATTTCGCAATTCAGAATTGCATTAGCATATTCATGGCTGCCATAGATGCTGTGAATATTGCATTGCAGCTACAACCTCAAAAATCTAGAGTATCAAAGAGAAAAGGGTGACCAACAATATCAAAGGCTATAGAGAGACCAAAAAAGGATGAGGATGGAGAAAAGGCCATTGGATTTAGGGATTAAGAGACCATTAGAAGCTTTAAAGAGAGTGGAGAGATGAGGTCAGAAGCCATCAGTGAGTCAGGGGGATATGTGCCCCATGGATGTGAACACTTCCCCTGGCACAATGGACAGATGAGAACAGTTTGTTCCAATAGCCATGAAGGTGGTATGGAATGCTTAGAGCCAGGTCAGATTCTAAAGACACCAAGGTCATTCGCTGCATCCCAGGTCATCACTTCATCTTGCCCCTGGACTAGGATGACTCAAGAAGAGAGTAAAGTTAATGACTTGGAGCAACTCTGCCTTACTTTAACCCAATTCCCGAGCAAGTCAAGACATCCCCCAGTGATGTCACTGGTTGTCTTAAAAAAAGGACAAACAACAAGACGCAAAAGGAAGAAGAAACAATGAATGAGAGCTAACAGGGACGAATGGAGTGAGAGTTCTTTGAGGATGGGGGAGTCACGGGAATGTCTGTAAACAGTAGGGAAGTAGCTAGAAAATAGGGAGAGATTGACGATGAGAGGGCAAGGATGATAGAGGAAGCAATCTCTTTGAGAGGACAGGATGGAATGGGATCTCTTGTGCATGCAGAGGAATTAACCTTGGGGCAAGAAGAAGGGCTATATCATCATATGAGACAGGGGTGGAGGAGATAATGACAGAAGACACTTGGGTGACGTAAGAACAAAGTTGAGAAGAGGGAGCTCTCAGCAAAAGGCCTCCATTTTTTCTGTAAAATATGAGGCAAATCTCTCGGCTGAGAGGGGAGATAGAGGGAGAGTCACAAGAGGCTTGAGAAGCAGTAAAAAAAAAAAGTGTGGGAAAGCTGCTATGATGGGGGGAGGGGCAGTGAGTTATTGAAGGAGGTATAAAAAGATTGCCTTGCAACAATGAGGATTCGGTTGAGGTTATATAACATAAATATCTAGTGAACCCAGACAGGATGGTTTCATGATTTTCTCCAGCTTCATTCAGCAGTATGTGTGTAGGAGCACAGGGGTGAATAATCCAAGGATGAGGCTTGGCAGGGAAAGATGAGTGATACAATAGGGGGCAAGGGATTTAAAAGAGGAAGACAATGCAGAGATAAACTGAAATGGTTTATCAATTCTGAATGCAGATTGGAACATTCTTTCTGTTTTCACATTCTTTTTTAAAGAATGTTTTTATTTTATTTTTTCTCAGTTACATATAAAAACAATTTTTAACATTCATTTATAATTTTTGAGTTTCAAATTCCCTTGAGAAGGCAAGTACTTTGTTACAGATTATATATATGCAATCATATAAAACATATTTCCACATTAGTCATGTTGCAAAAGAGAACAGAAAAAAAAAAGACAAGAAAAATAAAGTAAAAAAGTATGTTTTGATCTGCATTCACACTGCATCAGTTTTTTCTCTGGAGGTGGACAGTATTTTTTTCATGAGTTCTTTGGAATTGTCTTGGATCACTGTATTGCTGAAAACAGCTAAGTGATTCACAGCTGGAATCATACAATATTGTTGTTACTGTGTAAAATGATCTCCTGGCTCTGCTCACAACACCTTGCATCAGTTCATATAAGGTGAAGCATACTTTTCACACTTTTTAAATTTTTCTTGCTTTTTTTCTTTTTGTAATATAATTAATATGGAAATGTTTTGTCCACCTTCATATGTATAATTAATATCACATTGTTTGCCTTTTCAAGGGAGTGGGAGAGGGGCTTGAGGGACAGAGAATTTGGAACTCAAAATTTTTTTAAATGAATGCTAAAAACAATTAAGTTTTTAAAAAAGACAAGGAAAAGGGAAGAGTATAAAGAAGGATTTGAAGTCACGTTATGGTATAGATGAAAGTTTGGGGCTACAAGGCAGAGATAAAAGTGGAATAACAATAAATTATAATCAGATAAAGGAATTTTAGAGTTCATGAAGAGAAAGAACAGAGCTTTTAAGAACATCTTTTGAAGCTAAATCTCCTTTGAATTTATCTTTGCATAAGTTTGAAAAAATCATAAGCACCAGGTATCTTCAAAAAGAACAACAGACCCCTATTACAAATAAAGCTTATTATATATCCAGACAGAGCAAAGTTTCCTTGGCTCTCAGCCTTCATGATGAAAGAACTTTGAGACCATTTAATCTACCCCACTCATTTTAAAGATAAGAAAACTGAGGCCTACTGAGAATAATGTCCAAAGTCACACTGTAGAAAGTGGTAGAACCCAAATTCAAATTTAGGATCATTTTCTGAATACAAATTTAGTTCCCTTTCCATTGCATCAGGCTATCCTCTTTTCAAAGTATAAAAATTCTTTTTACATGAAAAAAATTTCAGTCTTCCTTTTTTATAATTAACAGCTGTATTATTAGTATACACTGGATGAAAAGATACATAATAGCAAAAAGCTACCATGCATATTTAGTAACACTTTAAATGAATTTGTACTTTATCAACCACAGCAGAACTTAACGTAAAAGTCATCGTGTGAAAAACATAGTACATGAAGTCAGTAGCTCTAAAATCAGGAAGTCCAAGATTCAAGATCTACCTCTTACATAGGCTGGTTGAGTTACCAAGAAAAAAAATCATTTAACCTCTCAGTACAGCATGGAAAGTTGGGAGAAGGGCTAAATTTGAAGTCAGAGAACAAGGTCTACTGGGGCTACAGAACTGAGAACTGTTCCCAAGGGTAACAAAGATTTAGTTTAATGTTCAACCTCAGATAAATCACCTAACCTTTCTGAGTTTTAGTTTGTTTATCTACAAAATGAGGGAGCTGGAGCAGATGGACCTTTAAGGTCTATTCCAGCTTTAAAAATATATAGATCCTGGGGCAATACTAAATCACTGATACGCTAGTTGTTGTCTCCATACCAGGAGTGCCCTAAATATTTGGCCCCAAACCCTGCTGACAATATAAATGTAAATTGAAAAACAGACAGAGAGAGAGAGAGAGAGAGACAGATCTATAAAGACATATATAGAGAGATCTACAGTAATATAGCTACACAGATATATAGAAAGAAAAATCTATAGAGATAGGTATAGATTTCTACCTTTCAAAATTTATATTAATCTCTTTATCGCTACATACAGATACATCAGTCTCTACAGATCTCTATCTCTACAGATTTCTACAGAGCTCTACATCTCTATCTATAGAGAAATCAGTAGATATATATTGATACTTAGGAAGCCTACAAACATTCCCATGTCTCTCCCATCCTCAAAAAAATTCAATTTATCCCCACTAGCTATCATCCTTATTTATATTTATATTTGTATCTATATATTCAAGGCAAATATGAAAAGCTGAGTAGCCTCAGTCAGAAAGATGTGATTTCACCTCCTACCTCTAACACTGCCTAACGCTGGCAATGTGCACCTTAACCACTTAGACCTCCAAGTAATTCTGAAAAACAATTAAGTTGCAGAGCTGGTGCTAATTTGCATTAGTAGAAGGCATTTCCTCACCAGGAATTCCAAACACCAATGAAATCACAGGTACAGTTCAAACTATGTACCAAGTATTTATTCAGACTCCACAAGGTAAATTTGCTTCTTTATTAACTGCATCATTTAACAAATACTATTTTGTAACTTACAGACTTGCAGGCCCCTGAGCAATAATTTCATGGACCCAAAGACCCACTGGTTAGGAAATACTGAGACAGACTGCAGATAAAATCATTAAGTATTCTAAAAAGATTTCACTCCTATAGAGATGACCTCATTACCATACCTGTCAGCCATATTTTTCCATTTGAAAAGCAAATCACTTGCATGATCATCAATAGGCAGGTCCAATCTCTCTTTAAAGTACTTGACAATACCTTGATCTTCCAAAAGGACAGGCACCCGGTAAGTAGAAGAAACATCATGGATGAATATTACCTGTTAAATTATGAGAACACATCTTACTTTGACAGGACAGGCTCTATTATGAAACTTTACAATACTGCTGTGACACCCGCCTGCTCAGGAATGAAAAGAGAGCCAAGAAGACCACAACTGCAATTAGATATTACGTAATAACAGTATTAATAATAATACTATTATAGCATTTCTTTAGCATATTGCCATTTGCAAAGAATTTTAGACATATAACCTCTATACATATATATGTATATATATATATGTATATATATGTGTATATATATGTATATATATATATATAACGTTTTCCTTAATGAGAGCAAAGTTTAATATAAAAATATCACTTGTCTGGATTGTTACGTCACTAACTTTAACACATCGGTAACAGCATCATAAACTATACATCTGGAAGGAACTTGTATCTAGTCCAACCCTCATTTTACAACTGAGAAAACTGAGGCTGAAAGAGGTTAAATAATTTAGATCACAGTGGTAGAGAAAAGGTTAGGATTCTCACATAGCCAGACAAGAGTGCATGCTCGCTCTCTCTCGCGCTCTCTCTCTCTCTCTCTCTCTCTCTCTCTCTGTCTCTCCACCCCACCCCATTATTTCCGAGCACTCATTTTTCCCATCTTTCAAAAATCCTACTAAAAACATATCTCCTCTTTCAATTCAATAAAGCATTTATTAAACTCCTTCTGTACCAGGTGCCAGTTATGTGTCAGTCAGCTTTTATTTATGTACCAGGGCCTGTACTAAATGTGGAGGATAAAAAGAAAGGCACAAATCCTATTCCTGTTCTCAAGAAGTTCACTCTAATGGGAAAGGCAATATATAAATAAGAAGGTACATAGAAGATATATACAGTGTTAATGGATTATAATCCCAGAGGGAAGATTCTAACAGCTAAAAGACCTGGGAAAGGCCTCTTACATAAGGCCAGATTTACTCCGAGTCTTAAAAGAAGTCAGGGAAGCCAGGACAACGAGGTGAGGAGGGAGACCATTCCAATCATGGGTTCAGTCAATGCAACGGCATGAGTTAGGAGATGGAGTGTCATGTGTGAAGTAAGCCAGTATGTTTTAGTGTACATGGAGGGGAAGAAAGTATGAAAAACTGCAAAGGCAGAAAGGGACAGACTAGGAAGGGAATTAAATGCCAGGCAAAATAATTTCTATTTGATCCTAGAGATGATCGGGAGCCACTTGGACTTATGGAGTAGAGGAGTGAGATGGTCTGACCTTTGGCAGCTGGACTGGAGAGGCGAAGAGAACCCAAGGCTAACGGCAATGGTCCGGCTGCTACCAGTTTTGTGAATGGAGCGCTACTTTGACATCAGAAGTGACAAACTTACCAAAATGCATATCTAGGATAAGGCTGAGGAGACACCAAAGTTGTGAAGTTGGGGGACTGTGAGGCAGGTGGGACCCTCAAAAGTCACAGGTAAATAAGAAGTCAACAGTAACAGAAAAATACAAAGAGGAAAGTAAAAATATGAAATAGTCTTTGTCCTATTCATTTGTATAAAAATATTCATAGCAACTTTTTTATGGTGGCAAAGAGCTGAAATCAAAGGGATACCCATCAATTGGGGAATGGCTGAATAAGGGGTGGTAATGATTGTGACATAATACTATTGTGCTATAAGAAATGAAGAAGGGGATGCAAGAGAAAAGCAAGCAAAAGCAATATGACATTTTTCCCTCACACCAATCACACCGACAAAGATAACAAAAGAGAAAAAGGATAACTATGAGAGAAGCTAATGAGTCCATTAATACATTATCGGTAGCACAGCAAAATAATATAACTTTTCTGGAAAGTATTTGGAACTATGTTGAGAAAGTCACCAAACTGTGCCTACTAGCCCTATACTCCCAAAGAAATCAAAGAAAGAGGAAAAGAATTTATTTATACAAAAATATTTTATGGCATGACTAAACAGGAAGATGATAAATGTTGGAGATGTGGGAGAGTTGAAACACTAATTCATTGTTGATGGAACCGTGAGCTGATCCAACCATTCTGGAGAGCAATGTGGAACTATGCCCAAAGGGCTATAAAATGTGCATACCCTTTGACTCAGTAATATTGCTTCTAGGACTGTATCCCAAAGAGATCATAAAAAGTGGAAAAGGTCCCACATGTACAAAAATATTTATAACATATCTTTCTGTGGTGCCCAAGAACTGGAAATTGAAGAAATGTCCATCAATTGGGGAATGGCTGAACAAATTGGGGTATATTAATGTAATGGAATACTACTATTGGGCTGCAAGAAATAATGAACAGGTGGACTTCAGAAAAACTAGGAAAGACTTATATGAACTGACGCTGAGTAAAATAAGCAGAACGAGGAGAACATAATACACAGTAACAGCCACAGTGTGCAAGGACTGTTTCTCATATACTTAGCCCTTCACAGCAGTGCATTTCCAAAGGACTAGATGCAAAATGCCATCCACATTCAGAGAAAGAACTATAGAGTCAGAACACAGAATGAAACAAACTATTTTCTTTTTGGTATGTTTGGTTTTGGTTTCTCTCAAGGTTTCTCCCATTCGTTTTAATTTTTTCTGTGCAGCATTACTAATGTGAAAATGCGTTTAATAAGAATGTATGTGTAGAACCCATGTAAGATTGCATGTACTCTTGAGGAAGGAGGGGGAGAAAATTTAAAATTTATGTTAGTGATTGTTGAAAACTGAAAACAAAGAAAATTCTTAAAATTTATGGCAGCTCTTTTCATAGGAGACAAAATAATGGAAACCAAGGTGAGGAGGGAGAAAAAATTAGAAATGAAGTGTGGAGGGAGTGTCCCCCCTACTAAAGAATGACTAAACAAATTGAACATAATAGAATGTGTGTGTTCGTCCTTCATTGCCAAAGAAGACCATACCATCAGAGAAATGATGACATGACTTGCACTTGACTTTGTTTTGAGTGAGGGAGGGCTCACTTCTCCTCCAGAGCCATCTGAATCCAATGACCAGATATTCATCAGGATGACTGGAGATGGCCCAGAATGAGGCAATTGGGGTTAAGTGACTTGCCCAAGGTCATACAGCTAGTGAGCATCAAGTGTCTGAGCTGAGATTTGAACTCAGGTCCTTCTGACTCCTGTACTGGTGCTCTTATCCACTGCAACACCTAGCTGCCGTGACATAATAGCATTGTGTCAAAAGAATGGGCAATTGCAGAAAAAACTGAGAAGACCTTTATGACCCAATACAGAACAAAGTAAGCAGAACTAGGATAATTTATACAATGATATTACAAAGAACTCTGCTCAACAGTGATAAACCATGAGTCCAAAAGAGTGAAGATGAAACATACCACTTGCTTTCTAACAGAAGTGGTGAACTTAAAATGTAGGTAAAGATTTTTCAGACATGGTCAAGGTGGGATTTTTGGTTAAACCATGCATCTATGGACTGAGGATTTTTTTTTCTCTCAATAGGGATGAAATGGACATACAGATTAATTTATTTTAATTAATCCATATATAGTGGGCATATAGGTTAATTAAATGCTTGTTAAATGAAAAAAATAAACTCTGAAAAAAAGAAGAAACTTATATGGAAGGTGAGTATCAAGCAGTTCAGTACCATGAAGTATGCAGGATTCATGGAATTCAGAACTAAAAGGAAACTTAAAGAACATTTAATTCACATATCTTTGCTATGAGGTTTTTAAAAGTTATTCCAGGGTTTTATTTTGTTGATTTTTTTAATGTAACTGTTATATGCAGTTGATGTACTGGTTAGTTTTGCTGAACTGCTCTCCCCCCAACCTTACTATCTTTTTTATTAGCAGAAAGAGGACAGAGATACTCAGAAATGAAGATTATATAAAAGCAAAAGATAATTTTTTTAAAAATTCAATTCAATGAACATTTATTAAATTATCAACTATGTGAAAGGCTCTCAGCTAGAGATACAAAGACAAAAATAAAACACACTAGAAGAGTGCTGTACTGAGAAAGGACAGATACTGCATGTATAAGAGCATACTACTAATCTGAATTCTAATTTGAGAGAGGAAAAATGGATTTGGGCAGGAGAAGAAATCAGAAAAAGTTTCATTTGAAACGTGATCACTGGTCTGAGCACTGATGGTGCATATAAGGATTATGAAAGAATAAGGAAAAAATAAGGAAAGGAGTACAAACCTGGAATGGGGGAAGGATAGGGAAGGAGAAGGAAACAATGTACAAATGCATAAAAATGAATTTTTTTTTTGGCATAGGGAACAGCAGTTAGTCCAGTCAAGCTGGAATGTAGTGTATGAAGGAGCATAATATGAACTAAGGCTAGAAAGTCCACTTTAGGCAGATACACTAGAGACTCACTGGGGACTCAAGAAGTCTGGATGAGAAACCAGGCAGCAGGAACCTCTGTAGTTCCTCCAGCTACTACAAAGCTTCTTAGAAGAGATGATCACCAACAGCAAACTGAGTTCAAGTCACGCTCTGGGCTTCCAGAAGACAAGGACTTTGAGGAAGTTGCTTAAATAGCAAAGAACTAAGGTGAAGGTGACAAACCAGGCTCCCAGAATGTTTCATATTTTCAGGTTTTAAATATCCATCTACTCAGAAAGTATAATAGGAGTTATGGGTTTTCTATTTCATATTTTAAGTCTTTGCCAGTGGACATTTATGAGTCTTTTTTTATGTTTTAAGTATTTCTTTTGGGTGGAAGTAATAAATAGCTAACCTATACATGAACTATTTTGTACATCTAGCACCTTCCTAGAACGGTCTGAAGCCCTCTACATGAACCAAACCCATAGGTTCGTCTAAGTGATTTTTCCCTGGGTTTCTAATGAAGGAGAGCATAAAGAACGAGAGAAAATGGGGCAGTGGGGCAGGAGGAGGATAACCTGACCCCTCTCTTTAGAGTCTAGGTTCCTCCAAGACTGAATTAAGTGAACATGAGCCTAAAGGTCAGGCCTCTTAATATAAAAGGATGCTCTAGGGGCAGTTAGGTGGTGCATTAGATACAGAACTGGCCCTGAAGTCAGGAGGACCTAAATTCAAAACCAGCCTCAGACACTTGCTAGCTGTATAACCCTGGGCAAGTCACTTAACCCTGATTGAAGGAAGGAAGAAAGTTAAATGGATGCTCTATCTGTTACCCTGGGCCAGTGTTGGGTCTGTCTTTACATTAAAACTGCTATGAAAACTAGGGAGTAGATTGGCAGAAATTAGGTTTAGACCATTCTGCATGTCTAGCCATCATTCCTATCTCCTCCTCATTAGAAACTTGGGACTCCACCAATGGAACCACCCTGAGTTCTGACAAATGAGCTGTCGCTTTATCTTGCCCAGATCCAACACTTACTTCTAGAAAGTCATCTCTAAAGCACACATTTTCCAGCTTCCCATACTTCTATGTAATCTTCCCCCATTAGGATGTAAACTCCTTGAGGGTTGAGTGTGTCTTGTTTGGGATTATCACAGTTGCTATTATATAATAAACACTTAGATGCTCTAGAGAAGTAGTTGCTGTAAATAAAAAGATAAATTTATATATGTATATAAGGATGTAGCTGTAGAAAAATGGATGTAAATGGAGATATATATATAGTTAGATCTAGATGTAGACAAAGGTAGAAATAAAGGTGTATATGTAAATATATATGTATAGATAAAGGTACAGAGGCAGATATATAGATATAGATATATAGAATAAGTTCAAAATGTTTATGACCTGACTACGAAGGCCACATTAAAAAAAAAATTTTTTTTTTTAGAAAAGAACAAAAGTGAGTAACCTTTTATAATTCTAGCTAGGGCAGAATTCCTAAGTAAACAAGGATATTTTGACTACATGAAACTTAAAAGATTTTGCACTAATAAAATCAATAAAGATAGAAATAGGAAAGAAACGCTAGTGAGAAACAAATTTGTATCAAATAGCACTGATAATGGTCTGAATACCTAAAACATACAGGGAATTGACACAAATATATGACACCAAGAAAACAACAGAGAAGTAATCTGATAGTGATGCTACAAAGGGGCAGGATGGTCAGAAATATATTTTTTTTAATGCACAGAAGAGACACTGAAATACTGTTTTGAAAATCACAGGACAGAACAAAAGGACATTCAGAAGGAAATCTAGACAAGTAAAACAATTTTGAAATACTTTTTTTAAAAAGCAAGTAGTATGAAATAGGGATTAAAAGTTTCCTGTAGAATTCTTTTTGTGTTCTTTCATGTATGTTTATATATTGAAAGATAGAAATGTTCTCTCTTTTTCTGGTGCTTTAATTTCCAAATTAAAAAAAGAAATTAAAGCATTACTAAGTATATGCCTAAAAGTATGAGAAAAAGGAAGCAGGTTAGTCACATAGTAAGAATGTAGGCATATCATGGGACACATGGTTAATAGAAAGACCTTGTAGAAGCCTCCAACACACTGGGATCCTCTATGGAAGCCTTTAAGAATAATGTAGATGAGAATCACACCAAATGAGAAAACATAGAACTGCAATCTTTCTCAAAGGAGAACACTGATGAAATCAACTTCACCAAAGTAGTAAAATTTTCCAGTACAAGGTACCAAAATGCCTTTCCACTGGAATCTAAACAAATAGAAGAAAGTATGTCCACTTAATATTTGCTTAAAATGATAGAAATAGTGTAGCATATAGCAATGTTATGTGACACATCTATGGGTCAGGGGAAATTTAGCAGTCAAAAAGATCTCAACCCATTTAGATGTTTGACAGCTTGATAGCTCAGAAACACTGCATGTCATTTTAACGTTTGTCTGTTCTAGTCAAAATGTCACTGTTAAACCTACTGTCACTAGATTTCATCATAATCACAAAATTCCATAATTAGATAACTCTTGACTTATGCAAGATTTGCAGGCATTATTTAAAAAACCCATATGAAGTCAATTACTTCTAGAAGGTACAAAACAGTAAAAGAAAGTTAGCTTTACTATTTATTAACCTGGAATTCCTTACCTTCTTAACCTTCTGTCATTCCCCATCATGTGGAATCCACCTCTACTATTCAATTCATACCCACTCCAACTCAAGATTGCTAAACTTCATACACACACACACTCTAGTAATTTCATCTGATTTATGGTGTGTAAAATAAGCTAGGTCCTTACTGATGCTTTACAATCCTTTTCTAATCTGCTGTTTTGTTCCCCACACTGACTATTGCAAATATTTTCCTCACAAGTCCCTAATTACCCCATTCTGACTTGTAACAAATAATTCCCCCTCGAACATCATTTGACTTTTCTTGCATGGATTCAATTCTGACAAATAACCTTCTGAATACTATCTGAAAACTGTTCTTCACAGGGTAACAGAGAGAAGTGAAAGCTTTGGAACTAACAAGTTGATTGGAGTATATACTTTAAAAAAAAATACTGAACATACAAGCACTATGAACCCAGTCACGGAACCTCCAAAGCAGAGGAAAGGACCAGAAGAGTCCAGAGCAAATCATAGAAGTATACTAGAAAAGGGTAGCTGGCTGAATGTTGTTACTGTTGTTATTTATGTTATTTCTGGGTGAAGAATCACCCAATCCTAGAGATCACCCAATCCTAGAGATCAGAACAGGAGCTTATCGTGTAAATCCAAAAAGGTATCCTCATCAAAGTTTTCATCAGACTCTAAAGACAACATTACTGGGATGGACATTAAGAGCTGTTTTGTCAGGTAGGATGTAGAACATGTCTGTTCACCTAGAAGTGGGGCTAGATGACTTCTGAAATCCCTTTGAGTTCCTGAGACTCTGTAAGATTATATTAAATTGCTTCCACTTTAAAAAAAAAGTTCTACATAATGAGATTTTGTGGTTTCATATAAAGGTTTTTTTCCCTATTCTTTGTATATGGAAATGTTCATATTTGTTGGTATCTGTGAAGTTCAGAATAATAAAAAAATTTTAATAAATCATTAGAGGAAAAATAGGAGTGATACGAAGCTTTCCAGAATTAATTATCTGGAATACAAATAAGGAAGAATTAATAAAATATATCACAATACTAATTACTCAAGACATTTCCTTGAACTTCTTGACATATTCAAAAATAGTTGACTATTTGACAGATAATTCTGAAGCAATAATTAGGAGACTTAGAAGCTCAAGGTCCAGGGAGTGGTGGAAAAGACCAAAGAGAGGGGGTTTCTGAAGGGAAGATATGTTTACTTAGAACAGTATTCTCCAATTCTCCCAGTTTTCCAATGACTCTCACTCCTGCCCTCCAGTGCTGGCTAATTTGTAATTATCAGTTAGTTCTGTAAAATGACTGACCTAAATCCCTCAATCAAAGAAAGAGTTAATGCATGGCTATGGATGAGCTAACAAGGCAGGGAGGGGGCCAAAAAACTAAGAAATGATCATTCTTGGAAGAGTCACTAAGACAGGCTTGAGGAAGGAGGAAACATCCAAAAAAACAGAACAAACGATAACTCAACTAACAACTCGTACCTCATACATCACTTCAAGGTTTACAAAGCTCCAGAGTTTGAAGCCAGCTTCCGATGGAAAAAAGGGAAGGGAATCTGTATTCTCAAATCCAAGACTCTTTGATCTGTGGGATGGGACATTCTGACCCCTGCGGAAAGGAAGGAACTTTATTGTTCCATAAGGGCAGGCAAGAAAGATTTGTCTAGAAAACAGAAGCGAGACCGGAACAACAGATGCTATCACACACCTTAATGGTCACCTGGAAGGTCCTTCAAACCTACAAAAGTTAGGGAAGGGAGAAAGGGAGAGAGGGAGGAAGAAATTAGGGAGGGAAAGAGGAAAGGAAGGGAAGAAAGGGAAGAAAGGAGGGGAAGAAGGAAGGAAGTGAAGGACAGGAGGAAGAAAGAACAGGAAGGAAGGAGGAAAAGAGGGGAAAAGAAGGAAAGGAAGGGAGGAGCATTTAATCACCTACACAGGTACGATGCTAAACATTTTACTAGTATCACATTTGATCCTCACAACAGCTCTTGGAGGTAGGATATTATTATTAACTCCATTTTATATTTGAGGAAACTGAGGCACACAGTCATACAGCTAGTGAGTATCTGAAGCTGGATTATGAACTCAAGTCTTCTTTACTCCAAGTCCTGTGCTCACTGGATACATAGAGTCACCTAGCTGCTACTAAAAAGTCTAGATCTCTAGGGATGAGAGAATGAATTAACTCCTCTGGAGAAAAGATAGTTTTGATTTTGAGGGTTTTTTCCCCTCCCACAGAAGTTACTAATTGGAGAAAAGACAACTTGGGGTATGTAGCCCAGGGCGGGATGGGAGAGGAGAGCAGGGTTCATGGTACCAAAGGTACCATCCTCAACCCAATAATCAATCACAGAAATAGGGACTATGATGTACACTCTCACAAAATTAATTTAACCCTTTCTTAGCCTGGTAAGGAGAAGAATGCTTTATTTTACAGGACTTTCCTTAGCTTTTATGCTACATAACCTTGCATTTTCTTGTCTTCATAAATCTTCTGCAAGTGGTAAGAGGAAAAGATATGGTCTGGTTTATGATTTCGAGATGTCTGGGCACTGAACCATAAACAAGATGTTTGCCCTGACCTTAAACCAAGATCTATTACATTATGGGATTAGAAATCCCATCATTTACGTCTAGCTATAACCAGAAGGTGATGTATTAGGCAATGTACCTTCCATTCCATTTGTGAAACTGGTATAATCAAACCTACCCTTCTAACAGAGGAAAGAGAGAGAGAGAGAGAGAGAGAGAACACACAGTATTATAAATTTCTTAAAGCCTTCATTTGCCTGCTGGTAAAAGGCTGTGAAAACATCCTGCAGTACATTGAGAGTAGCACCATATTGGCAAAAGAATGGAATACGGGAACAATGAAATCCAGAAGGCAGAACCAACCTGCTCAGGTTCCACATGGCAAAACATGGATATCTTTTCCTTTACAGCCATTTCAATGGGCTTTGAACTTCTGCATACAATCTGTATCAAAGTCAATGAGGTACAAATCAGTCACCAGGAGACTAAGAAAATAAAATGCAATGCTACAGAAATAAATCATTCACTTTGTGACCTAGAAAGGATTATGATCTTTTCCATAAGAGACTCTGAAGTTGGTCCAACTCATTAAGGACAAATGCATTAATAGTAGGTGACAATTATATGGTACATTAATTTTATGGGGGAAAAAATAACTGTATATCCATTATCTCATTTGATTCTCATTAAAAAAAAATCCTATGAGCCAGTGGTATAAGGATTGTGATCCCCTTTTTTCAGATGAGGAAATAAGGCTCAGATAAAGTCTAAGGTCACACACTTAGGCACTAAATTAGGACTCACACTAAGGATTTCTGACTCTAAATACAATGCTGTAGCTAACATCACATAAAATCCGTGGATAAGGCCCTGAATGTCAAAGTAATTCAAATATGTGTGTTATTCAACATACACTTATATAACACATAAACTCAGATATAATGGTAACTAAAGTCCTCACTACAAGGACCCTGATCAACACAACTCCCAGTCACGATTCCAGAAGACTGAGAATGACCTCCTGACAGAGGGGTGATAGACTTAAAGACACGTGAGCTTGGGGCGCAACCAACGTGGGAATTGGTTTTGTTTAACTGTCCATATTTGCTGCAAGGGTTTTGGTTTGGGGGTTCTTGTTTTTGTTTTCAGGGGAGGAAGGAGTGGAAAAAAACAATACTTAGGATAGGAAAACAAAGTGTAATTTTAAAATACTTTAAAAAACAGAACATGTCTAAACATTGCTTCACTAAACTAAAGATGAGATAAAGACTGTTATGAAGGGATTTAGATTACTCATTATCTTGAGGCATTGCAGCTTAAACCCAAAATAAAATTTGAGTAATGAGAGGTACTAAGTAGTTACTTCAGAAATACAAAAAGATATCCTAAGCAGGGTTGCTGTACTGAGGGCAGTCTTCCACATTCATTATGGGAGGGTTGTTTGTGTTGTGTTTGTCCTTCGTTCCCAAAGAAGACCACGCCATCTGAGAGATGACGACAGGACTTGTACTGGACTTTGTTTTGAGTGAGGGAGGGCTGTGCAGGTCACCAGCCTCACATTCTCTCCTGAACCATCTGGCTTCAGTGACCAGATACTCATCAGGATGACTGGAGATGACAAATGATAGGTCTGTATAACTGTCTTACTGTCAAACTTATCACCAGAAACAGATAATGATGATGAAAATAATAACAGTTCACTTCATTTATTATATGATGCAACGTATTATGTATTTATACATTTTATGCAGTATATATAATCTTATATTTATTTTATTTTTTGTTTACTGTATATATTTGTCTGTTTATATTGTATTTTATGATATATATCATATGATACGATGTTACATAGCATGTAATATTCTATAATTCAATATATTATAACAATAATATACATATAAAAACATCATATAATGCTATATAGTACTTCAGGGTGCTACAATGGAAGGGCAATAAATTTAAGTGGAAACTGAATTTAACCTCAGAGGATTCGAGTTCAATTCCTGACTCTGGCACTTAGTATCAGTATGACCTTGGGTAAATTGTATCACCTCTCTCTGTCTGTCGCTCCATCTGTTAAATGAGGTGACTGGGCTATATGATCTCTAAGGTGCATCTAGCTTGACATCTATGATCCAAAGAGAATATAAATGCTTAGCTGAGAAATGGGAGCAATACTATACTTTCTGGCTTCCAAACACAAAAGACATACATATAGCTACAAAATTTGTTTTGCAAATAAAACTCTAAAAGAAGCAAGTGAAGCCCAGGGAGATGGAGAGACTTTCTCAAGATCAAATAATTCATTACTGGCAAAGCTGAGAGCTAGTCCCCAGGTTTTCTGACTCTCAGTGTCATGCTTTTCCCTACTATCCTGCCCCAATCTCATAACTGCTTGTTCTGATGCCATAGTTAGGGGTCCTTAGTTATGCAATTTGGATGAAAGATGATACAGAAATTAAACCCTTTTTACACATTCTCACCATCTTAAATAGGTCAGACATCAGCCCTGAAAGGCAAAACAACTTTGAGAAACTTAATGTTTTAAGGAACTGATCAACGCAATAAGCAGCCACGTCTCCAAAGGATCTCTGATGAGTTACATTATCTACTTCCTGACTTGAAGGTGATGGGCTCAACATGCAGAAACAGTGATACATTTTTGGGTGTGGTCATTGGGGAGGGGATGAATCTTGTTTCATTCCGCTAGTTTATTACAAGGATTTTTTTTTCCTCTCCCAGTTTTTCATTGGGGGTTGGGAGAAGAAGAGAAGTTAGTAATAGTGATCCCTTAAAAAGGCATTTTTTTTAAATGCACAGAAGTCAAAAAAAAATAAAAGAGACAAGTACTGCAGTTTTGAAAGTAATATGGAGAATTTATTATATACTTTTTTAAAAAGTTGGTGGTATGAAATGGAGATGCATGGGTCCTTATAAAATCTCATTGAGTGTTCTATATATATGGAAATGCTATTTTTGAGGGGTGTCTAAATTCAGATTTTTTTAAAATCAAAATAAACAAAAACTTACCAGGTCAGGAGACAATCCTAAGCCTCTCAATGCCCGAACACTATTTTGTGTGGGTTTGGTTTTCTGTTCTCCAGTAGCACTGGGCTGAAAGAGAAATGTTAAAGGCTGAAATTTTAACACTGTAGAATGACCCTACCTAAGACAAAGAATAAAGTAATACATATAATAATTATGTCCACCATGGTCAAGTAAAGTGGAAGTCTGGACAAACATAAGTGAATCTGATGATCATAGACAAATAATTTAAGTACTCATAACTCTCCAGACTGAAAAAGAAAATGAGGGGGGAATGGAGTACTTCTAAATCAGTCTTTAAGGGATCTGATTGAACTAAGTAATAATATCTCAACTATCCATTCTCTTACCTGTACCATCATAGCCGCCATTTGCATATAACATAATTACGTTTCCATTTGACAGCTTAGGACAGAAGTAGAGCCTGTTAAACTTTGGCTACCTCTGGTCAACATAATTACTTTTCCATTTGACAGCTTAGGACAGAAGTAGAGCCTGTTAAACTTTGGCTATATCCAGTCAATATAACTAGAGGTTTTAAATAACTTTTCTGGGTAAGTGGATTTGAATTATCTAAGGCTTCTTCTACTGGGCCAGTGTTTCCTAATCCAGGTTTCACAGCAGGATAATATAGATAATATTAAATTTTCTATCAGGCCCCTTCCACCTACCCTCTGAAATCTTATCACTGATTCCACAGACAGGTTGAGAGAGAAAGGGGGTTGGGTTTGAAGCCCATTACAAAAAAGCAGAATGCAAAAAAAGGTAGAATCATCTTTTTAAGTTTATATACTTTATTATTATTGGTAGTAAAAAAAAAATTTGTAAACAAGTGAAAATTTGCCATGGGCCTGCATAAGAAAAAAAAAACTACTAAAATGCAATATTTGTGCTGCAAAGAAGTGACATTTATCTGCAGCTAAAACTGGCTTCTTGATTTTGTAAATGAATTTATATATGATGTGTAAATAGCTCCCATCAACAGCATTCAAGTTTTAAATCTTCAGTCCAGGCAAAGGATAAAGGCCCACAAAATATTAAAAATTAATAATAATGCTTTGAATTTTACATAGCACTTGAAGGTTTGCAAAACTCTTAACATGCAATTCTCACTTGATTCTCACAACCCTATGACATATTGATTATTATTAATCCCTCCTTTTACCAATGAGTAAACTAAGGCTCAAAGAGATTAAGTAACCTGGTCATGGTCACACAGCTAGTAGGTGATTGAGGCAGTATTTGAACTCAGATCTTCCTAACTCCACATTCTCTCCACAACAACATAGTGCTGAAGGCCTACCTGTGGGACAAGACTAACATGGATATTACAGAAGTTCTCTCTTTTTGCCTTAAATTGGAATTGTCTAAACGCTTCAACAAATGGCATGCCTTCGATGTCTCCAATAGTGCCGCCCAGCTGGGGAAACAAAAACAAAAAGTTAATATTTGATAATTTGATAACAAAGTAATAACAAAAAAATATTCTAGTCTATGTAGCACCATTGGCCAAGACCACTGACCAAAGAAACCATTCTTATTCCTTTGTGACCATGTTTTTAAAAACAAACAAAAGTGAGAAAAATTAGACCAGGTAAGTGATAGGGGAAAAAAGGACTGAGTTACAAGACAGATGAACAGACAAGCAAGAGATTAGAGCAGAGAAGGCAATTGTCAGGAGAGGAGAAGGGAGTCAAAGCAGTAATAGGGAAGGGGAGAAGTAAGCTGAAGTGGGTTTAAAGGGAAGAGATAGTATACACAGATAGATGGAAAAAGTCCAAAGATGAAGATAAGGAAAAAACTGGACCAGGTGGACAAAGGTGGATGCTAGCAGATGCAGCAACAGTAAAAAATGTCTGAGGCATCAGGGAATTCTAGCAACATTACCAAAAAGCTGAATATAGTTGGCTGTATCTATTAGAAAATATTTAATACATTTTCCCTAAGTTAAGTTCAAAAAATATTTTCAGGTCTGTCACTAACAGAAGTAGTCATTCAGTATGTTGCCTCTAAGATAAGAATATAAACTTCTCATCCTGGCATTTTTTTAACTTTCAAATTTTTAAAGGCCTTACACATTCTGCCTCCAACTGACTTTTTTTCCTCCCTTTTCACTCCCTCTATCTTACAACCAAACTAGCCTATTTGCTATTTTCCAAAACTGGCATTCAGGGCCCACCATCATGCACCATAACCCTTATGTCATCCATCCTGGAGTCACCTTCCCCTTTTCATTCTCTTTCCAAAGCTGAGCACACTAAGTCCTTAGGGCTTCCTTCACAAGTCTCATATATATACCCAGCTTTTCTTTGCTTCCTTCTGCATTTTCTTTTGTTCTCTGCTGTGCACTTTTTATTTTTAATAGTTAAGATACTTCTGCAATAGTCCAGGTGATGAAGTGATGACCTATAGTGCTTTGCCTCCAGTCTTTCTCCCCTCAAAACCAATCCCTGGTATTTCCAAATTAAACTTTCTAAAATACCTGGCATGTACTCCTTCCTCAGCCATATCTCTTGGAATTCTTAGCTTCCTTTCAAGCTCAGCCTAGATGCCATCTCCTAGGAGAGAGACACCACTGATGATCCTCCCTATCTGTTAGCAGTCTCCCTTCTCAATTTGTCTTTCTTTTTTTGGGGGGGGAGGGAATTTTTATTCGTTTTAAATTTAAATACAAATGAAAAAAGAAAAAACAACATTTCCATGTACACAGCAGGACATAAGAGAAGATTCAATATAAAACAATAAATTTCCATTTCAAGAAAACCTATATAATAAACACTACAAGTTGTGGTATATGAATGTAATGGAATACTATTGTGCTATAAGAACTGATGAACAGGAAGACTTCAGAAAGGCCTGGAAAGACTTATATGAACTGAGTGAAAGGAACAGAACCAAAAGAACATTGTACATAGCAACAACTACAGTGTGTGAGGAATTTTTCTAGTAGACTTAGTCCTTCATAGCAAAGCAAAGACCTAAAAAATTTCCAATGGACTTTTGAGGCAAAACGTCTTCCACACCCAGAGAAAGAACTATGGAACTGGATCACAGAATGAAACAAACCATTTACTTTTGTATTATGTTTTGTTTTGTTTTGTGGTTTCTCCCATTCATCTTAATTCTTCTATTCAACATGACTAAAGTGAAAATGTATTTAATAGGAATGTATGTGTAGAACCTATATAAGATGGCACACTGTCTTGGGGAGAGAGTGGGGAGGGAGTAAGTAGGAGGAGGGAGGGGAAAAAAAATCTAAGACATATATATGGAAGTGACTGTAGAACACTGAAAACAAATAAAATGATTTTTAAAAAATAATAGGGGGAGGAGCCAAGGTGATGGAGTAGAAAGACGCGCACACACTCTAACTCTTCCCCCACAACCCATAAAAAACCTGTAAAGAAAGACTCTCAAGAAATTCTAGAGCAGCAGAAGCCACAGAACAATGGAGTGGAAGAGATTTCCAGCCCAGGTGGACCTGGAAGGCCAACAGGAAAAGTTGCACTGGATGCAGAGGGGAGCCTAGCCCAGTCTTGGCCATGTGGCACCAGGATGGGCGGGGCTGAAGCAGGCCTCAGGGGCTGAATCCTCAGCAGCAGTGGTTCAGGGATCCCTCAACCCACAAACACCAGAGGTAGCTTCAAAGGTCAGTGAGAGAGCCTTTTCACCTCAAGGGAGCAGGGTCCTCCTGCTATGCTACGCAGTGCTATGGTGGCCAGGCAGGCAGCAGTCAGCATCCATTGCTGGATAAAGCCCCTAGAGGAACTGAACAGCAGATCTGAATCTCAGACTCGATCTGGGCCAGGGAGTAAACTCCTCTCCCTTGATTGTGCCACCAAGATCTTACAGGTCCCCAGAGTATACCCTACTCTTGACAAAGGACCCAAAAGTCAAGTAATTGGTTGAGAAAATACTCAGAAAAGGGGAAAAAATAAGACTACAGAAGGTTACTTTCTTGGTAAACAGGTAAGCTCTCCCACCCTTTCAGATGAGGAAGAACAATGCTTACCATCAGGGGAAGACATAAAAGTCAAGACTTCTGCATCCAAAATCTCCAAAATAAATATGCAATTGTCCCAGGTCATGGAAGAGCTCAAAAAGGACTTTGAAAATCAGGTAAGAGAAGTGGAGGAAAAACTGGGAAGAGAAATGAGAGAGTTGCAAGAAAATCATGAAAAGCAAGTCAACAGTTGGCTAAAGGAGAGCCAAAAAAATGCTGAAGAAAATGACACCTTGAAAAATAGGCTAACTCAATTGGCAAGAGATCCAAAAAGCCAATGAAAAGAAGAATGCTTTAAAAAGCAGAATTAGCCAAATGGAAAAGGAGATTCAAAAGCTCACTGAAGAAAATAGTTCTTTAAAAATTAGAATAGAACAGATGGAAGCTAATGAATTTATGAGAAACCAAGAGATTACAAAACAAATCCAAAAGAATGAAAAAATGGAAGATAATGTGAAATATCTCATTGGAAAAAGAGCTGATCTGGAAAACAGATCCAGGAGAGACAATTTTAAAATTATGGGACTACCTGAAAGCTATGATCAAAAAAAGAGCCTAGACATCATCTTTCATGAAATTATCAAGAAAAACTGCCCTGGTATTCTACAACCAGAGGGCAAAATAAGTATTCAAGGAATCCACCGATCACTGCCTGAAAGAGATCCAAAAAGAGAAACTCCTAGGAATATTGTGGCCAAATTTCAGAGTTCCCAGGTCAAGGAGAAAATATTGCAAGCAGCTAGAAAGAAACAATTCCAGTGTTGTGGAAATACAATTAGGATAACACAAGATCTGGTACCTTCTACATTAAGGGATCAAAGGGCTTGGAATAGGATATTCCAGAGGTCAAATGATTAAAAAGATTAAAACAAAGAATCACCTAACCCAGCAAAACTGAGTATAATTCTTCATGGGAAAAAATGGTCATTCAATGACATAGAGGATTCTTGATGAAAAGACCAGAACTGAAGAGAAAATATGACTTTCAAACACAAGAATCAAGAGAAGCATGAAAAAGTAAACAGGTAAGGGCAATCACAAGGGACTTACTAAAGTTGAACTGTTTACATTCCTATATGGAAAGATAATATTTGTAACTCTTGAAACTTTTCTCAGTATCTGGGTAGTTGGAGGGATTATACACACATACACACACACACAGACAGAGAGAGACAGAACACAGAGTGAGTTGAATAGGAAGGGATCATATCTAAAAAAATAAAATTAAGGGGTGAGACATGAATATATTGGGAGGAGAAAGGGAAAAATGGAATGGGGCAAATTATCTCTCATAGAAGAGGCAAGAAAAGGCTTTTCCAGCGTAGGGGAAAAGAGGAAAAGTGAGAGGGAAAAAGTGACGCTTACTCTCATCACATCTGGCTCAAGGAAGGAATAACATGCATACCCAATCTAGTATGAAAATCTATCTTACACTACAGGAAAGTAGGGGGGAAAAGGGATAAGCAGGGTGGGGGGGATGATGGAAGGGAGGGTAAATGGGAGGGGGGAGCAATTAGAAGTAAACACTCTTGGGGAAGGATGATCAAAAGCAAGAATAGAAGAAATGAGGGGCAGGAAAGGATGGAGGAAAATATAGTTAGTCTTACACAACATGACTATTATGGAAGTCATTTGCAAAACTACACATATATAGCCTATACTGAATTGCTCACCTCAGTGGGGATGGGTGGAGAGTTGGGAAGGAAGAGAAGTTGGGACTCAAAGTTTTAGGAACAAATGTTAAGAACTATTTTTGCATACAACTGGGAGATAAGAAATACAGGTGATGGGGTATACAAATTTATCTTGTCCTACAGGACAAGAGAGAAGATAGGGATAAGGGAAGAGAGGGGTGTTAGAAGGGAGGGCACATTGGTGGAAGGGGCAATCAGAATGCATGGCATTTTGGGAGGGGAGGGGAGAGATGGGGAGAAAATTTGGAACTCACAATTTTGTGGAAATGCATGTTGAAAACTTAAATTTTTTTTTAAATTAAAAAAATAATAATAATAAACACTACACATTGTTTTTAAAACTACCCAGCTTTTCTTTGCTTCCTTCTAGGTTTTCTATTGTTTGTGGCTGTGTACTTTTTATTTTTTTTCTCCCTCCCTCTCCCCGTTCCCCCTAAAGAAGGCTATAATTAAATAAGGATATATATACATATACAAAGATAACTATAAACATACACATGTGTACACATACATACTCATACATATAATAATGTACTATGCATATTTCAACTTGTCACCTCTTTCTCTGGAAGTGCCAAATTATCTTTCATTTACATATTATTCCTACTCATCCCCTTTTCTACTCCCCCAAAAAACTGAAGATAGGGGCTATTTTCTTATCTTTGTAACCTGCACATCTAGCACAGTAATTTGTAAACATTAGGCACTTATTAATTGAACAGCGATAGGATATAATCATTCTATAAATGTTACTTAAGTAGTTTTATCAGAAATATTTTAAAAGTTGAAATAATTCATCTCAGTCAAAAATTAGGTTGGAATCATAATATTGAGGTGTTTATTAGGGGTTAAGCCCTGGGCTGTGGAAGATACAAAAGAATCCTAAAACAAGATCTCCATATGCTCCTTGAGTCAAGGGGCCATGCTAAACACTTTAGAATCTTCCAGGTTACAAAGCCTTACATACAGTAAGAGGTCAATAAACATTGATTGAATTAGATTAAGTAAGTTTACAATCTAGATAAGAGCATAAATAAAAAAGCAAATGCAACACATTAAATAAAAGTCAGTGCTAAATGGTAAGATGTAAAGACCAAATACAGAGGGTAAGAAATTCTGCAAAGGGAGACAGATCACTGAAAGATATGTCTGGTAAGGCCTGATGGAAAAAAAGTGGGCCTTGAACAGCCCTGCTATGAAATCACCTACTCCCATCATTCGAAATCTCACCTCTATGAAAGTCTATGAACGAGAACACAGGCCCCTGACTTCTTTTCTCATCTCCAGCTGTATTTTCAACTGCCTTATATTCGCAGGTATTGTGAGGGGCAAATGGAATGAAAATTTCCATTAAAGTGTGCAACCTTAAAGTGTTATATGAATACTAAATATTATTATTAGCCTCCAATAACCAGGCCTCTCATCTAATGATGACTTCATAGTCTGAGTCTTCTACTGTATCACTGATCAACTCAAGCAATGTTTAAAAAGGAGGCAACAAGGTGGCACAGTGGATAGAGCACTGGCCCTGGATTCAGGAAGACCTGAGTTCAAATCCAGCCTCAGCTATGTGACCTTGAGCAAGTCACTTAACCTTGTTCCCTGTGGTTTCCTCATCTGTAAAATGAACTGGAGAAGAAAATGGCAAAAGCACTCCAGTATCTTTGTCAAGAAAATCCTCAGACAGAACAACAAAAACATTTTATAGATCCATGCTGGGGAGTGCTAGTAAAAGAATAACCACTGGGCTGGGGGAGTAAGCACATACTTTTTAACTTAATCTGCATTATTAACTCTTTCTTAAGTCTAGAGATATTCAATAAACAATAAATCAAGACCTAATTTGTGGTGATTACTAATTTTTGAGGTTCTGATAAGCTGAAAACTTAACAATGATTGTCCTAATACACCTTACCTATATATCTATTTTGATTTGACCTCAAATTTGGCATATTGAAAACTAAATGCACTTTACCCCTCTAGCAGAGAGAGAGTGAGAGAGACTTCCCATAATTTTTATACCCATCCATCCTGGAGCCACCCTACCCTCCTCACTCTCTTTACATAAGCAGACACACGAAGTCACTGGGTATTACTTCACTAGTCTCACGTCTCTGTCACTAACTCTAGGTCTACCACTACGTCATACCTGGATCATTGCAAAGAATTAGGTGCTCTTCCCCCAGGCTCTCTCCCCTCAAAACAATTCCCTGGTACTGCCAAATTAGGCTTTCTAAAATATCAGTTTCATCATGTTACTCTTCTGCTTTAAAAAAAAAAAAAGACTCCAAGGCTCCCCATGGTCTACTGGACAAAGGCCTAAATCTTTAACCTGGCATTTTGGAGTCTACAAGCTTAACTCTGATCCAACTTGTTTCCTACTCCTCCTCCTGTGCATAAACTATACCAGGCTTGTTTACTCATCACCCCAGGAAGAAACCTTGCTCATTCATGAACCTAAATCTAACCTTCCCCTTCACCTTCTCTATCAAAATCATATTCTATCATTCAAAGTCCCTCTCAAATCTTACCTCTTATAACTAATGATAAAGAGGTGATGGACTCAAGGTGCAGAATGAGACATTCTTACATTTTCAGACATAGTCAGTGTGGGACTTTTTTTGTCTGACCATGCCTATTTCTTAAAAGAATTTTTTTCCTATTTTTTTTTTCAGTGGAAGGGAGGAGGTTAAGAGGGGGGACAAGGGAGTCATCCTTAGTTCTGTCTAAAACAAAAAAAAAATAAAATAAGAGGGCCACTGAAGCATTTAAAAGAAATAAAAGAACTCATTCTGAAAGAGGGACAGACAAGCAAGATAACTTTAAAAGGAGAATGTTAAATTTATTTTATAGATATACTTTTAAAATATATTTTATATTATATTATATCATACAAATATTAATATTCATTTTGTTTATATAATTTTGTTATATAATATGGTGATATAATAAAATATATGTTATAAAACATGTATTTTTAAAGGCAAGTTGAATGCAAAAAGTCCTATTTTCACAGTCATTTTTTTCCATACTGCTTTATACAAGAAAATGTTTTAGGGGCAGGGGACACACAGGGTGGCTTGAAGATTTTAAAACAGCTCCTGACAACAAATTAGCTTTTTTTGGCTTTGCAAAGATACCAATCACTTCTTTTGCCCTAACCATAGACAACCATGTGCTGTTGTAGATATTTGTGTTCCTATCTTGTTCCCTCTTCCACTCCCCCAAAAAAGGTCAAAATCCTTGAAAATAAGAACCATCACACTTGAATACAAGAACCACCATACATTTTCTCTTCTTATCTTCTCTCAACACCCCACTCCTGCCACTTCCAGTGCCTAACACAGTAGTAGCATATCTAGTAGGCTCCCAAATATTTGTTAAATTTGTTAGATGAATGATGGGTAGGATTTATATAGGCACAGAGGTTACAACAAAGTGTTTCATATAGATAAAAAAAGAAAAGGAGATAATATTTTACCATGAGTAAACATCATTTACATAATCAAAATCTCAAATAACCTTATCCAGTTCTGTTATGAGATGTTGCTATGACTCTAATTATGAGTCAATTACCCAGCCAAAGATCTAAATAATTATTAGCCTACTACTGAAACATGAAACTAAAATAAAATTCTTTTCTTACCTACACATAAATCATACCATAAATACAGGTAGGATTTTCATCTATAATGGACCAAGATTAACACCTAGTCTAATTGCCATATTTTACAGATGAGGCAAACTGAGAAGTTAAGAGTCTTGCTCAAACTCATACAGGTAAGGAACAGCAGACCTAAAACCCAGATCCTGGTATTCTTGCCACCACATATTCCTGCCATGACTATACTTCAAAAACATAAATAGATAACACCATCACCCCCTTATCTTCTCATCCAAGTTTATGATGGCTGCTGAAAAGGCCATGATGAGATATGTCACTGGATGTTTCTGCTACTAACTCTAGTTAGCAAGCCACATGAGCAAAGTTGATTTGAAAAAGTAATACTGAAATTTTATCTTTTTTTTAAATACCAGCAATGAATAAAAGTTTTCATAACATTTCTTAATAATTACCACTTAATTAAACAATGTTCTACGTTGTATTTTTAAGGACAAATGTTATTATTTTAAAGCTGGTAAGGACAAAATTTTTAAGTTTTCAATTAGTCAGACATGGTAACTCATCCCTGTTAACCTGGGAGACTGAGGATACTGGATCACTTGAGCTCAGGAATTCTGAGGAGCATTAAGGCAAAGCTGACCCAGCATCTCAATTAAGTCTGACAACTAATATGAGAAGCCTCCCAGAGTGAAGGGCCACCAGGAAACCTTACAAGGGACAAACTGACCCAAATCTGAACTGGAGAAAGTCAAAACCTCCATGCCAACTAATGGCTGACGTACTTCCAACTTACAGGTGAGATAGAAAGTTGTTCAGACATTTTAGTCATGTCCAATGCTTCATGATCCCATGTGGGGTTTTCTTGGCAACGATACTGGAGTGATTTGCGATTTCCTTCTCTGGTTCATTTTACAAATGAGGAACTGAGGTAAATAGGGTTATGTTACTTGCCCAGGGGGAGCCTGGAATCAGATCTGAACTCATGAGGATGAGGGGATAGAAAGAGCTAGCACCCCCTAAAAAAATTGTAATTTTTAATGAATGATAAACTGATATAATCAAACTACATCATGGAAATCCCTAGGAATATAATTTTCAATCAATAAAAGAAAAGAGGAGGGAACAATGCACAAAAAGATATCCTAACAATCCACCAGGGCACAACATTTCCAATTAAAAGCATAAAGATTTTAAAAATATGTTTCCAGGGGAAATTACCTGAATTCAAAAATCAAAACAGACCAACTCCAAACATAGCTAACACTGGTTGCCTAAGGTATTCCTAAGGCATCAGATTCTGAAACTAAACCTTTAAAACTTATCTGCTTCTGCACTCAGGTGGCCAGGAATGGAATTGCATACACCCTATCAACCATCTGGAAAGTTTTCATTTTACAATACAAGGATAAAATCAAATTCAATCTTCCCACCAAGAATTTTTCAGTTTATTACTAGTGTATTTCTGAATCCTAAGTTCTTCATCCCACCCCACCCTACCTCCAAAGGTCAAGAAAACAAACTCTGTACTAATTATTTAAATGTATCTGGATTTTTAAGATGGTCCAATAACTTCACATCTGGGCCTCTACTTGCTATCTTACTGCTACCCTAGCTGATGAGGAGATATCTATCCATCATTTATCTTACCATCTATCTATAGATACCTAAAGACATATGGATATACAGATCTAGATAGATACCTATGTAGATCAATTGAGAGATGGATAGCAGATTTATCTACCAATATAGTGAGATCTATTGATAAGTAGATGGTGGTGGTTGCTGTCCTTTGTTCTTGAAGAGGACCAAAATGACATCACTACATTAAAGTCAAGTTACAATGTGTCCAACTGTGGCCAATCAGATTAATACGAGCTCATCTCTACCACAGGTCAGACAAGTAGTCCATGTGAACATCGGGGATGGATTCTCTAAATTTGCACATCTTACATTTCTTTTGAGCTGTTTCAATTCTGCTTTGCTCACAGAGCACAGCACCTTCCCTGATGAGGACACCCTATATTGGGCAGTCCTGTGCCAGTGTCTCTCATGTCATGCAATCAATTCCAAAGTTCTTAAATGAGACCTGGAGAATGTGTTTGTATCAATTTTTCTGACCCCCATGTGAGCACTTGCTTGATAAATAGATAGATAAGAAATAGATATAAATAGATCTATCTATAGATATAGAGACAGATAGACAAATAGACACCACCTCATCAGCCAAGGTGGCAGTGATTTAGCAAGTAGAGACCAGACATGGAGTTAACAGATCAGAGTTTAACTTAGACAAATCGTGCAACCTCTTAGCCCCTATTCCCTCATTAGAAAAGAAAAAGGAAATAATAATACACATCTATCATCCATCTATAATATATAAATAGATAATAGATATCTCTCAAGCAGACTGTCTTTGAATTAGCATTTCAGGTATAATCACAACTAAAAAAATTCATCAAATGCATCATTTTGGTGTAAAGGAGTCAAGGCAGTCTGATGGGAGGATCACCAGAGTTCAGCAGCTGCGTGGGAAATATTTTAACCACTAGCTCTCTGAAAAGAAAATGGATGCTCAACACACTTTTAAGTTTAATCTGTATATGCTGAATAAGTTGTGGCATACGAATGTAATGGAATACTATGAGAAATAATGAACAAGAGAAGCCTGGAAGGACTTATATGAACTGATGCTGAGGGAAAGGAGCAGAACCAGGAGAACATTATACACAGTAACAGCCACAGTGTGGGAGGAATTTTTCTGATAGACAGCCCTTCACAGAAATGCAAGGACCTAAGGACTCAAGGCAAAATGCCATCCACACGGCACATGCCATCCACATTCAGAGAAAGAACTATGGAATTGGAACGCAGAATGAAGCAGAATATTTTCTCTTACGTTATGTTCTGGTTTGTCGTTTCTTATGGTTTCCCCCATTCATTTTAACTCCTCTGTGCAACATGACTAATGTGAAAACGTGCTTAATAAGGAAGTATGTATAGAAACTATGTAAGGTTGCATGCCGTCTCAGGGAGGGAGGGGAGGGGAGGGGAGAAAATCTAAGACTTATGGAAGGGATTGAAGAAAACTGAAAAAAAATAAAATTTTTTAAAATTTTATTATTAATATTTTCTCCGTCACTTTCTTAAGTCTAGACAATCAACAAGACAATAAATCAAGTCCTGATGTTTAATGTGCAACAATTTCCAAGATGTAAATGCTAACTCTCAAAATTTTAAAAATTGCTGGAGTTGGTTCAAGCTGGCTCCAGCATACCCTTGCTGGATAATCGCCTTATAAGATCCTTTTTACCTTGGAATTTTATCATCCTTTAAATCAGCTTTACTTTCAGGGTCTGGGCTAGAGGTCCTATAACATAGCTCAAATCCTACCATCTATAGGACACTCCTCCTCCCAACTTCTACATTCTCTCCTCTAAGATTAGCTTCTATTTACAATCTCTGTATCTGCATGCTGGTTCAGTGAGCTTCTTAAGGGAAGAGGGACTTTGTTTTTGCTTTTCTTTTCTTTGTATCCCTAGGGTTTAGTTTGATGCCTGGCACATATAATAAGTACTTAATAAATGCCTGGTGACATCCATCAGCTATACTGGACAGTGTATTTTCTTCATGACCTATTAAAATGCATTTCCTAACTTCCAAAGTCATGACTGTGAAAGCTCCCAAATTGTAGATTAGGAATAAGCCCTCACAAGTTGTTAAAAGAATAATGCCTGAATTAAGCTCAAAAGTTCTCATACTCTTAGACAACCTGTGTGTGTGTGTGTGTGTGTGTATACATACACACAGATACATAGAGTCAAATAAAGATAGAGAAAGAGGGAGAGAGGAAAGAGAGGGAGGGAGAGAGAAGAAAGAAAGGAAAAGAGAAGGGAGAGACAGAAGGGGAGAAAGGAAGGGGGAAGATGGAAAGGGGAAAGGTCAAGAGAAACAGAAATAAGGAAGATAGGGAAGGAAAGGAGAGGGGAGGGGAGAGATGAGTGCGGAAAGAAAGACAGACGCAAATTCTGAGGCCTCAGGCTTCTAGTCTAACAATTATAGGCATCATGGCGTCATGAACAGTTTCATGAACAGTATTCGAATCCCAGCCTCGCTACTTTCTACTAAGTGACCTTAGGCAAGTCACGTCACTTTGACCATCTGTAAAATGAGAGAGTTGGACTAGATCACTTGGGATCATAGTTGCAGGGCACCCAAAGTGATCCTGGAAATCTTCAAGTCCAACATCTTCATTTTACAGATCACAAAACGAAAGCCCACCCCTCACAGCAAGTTAAATATACTAGAGTTAGGGTTTGTACCCAGGTCCCTTGACACCAGAGCCAGTCCTTTTTGCCCTACATTCACTTCCAGCTGTCAATTCCACGATCCTAAATGCAAGCATTATAATAATTGAGGGAAGGAGTGTTTTAAGACCTGTCCCAGTTTGACAGTGCTAAGACCAAGCTAATAACAGCTGCCTTCTAAAGCCAAAGCAGTTCAACATCAAAGGCATGAATGCGAAGCCATGAAACATACAAGTAAAGCTGAAAAAGGCAATGTCACCATAACTGACCAACCAACAACACCTTTTACACGCCAACGGGGAGGAAAGTGTGGGGAAGAAGGTACAAAATGGCATACAAGGTTTCAGCTACAGGCTCATCAAACAGAGCACAGAGCCTGGAGTCAAGAACTGAGTTCAACTTCAGGCTCAGGTACCCCTGGCTTAGTCATTTAACCTTCATTTGCCTCAGTTTCTTTATCTGTAAAATAGGGGGGAAAATAGCCTCCTGGAGTTGTGATGATAAAGTGAGTTAATATTTGTAAAAGCACTATACAAATGCTAGCTTGTATTATTACTGTGGAGTGCATTTGAATTAGATTTTATCAGCCATAATGTTAACATACCATATTTCACCACATAGTCAGCACAGATTTGTGCCAAATTTTTTGCAAAAAAGTGGAGGTGTGGCCATTATATGAAGCTTTTTTGAAAATAAATTGTGCCAGTATTACTTGCCTTTTAGTTTTCACCAGTCTCACATCAACTTTTCGCTCACTGAAAACCGTCTTTCCACAGCTCTGTTTCCATGCTGTTCAGTGAACACAACCATTTGCAGCTTGAAGCCCAGAGAATAATTTTTATATTTACCCATAATCAGAAAGAAATGCTTCACAAATTTTAATGTATTGCTAGCAGATGAACTGTACAGTTCAGCTAGGACAGGAAGTTGCAAGTCTTACCATATCACATGACTTACTCATGGAACCTGCCACCCTCTCCCGTTGCACCATTCTAAACAAACCATGGCTTTCAGAAATACACTGACAATGCATGTGCACTGAGCTTTCTAGGCTCATGGCTTGCAATGAGTGACAAATAAATGTATAGCCATACACCACTGGTGAATACATTGCTGCTCTGTTTACCTTTTCTGTAGTGTGACACACAAAATTATATCATGCAATGAAAGGTTATAAGCTAATTTTTGGCTGCGACGATTATGCAGTGAAATACAGATACTCAGTCAATCAGGGATTCTGTTCTATACAATATTTTCTGAAATTGCCATATATATAAATGTAAGTGAATGGTTCAGGTTAACTTCCTTCAGCATTGACCAGAGTTAGGGAGGACTGTACACAAGACTGTATAGAAAGGAAGAAAGACTATTCAAAGTTATAAACCACTGAGATATTTGACTTGTGAAAACAGTAAACACTTGAATCCAAATAATTTCACTAATAATAACAATACTTAGCATTTATAGAGAGCATGGGGACAAATATAAACATCCTATACTTGCCTCTATGACACATATTTGGGGTTCTTCCTTGTGACCATCCACCGGAACTTTAGCTTGATTCATCACCCATTCCTGAACAGCATCAGTAATATGAGGTACAACTAAAAAAGGCAATAAATGTAAAATTAATCATTACTACTACCGAGTGTCTTTTTAAGCTATGCAAACAACACAGACAGAAGGGCTTGCAAGTTAGCCCTCTGACACTAGACTTCCCTTCACTAAATGAAGGATAAGATGTTTTTCTTATACAAAACAAATGAGACATTTAATTATAATAACTCTAAAAAACTGAGAGCTAAAAATAACATTATAATCGGTCTTTATTGTATACAAATGAAATTAAGATGTGCTCATCATGATTTATTTTCTTCAATGCCTCTTTTCTAATCAAATACACTCACCAGAGATCTCAGATCCAATTCTAAATATTCAAATTAGTCAACAAATACCTTTGATAATTTGAATTCACATTTAGATAGCATTATAATAAGATATCAAACCTTTTTTTAAGAAGAAATAATAAAGTTTAGTAATAGGAAAATACAGTGGCTGTTTCCTATTTTCACATGTTCATAATATGTAGGCATGCTATTTTATATTTAAAAATGTATACATACCAAAAAAAAGTCAAGCCTTCATTTTTTAAAACTAAAACAGTTCTAAAAGACTCATGAGCATACCTTGTACTGTTTTTCCCAAGTAATCACCATGCCTCTCTTTATTGATTACGTGTTGATAGATCTTTCCTGTAGTGATATTGTTGTCTTTATAAAGGTTAATATCCAAGAACCTTTCATAATTTCCCAAGTCTAAATCAACTTCTCCACCATCATTTAATACAAACACTTCACCTGGGGAAAAAAAGATCAAAACAATGTTTGGGGTTACTTAAAAATAGTTTTGGATAGGTAGGGTGGCACAGTGCACAGAATGTCAGACCTGGCATCAGAAAGACTTCCTGAGTTCAAATCTGTCCTCAGACACATATTAGCTGTGTGACTCTGGGCAAGTCACATAACCTCGTTTTCCTCAGTTCCTCATGAATAAAATGAGCTAGAGAAGAAAATGGCAAGTCATGCCAGCATCTTTGCCAAGAAAACCCCAAATGGGGTCACAAAGAGTCAGATACAACTAAAGAACGATTCAACAACAAAAAATGAGTTTTAGCATCCTGATATGAAAACTTTCTATCATGCTTCAAAAGAGATAAGAATAAGGACTGGACCTACGGTTTCACTGTCAGTCCATTAAGAAGCATTGATTAAATGCCTGTTTTTGTGCCAGGAACCGATAGTCAAAAGACAGTCCGTTTTCAAAAAACTTACAATCTAATGGGAAAGACAACATGAAAACAAGTACAAACGAGAGAAAAACAGAGATCTAGATAGATATACACACATACATATTCACGTGATAAAATGGATATAATTAACAGAGGGAAAGCAATAGTATTAAAGAAGATCAGGAAAACCTTCTTGTAGGAGACAGGATTCTCCTAACGACGTGGAGTCCAAATGAGATGTGTTGTTCAGTGATTTCAGTCCTATCCAACTCCTTGTGACCCTATTCAGCTTTCTTGGCAAAGATACTGGAGTGGTTTGCCATTTCCTTCTTCAGTTCATTTCACAGATAAAGAAACTGAGGCAGACAGGGTTAAGTGACTTGCACAGGGTTACACAGCTAGTAAGTGCCTGAGGCCAGATTTGAACTCAGGAAGAGGCATATTCTTGACTCCAGTCCCAGCGCTCTATCCACTGCACCACCTAACTGTCCACCCTAATGAGACGCTATCTATAACTAAAAAATTCATTTAACCTGATAACGATCCTGTCAACGTGGGCTGGCCTTGGTTTTATGGACATTACTGTTCATCATCTGTCCATTCTCAAAGCCTGGTAGGACTGTCAGACTTTTAAGTTTTGCTGAGAGGCTCCGCGAAACATAAAAGAAGGGTTTTCATGTATATTTATGTGGAATATATATGTATGTGCATATGTGTATGTTCTACCTAATATATGTATAGATACATATACACATTTTACTTCACTAAAAACAACCTAGAGTCCAAAAATCATTTTAAAGAATCTCTCCTTTAATCATCAACTTATCTGAATGAAAATCTCTAGTAAAAATGTTTACTAATAAAAATGGGAAAAGTCTGTCCTTTTCACAGTAGCCAAAAAAATGGAAACTAAGAGGGTATCCTCCCTCTTACTGGGAACTGGGCTAAACAAATTACATACAAGATTGTGAGCTGTCTCAGGGAAGAAGGGTAGAAGGAGGGGGAGAAAATTTAAGACTTATGGAAGTGACTGTTGAAAACTGAAAACAAATCAATTTTTTTTAAATGACATGTGAATGCAATGGCATATTATTGTGCCACAAGAAATGAAGTTTCTTTTTTATATATTTATTTTTCCAATTACATATAAAAGTAACATTTTTTTCAAATTTTGAATTCCAAATTCTCTCCTCTCTTCCCTTCCCCTTCATTAAAAAGGCAATTAATTTGACATAGGTTATACGTATGTCAATATATACATATTCAAAACAAGAAATGAACAGTTTCAGAGGAAACTGCAGATGCTTCTAGAATCTAATGTTGAGTTGAAATGAGTAGAATTAAAAGATCAATGTATAGATTGTCAATAACAGTACAGAGAAAGACTGTGGAACATTGATTGACCAATGCCCTGATAAACCACCATCATGAGACAACTGATGATCAAACATGCAACCTACCCCCTGCCAGTGAGGTGAGGGATTTGAAATGTAGAACAAGATACACATCTTTATACACAACTAGTGTGTGATTTTATTTTGCTAGACTATGCATATTTGTTAAAAAGGTTTTCTTTTTTCTTTTTTAAAAGTTGCTCAATGTTGGGGGCAGTGGAAGGGAGAAATAAATGCTTATGAAATTATTTTCTTTATTAAAATGAGAGATTTTTTTAAGGGAAATGACTTATGGTCCTTTTGATGAAGCCTGTTATTGTCTTTTTGAATCTGTTTATTTAAAATTCTTCTTGCTTAGGATTTTGCTCTTCCAATCTCATCACACTTCACAAAAGACTTTAAAAGGGTAATAATTTGCTTCAGAGCACCAGTGTCCTCTGCTTTGCAATTGCCAGAACCAAATGTTGAATTATATTATCTGGAATAAAGCATCAGTTTTTAAAAAGATAATAAGAAAGAAAGCAGAGAAATTTCTGGAAGCACAGCCACTAATTGAGAAGAAATGTCTCTAGGTTTCCATTATACTTGCTAAACATGGGCCATCCTCATTATGGGTCAGCTTTCCTAAAGCTGCTTTAGAAGAATTAAACCTCACTGACAATTCCAAACTCAATAAGAAACCTCAACTGTCAATGCTGGAAATCATAGTGAAAAATATCCAACTGCCTGGGGAACTCAATTCAGCCTCCCTCTTTTCTATCTCATGATAATTCTAAGTGTTCCTTCTGCTGGCAGCCCTCTCTTACTCTAAAGCTACAAAAAAAAAAAAGGCAAATTGAAAAAATTTGTTATTCTAATTGTCTGTGCTTAACACACAGTTGATTTACTTCCTGCTTAAAATTCATTTTAATCCATTAACCCAGGATTGTAGAAAGAAGCCAAGGTCCTACTACTTTAAACACTTCCTTTGGCAGCAATTTTCTTGTGTGTCCAAGTTCTCAGGGGAGGCCATGTGCCCTAATAATGTGATACTTCAATATTTCTTCAATTATTTTGGGGATATAGTGAAATTATCAGGTCTTCTTTGAATTAATTTCATTTTGAAAGTGATTTTTTCAGGGGCAGCTAGGTGGTACAATGAAAAGAGCATCAGCCCTGTAGTCAGGACGACCCGAGTTCAAATCCAGCTTCAGATACTTACTAGCTGCATCACTCTAATTGTCACGTCGCTGCCCGCCCCCCTTTGGAAAAGTAAATTTTCAAAATTTCAAAGCACTTTTCTAGATTTGGAGACAGTAAATGTGACATCAAAACTAACTCCAAAAAGTACAGGAACAATTGCTTTTGTGATTAGCATTAACATTATTTTAAAAGTCCAATAGAAGAAATTATTTTAAAAAGCTATACTAAAAAAATTTTGTCATCTCCACAAGGCTAAGCCCAATATTATTCCCTCTCTCTAATCTTCACTAGTTCCTTCCTCGCTGACTACAAATATGTCCAAGCCTCCCCAATTCCTCAAATTTAAAAAAAAACCCTCATTAGGATAGGTCCTGTGTAATAATGCTTCCATTTATTTTCCTTACTCTTTTAAGCACTCAAAAATCTAGCTTCCAACCTTACCACTGAATTGAAACTGCTCTTACCAATGCTCTCATAATTGCTAAATTTAATGACCTCATCCCAATCCTAATCTTTCTTGATTTTATTACTGCATTTAACACTACTGACTCCCCTTTCCTCCTCAATGCTATCTCTTCTTTGAGGACCCTACTCTCTCTCCTGTTCTTTGCCTACATAATGAGAAGACAGGACTGACTGGAAAAGATGCTGACATTGGAAAAAATTGAAGGAAAAAGGGAAAGCAGAGGATGAGATGAATAGTGTCACAGAAACAACAAACATGAACTTAGACTCTGAGAGACAGTGGAGCACAGAAGAGCCTGGCATGCTGTGGTCCACTGAGTCATGAAGAGTCAGATACGACCAAAAGACTGAATAACAATACTCTCTTCCTGTACTCCTTCTACCTAGCTGACATCACTATCTCGATCTCCTTTGCTGGCTCATTCATCATCAACACTGCTAACTGTGACCAGGGGTCTCTCCTCTTTTCTTCTCATATGGCTCCAAAAGTGAGGCTGGTGATTTTGCACAGCCATCCCTCACTTAAATCCAATTCACTTCCATGTCATGGCATCACCTCCCTGATGTCATGGTCTTTGAGAACAAAGGACAAACAGCAACCTATGTGCGTAGAAAAGGAGCTACACACTGGGACCAAACTGGAACCAGACAGTCAGCAATACTTCTTTCTCTCTAACCACACAACTAGTTCAGACATAATGTAAACAGCAATTATTTCTGTTTGGCCAGATACCCTGAAGGTCTTCCCCTTCCAGATCCTAATCACTGAATGGGCTTTGCCCCAGTCAAACTGGGACCTGTTGAAGATTTGGCTTGAAAAGGCCAAATTCCCCCAATGCATCCTGAGTCATCTTCAGCTGTCCTTATCTAGATCTGGCCACCGAAATCAGATGGCTCGGCAGCAAAAAGTAAGACTGGTGATTCTGCACAATCCTCCATCATTTAAATCCAATTCACTTGCATGTCATGGCATCACCTTCCTGATGTCATGGTCCTCTGTGAGAGGGAAGGACAAAAAACACATGGCCACATCACATCCCATGAGATAGGGCCATAGGTCCATCACCAAGATGACTCCCACATCTCTACCTGAAGCTCCCCTGAGCTCCAGTCCCATATTTCCAACTATTTATTAGATATTTCCAATAGACTAAGCAGAACTCATCATCTTTCCCTCAAAACCCATTCATCTTACAAATTTCCCTTTTACTGATGACAGTACCACCAACCTTCTAGTGACCAAGCTCATAATCTCTTCTCACCCACCCCATATAGCTAATCAATTGCCAAATCCTATCATTTCTATCTCCATAACATCTCTCAAACATATCCTCTCCTCACCACTTAGAAAGCCACCTCACTATATATATATATCTCAGGTCCTCATAAAAAGTAGACTGGATTATTCTAATAGTCTATTGACCTCCTTGCCTCAATTCTCTCCCCATTTCAATCACAGTGATTTTCCTAAAACATAGGCCTAGCCTTGTGTGTGTTTGTCTGTGTGTGTGTCTGTCGCTGTCTCTCCACACACACACACACACACACCACACCATTCAATACACTTCAGTGAATACTTGTAGGACCAAATGTAAATTCCACTTTTGTCATTTAAATCTCATTACAACCTAGTCCCATTCTAATTTTCCAGCCTTTTTATACATTACCACCTAATGTGAAGCTGGAAGCAATTAGGTGACTCAGTGAATACAGCTCTGGGCCTGGAGTTAGGAAGACCTGAGTTCAGATTCAGTCTCAGACACTTACTAGGTATGTGACCCAAGTCACTTAACCAACTGTTTGCCTTAACCCACTGGAGATGGAAATAGAAAATTATTCCAGTATCTTTCCCAAGAAAACTCCATGAACAACATGGTCTAGAGGGTCACAAAGAACAGGACACAACTAAACACCACCACCACCTTCTAAATATTCCAGCAACACTGACCCTCTGGCTGTTTTGAACATACTATACTCCATCTACCATCTCCATTGCATTATACAGTCTGCTTCTGGGTCCCATGAGTGGAATGTACTCCTTCAACTCAAACCCCATGCCTGATTTTCTTCAAAATTCGGCTGGAGTACCACTGTGACGTCTTCTCCCTTACTAGTGCGCAACCCCCCTCCCAAAACTGCCTCAGTTCCATTTTACAAATCCTTATAGTGTGTATATGTACATGTGTGTATACATGTGTATGTATACACACATACATATATATGTGTATACACACACACACATAATCTCCCCCATTAGAATATAAAATTCTTGAAGTCAGGAAATGTTTCACTTTTCTCTTGGTTATCTTCAGTTCTTAGCACAAAGTCTGGCACACAGTAGGTGCTTAATAAATGTTTACTGATTGATGGTTTACAGATTTAACTATTCAATTATTCAAAGAGTCATGAAGTAAGAGCTTAAAACAATTTTAGAGATCCCTTTCAAGCTCCTCACTGTACCAGAAACTGGAACCCAAGAGTTTGATAGATCCACCCAAAGTTTTATAGTGACAGAATCAAGATTATCACAAAGTTAAACAACCCTGTTAGCTAACAACTTTGCACTTTTGCTCTCACTCATGCTCTGTCTGTCTCTGTCTTGCTCCTGTCTGTCTGTCTCTGTCTCTCTGTGTCTGTTTCTCCATGTTTGTGTGTGTTTCACTGTCTCTCAGTCTCTGTCTCTTGCTCTTTCTCTCTCTCTCTCTCTCTCTCTCCCTTTCCCTGATGCTAATTTTTCACATTTCAAAAATCTTATTCAATACTAGTCCTGTATACCAAAGAGATCATAAAAAAGGGGAAAGGACCTACCCACGTGTACAAAAATAATTATAACAGCTCTTTTTATATATAATTATAATTATATACATACATAAATATAATTATAATATATAGTTATATAAAAATAATTATAACAGCTGGCAAAGAATTGGAAATTGAGGGGATCTACATCAACTGGGGAATGACTGAACAAGTTGTGGTCTATGAATGTTATGGAATACTATTGTGCTAAGAAATGGAAAGACTTGCATGAACTGATGCTGAGTGAAGTGCGGAGAACATTGTGAGATGACCAACTTTGTTAGACTTAGCTCTTCTGAGCAATGCATGATCTAAGACAATTCCAAAAGATTCATGATGGAAAATGCTGTTCACATCCAGAAAAAGAAACTATGGATTCTAAATGTAGATCAACAGATACTATTACCACTTTTTTTTGTTTTCAGTTTTTTTTTCTCATGTTTTTTTCCCTTTTGCTCTAATTCTTCTTTCACAACACGACTAAGTGGAAATATGTTTAATATGATTGTACATGTATAGCATATATCAGATTACATGCCATTTTGGGGAGAGGAGAAGGGAGGGACAAGAGAAAATTCAGAACTCAACATCCTATAAAAGTGAATGCTGAAAACTAAAACTAACTAAATAAATAAATCTTATTAAATACTTATCTTGGAACTACCCCCAAACTGCCCATTCTCCAACTTTCCCTCTGGAGTCCATCCCATCCCATTCAATCATGATTTTCAACTCTAAATTACTCAAACAACTTTAAGTCACCTATGCTTAAAAAAAAATAGTAGGGATAAACTTACTTGACTTTGGAATAAATTGAGATCTCATTTAACTGTGTCTGAATTAAGCTCTTAGTAAAACTGGTTTGAATTCAAGTATGACAAGTGACCTAACAAGGTGGCCAAGGAGATATACATGAAAATAATTCAAGAGCTTCAATTTACAATTTAAAAGTGTCTTTATAGGCAAATTTAAGTACCAATTTGGCAAATTTTACACCAGATCAACAAGCATTTATTAAGTATCTTCTATGTGCCAGGCACTATACCAGGTGACAGAAATACAAATACAACAAATGAAACAGTCCCTACCCACAAGGAAGTATATTGAAAGATAATGTGGACTAGTGGATAGAGAATTAACCCTAGGGTCAAATAATCTGAATTCAACTCCTGCTTACCACTAGCTGTGTGATCATGGACTCAACCTCTCATTGTGCCAGGTAACTCTAAGATTGTACAATGCATTTACTGAGCTTCATGTGATAGAAGAAATGTCCCATACTGATAAAATTAGAGGTCCAATTTTTTTTTTTAACAGCTTCAAAGTTAAGAGCCATTTTCTTAGGACAAAGAACTCAGTCAAAAGTTTCAGGCTAACATTACGCAGTGGTCAACTATGATAGACTTAGCTCTTCTCAGTAATACAATGATCCAAGACAATTCCAAAAAACACATCTAGAGTCTAAATGCAGATCGAAGCATACTTTCACTTTTTTCTTTCTCAGGATTTCTCCCTTTTGTTTTGATTCTTTTCTTCACAATACAACCAATGTGGAAATATGTTTAACATTATTGTACATGTATAACCTATATCAGATTGTATGTTGTCTTGGGGAGGGGGGAGGAAAAGTAGGGAGAAAAATTTGCAACTCAGAATCTTACAAAAATGAATACTGAAAACTATCTTTACATGTAATTGGAAAAAAAATACTATTAAAAGAAAAAAGTTTCAGGTCACAGGTCAGTTCTGTTTTCTTAAATAAATGACTGAGGCAACAACATAAGTTTAAGAAATTTCTAAAAGCCAGGAAACTGAGCAAGCCTAATCCAAAAGAATGGGGTAGGATGGTGAAATGGATAGCCTGAAGTAAAGAAGACTCATCTTCCTAAATGCAAATCCGGCCTCAGACATTTACTAGCTGTGTGACCCTGGACAAATCAGTTTGCCTCAGTTTCCTCATCAGTAAAATGAGCTGGAGAGGAAATGGCAAACCACTCCAGGATCTTTGTCAAGAAAACACCAAACAGGGTGAGAAGAGCCAGACATGACAGAAAATAACTAAACAAGAAAAAATCCAAACGAAGGGGTGGCAGGCTGTCCTAATACAGTCACTCTCATTCAAATTTTTAATTATCTCCAAAAGAAATATACCAATATCCCCCAGAAAGGTGATAGGGTAAACATCAACAAAACTGTATTCTATACTACACCATGCTCATAGGGCGAAAAGGTTCCAGCATCAATGTTAATGTAAGGGTCGATTTTGATAGCAGTTACTCGGAGGCCACATGATTTCAGGATAGTGCCAATGCTGCTTGCAATGATCCCTTTTCCAATGCCAGAGATCACCCCACCAGTGACCAGGATATACTTCATTGGCAGTCCAATGGCCAGAGGCCAGTGCCCAGATCAGGAATCTGAAAGAAAAAGCAGTTATCACACCATAGGAAGAATGTTTTGTTTTTCATAAAAAGGATACTTTGAATCAAACTAAAAAAGAAAAACAGCTTATACTTGAATTTTAAAACCATTCACTTCTACTGTCAGAACTATAAACATTTGAAAAAGACCCTATTTTCCAGGTTTTCTACGAACTTTTGCTTTCAATTGCAGAAAGTGATAAGTATTCTATTCAGGCAAGGAAGCCTATCTATGTTCCTGAAGAAATTCTATGCATCTTCCCTTTTAGTATAACCATGCTTTGATAAGCAAAAAAGCCAAAAAAACAAAAACAAAAAAAACCCCAGAAAATTAAAGATTTAATTAAAGATTAATTAAAGATTTAATTAATTAAAGATTTAAAAAATTAAAGCTTAATTCAAGCTGTCATATTTTGGTACCCAATAAGAAGGGGGAAAAAGAAAAAGATTTTGTGTGGTAAATATGGGAAAGGTACTGTTTTCTCTTTCTGTGCCCCACCCCTTTATTCTGGAAAGCTTCTGGGAAGATTTAGCTCCACCTGATTTCCCATCTGGGATTCTATCTTACGGATATAGGTAGCAAAATTAGCAACAATTGTACTGTTAGCATTGCTACCCCCATCATTACTTCTCATCAATATATCCAGAATTGGGTATCAACCAATGTTTCCTTTATTTGCTTTCCAAGTCAATCTTTAACTTAAAGATGTCATTTTATTATACACTCATAATATATACATGGTGTAAAGGACAGTAAATGTGTTATTTTTCAAATGTTTCTAACTCCTATAGTAGAAGTGGGTACCTTGTGAAATTCAGATGGAGTAAGTTCTAAAAAGAATTAAAATTAAAATTAAAAAACTTTCTAGTTTGAGTCTAAAGTATGTATCCTTTTTAACAACACTTTTTGGGGGTGGGAGGGGAATCATTGGAGTCATGACTTTTTTAAACTTCAACAAAATATTTAATGTCTTTAAAGATAAGTCATTTAACCTCTCTAAATTTCGTTTTTTGTGGGGGGGGGGGGGGATGTTATAAAATAGAGGTTAATATTTGCAGTCTACTTCCCAATGAGGAAAATACTTTACAAAGCATTTTATGAGTGTGAGCTATTATTAAGAATCCTATTTCTGGAGTCCTAAGTTTGAGGCGCTCATCATGACTGTTTCTTCACACTATCAGTTCCACTGCCCATTCCACCATGGATCTGTTCTTTTACTAATACCGTCAAGGTCTTCTCTCTCTAGTGCAAGCCTAGGAGAGACATGGGAGGCCTCTTCCCTTAATGGGTGTTCTCTCACTCAAAGTGAGAACCTGAAAAGGCCAGTTTCTCCCACTGCATCCTGAGCCATCTTCAGTCATCCTGATGAATGTCTGGCCAAGGTACCCACATGGCTCTGGAGAAGAAGTGAGGCTGGTGACCAGCACAGCCCTCCCTCACTGCAAGTCACGTCATCATCTCCCTGACGTCACGGTCTTCTTGGAGAAGGACGGACAAAGCCAACAAGGAAAGACGTGATCCTTTTATAGACCCCTGGAATGGGGAAGATACCTCATTTCCAAACTGACCTGTCCGAAGAAATAATGACTAATAAATCGTAACAGACCTTGAAAACACATTCAAATACAAGCCAAATATAAGCCCAGTCTGTCTCTGACGCGTATGCCACTTACGGGTGGAGCACTACCCACTTCACAAGCTTCTCTAGCAGACGACGAACTCTGTTATTATTGGAAAGAGTAATTCTGAGATGAAACTGAGTCCCACATCCAACTCTCCTTGAGGGCTACGGCTCAGCTTCGGGCAGTCTCGTCCGCAGCGCGTTGTAGGGCTGGTTTGCCTGCCTAGGGCTCCCCAGGACAGCCCTCGTTTAAGAGAAGACCGGGGTAAGAGGCGTCCCTCATCGTTACGGGAGGAAGGTCCCCAAAGAGCAGACGAGCCCAAGGCTTTCCTCCTCCGGGGGCCGCTGAACACAAACTTTTCCCCAGCGGGGGGAGGCGAGGGCGCAGCTCTCTCCAGGGGAGCAGTCCCCGAGAGGTCCTAGGACTGGGGGGGGGCGCAGGCAGCGAGCGGGGGCGATTAACCTTTCCTCTTGGAGATGACGCGGGCGGGGGCGCTCAGGAGGGACGGGCAGGTGCGAGCGGCAGGAGACAGGCGGCTTTCCCTCCCTCCCGACGCTCACCACTCCCGGTCCATCCGCCGGCTCCCCTCCCCCGCCCGGACCTCCCCACCCGAGCCCACCCCGCTTTTTAAACCATTCAAAGAGCAGCTTGGGGCCGCAGGTCAGCGATTCCCAGCTCCAGGGCAGGAAGGAGCGAGGGCCGCGTGGGAGAGCTTAGCTCCGGCCGCAGGCTGCGGGGTGAAGGTCAAGCAGCGGCAGGACCTGGGGGAGAGGAGGCCGGCCGACGGAGGCCGTCCGGGGGAAGCTTCGGAGCTCCCGGTCCCGGACTTCGGGGCCCGCGGCTGGGCCTGCAGGAACGCTGGTGCCCGGGCTCGGGCCCTGGCGCGCCTCCCTGCACCGCAAGGAGGAGGGCGGGAGAGGGCGTGTGCGGAGATCTAGGGCAGAGGCCCAGGGAGACCCGCGCGGCCCCGCGGCCGTGCCCCGAGCCCCGCGGCCGTGCCCCGAGCCCCGCGGCCGTGCCCGGAAGTGCGGACGCACCGCGGGGAGCCCACGGAGCACGCAGAGGGGGCCCCGGCCCGCGCGGGCCACGGAAGGCATTACCTGAGCTGGGAGCCGCGGAGGTGGCGTGGCGGGGGCGGGGGCGGCAGGCGCAAGCTCCTCCCCCCGGGCCCTTCTTAGCTCACCTGGCTGCGGCGCAGCCTTCGGGCTCTGCCCCAGGGCCCGGCTGGCGAGCGAGGGGAGGGGAAGTGGGGATCTGTTACCCGCAGAGAGGGCTCCCCGAATGCAGAGTCCCAGCTAACCCTGATCCCGTCCCGCCTCTTTGGGTTTTCTGGATCTGCACCTAGGCTAAAAGAACCCCGTTTATCCGGCAGCCCCAGGAATTCGCGGTGTTGCTCGTCCTTTTTAATAAAGCTTTCTTTTTTGGTTAAAAAAAATAAGTCCACGGATGGCCATTATGTCATTCCTTTTATTAGACTATGCTTATATAACAAGAGTAATGCGTTAGGGAAAGGAAGTGAGCAATAATGATGTGCTCTTCCTCTAAAAAAAAAACCCACTGTAATATTTTTTTTTAATTCACTAAAGATAATAGAAGAAAGTTCAGAAGGGCACTCCTCTACGGGGTAAACTTTTGAAAGTAAGGTGCAGATTAAACAAGGGAGTGTGTGTGCATGTATGCATATTTGTATATATGGGTATTATGCTGGCATATTAATATGCATTGATATATCAATATATACATACTATATGTCATTATATATCTATATAGTATAGATGTATATTGATATATACAAAATACACATATATCTGTATATAAACATCAATACATACTATATGTCAATATCAACATATATGATAGGTAAATCTATATAATATAAATACAATAACATCAATATGTATATATTGACATAGTATATATTGTATATCAGTACATACAATATATGCACTATATAGCAACATAAATATATACATATATGTGTGTGGAGACAGATAACCCCAAATGTGATGAGGAAGAGTTAAACACGACTGAAAATGACTAAACAGCAAATATATCTACATATATATTTGATATATACACAATACACATAATTGTATATATGTATAGTATGTAGCAATATATACACATAAATATATATACGTTTAGTATATACATATCTATATATTGATATAAACACAATAAACATATTTTTATATATACTGATATGTAGATATATATTATATAGCAATATACACATACTGTATATTAACATATACATACAGATATACAATAGATATTTGTATATGTGTATATGTTGATATTTTATATATGTTGACATATCTATATATACAATACATACTATAAATATACTATATCAATAAACATATATATATATATATATAAAATGTCGCTAAAATCTTAGTGCAATTCTGAGTTTCTGTAATAGTAAGGACCCTGACATACACAGGAGGGCCTGATGTACAGGTTCTTAGATCTGCTTTTATAAAAAGGAAGCAACTTTTGAGGAGTCAACAATCTACTTTAATCAAGCACATATATCATTCACCTAGTTCAGGGGGAAAAGTCAGCACCCTGAACCTCAGAGAAATACAAACTGAAAAATAAAAAGCAACAGATAGGGCTTCCAACTGCCTGACCATAAGCAATACATACATCACAGATCATCAACAGACAGATCCAACTATCTGACCATTACATACACACATAGTTACCACAGAAAGAAGCACCAACATCTGGGTTTTCAAAGCGGGAGGAGGGCACTCCAGAGTGGCTACCATGAGTCTCATCTGGCCCAACACTTCCAATAAGTAAGCCCCAAAGTAAAACCTCACCTCAAAAGATATATACACTTTTCAGAGCCAGAGCGTGTCACAACCCTTGAAAACCAGTGCCTCATAGAAATTAACAAAAGGTATAAGCCTTCCTATAAAACAAATATTCCCTAATCAAACTTCCCTTAATGGACAGGTCCATTATGGGTGGGGAAGATCTTTAATTCTCATTAATATTATTAACATTACAGCTTCATAGCTTAAACCAAATCAAGTTTAAATAGCTTAAAACTACACTAAGACTTTTGGAACAATCCTATATTTTACTAGAAGGACCAGAATCTAAGAATACCTCCAAGGACCAAGCAAATTTCCCTGACACTCACCTGGTCCTTCTAGTTTCAAAAGCAAGTAGTATGAAATGGAGGCTCACACTGTCATGTTGAATCTTTTTTTTATGTTTTGCAGTATTCCTGGAAGTGCTTTTTTTTTAGTTCATAAGTAAAAGTTCAGAGTTGAAAAAGGAGGCCTCCTTTAAAGAGGTGGACAGTTCTATAGTTATGGAATACTGCATTTCCTGTCAGGGATCACTGTACAGTACTAGTACTTTTAATATTTTACTCTATTTTATATTTTATTCTATTCTTTTAATATTTTATTGTATATTTTAATCTTTGTTACAAGGGCAGGTATAATGTTCGTGTAAGGTTAAAGGTGGGTGGGGGGGAAGAGTTAAAGATCTTCCTCATCCATTAATAGGCCTCAGTACCTTTTGTTAATTTCTATTGAGGCACTGGGTCAGAGGGTCCTGCCCTCTGGCTCTAAAAAGTGTATAAATACTCTGAGGTGAGATTTGACTTTGGGGCTCAGTTTTAGGAAGAAGGTTCCAGTGCAGGATGAGACTCTGGGCAGCGGTTTTAAGAAGGGTGGGGCCCTCCCCCGCCCCTGCTTTGAAAACCCAGATGTTGGGGCTTCTCTCTCTAGTAACTATGTGTGTCATATAGTTGGATGTGTTTGATGTATGTATTGCTTATGGTGAGACAGTTGGAAGCCCTGTCTGTTGGTCTTTATTTCTCTGTTTGTATTTTCTCTGAAGTTCAGGGTGCTGACTTTCTGAACTAAGTGAATGATATATGTGCTTGATTAAAGTAGATTGTTGACGCCTCAAAAGTTGTCTATATATTGATATAGTATATTTCCAGGTCCCTGCTGTTACAGCAAGTCAGATGGATTGGGGGAGTGAAGGATATATTCAGAATCTAATGTGATGTCAAAACAAATGTATCAATAAAACTAAAAGAATGGTCATTGTGACTCCTCTCCTTGTCACAATTCCCATTTTTCCTTCACCTAACATTCTCCATAAGAGTAAATCCAGTCATCCACAGGATTACAGATTGAGAGCTAAAAGGGACTCCAAGGTTACCCAATCTAACTCCTTTCTCTTACAGATGAGAAGTCTGAGGCACAAAAGAGGTTAATAACTTGCACAAGGTTCTACAAGTAAGTAAAGCTGTGATATAAGCCCAGTTTTTCTGAAGCAATTTCCACTGCTTGCCCTTTCAAGTCAGCACAAAAGATTCAGAAAACTCTAGATATGCACCTCTATAAAAAAAAAAAATCATCACAGAATTCTGAGCTGTAAGAGACTTTTAAAAATCATTAGTCCTACCCACTCATTTTGAAAAATAAGAAACAGAAGTCCGAACTTTTGAATCTGAACATAGTCACACAAGCAGTAGAGGTTAGGCAATATTTACAATCATGTCTTGTCATTTTCATTTATCTCAGGGAATCCTGTGAAGGGACTGGTGAACAGGATGCTTGTAAAAGTCATTTGAAATTGTCAGATGGAAGGTATTTTGTCTATTCAACAAACATTTACTGACTGCCTTTATTTCTGTGGTTTGTTCTTCTTTTTGGCAAAGTATTAGGAGTAGGTGTTGGAGGTAACCAATGAAAAAAAACATAGGCCCTATTCTCAAAGAGTGTATAATCAATTTGAAAAGCCGGGGAAGACAAAATATAACGTGCCAAAATAAGTATAATGCCAAGTTATTTGTAATAGGGTCAAAGTGGAGATCCATATAAATTGCTCTAAGAAAATGTGAGGAATGATAGAAGACTTTTAGTCTAGAAAATGCTTCAGGGGAGAGGTAAACAAACAAAATTATAATTTTTGTCATTATCAAAAGGCATGCAAAAAAGGATTGGTTTTTTCTCTGTTCTTCAGTTATGTCTACCTCTGACCCCACTTGGGGTTTTCTTGGCAAAAATGTAGGAATGGTGTTACTATTCCCTTCTCCCATTCATTTTTAAAATGAGGAAACTGAGGCAAACAAGATTAAGTGACTTGCCCAGGATCACAAAGCTAGTAAGCGTCCGAGGCCTCTCTGAACTCAGGTATTCCTGATTTTAGGCCAGGAGCTCTATCCATTTCTCCAGGTAGCTGTCCAGTCCCCCAAAATGGTAGACAAGATTAAATACTAGAGAATGGTTTGGCTATAGGTTATGGGGGATGGGGGATGTTTTCCATTGATTCATTACACAAATGAATGCTTATTATATTCATGAGATCTAATAACTGGGCTTGGGTTGAGGGGTATTCAAAAGAAATATAAAGATCAATCCTTCATTAAATGGTTCCATCCTTCTTTCAGAAGTTTTCTTGTTTACCATTTGTATGACTTCTGTGGTGCAGAATCAGGAAAGGAGTCTAGGAAGCACAGGCCTCATCAAATGGGGTACAGCATCTGATGTCTTAGAAAACAAATGGAGATATGTAGGAATGGAAGTCACTTCTGCCTATCCATTGAATAATATGAAGGATCGTTAAAATGCTCATATGACAAAACGTGAGATTTCATGCTTTTGTAGGAATGGAAGTCACTTCTGCCTATCCATTGAATAATATGAAGGATCGTTAAAATGCTCATATGACAAAACGTGAGATTTCATGCTTTTGTAGGAATGGAAGCCACTTCTGCCTATCCATTGAATAATATGAAGGATCGTTAAAATGATCATATGACAAAAACGTGAGATTTCATGCTTTTGTAGGAATGGAAACCACTTCTGCCTATCCATTGAATAATATGAAGGATCGTTAAAATGCTCATATGACAAAACGTGAGATTTTATACTTTTGTTCTCAAATGTCTACTACTTCAATACATAAGACCCCTTTGAGCTAAACCCCAACTCCAACTCACAGGGTGACTCCCATAGATGATGACTAGTCCAGGTTCAAGTTACTCTTTTGGTCTGCAATCCTAAAACATAACTTACGACTCCCAACTGACATATTTACCTTTCAACAGGAAGCCAGCAGACACAGCTTAGAGCAGAAGGATTTTATTGGATCATAGTGAGAGGATTTATTTTACAGCATTTTCCGTAAAACTTAGGGCACGTACTCCCCTACTGAAAAGTCAGCAAACAAGAGGAATATATGTAAATTGGACAACTCAACTCCAAAACTGCAGGGCTCCTGATGGCCTTGTTTCTTGTTATGACACCTGAAACTGCTTTCTGCTGGGCATATTACTGGTTGGATATAGTCCTGCAGCCTTCAGCTTCTGACTAAACTGAAATCTTTAGTTGGAGCTTTGTATGGCTCCTTCAAAAAGAACCAGAACCTTTACCTTAGGACCAGAGAGAAATATCCCTACTTCAGTGCTCTTGGAGTTTTGGCTCTGAGGGTCCCTGTTCCAGGCAACAGTCTCTGAATGTCACCATAAAAGGATGGTGTTCACTATGCAAAGTCTTTGAATTCTCCTCTCCAGCTAAGTGTAAAGCAAGCTAATACAAGAAGCTATTGCTGACAGAGCGGCTGTTGCCATCTGAACTTCATTCTCGAAAAGGATCAATGACATCACATGGGTGATGCCTTGACTTACAAGTGAATTGGATTGAAGTGAGGCAGAGCTGGGCAGTCATCAGCCTCACTTTCTCCTCCAGAGACAATGAAGTCCAGGATGAAATGGGTGACCTTGGCCACTTGACCTCTAAATTTAGGTGTTTCTCAGGTCTCAGTTTGTCTGAGGCTATACCTATTCACCAACTAAGGGCTAGTAAGAATTGAGGCAAAAGATGGCAAAATTTATCCTCACAAAGATATCAGTGTGGGAGGGGAAGAACCTCCACAGTTTCTGGCTGGAACAGAAACAATTACTATTTTTACTCATTCTAAGCTGAACAAAACTATAGGCCACAAAGGTTGGGGTTGGGCCTTACTGTTACCCATTCAAGGAAAGCCCCAATGATTGTGGCTTAAAATCTTAGTCTAGTAGCTTCTTTGATGGAGTGACAGAGAGAAAAGAAATACTGCAAAAGGCTCCCTTTAACATTTTATCTTAGAGTTAGCAACTTTGCAATCATAAATTCCTCCTGAACCATCAATTGCTGTAACTTTATAATTCCATTGAATTAATCAAGAAATGTATTTAACTTGATTAGAAGCAAAAAATAACCTTCTCTCTTATATTACCAGATTTTTTTAAAGAACGCATTCTGCCCTCACTTTGTTTTTTGATAATCCCCAATTTGATCAGGGATTTCCAAATCTCTTTTACAAAAGGGATGGATCTTAGATTTTATCAGTGTGGCTACTCCCTGTATCTTAAGGGTTCTGAACCTGTATTCCATGGACTTCTAAGGAGACCATGCATTGATTTCAGGGTGTGCATAAACTGCAATAGGGAAAAATTACATCTTTATTTCAATGTAATTGGTTTCCTAGTTATTTATTTCATGTATTTAAGAACATTATTCCAAAAAGAGGGTCCATAGGCTTCTTCAGACGACCATACAAAAAGACGAAAAATACCTTGCTCTTTTTATCTTCTCGTTCTGAGACACTCGTCCTTCCTTAACTCTTCCAAAGGAGGTCTTTGGACAACGTGTGTTCTGACGGACACAGACCATCCATCTGCGTTACTCTTCGCTGCTTTTCCAGTTGCTGAACACGTGAGGTGGGGCAGTAGATTGCAGCGCTGGGCCTGGAGTCACTAAGACCTGAGTTCAAATGTGACCCCACTTACCAGCCGCATGACCCCGGGAGAAATCCCCGCACCTGCGTGCCTCAGTGTCATCATCTGCAAAATGGGCGAACGACAGTACCTACCTGTCAGGTGGGTCGTGAGGGTAAGATGGGACAGAAAGTGCCCCGTGCTTAACGCGGGCCCACGCGAAGGTGGAACTTAACCAGAGCCCGGGGCATGGCCGGCGGAGTGCAGAAACATCACCCACGCGGACCCACGCTGGGCGCGAAGGGGGCGCTTAACCAGAGCCCGGGGCATGGCCGGCGGAGTGCAGAAACATCACCCACGCGGACCCACGCGGGGCGCGAAGGGGGCGCTTAACCAGAGCCCGGGGCATGGCCGGCGGAGTGCAGAAACATCACCCACGCGGGGCGCGAAGGGGGCGCTTAACCAGAGCCCGGGGCATGGCCGGCGGAGCGCAGAAACATCACCCACGGGGGCCCACGCGGGGCGCGAAGGGGGCGCTTAACCCGAGCCCGGGGCATGGCCGGCGGAGTGCAGAAACATCACCCACGCGGGCCCACGCGGGGCGCGAAGGTGGCGCTTAACCAGAGCCCGGGGCATGGCCGGCGGAGCGCAGAAACATCACCCACGCGGGGCGCGAAGGTGGCGCTTAACCAGAGCCCGGGGCATGGCCGGCGGAGCGCAGAAACATCACCCACGCGGGCCCACGCGGGGCGAAGGGGGCGCTTAACCAGAGCCCGGGGCATGGCCGGCGGAGCGCAGAAACATCACCCACGCGGGCCCACGCGGGGCGCGAAGGGGGCGCTTAACCAGAGCCCGGGCCCGGCCGGCAGCGTGCAGAAACATCACCCACGGGGGCCCACGCGGGGCGCGAAGGGGGCGCTTAACCAGAGCCCGGGGCATGGCCGGCGGAGTGCAGAAACATCACCCACGCGGGCACACGCGGGGCGCGAAGGGGGCGCTTAACCAGAGCCCGGGGCAAGGCCGGCGGAGTGCAGAAACATCACCCACGCGGGCCCACGCGGGGCGCGAAGGGGGCGCTTAACCAGAGCCCGGGCCCGGCCGGCGGAGTGCAGAAACATCACCACGGGGGCCCACGCGGGGCGCGAAGGTGGCGCTTAACCAGAGCCCGGGCCCGGCCGGCGGAGTGCAGAAACATCACCACGCGGGGCGCGAAGGGGGCGCTTAACCCGAGCCCGGGCCCGGCCGGCGGAGTGCAGAAACATCACCACGGGGGCCCACGCGGGGCGCGAAGGTGGCGCTTAACCAGAGCCCGGGCCCGGCCGGCAGAGTGCAGAAACATCACTGTCACTGTTATCACTACCATTCCCGACCAGAGCCGCCCACGCACCAGGCGGATTGACTGAGGCTTGCTTCCTTTCCCGGGTCTGTACCTAATTGTGTTTCCCTTATCTCCGCTCCGCGGACTCCGCGTGTAGGGGTTCCCGCAGCTCCTAGGTGACGGCCTGGGCGTGGCCAAGGCCGCGGTCACGGGAGGTCATTCCTGCCTCCGAGCCTAAACTCTAAAGTTTGTTGACCTCGACCAATCCTCGAGCCGGCCGGAGAACGCCGGGACGCGGGCACGCCGGAAGTGACGAGCTGCGGCCATAGAGGCGTGGGGGCGGGTAGATCGGCCGCTCCTGTGATTGAGTCCGAACGACTTCCGGCGTACTCGGAAAAACTGGCGAGTTGAACTTGGGGGCGGCGGCGGCGGCGGCTGCTACCGGACCCTGGTGACCAGCCTCGCAGGCCGGGCAGGCGGGATGTTGCGGGGTCTGGGCAGCTGGTTTGGCTTGGAACAGGCGTCGGCAGGGGGTGACCCTCCGGCCGGGGGGAGCCCCGAAGAGGCGGCGGCTGCGGAGACCGAGCCCGAGCAGCAGGCGGGGGAGCCGCGGGAAGGAGACGAGGAGCCTCTTCTCCACCAGGCCAAAGGCCTCGGCAGTGAGCATCCCCAGGGGCCGGGGGAGCGGGGCGGGGGAGAGGAGGGAGGTCGGGCCGGTGGGGGCGGGGCGGGACCGCCTCCTCTCCGTCACCGCCCAGCGGGATACGTCGGTGCCACTCCCCCCTGCGGGGCCCGGGGCGGAGCCCGGGCCACGTCCCTACCGCGAGCGGAAGGAAGGGAGGAGAGAAAAAAAAGAAAGAGTAGAAAGGCAGGAAGAAAAATAAGCACTTATTAAGCACCTGCTGTGTCCCCAGTGTGCAGAAGCACCCTTCCCGGGGGAGGGGGGGGTGTCCCTCCTGGGGGCGGGGCTTGGAGCAGCGCACGCCCGACCCCGGAGGGCAGGACCGCCGGCCTCCCCCGTGCCCGGTGCCCCTCGGGGCGGATCTGACTTCGAACTTACGGTTTGAGCGCCTTTGATGCTGAAGACCGCGGGCCGGCCGGATCCGTGAACGTTTACGAAACTAGCCGTGATACTGAATCTTTGGTGGTCCGGGTTACCTGGCTTGGGGCATGGTGACGGCGGATGGGGGTGGGGGGCGGAGTCACCTAGGGCAGGTGACCGGCAGGATCAGAGAGTTTGGGTCGGACGGCCGTGGAAAGAGAGGTGAATAGATGGGGGTCATCGGGCGCAGGTCAGAGCACGAGACACTGGGACTATATGAAGAAGGTCTTTCGAAAGCCAGACAGGCTTTATTCGGTAAAAAGACCTTGAAATCCATTTCTAAAAAGCATTTTCGTGAGTGCAGTGTTCTCTTACCGTCTAGTGTTTATTTCTCTAATGTATTAAAAGACCTTCATTGTTACAAGTGAATGTATCTGCAGTGTTTTTTTACGCTTTGATAATAATGAACTACTTTCTAGACTTCCATTGTCTTTTATAACAGACTTTTTTGTCGCAGAGATCTGGGGAAATAAGATCTGAGTACTGCTTTGCCGAAATTTAATGGGTTTTTCCACATTACTTTACACTTCTGCAGTTCTGGATGGAGATACGTTAACAAGAACTTTATGGAGTAGATAGTGGTGAATTTTCAGTTAATCGTTTTTTCTTGTAGTATTTTCTTCAACTAGGAAAAAAAGTAGTCTTGAGTCCTCTTATTTTTTCTACAGCTAAGCATTGCCCTTGAGACTATCTAATAAAATAATAAACGACAGTGGTTTGGCTGGACATAAACATGCTGTTTGCTCCTGACTGCCTTATTTTGGTGGTTCAATTGTCAAAGCTATGCCGGAGTGTTCCTCTTTTAAATGACCATATGGCCTTTTATTCCTTTTACATTTTATGTGTTATGAAGATTCTTTCAGCAGTTCTTTCTCAAGCACCTGATCCTTAAGTAGACCAGAGAGTTATAAAAGATGTACAAGGTAGTTTGTAACCTTAGGGAGCACCTCAGATTAGTTAGAGAAACAAAATATCTGCCAGTCAGATGTTCAATACTTATAACATTTTAGGCAATATAGTTTTATAGGAGAAATAAAGATGGATTCCTGTCATATATTTTATTCACTCCACTAGATCTTAAATGTTTTAAAATCTTTATGTTTTAACATGTAGTAGGTATTTGTACCCAATTTGTAATTCCATTGGTTGCCCATAATTGTTTTTGTCAGTCTCTTGAGCAGTACTTAGCAATAAGAAAGAAAAAGGACCCAGTCTATACTCTGCCAGTGCAAATTAGCACTATTTTCTGCACTATAATCTTCTGAGAGCTGTCTGTAGTACTTAGAGGTCAAGTGACTTGTCCAGGGACACAGTCAGTGTATGTGAGACTTAACAAGCTTTCCTGACACTGGCCTTTATATAAGTTAAATAAAAGTTCTTTTCCAGTTTTATCACTCCATTAAGTATTAGCTTTGATTTATTTCCAGTACTTGAGAATTTAATTCAGTCAGTAAACATTTATTAAGCCTGTATTTTATGTTAAAAAACTGTGCAAAGAGCTGGGGATTTAAAGAAAAGCCAAAAAACAAAGTTCCTGCAATCAAGGAGCTCAGGGTCTAATAGAGAAGACAAACATGCAGATAACTACAGTAGTTATATGCAAGATATATACAGAGTCAATTTCTAGAAAGTAATCTGAAACAGAAGGCACTGGCACCTTAGTGCACAAGAAAGGCTTCCTGCAGAAAGTGGGCTTGAGCTCAGTCTAGCCAGGGAAACTAGAAAAGTGATCAGGAGGCAGAGCTTTCCCTGGGGCTAGCCACTGCGAAGGCAGAAAGACAAGAGTTAGAGTGTCACGTTAGAAGAACAAGTAGTCCAGTCTAGCTACATCATAGAGTTCTTGAAGAGGCCAGAGTTTAAGAAAACTGGAGAGGCCAGGTAACTAAAAGTTTTAAATGCCATATAGAAGAGTTTATATTTCATCACTGGAGCTCATTAAGCAGAAGGATAATAAGATCACACCTGTGCTTTCGAAAAACCAGATTGGCAGCTGAGTGGAGGTTAGTTTGGAGTAGGAAGGACTTTGGGGCAGGGAAGCTACTTTAAAGGATCTTTCAATAGTACTGTGAAAATGAGAACCTGAACCAGAGTTGTAGCTTTATAAGTGGAGACAAAGAGTTAAACACTACGCCGAGATTTGATTTGTTGTAAAATTCAGTGCAAACTAAGAAACAAATTAAATACAGCATAGCATAGAGGATAGATTATATCCAGCATAGAAGCCAGGGAGACTCAGGTTCAGGTTTTACCATTGACCGAAATAGACTGGTAATGTGACACTGGACAAGTCACTTCACATTGCAGAGCTCCCATGCAGTCGCCAGTCTTCGTTGATGGAGAAGGTGTCCTTGCTGGGAGTTCCCTATCCTAATGAAATCTTCGTTCTAGAGGAGTCCAAGTCCAGCTCTGTAATTATATGGAATAGACTCTAGCTGTAAGTGCAAATCTAAAATGTATCAATATTAAAGGACTAGAATCCATCAAAATTAATAATTTTAAAAATATCAGCAATAACTTTAATCCATTTGCTATGTCTTGATGCTACCAAACTGTGATCATCATAATCAATGAAGAAAAGGGTCATTTTGAATGGGACTTTTAGCAGCCATATCTGTGAGACTGGGTTAAAACAAGTATAAGTGGAAGGAATCTCTTATCCAAAGTACAAAATGATAATCCCAACAAAAGTGTTATGATCTGAGTTCCTGTGGACACTTCTTCCACTGGTGTAGATCAGAATTCATCCATGCCTTTTTGTCCTGCATAACTGTAGCCTAGCCTCCTCAGTCATCTTCCAGGGAAGCAGCCTGAAGAGAAGTGGCCAGGCAGTTTGTTCTGCAGGTGCTGTAGCCCCCAGGGCCTTCTCAGAAACCACTAAAGAACTACTACTCAGAAGCTACCAAAGAGCTGTAAAGGAAGGTTTTCATCACTGAAGTCTTTGGCATTGAAGAGTGGTCATAGTAAGAAATGGGCAAGGTTTTATCAGTGCAGTTGACATTAAAGAAGTTGCATTACCATATACAGATCCTAAGATCTGTACTCTAGGAAGCATAGAACCTTTCCATCTGACTTGTAGCAGAAAACTTTCTATATGTGTTGTCATCCCTCATTAGAACTCAAGCTCTTTGAAATCAAGAACTGTCTGCTTTTCTTTTTTTTATCCATCTCCATCACTTAGTCCAAAATTTTGCACCTAGTATGTGTTTGATAAATGCTTATTGGTTTTTTGTATACATCCCCTTAAATCCTCCAGGATGTTGGTGCTCTCCAGTACAATGGACACAATAACTAGGTCTTTTTTTTTAAACATTTCAAAGAACAGTCTAGCACTTGGGCTGTTAATCCGTTATCCTTGACCCTCCCCTCATTTCCTATTTTGCCTTTTTTTGATGATTTTTTTTTTATGGTATTTCATGTGCACAAAATTAGGAATATGCTGCAGTCTACATAATTCCAACTGTGGATACATTTCTTCATTGCCCTTTTAGTCACTCACAATTGTGATTCTTCTGAGATTATGGAGTTCCAAGAATTACTGCAGTATAACTTTTTTGTAGCTCTTTACACTAGGAGATAATGAAAGTAGTTATACTGCAGTAAATTTTAAAATGACCTTTATCTGTGTTCAGTTATAGTAAACAAACTTAGTTTGATCAATTTTCTATAAAAGTACACATTCTTTTAATTTTATGTTTAGAATCATGTTCTTAAATATATATTTAATATGCACTCAGTATGTATTCATTATAGCTCATCTCATTTTTTATATTCAGAAATTTATGGTCACAACTTTAAAAAGTTTTGGTTGTTTCTGTTGTCTGTCTGTCTCTCAGTTTTTAAAATTTATTCCAGGTTTATACTGTAAATCTGTTGAGCTCTTTGCAGTTTTAGAAAGACCTTCATCTCTATCTACATAAACTTGGAGAAAGATCAAGGATAACTTGGCTGTTATCTCTCTGTAAATTACTTTTTAAAAATAACTTCAATCAACAACAAAAGTATTTAGAATAATTTGGAACCAAAGAAAGTAAATAGAAGAAAAGATCATAAGTGATTGTATGTATATAGTATATAGAAATACCTCTATCTCTGATGAACAGGGTTTTCCAACTGAAACTAAATGTCTCCTTAGCTACCTTTCTTGGAGGTACTGAACAATCACTTCCCTTAATATTTTCTTTTATCTTTTAAAACTTATGCATGTTTTCAGTAAAATCCTTGTAATATTGGGCTGATAATGTAGTTTATGATGTGGTGATTTGTTTTTTTTTTAATTTGGTGATGGAATTAGATAACTATATAGACATTCCCCAGCTTATAAAAGAATTATTTGTAAAAAAAAAAAAATAGAGAGAGAAACCTTGTGCTGATTTGCCTCTTGCCTTTCTTGCTGGTGAGCATTACTCACTACTCAGTGATATCTCTTATAGAAGGAAAAACCATTTCCACTTTTAGAAAATTTTGTATGTCAGCAAGTGTTAAGAACTTATACACCATATGCTATCCCAGGTCTCAGAAGAGATAAAAATGTAAATAGGATGCAGTCCTTGCCCACAAGAACATTAAAATGATGATGATAAAGACTTGCATTTGTATAGATGTTTAGTTTAAAAAGTTCTCTCACAACTGCCTACTAAAGTACTATGAGCATTTTAAATCACTGATAATAATGTAAGTGGGCAGAAACATCCCCAACCCACTTCAGCCATTATACACCTTAACTAGATAATATTCAACCACTCATAGGATAATGAAGTGCTAAAATGCCTGCAAACTGGAATGATGTTGTACAACAGTGATGTTCAGATAGACTGAGGAAACACACCATGATCGTCTGTAAGTTATTAACAAAGTAGTTGAGAAGAAATTGATTTCCAGAAATTAGAGCAAATGTGATTTTCCTGCGCACTCCTGAGGAAGAAATATCTGGGAAGGAAGGTGAAGCCTTAGACAGATCTTCCCTGAATCTCTCCCACTTTTAGGAAGACGTTGAGAATTTTGAAGGATCATGGAATGTTAGACCTCCCATCTTTCCATTGGTGGTCTAGCTACATCTCTGGAATGGCTGATAGCAGTACCTGCACCCAGAACTAAGGATAGACCAGGCTAAAGGCTGTACAGAAAGCCTAGCAAGAAACTAAATCATGCTTAAGAGAAACTTCTTGAACACATCCAAAGTAGGGAAATGGATTTCTAACAATCAAGAGCTGTTGGTACACCTTTGCCACATAAAAAGGAAAAAAGACTAAAGCAGCTAAGAGCTATGAGTACTCCTTTTCCCTGGGCTTAGTGTAGAGTTTGTGGGAGAAATATATCACAAACCAGCATGGGAAGGAGTGGATTGTACCAATTTCTTTTTTTTATTATGGCACCTTAGTAAATATCATTTCCTAAGTAATTTTAGATGGAAACATAACAGTGGGAGCACAAGTGATGGCATTAGACCATCCTGGGACCTACCCTCCCCCCTACCCCCATCATTGCCTTTAGAACCCTGAGATTTGTCCATGACAGTTATTGACACACGCTGTCAATAACCCTGTTGCTAAGGAGGCTGAGGCTGATTCAATGACTTGAACTCAGAGTTCTGAGCTTCAATATGGTGAACTAATCAGCAATGGGATCTGGCCTATGAATGGCCATTGCACTTCTAGCTTAGGAGAGATAAGGGAGACCCAGTCTCCTCCCAGCCTTCTCCCTCAGAAGAAAAGGGGGAGGGGAAGGAAAGCAGTCATAATGAAGATCCTCCGAGTTTATATGAAATACAGTAGAAGCAAAGATTAAAACAACTGAGTATTTACCTTTTGTCCTTTAAATTGACAAAAGATCATTAAAAAGTAGAAACAGTCAATATTGGAAGGGCTATGGGAAGATAGACACACCAGTTTTGTTGATGGACCTGTGAATTGCATCAACCATTCTGGGAAAAAAATGAGGGTGATGTAATAATAAGTCACTAAACTGTCTCAGAGCCTTTAATCCAGGGATCCAGTTATGGGACAAATTCTCCGAGAAGGTCTATTACAAAAGGAAAAGACCTTATATGACAATATTCATTGTAGCTCTCTTTTTGGTAGCAAAAACCTTTAAACAAGATGGTTACCCACTGATTAGGGAATGGCAAAGCAAAATTTGACATACGAAGGTAATGAAATATTATTGTATTGTAAAAAGTAATAAATGTGTCATTCAGATAGACATGAATTGATGCATAATGAAAAAGTCAACAGAGAATATATACCATGACATTGATAATATTTAAAAAGTAGTCGAATTCTGATAAATTGTAATGAACAATCTTTATCCTAAAGAGCTGATAGGGTAACAAATATCTTCCAGTAGAGAGGTGTAAAGTGAGTGATTAGAAAAATATTAAGTGTACATAAGTAACTATCATATAGAGTACAATGAAATTGAGAGAGGTTTGAGCTAACTGCCCCAGCCTGGCAAGATAACCAGCCTGTGAATGGAAAGGGCCGGATGGTTTGCTTTCAGCTAGATAGAGAGCTCACATCCATGAGATCATAAACTAGCAGAATGGAAGTAATGTGTAGAGATATACATATGTTAAATAGGCACATTTCTTCCCCTCTCCCTAACAAAAATAACTGAACTATGGTGAGTTTCTGTGTTCCCTTTTATTTGTGCAGCCTCTGTTCTAGTTCTTCACTCAGCATCTTTTAGGTGGATTTTTGTAAAAAGTCTCCTAGTTTGCCTCCCTGCCTACAGCCTCATTGTTCTTAAAAAGTAATTTCATCTTATACACACACCTGTCAAATTAATACTCCTACAGCACAGATATTACACATCACCTTTCCAACTATACACATACTCAAAAGTCTTCAGTGGTTCATTTGCCTTGAGAAGTAAGAAGTGCTTCAACCTGGCATTTGAAGCCTCCTGTCTGAAATTCCCTCCCATCTCTCAGTCTCCAGGAACACTTATCTCCCTTCAAAGCACAGATTAGCTGCCTTCCTAAAAAAAGACCTATCCTAATATTAGCATCCTTTTCTTTCTTGAAACTAACACACACACACACATACATATATACATATGCAAACGCACACACGTAGTTTGTATTTGCTTATTTGTATGCATTTTATATCCTTCCTGAAGAAATAGATTATATATATAAGTTTCTTAAGGTCAAGGACTATTTTTTAATTAAGTTTAATTTTTGTCTTCATATTCCCAGTGTCTAATGTAGTTCCTTGCAAATACAAAATAACTGTGTGTTTGTTTACTTTATATGGCAGTATCTTCCCTAATTAACAATATCTCTCAGAATTTTAGATATTTGCAAGTTTTCTTTTGAGAGGAAAAATCATTATTAATCTAGTAAATATTGTACTTGAATGGAGAGCAGACTAAAGCTTACTTATTTTTTATCATTGGCAGATTACCTATTTAACTTTGCTACTGCTGCTACAAAAAAGATAACCGAATCAGTTGCTGAAACAGCACAAACAATAAAGAAGTCAGTAGAAGAAGGGAAAATAGATGATATCATTGATAAGGTACTTAAAAATATATTTGAAAAGTTGAATCCCATGAAATTTACCAATATCTAAATTAAATCCAAAATAAGATATCTTACATATTCTAATATTTTATAATTTTGCTTAATGCTGAGATCCTTGAGTTTTTTTGGTTCATTTGTGAAAAATTGTTTAAAATACAAATTATCCACTTTAATAATTTCAACCATCATTTTACAACTTGTTTAAATTTTTATTTAAAATTGTATAATATAGTTGTGTAATGTTATTTCAGCTTCCAAACTATTTTCATCCCTGTGGATAATCAAATAACATGTTTCTTATGTTATGTTCTTATGAAATCTTATGTTCTTATGAAATCATAGCCCATTGTAACCAATTCTAAATAGGAAATTTGTCTATATTATTTGAAACACATAGGGTATTGTCTAAAACTTAGAAATCTTGTTTTATACTGAGATTTTCCCCCCACAATATCATATGTGAATCAGTGAATTTTAGTTGAAGTTAACAGTGTTTGAAGTCAGAAGACCTAGGTCTGAGATTGAGCTGTAGTAATTACTAGTTATGTTGTATAGTCATTTTACCTATTACAGGTCCAGTTTCTGCATCTGTAAAATGGTAATGCTTGTATAGCCTATCTCATAGGGATAACATAAGAGTGGTGATTTTTAAACTCTTTAAGAAGTTGCATAGAAATATGATATTTTAGTTAAAAATGAAATACTCAGCTAATTTTATTTATACATGAGGAAAGAAAATCCTCAAAAAATGTATTCTCAAGCTTAAATAATACTGTGTACCTTTTATTCTGTTTTAGGAGGGAAAGATTTACTTTTTCCTCTACTTTTTTGGTTGAAAATTCATGTTATGTATGCTTTTATCTAGTCAAGTGTAGTTTGACTATTTTCAAGATAACATGACTTAAATTATTTTACAGACAATTATAGGAGATTTTCAGAAGGAACAAAAAAAATTTGTGCAAGAACAACATACAAAAAAGTCAGGTATGATATTTATTATGTATTACTCATTATAACATTAGTTTTCTATTTCAAAAACCATATTTTCTAGATAAATTGAAAAAAATTATCTAAAAGAGTTATTCTAGTTTTCTTTTGCCTTTCGGCGTATATAATTTGGATACAAAAGTTTTAGGCACATTTCTGCCTAGAAATAGCTTTATTTTGGCTAGTTATGATGTCCCTTTAATAACCTCATAATATATATAGTAAATATAGTTTAGTTTCTTATATTCCTTTATGAAGTGGCTTAGCACACAGTTTTACCACTTGGTGGTGCTAAATCAAAACTAGTTTATTTTTGTACCAAGGAAAGACAGTATAAAATATAGCAAATTTATCAATTTTAAACTTTAAATAAACAGTAATCACCACCCTGTAGTTAACATTTTGGCCAGTTGCCACTAAGAGCATATTTTGCTGCAGTAAGACTAAAATTGATTAAATTGCTTGAATGCCCTGAGTGAAGATATCTGCTATTGTTTATTGCAGGAAAGAAAGATTATCTTCTAGAGGGTGCTTGATGGGGGGAGGTGGGTCATTGATAAATTGAATGTGTTTGGGATCAGTCTGTATCCCTCACAGGTAGCTGGGAGCTCTGGTACTCATGTAGTCCAGGGCAAAATGTAACCAAAAATGTTTAATTCTTGTAATTCTTTTTAGCTCAGTTCAGTGTTTGTTCTTCCTTTGGCTATTTCTTTGTTTAAGTTCACATTTCTCAAAACTCCTAATAGTTCCTGCTCTTCCAACCTCTCTTCTTCAGATTCACATACAGTGGATTCAATGCCAATTTAATGAAATTTAAAGTTGTTTATAAATGGAACACACTAACTTGATTTTTGGTATTAAAATTTTCTCATTTGTTATTTTATTTAGTCAGTATAATTCACTTCTCATCATGACTATTTTTTTTTTAAATTTATAGAAGCAGCAGTGCCTCCATGGGTTGACAGTAATGAAGAAGAAACAATTCAGCAACAAATATTGGCCTTATCTGCAGTAAGTTTCTTGTGCAGACAAACGTGAGTGATCACCTGCCATGCCACATGTATGATCATCTACAGTTTTCACTCAACAAAGGTTTTTCTCTCCACATATTGACTTGAGTGTTCTCTGGTATATAATGTGTGGACAATAAATTTTTCCAACTTTAAGTTATATATAAGACTTCTCTTAAGTATTATTTGAAGAAATGAGATACATCAAGTATAGTGGATACTTATAGGAAATAGGTTTTATAGTCAGACCTAGGCTGAAGTCTTACCTCAGACATTTAAGGGTTGACTTGGCTATGATCCCTGAACAGGTCACTTCAGGTATCAGTGCCTCAGGTAGTCTTAAGATTGTCATTTGAAGGACAGATGCAAATTAGTAGAGGAAGTTTCTTCACCTGCAGGTTTCTATAATGTAATCACAAATCTAGTTCCCCTGTTATACCCTTCCCTCCACCATGGTGGTTTGTTTTGTTTTGTTTTTTTTCAAATGGATAGAATCCAAAGGAAAGAGGTATAAGGTTGCAAGATAAAGCTGTAACATGAGAAAATATAACAAAATTCCAGTAATACAAAACTTTTCTTCAGTTCTAAATGAATTCATTATCTCTCAAGAAGCAGTATAATATAAAGCAAGTTCTTATATAACTCTCAAGTGTAAAACTGCATCTTGATATTAATTTTTTAATACTGTGTTTCCCCATAAGGTTTTTGATTGATTTGAACTTTTTTAAAAAGATGTAAAATATTACTCTTAATAATTTTATCAATTTGTAATGTAGACCTAATTTATATATCAGGGACTATCCTTATAATTTCAGTAGGTTTCTGTCCTAAATTCTTCCTAAATGGCATTTAAAATCCTCATAAATCATTGGTCTTCAGACTTTTTTTGATCATGTCTCCCCCCGCTTAAAAAAAATCCTGTTATATATGTATTTACTTGTTCATAAATTATATGCATGTATTACTTTGATAATTGTGGGCTTATAAGGCTGTAGGCATTGAAACGAAATAATATTTGGTTCCAGTGTCAGTTGTGAGTTACTGGAATTTATCGAGTAGAAGAGTGTCATGGTCACACTTGTGCTTCAGGAAAATCATGTTAGCAGCTGTATTGGGGAATAGAACAAAGAAGAGAGAAGACTTAAAGCAGGAACATTGGGTAGGAGTCTTTTAGAGATAGGGACTGAGAGAAATCTAGTGTTTTTCGAAGAGTATCTGGAAAGAGTTTTGTGATCATGTTCTATAATTGAAAATAAATATAATACAAGGGTAAGTGCAGTGGGGGGCAAAACAGAAATCCAGACAGAGCATACTAGGATAATTTGATGAGGAAGAAGGCACTCAATTGGGAGAATCAGGAAATGCTTTTCAGAGATGGTTAGTACCTGAGCTGAACCTTGAAGTCAAGAAGGAGATTGGTAGGCAGAGGATTGAGGAGAAAGTGTATTTTAGTCATTGGAAACAGTCTCTGGAATGTAGACTTTGTAAAGAAAGCATTTTTTAAGTACTTGCTACATTTCAGGCTCTGTGCTAAGAGCTCTACAAATATATCCTTTTATTCCCACAACAACCCTAGTGGGTAGGTGCTCTTATTATCCCCATTTAACAGTTGAGGAAACTGAGGCAAACAGAGGTTAAATGACTTGCTAGGGTAAGACAACTAGTAAATGTCTGGGTCACATTTGAACTCAGGTCTTGCTGACTCCGGGCTCAGGCTTTACCTATTCTGCCACCTAGCTGCCTCACAAAGAGGCAGTAATAGGAAAAAAATGCTAGAAAGGTAAGTTGGAGCCAGGTTAAGTACAGATTAAGGAAATTGTATTTTATCCTGATGACAACAGAGAATCATTAAGGTTTTTAAAAGGGGGAGTGACAACACCATACTGTGCTTTAGGAAGATTCTTTTGGCTGCTTTGTCTTATTGAGAGAAACAAGACACAGGTTACCCAATTAAGATGGTAATATAATAATGCAGATGAGGTCGTGATGGCCTGTGCTAGGAGATTAGTCGTGTGTGTGTGTGTGTGTGTGTAGCAGAAAAGGAATGTCTTCAAGGTAGGATCAACAGGACCCAACAGCTGACTGGGTATTAGAGATGAAGGAGAGAGAAGAAAGAAAGATAATGGCAAAGTTGCAAATCTGGGTGATTGGAAAGATGGTAGCATTTAGTAAAATTAGGGAAGTTTGGAGAAGAGACAGATTTAGGGAGAAAGTTGATGACTTTAGTTTAGGTACCAGGTGGAGATATCTAGATATTGGAAGTGGGCATATAGATTTGGAAGTCATCTGCATAAAGGAGATAATTCAGTCCCAGAAAATAAATGAGAATGTGAAAAGGGAGAATGCAAAAATAGGAGTACCTAGAGCAAGGCCTTAGAAAACACCCTACTTTAGAGGGAAAAGAAGGCATTGAGCCAGACTGATTAAGTCGGAGGTCAGATACATTCAGGAAGAACACCCAGATAAGGAGGTAAGAGCCATTTTGGTGGAATGATAAGATCATAAGAAGGGGAAAAGAGAAAGTAAATGGCCCTTTCAAAGAGCTGAGCCACAAAAAGCAGAGGAGGTATGAGACAGTAGTCAGCAGGGATAGAAGCATCAAGTGGGGGTTTTTCAGAATGACAGAGGCCAGGAGATAGAGAGTGAAAGTAAGTTATAGAGGATGGCAGAGGAGGCAGTCTGTTGGAGGAGTTGGGAAGAGTAAGGTCCACTCACCCTGTCAGACAAGGGTGAAGGAGGAAATAGTGGCAGAAGGGAAAAGAGGGAGCTTAAAATTAATGGCCTCTTTTTTTTTTTGGTAGAATATGAGGTAAGGTTATCAGCCGAGAGAATGAGTAAAGGGGGAGCCATGGGAGGGAGGTTTGAGGAGAGAAAAAGTTTTGAACATCTTTTCATTTGCCTATTGAGAATGGCTCTTATTCTTACATATTTTATGTTAATTCCCTATATATTTTGTATATCATTCTATCAGAAATTCTCTGCAAAGATTTCCAAGTTAACTGTCTCCCTTCTCATTTTGATTTCATACAAAAGTTTTTCAGTTTTATAAAATCAAAATTGTCCATTTTACCTTCTGTGATCCTCTCTCTCCCTTGTTTGATCAAGAGCTCTTAGCCTGTCCATAATTTTGAATGGTAGGATTGCCTTCCCTGCTTTTCTAATTTGTTTATGATATGCCATTTTATGGTCACATAGCTATTTGGAACTTATTGTGGTATATGATGTGAGATATCAGTTGAAGTCTAATTTCCCTCAGATTGCTTTCAGATTCTCCAAAGTAATGATTCTAAGCAGTGTGGAGACCTGAGCATTTTTATAGGTAAAACAGAAGGATGGAAAATACAGTCATAGGGGAGAAAAGAATGCTTAATGGAGAAATCTCCAGAAGGGCAACCTTATCCTCTGACACCACAGGCAAGGAGATACAGTGAAGGCAGGAGGCTTGGAAGTGTAAAGAACTACAGATCAGAGAGCTTGTAATAGACAAGGAGATGGGAGTTCGGGTGTTGTTGGGGCATTGCAGAGCTGTAAACAAGCCGCTTTTGGAAGTGTAACATAGAGTGGATAGGAGATTAAAGGGAGGGAATAAGCATTTATATAGCATGTACTTTACTTTGTGTCAGGCACTGTTGCCAAAGGCTTTTTACAAATACTTTCTTATTTGATCCTCTCAATAACTCTGAGAGTTAGATGCTATTATTATCCCCATTTTACAGTTGAGGAAACTGATGTAAACGGAGGTGAAGTGATTTCCTTAGGATCATGCAACTACTAAGTGTCTGAGGCTCCATTTGAACTCAGGACTTCCTGACTCCAGACCCAGCAGTCCGTCCACTGTGTCACCAGCTGCCTCCGAAGGGTTTCCGTGCAATGGTGATTGCCGTTTCAGCTGATCTTTGATAAAGCTATAACCAAATTGGAACTTGGGTTCCGCAGTAACTGAAGCTTGGTGAAATTGAAGTGAATGTGACTAATTTTACAGAATTTACCAAATTTTTGAAGTTCATATTTAGTGGCTTAGCTTATAAAGGGTAACATCCATAATTCTTTATTTTAACATGTTGAATTCGATGTCTATCACTTTTAAAAGGTTACATTCCCATTTTGTTAATTTGGGGAGTAGAGTTCTCTTAATGTGTATTTCTGTATCAACTATCTTTTAATAAAAATAGAATTACATAAGATAACTTAGAAAACAACATTCAGCAGTGTGAAAAAGGATTCTCATGAAATTGTTAGTGTTTGCGTGTGTTTTTAGTGTGACTGATTCCCGGTAGATGAGTTTAGTGATGAAAAGGGCGAAAGAGTACAAGTGTAAGATGGTGTAAGATTGGCCAGATACTTTCAGTGTCCCTCCTTTACTACTTTTCCATAGCTCCACATTCTGTAGATCTTTTTACTGGGCAAAAATAATTTAATAGAGTGAAAGAAGATACTAAGGAGAAAATCCAGCTGTTCGCTGCATTTTTTCTATAAGGTACCTCCAAAATCTTAGTGCAGTTTGAAACTTCAGTAGCTTAATTGTTTAAGATTACACTAAGATTTGGGGAGCACTTTGTAAAATTGAGGCAAATAACTAGCATTTACACAGTAGAAATGTTTTTGAAACATTCTGAAACCAAATGATATAATTGTTCACATGTATAAGCTGTGAAACCAAAGGATATCCATATTTGACAAAAACGTATGAAGACCTTCCCCTTTTATGGTAAATGAATTTTCTAATAGAATTAGGTGCTTTTTATATCATTTTTTTCCTTCGTACAGTTAGCTAAGCAAAGTTTGATAATCTTCTGGTTAAGTGAAATATTTGAGTCAATCAAATATTTATCCTTTGCATTTATCTGTCTTTCTATTAATTAAAGGACAAAAGAAACTTCCTGCGTGATCCTCCAGTAGGTGTTCAGTTTAATTTTGACTTTGATCAAATGTATCCTGTTGCTATGGTAATGCTTCAAGAAGATGAAGTGCTGAACAGAATGAGATTTGATCTTGTTCCTAAACAGTAAGCAGCATGTACTTACTTAAACTAAAATCTCATAACTCATCTATTTTTTTAGTTATACTTGAATGCCTCTTAATATTTAGTACTACCTTGAATTGCCAAATGAGCACTTACGTATTATTGGAAAATATGTTTATTTGAATGTGACAAATCAGAATTTTTGTGCTATAGTGACCTTTTGAGATTATCTAGTGAAAAAACTGAGGCCTGTGGAGATTACTTGGGATTCTGTCGCTACTGAGTGGTAGAGGTGATTCCCTTTTTTTTGTCATGTGTGCAAGCAAACCACTCCTAGTTCCTTAATGCTTTTCAGTTCATTGTTTATTGATTTGATAATAATGTTTATTGAATTGAATTATTAAATGTCCCTCATATATTATGGTTATCAAATACCTTCCTCTCCATGCAGGTTTCTTCCCTGGAAACATTATTGTTTGCTAGTGTTGCTCTTAACATATGGTGCCCATAATGAAGGGAAATCTAGAAGTAGTCTGAAAGAAACAAAGTACAACAGAAGTAGTTACCTCCCAGGGACTGTAAACTCCATGAAGGCAGGGGCCTTGTCAAAATTGTCCGTACAAGGTACTGTGCTAGGTGTAGGGAATACAAAGACAAACTTAAAGAAGGAGGCTTGTGTTGTATTGCGGGGGAATACAGTGAAGTGTATACAAAATAATTTCAAGAGGAAAAGAGCGCTATCAACTGTGGGCATTGGGAAGGGCTTTGTAATGGAGTGACCCGTGGAATGCTTTGAAAGGAGCTGGAGGTGAGGAGTGTGTTCCAGATATGGGGAACTACCTGTGCAAAGGCCCAAAAGAAAGGCAGTGTTGCTTGGGGTACAACTGGTTGGCCAGCATAAGGGGACAGGAAAGGAGGCTCAGAAGGCAAATGGGAGCTAGATTGTAAAGGGCTTCATTTTTGGCCCAGTGTTTATCACAATTCTTCATCCTTAATAGGTTTTGTATCAAATAATTGTGGAATAAACATTTGTGAGTTACATAGACACTCTATTTCTACTAATGCAACATAAAATTGCATTCACTTTTCTGGCAGCCATTTCATGCCATTCCTCCATAGAAATCTTGCTCTGATTCCTCTCCATGATATGGAGGCAACCCCACATTCTCAAAGGCTGGGCCTATATATATTTTGCCTCTTGTCACATATATATGGTGTATACTGTGAAAATGTTCTCCATGCCTCTGGTCAGGTGATCTGTAGCATATGGTTGCCATTGTCATTTCTTTCTGTGTGTTTTCCCCATTTTTAACACCTTGTACTTAAAAAAAAATCATGAGCCTCAATTTCTTCATATCTAAAGTGGGGGTGATAATGCCTGTAGTACCTGGGGGATTGTTGTGAGAATCATGTAGTAACATATGTAAGCACTTGGCAGTCCTTAAAGACTTTCAATAATTCATCTTAAGTAACATATATTGCTCTTCCTGCTTCAGGTCTCTTCCACTTTCCAGTTCCTTTCACTCCCAGCTACCAAAGTGATACAGTAACTAAATCATAGATCTCTTTCAGTTCTCCTTTCAAGAAATTGCAGAGGCTGACATGGAGAAGCAATAACTTCTAAGATCAAACACAAACTGCTCTTTTTTGGTATTTAAAGCCCCTCACCCTCTAACTCCAACTTAACCTTTCCAGATTTATCACTCTCATTCATGCACTCTTTGCTCCAGCCAATCTGACCTTCACACATGACATTTCCTCTGCTGTCTCTGTGCTTTTTCACAGAGTCCCCCATCCCTGAGCACTTCCAGCTCATATACTTACCCTGATGGGTAAATGTCTTGCCTAAAGAAAGGCAAAATCCTTGAGGGTTGAACACTGTTTAATTTTTCAGTCAGTGAATCATTAAATATTTACCATATGCCAGGCACTGTGCTAAGTGCTAGAGATACAAATACAAGGAATGAAAATTCTTTCAGGGAACTTACATTAAAATGAGAGATTCAGTCAGTCAGTAACTGTATTATAAACAGAATACATTTTAAAAGAATAAATAAAATGTAGACAAATACAGCTTAGGAGGAGAGATGGGGCTTGAGCTTCATCTTAGAACATGAGATGAGGACAAGGCCCATTCCAGGTATGAGGAGCAGCAGGTAAAAAGATTCAGAGACAGGAGAGGGCGTGTGATGCATAAGAACAGTTAGATGCCAGTTTGATTATGTAGCAGAGTACAGGAGGAGAGTAATACCCAGTGAATCTGGAAGGATAGGGTGGGACCAGGTTGTAAAGGTCTTTAAAAGCTAAGCAGATAAATTAATATTTTTTATCCTAAAAATAACAGAGCTGTTGGAGTTTCTTGAGTAGAGGAGTGACATGGTCAGATATGTACTTCAGGAATTTTACTGTGGCAGGAGTATGTTGAATGGACAGAGGCAGGAAGACCAGTTAAGCTATTGGAATAGGCTCGGATAGAGGTGATGAAGGGCTGAACTAATAGGATCACTATTTGAGAATAAATAAGGGATTAGATGTGAAAAATATTGTGGAGATAGAAAAAGCAAAATTTGGTGACTGGTTGGATGTATCAAATGAGGGAATGTGAGGGGTCCAAAATTAATCCTGAGGTTATGAAGCTGAGATACTGTAAGGATTTTGGTTCCTTAGACAAAAATAGTCGTTTAGAAGAGGAAAAGTGGAGGAAAAGGTAATGAATTTGAGATGTCTTTGGGAATTCCTGTTTGAAATTCCAATAGGCAATGACTGATATGGTTCTGAAATTCAGGGACAAGACTAGGACATATGCATCTATGAGTTGTCTGCATAGAGATGATAGTTAAACTCCTAAAAACTGATAGGGGAACCCAAAGAAGGAAGAAAGGGGGCCTGGTACAAAACCTTGCTGAACACAGTTACAGGGTCTGATATGGATGATAAACCAGTACAGCGAGAAGGAACAATCAGTTGGGTAAGATAATGAACAGGAAAAAGAGTATTGTGAAATTCAGGGAAGAGAAAATATCCTGGAAGATGAAAGTGGTCAGCAGTATCGAATGTAGTGGACATGTTGAGAAGGGTGGGGACTGAGAAAAGAGCATTAGATCCGGCAGTTAAGAGATCATGAGTAACTTTAAAGAGAGCAGTTGAGTAAGGAAGTTTTTTTAAAAAAAGCCAGATTTCAAAGAGTTAAAGAAAAAAGAGAAACTGCAAGAAATGAAGATATCTTTTTCAGCTGAGAGATATAGGATGAAATCTAGTGGTTTTTTTAAGGGTGAGGAGACTTGTACATGTTTGAAGGAAGTAGATATGGAATTAGTAGAGAGGGAAGAGTTGATTGAAGCCTAGAGAGAAGGGAGGTGATTGAGGTTGCAGTCTTCAGAAAAGATGGGAGGAGAAGGTACAGAAAGAGAAGTTGTCCTTGCTAAGGAGAAGGCTTACTTCATTAATCAGAGACTTGGGAGGAGGAAGGAGAGTAGGAGATGTCAGTGGTTTTTGAGATGAAGAGAATGGGAGAAAAAGAGGAAATTCCTACTGAATGACCTTAATGCTCTCAGCTAAGTAAGAGAGGTCCTCAGCTAAGAGAGAGTGTGGAGGAAGAAATAGGAGATCCTTGCGAAAAGAGGTCAGTTGAAGCTGGATAATATGAATTTATAATGTACCCAGTCAGCACAGTACAGTTAGTTGTGTGATTTCCTTCAGCTCTGTTTAGATACTCAGTAGGGGTAGAAAAGTCACACAATAAGGGTAATCTCAGGCTGAGGTTTGGCCAGAAATTAGCAGTAATGGGGCAAGAGGATGAGGAATTCAGGAGCAAAGGATACTGTAGAGTTGAAATGGCCAATTCCAGGGTCAAGTTCAGAAAGTAAGGAAAGACATAAGAGCAGAGCTAATAGCACGAGAAAGTACTGAAGTGTGGAGAGACTGTCATTCTTGATGAGGTCAAAGAATAGGGGATGAGAGAACGGATGCCTAGGAAAGCTGTAATAATGTTAGGTGATTATAGTCAAGTAGATGAATGTCATAGTAACTCATTAAAGAAGTGGAGCATTTATGGGTAATGAAAAGATACATTCTATGAGCATCTCATGTGACTGAGTTAGAGTGAAGGAAAGGTCATAGAATTTAAGGAAGGGAAAGAATTGAAAGGTTAGGGAGCTTGAGGGGAAACCAGTATGGATGTTGAAGTGCTCTGGTGTAAGGAAATGAGTTGGGGAGGCGAGGAAGAGAGTCAGCCTTGAGAAAGTAGGGAAAATTACCTAGGGGCCAATATACCATAGTCATCATGATGTGGCTTCAGAAGAACATTCTGATTGACTACTTTAAAGGAGGAGACTTTCCTAAAAGATAGTAGAAAAGGGAAAGTCTGGAAATGGCAGTATATCAAGATAGAAAGGAGTGCTTTAACTGTGCCTTCAAAATCATTGTGTCCTGAGGTACAAAAGAAGATTTAGCCAGTTCTAAAGAGGATGCCTGGGGTTGTGGTATGTTCCGAGAAAAGCCGGGTCTCAGTGAGGGCTAGTAGCTGGAAGGAATATGAGAGAAAGAAGTCTCTCCATCCCCAGTGGCTCTGGATGTTTGGCACAGGTTGGAGCTCCTCCCTCCCATACCCCGCCAGCTCGCCACTGCAGCACCGATAGATACAGTAGGAGCTTCATAAGTGCTTGTTGGTTGATTTCTTAGATCGTTTTCCTAGTTCCCAGCACTGGACTTGGAAACGAACTTTTACTATGTAACTTGAGGAATAACATCATTTTTTTTAATTCTATAAAGTCGTGATATCCACAAGTAGGTAGTTAAATTTTTTTCAAGGTGAGCAGATTTTCCTATTTTTGTTAATGTTAACAATAATCTTTCTAAGAGGGAATGAACAAATGATCGTTAAATTCATTTTGTAGATAGGGGAATGATGTTTGGGCTTTTTAAGGCTAGGTTGATTTCTCAAGATGTCAAATACAGTGACAGAATCAGGATAATAATCCCTTTAGCCCGATCTCATCATCCCTTTGCTTAACCATGATCTTTAACAGTAGAGAGTCACTGCTGAATGTTTCTCTGCAACTTGACAGTAATTAATGTTAAATAAATATTGAATTCCTGGAATGTTCACCTTACTACTATGATACTTTGTGAACTACAAGTACAAATACACACCTTAATTTATTGAATTCTGTTCTCTTCATTCAATTCAGTAAATATTTATTAAGCACCTCCTGTGTCCCAGGCACTGTGTTAAATATCAGGGATACAAATAACAGACATCCCTGCTCTCAAGGATCTTATAGTTTTCATGGTTTTAGGATGTAAGAGGTGGAGATCAGATTATTGTTAAGATTTCCTAACCTAGAAGACTGTTCTTTCCCCTATATTTTCTAATGTAATATTTTTATTTGCTACCATAGAGAGATCACTGTTCATTTTTTGCTATGTATTACCTTTTTTATTCTAAAAAATTGAAAAAACTGTCTTTAATGTCATTATTCATATTTGTCTTCAGTGTAAAAGAGGAAGTGTTTTGGAGGAATTACTTTTATCGGGTCTCCCTGATTAAACAGTCTGCGCAGCTGACTGCACTGGCAGCCCAGCAACAAGCCGTAGGAAAGGAGGAGAAGAACAGTGGCAGAGAAGGCGATTCACAGCTGACAGGTACGTCACTCTGTGAAAATAATTTTTGCTCTTTTTTTGCCCAAGTCTTTGAGACTTCTAACCTGTTACTTTGATATATAGCTCAAATTGATAAGATTTTGTAAAAATGTTTTTTCTAGAAGCAGTAGTCACTGCTTGCCTCTTTTTTCTATTCTGACTATTAAATGTTGATTCTTCAAACCTTTTTCTTTTCTTTACTCTTTTTCAGTTTCTCAATTTCTTCACTTCTGCATCATAGCTTCTCTGTCATTCCTCAGTTATCCTGTCCATAACCTACCTTTTTATTCTCTCTCCATTTGCTTTACGTCAGTTCTTCCTTTTTTCAGTACCTTATTCTGTCTCCTTTTCTTTATAGCTAACTCCTACAACAAATTTCTCCTTCAAGTTTGCCAGTTGATATAGCCAAAGATAGCTGTGTATACTCTGACACAAATTTAGTTTTGATTGAGTTCCCGTTATTTGTTCTAGGTACAATGAAATTAAACAATTTAATCTTTGACTTTATGATAGTATAGTCTTGGTTCAGAAGAATATGTGCTCACAAACAAGTGAGAGATGTGTATCTGTACCTATTGTGTGGCAGGCATTTTATTTAGACTACAGTCATAACCTTGTGCTGTGTATTAACTTTTGAAGTTTAATGTTTTATTGTGGACATTGAAATGATATTTCAGCTCAGTGATCTCATCAGGTTCCATGGATTCACTTATCATTTCTATATAGATGATTCTCAGATCTCTAGACCCAACCCCTCATCTTTCCTTTGAACCATAGTCTCACGTTTTCATCTGCCTTTTGGATATCTGGAAGTGGTTGTTCAGTAGGTGTCTCAAATGCAGTGTATTGAAAAAAAGTTTGTCTTTCCCTTTAAACCTCCTCTCAGTCCTTCCACTGATCCAGTCTGTTGCCATATCTTCACAGAATCTCTTCTGTATGTTACTTTCATCTCCACTCAAACAGCCACCACCCTTACCATCTTTCCCCAGGAATATCGCAGTAACTTTTTAATTGGTCCAAATCAGTCTATATTCTGGATCCCTGTTACCTCCATGGTCATATATGAACTCAGTTTTTGGACATTTGAAATTCTAAATAACCTGGTCATTTTTCCCCCTTTTCATTTGTCCTTTGAATGACCCTCCCTATGTGTACTAAAATCTAGCAGCTCTGGCTTTTTTGTATCTTCCATACTATACTTCATTTTCTTTCTGTCTGCTTTTGTACCTCTCCTGGAACACTGTCCCTCCTCAAATCAGACTTTTAGCTTCCCTGATTTACTCTAAGATTTGGTTCATATTTCACTTTCTGCAGGAGGCTTTTCCCAGTCCTTCTAGCTGCTAGTGCCTTCCTTCTCAAACTATCTTTTATTTATTCTAGTACTTGGTTAATTATGTATTGTGTCCTTCATTGGAGTGGCAGCTCCTTGAGAGCTGGGATGGGTTTTTTTGCCTTTTTGTTTCCTCAACACTCAACACAGTGCTTGACAAGGCTTACTAAATGCTTGTTGATTTGATTTGACTTGGTAGATGATGGACAATGGGATTGAACTGCCTTGAGAATCTTTATTAACTATAGTTTGAAAAGTAAAATAATACTTTACATTCGTCTTTAAGGAAAAGCATTAACCTGAAACCTAGCTTTATTAAGTACCAATTCATTCTTGTGCATTTTGTTTATAAATTTTATTGGGTGGGAAATGTAAGAAAAAAAATGATACTCATTATTTGAAGTTAAGCAGTTTTATGATGCAACAATCCATTTGTGGAAATTTCAGTTAGAATTGCTTAAAATTAATCCAGCAATTATTGTCTCTTTGTATCTATCATTTCATAGAGGCAGTACGACCTAAAACACCACCAGTTGCAATTAAATCTCAACTTAAACCTCAAGAGGTAATGTGATTTTATACTGTACTTAGGAGTTGAAATATGGAATTAAAATAAATTTGTCTCCTTAAGTCAAATTTTATTTAAAAGTAGTTATGATATTGAGTCTCATCTCTGTTCTTAAAGAAGAATTCAGTGCTTGAGTAATCAAAGACCTTGCAGTTGCGGCACAGGACAATTTACTGCTCTAACTAATTCTAGATTTAGGGGTGTGTGTGTGTGTGTGTGTGTGTAAGCATTAATATTTTCTTTTGCAATAAGCAAGGTGAAAAAGTAGAATAAATATACCATATTGTTAACTGACTAAAGAAAATTATAGAATATTTACAGTTGCTATGGAAAATAAAACTCAGTAATTCAATTTCAGGATGAGGAAGAGATATCAACTAGCCCTGGTGTATCTGAATTTGTTAGTGATGCCTTTGATGCTTGTAACTTCAATCAGGAAGATCTAAGAAAGGAAATGGAACAGTTGGTACTTGACAAAAAGGAAGAGGAAATAACTGTATTGGAAGGTAAGAATAATTATCTTATAAAATAAATGGCTGTTTGACATTACTTCATATCATTAAATTGATTATAAAAAATATTCTTTAAAGTGAGTTGTTATAACCAAATAACATCAGCCTGATTTTGCATTGTGAACTATAAGGTGGATTGTAAATACATAGATACAGCATTTTTTAAGACACATCAGATGCTTAGTATGTGCCAGTGTGCTAAGTTCTGGGAGTACAAATACAAACAAAAAGAAATTCTGTGCTGTTAAGGAGTCTACATTCTGCACCCTGGGGGAGAGGGAAGTTTAAAAAACTGGCTGAGGAACCATAGGTAAAACCAAGTTTGAAGTGAGTAAGGTTGATGCAGGTAGGCAGCGTTTCTACAGAGACACTTTCCAATTGGAAGAAGAGGTTAGTGGTAGAGATGTTGTCAGCTGTTGGGATAAGATTGGAGAAATTATCCTGGAAGTCACAGATTCTCTTAGCATCTTCCTTATCAGTCTTGCTTGCAAGATAGTTTAACCCTCTTTACACAGTCCCAGAAGGAAATGTGGATAGGAGACAAGGCAAAAAGCACATTTATCCATCATTTCACTTATTTTTTCTATTCAAATGACTCTGAGGTCTTTTTATCTTTTTTTTTTTGCACTTTTTAGTATCTTTTCTCCAAATGCATGTAAAGATAGTTTTCAACATTCATTCTTGTAAATTTTTGAGTTCCAAATTTTTCTCCCTCCTTTCTTTCCCCCTCCCCAGGAGAATAGGCAATCTGATATAAGTTACGTATATCCATCATGTTAAAAGATAAACTTTCTAGCTTCTCTCTCAACCCTTGAACCTAAAATTTTCTTGAACGTACAAAGTTTATTGAAGCTTGTTGAGCTAACCATGGAATACAGGTAAAGCAATGAATCGGAAATAGGAAGCTTTTCTTCTACTACTTCAAAAATTACAAAAGAAAAGGGAGGGGCTTACTTGCTATCACATCAGGAGGAGGTGGCATTGGCAAGAGTAGATGTCCTTCCTCACCTCAACCTCCTTTGTGAAGCCTGTCCTTATTCTTCAAGTGTAATGCCTTCCTGCCTCCACAGATATATTACTTGGTTTATCTTTTATATATCTGTTGCATTTGCTTACATGTGCTAATATTGTTTTCTCCCAAGAGAATATAAATTCTAGGAGGGCAAAGATAGTTTTACTTTTGTCTTTGTATCTACAGTGCCTGGCACATAGTTGGTGCCCAATAAGTACTGGTGAAATGCATTGTTATTTAGGAAACTAAATAATTAGGTTTTTAAAAGCACAATTCACTTGATATTTGAGATCTGAAGTTTCATTCTGTTAAACAGTTAACTTATAAACAGTTTCGTTTTTTCTCCAAAAAGTTTAATTAAGTTCCACAAATTTCTTTATTCTTAATGCTTAAGAAAAATATATTAACTACCATGATTAGGAGGGAAGCAGAAAATTGGGAAAGAATTTTTACAATCAGTTATCTCAGATGAAGACCTCATTTCTAAAATATATAGAGAACTGAGTTAAATTTATAAGAATACAAGTCATTCTACAATTGGTAAATGGTCAAAGGATATGAAGAGGCAGTTTTCAGAGGAAGAAATTAAAGCTCTCTAGTCATTTGAAAAAAGTGCTCTAAATCACTATTGATTTTTGCACTTTTTAGTATTTTTCTTAGTATTTAGTATTAGTAAAATGATGGATATACATAACCTATATCAGATCGCTTGCTCTCCGGGGGAGGGAGAAAAAGGAGGGAGAAAAATTTGGAACTCAAAAACTTACAAAAATGAATGTTGAAAACTATCTTTACATGCAATTGGGAAAAAAAAATTCTAAGTGCAAAAATCAATAGTGAGAGCATTTTTTTCGTATGACTAGAAAGCTTTAATTTCTTGCTCTGAAAAATAATGCAAATCAAAACAACTGTTAGGTACTACATAACACCTGTCAGATTTGCTACTGTGACAAAACAGGAAAATTATAAATACAGGAGAAGATATGGGAAAATTGAAACACTTATTCGTTGTTGGTAGAGCTATAAATTGATCCCACCATTTTGGAGCACAACTATGCCCAAAGGGCTATAAAACTGTGTATAATGTAATGGAATATTATTGTGGTATATAAGAAATGATGAGCAGGAAGACTTCAGAAAAACCTGAAAAGAATTATATGAACTGATGCTGAGTGAAGTGAGCAGAGCCAGGAGAACCTTGTACATAGTAACAGCCACATTGTTTGATATCTGACTTTGATTAGCTCTTCTCAGCAAAGCAAGGACCTAAAACAACTCCAAAAGACTCATGATGGAAAATTCTATCCACATCGAAAGAAAGAAATATGGAATCTGAATGCAGATCGAAGCATACTATTTGTTTTCTTTTTTTTTGTTTTATTTTTTTCTTTCTCATGTTTCCTCCCACTCATTCTAGTTCTTCTGTTCAACATGACTAATGTGAAACTGTGTTTAATAAGAATGTATATGTAGAACCTATATCACACTGTGGAGGGGAAGGAGCCAGAGAAAATTTAAAACTTATGAAAGTGAATGTTGAAAACTTTATAAATAAGTTAATTTTTAATAATGTATATATTGATTAATAAAATATTGAGGCATGTGAAAAGAACATTAAAATTCATGTCTTCTAGCACTGAAATATAGAATATTTTATCAGTGTCAATATTGATCTTAGAGAATCTGAACTCTTTCATCTCTCATTTACATAGTAATGTTTCTGAAGGTTACATGTGTTTTGCACTAATTGTTCTGAAGCATGAGTTATATTTAACTTGCATTATTTTTTGTATCTACTAAAAAACAACTAAATTGTCCAAACATAAAAAATTTGAGTTGATGAATCTATCATGCCCCAGGATGCTCACCCCTCCCAGCATACATTTTAATTACTGTGTTTTGACATGTATACTCTTACCATAACTGTGGTTATCAGTTTTTGTATTTCTTTTTTTTCCTCTTTGCATGCAAATTCCCTTAGAGCTTATCCTCTTTTGACTTCGACTGTCTCCTCTGTGTCGGTAGTTGTCTTCTGCTTAGAAAAGTCAAACCTCCCATGCGTATATTTTACTTGACTATACATGTTTGTTATAAAGGGGTTTGAGGGTTTGTTTGTTGTTTTTTTTTAATTTGGAGGCTGGGTTGGCAAAGAAATGTAGCTAGGGATAGGATAGCCCAAAATTGTAATTAAAACATTTTTTTAATGCACAGAAAAATAAGAAGGAAAGCTAGAAAGAATCAAAAGCAAGCAGGACAGTTTTGAAAGTTATTCGTTGAATTTATTATTGTGCTTTAAAGGAAAAGCAAGCTGTACATAGAAATACAACATGATTTGCAGTTTCTATACATTCTTTTTCAGTTTTACTATGTTTATAGAAATGACTCTCTTATTTAGTGTTAGATTCAGAAAAAATTTTCAGTAATAAAAATAATCTGTCATAACACATATCAACAGTATCAGTGTTAAACAGTATAGTAGATGTCTCCTAAGACAATGGTCATAGATAAAGCTGAGCATGAATAACTGCTAGTTCATTCAGTGTATGGGTGGGTTTTTTAGTCAGCTTTGTTGTTACCAATAGAACAATATTTTTCTTTTTAAGTTTTTTTAATTATGAATTTGACAGTCTACAAACATTGTTAACACACAAAGAATAAGAAAATGGATTGAATAAGAAATCTCTCTATATATAATTTAACAAGATAGAAACTGTATTTGTGTTCCTTTTATTTTTTGTTCTGTGCCTTTTAAAAATAATCTATTAATGTTATTTTGTAAAATGTCTTTCAAGTAGTTACCCACTCTTATAACAAATTTCTACACACATACACACACATACACATTCTCTCTCTCTCTCTTTCTCTCTCTCTCTCTCCCCCTCCCCCTCTCCCCCTCTCTCCCTCTCTCCCTCTCTCCCTCTCTGTTAAGGGAAACAGATCAGTACATTGGCCATGTGTAAGAATACTAGGCTCATTCTTACCTCTAGTCTGTCTCCTGTCTACCAAGATAGAGGAGGTGTTTCATCATTGTCATTTGCTACTGTGGCCATAGTTCTGAGATCTTTCACCAGTTTCCCTTCACGGATTTGTGTATTATAATTTGTTTAGACATAATTCAGTTGGTGGCACTTGTTTTGTTTCCAGTATTTTACTACCAAAAAAAGTGCTTGTCATCTCACAACCACTCTCAACAATTTCCGAGGTTGTTTTTGTCTTTACCAATCTGATGAGTGTGAGGTGAAAGTTTAGACTTCTTTTAATTTACTTTTCTTACTATTAATGATTTGAAGCATTAACTTATGGCCAATGCTTGTATTTCTTCTTTTGAAAATTCCCTGTTTCCATATTTTAACCTTAATTTTATTTCTAACAGAAGAATCTGCAGATTGGGAGAAAGAACTGCAGCAGGAACTTCAGGAATATGAAGTGGTGACAGAATCAGAGAAGCGGGATGAAAACTGGGACAAAGAAATTGAAGAAATGCTTCAGGAAGGAAATTAACTGTTTCTTGAAATACAATATAATTTTTAAACATTCTATACACTGTTAGGAAATTCTGTTAGTCTCGACTCCCCCAAATACGGAGAAGCTGAAGAATATATAATGGCATGTTGAAGGTCATTATGTAGGGAAACAACCAGCGTTATTTCTTTGTTTAAACTTAAATAATAGCTTATTCCTAATAATCACAAATGTATGTTTCACATAACAATAGCTTATTTGACTGTAACTTTGAGTCCTGTTTGTGAGCTGTAGTGATGTAAAGGTAGGAGAAAATGAAGATTTTAAAATACTACAGTCTCTGAAGTTGAAAGTGGGACATCATTAATTTATTCTTTATGCAGAATTTTACAAAATTTCTTCGTGTTTGTACTTTTATCACTGAAAGTTCTCTGTACATATGCATTAAAATACTTAATTCTCTTTAATTTTTATCTCTTAACTGACCAAACCATGCCAAAGAACTTAGAGGAAATATTTCAGAATTACTGTATGGGAGTAGCTTCTTTTGGTAAATACTTTCAGAACATCTACCTAGAAGCCAAAAAATTTACTTCATGTTGATTTTTAATGGTTTTCTCCCGGCATTATTTGTAGTTGCTCATAAGAAAAATATTATTTTAGTATGGATTTCTTTTTTTTTTAATGGGAAGAAGTTCGCTTTTCTTAACCATACATAATTTTATTGATTTTCTTTGTAATTATATGCCATTACCATTTCAGATCTTGTAGACTTTGGAAACTTTTTGTATTAATGGTACTCAGAAGATATTTAAATTTACATTTATTTTTCTTGTTTAAGTAGAGCTGACATGTACAAATACTTTAGCTTCATTTATACTAATTAATTTTGTATTTGTAAAATGTATTTATGTTCCCCTAGATAGAGATATACAAGCATTTTAGTAAGCATTACTGGCTACATCCTGCTGAATAGCACTAGTTAAGACATTTTTAAGACAATTACTAATTTCATATAACAGACTAACTGCCAGAACATTTGGTATGAAGCCTCTATGTTTCCTTGAAGGCTTTTATTTCCTAAGATGGGGGTGGTGCTGTTAGCAGTTTTTTAATAAACAGAGAAATGCTGTATGAACAACTCAGGTCTGGCAGACATCCCTTAACATGGAGGGTCATCATTATGCGTCTGTGCTGGTAAGCTGTAAGTTACCAGTAAAGACCAAACCTCAGGTTCTAAATTTTGTAAAGGTATGCATGAGTTACATGGAACAACTGATAGTTTTCAAGACCTTTTAGCCTATGGTGGGGGATTCCTTTTGAAGGTACCAAAGTTCAGAGAAAGGGATCTCCTCCTTTCTGTTGATGGGAAACTTTGGAGTGGTGTTGGGTAGTCAAGACAAGCAAAGAAAGGTAAGAAATGTCTGCCTATTGATAGAGCTGTGAGGCTTCTGATGGGGAAACAAAGATAAAATGATTGTGGGTCAGGAGGATAAAAATCAGTAAATATTGAGATTGAGCCAGTGATCTTAGATCGAAGGGAAAAAGAGACCTAAAATAATATTACTATGCCATGGTTTTAATAAAATATTTTTTACATGGTTGGTTATTGAATTTAAAAACATAAATTGGTTATGAATTATCCTGTAAAAATTTTTATAAGTATGAAAGGAAATTATAAATTAATTTAAAGAGCAGCCTATTAATGCAGCAATGCCTCATTTTTCTGGCATTCTCAGGCGTTGTTTGTAGATAAGTGAGTTTGCCAGATAACTGAAATTTATACCTTTATTAAAAATTTAAAAGTTAGCATCTTTGTTATTGTGGATTATGCTATTGTTGATCTAGAGGCTGTTTGTCCATATTCCTGTCCCCATAGAGTTTCAGGCTTCACTGCTTTCCTTCTTTGCTTTTTTGGTGATCTTTCTCACTTTGAAAAGTCACATTGTTCCAGTCTTTATCAATAGGTTTTCCTCTGCACTTTCTTTGCCCATTAAGTATAATATAGAAAGAATTTTTGGTTTCCAAAAAAGGAAAAGATAATCAGCTGTTAAATCAGTAAATTTTATTTTTGCACAATTCCAAGTCAGTAGGCCTTAAGGGTAGCAGCATACTTATAGCAATAATGGGGCAGCCATTATTTTTCAGTGGTGTGAAGCATTTTTCCCCACTTGTTTTCGGGTTGCCATCTGTGATCCAGATTGAGGGATTGTCTCAAATCTGACTTCTAGAATTACAATACTTGATCCAATACAAATGCATATGAACAAGAATTAATATTAACAAAGGCAACAGCTGTTTAGCATTGAGTAGTATAAAAGTTAGGTAAATTGATTTTTGGCAAGTATATTTAAATACTAAAATATTAGTGGTATCTATTTGTATTGTGGGTTATAAGTGCTTATAGTATGGAACAAATCTAGATAGGGCTGCCCACTTTTAGCAAAAATAATTTTCTCTATTAAGTTCAACTTGAACCTGATGTCAGATTTTCACTCCTCTCCAAAATGGAAATCCTTAATTACAGTTTTTGAGATTTTTTTTTTAAAGTCTCAGTGATTTTAAAATGGAAATGAAACATATATCAAGATACATTATAGTCACTTTATATTCAGCATTTTCCTTTTCTTATACTCATTTGTAGATGAATATTTTCAGGATCAATAATTCTTAAGTTTAAAGCATTGTTTTAAGGAATCAAAGCAGTTAAAAAAAAGTAATGTTACAAGTTCTCTGTGACTTGCAAAATTGTATATGTCATTAGTGTGGCCACTTTTAGTTATAAAATTGACTTGAATTTTCACATTTTTAGATAGAATATTCTGATATGGAATTTGCAGGGTGGTTTTTTGTTTGGGTTTGGGGTGGTTTTTTTTTGCTTTTGATAAGGTGAAACCTTAAAATATTAAAAAAAAATGATAATGTAACTGAAAATTACAGCTTCATTTTGGCAGGTTATTTTTTACTTAAAAAATTAATTAAGATTTAATTATTGCCAGTAATTTTATTATGAGGAAGAAGGTAAGTTATCTTATGAACAGGTACTTTCACATCCTGAATTAAGGAAAAGCCTAAAATGATAAAAGATAAATAATCCATAATTTGTTAGCAAGAACAGTGGTATCTTGAACTAAAACTCATTATAAGCTCAAGATAAATGACAGCAGATGAAATATACATAATTAATGAAAGCTTTTAAAGAACGTATTATGTCTACTTAAATATCTGCTAATTTCTCAAAACTATTATAAATCATTAGTGATCTAAAGACTCAGGGATTCATTCAAGTATTGCAATTTGTAATTTTTCTTTTAAAAAAATTCACTCAATACTTCCAGGTGACTTACCTAATTATGAATTTTTGATGCACTTTATCCTGAATAAATCCTGATTTTAGTGGGAAGATTTGAGTTGTGTTTTCTTTGATTTTAAGTACTCTTTTTTCTGAAATAATATCCTAAATATTTCAAAGTTAGAAGGAATGTGGATTCACAAAATTAGAAGATTCTGACTTGAGAAAAAATAATTTGTATCATCAATAAAATGAGGTATATCCTTAACATACAGTTTATCAACAAGCATTTTATTTGTAAAAATGTATTTAATTTTAGCCTTCAATATTCACTTCCATAAGGTTTTGAATTTTAAATATTTTCCCTCCCCAAGACAGTGTGCAATCTGATATAGGCTGTTCATATACATATTAAACATTTTCACATTAGTCTAGTTGTAAAGAAGAATTAGAACCAATGGGAGGAACCACGAGAAAGAAGAAGCAAAACAACTTTGCTCTACATTCAGACTACATAGTTCTTTAGTTGGATGTGGACAGTATTTTCCATCATGGGTCTTTTGGAGTTATCTTAAATTCTGGCATTGCTGAGAAGAGCTATGTCTATCAAAGTCAGTCATCACAATTCGGCTGTTACTGTGTACAGTGTTCTGGTTCTGCTCACTTTACTCAGCATTATATAAATCCAGGCTTTTCTGAAGTCCACCTGCCCATCGTTAATTAGATAGCACAAAGGGTATGCACATTTTTGTAGCCCTTTGGGCATAGTTCCAAAATTGTTCTCCAGAATGGTGGAGTCAGTTCACAACACCAACAGTGAATTAATGTTCAAATTTTCCCACATAAACATTTATCCATTTCCTTCAACAAGCATTTATTAAGCACCAACTGTAAGCTAGATGCTGTGCTAGGTGTTGGGGATACAAAAAAAAACAATCCTGGTCTCAGTAAGTTGCATTTTAACAATATTATCCATACAAAAATGATGTTATTGACCCATTATTAGGGCTCAAATATCCTGAAGTCTGCAGGCTGTTTGATTTGAGTTTCTCCTCATTAGTGGTAATCATTTTATGCCTTCCTGTACACACTTAGCTTGTGAACAGTGGCACTCGTCAAATAGTTTACTGAATTAGAGAGCTAAGAGATTAAGCCTGTAACCTGGGATTACTTGGTCATATTTTAATGAATTGACCTAATTGAACAATTTGTTATGACCACATAGTATTTCATTGGAAACTACTAAAACATCTGAACTCTTGCCACAATGTTTCTTGGTCCCTAACCTGCTCTCTCTGCCCTCCTTATGTCCTATGGAATCCTCTGTTCTACTGTTAACAAACTACCGTTCTTACAAGACTTCTTTTACATTTCTTCCATCTGATAATTAAGGAAACCTGACACCCAAAGGACACTAAATCACCACCTCATCCAGTACAGAATTCATCTCTTCACCTTCTCTCACTGACCTCATCATACTAAGGCAGGAAAAGTATTCACGTTCCCTGCTCCTCACTGTCATTTTCAGACCTTCTACCCTGTTCCTATCACAGCAACCTTTCTTTTGAGATTCAGTCTATCCAGATGCTAAGTGGTGGTTACGTACCAACTACTAGGTTTCTTCATTTCTCAAGGTATCCAGTAGGTGTCCCATGCTCTATGCCTTCCCTTTAGCTTGAGGACTTCAACATAGATGTTGATATATTCTGAAACATGTTGGCTTGTTCCCAGTTCCCCTGACTTGAATCTCAATTCTATTTCTGCCACACACAAGGATGTTCATACCCTTATTCTTCTTTTAGAGATTCCCACCCCTGCCATTTGTACTCCTACTTTAATGCTGCTGAATGAAATCGCACAGTCATCCTCTGGCTTCTACAAATGTCTTAGCTAATGACAACGGACTCCTTCATTACTTCGTGTTAATCTTTTATTCTTCCCTAATTGACTCCTGATGGAGCTTTTCAAAGGGTCTCTTCAAGATCTCAGGCAACATACTTTCATCCTTCTTCCCTTTGCATTCCCAATTCCTTGGAAGAAGAGAATTTCACTTCAAATTTTACCACGAAAATTGAGGCACTCTAGTGAACTAACTCTCTGCCCCAACTTTATACCTCAGATCCCCTCAACTTCATGTTCCATTTTTTCCTCATTTTTCAGTCTTGGAGGACAAGATGATCAGGATGACAGGGTCATCCCCTCCCCTTTGTGCCCCTGATTTGATGTTGTCCTCTCCTTTTCTCTTCTAGGAGCTTCCAACTTTCATGATCTTCCTTTCTGTGGACTTCAGTACATAGATTTTCCATTGACTTTTTCCCCAGTATCAAAAAAAACCCTCTTTATTTGGCCCTGCTGTTGCCTAAAGAGGTTAAATTATGCCTTCCCTCCTTTTCACAGCCAAAATCCTATAAAAAGCTTTTCAGTTTAGCTGCCTTCACTTAATTTCTCATGTACTTAACCATCCATTTTCTGAACCTACCAGTTGATTAAAACTGTTCTGATTTTCATTTTCATTTTTAAAAAAATGACACGTTCAGTATATTGTTTCCAAAGCTGTTCTATTTGTCTCTGCCTCCCTATGAATTTCCTTCTGTTCTTTCTGTGCATTTAAAAATGTTTCATTAAAATTTTCTCTTTTATTTCACATTACTTAAAAAAAAAAGCCTTCCCCTGCATCAAATAATCACATAAACATGCAAAAAAAAATCATAGATCACTTGAAAATGTATATCTTATTCTGTGCTTCTCTGTCACTTCTATGTTATGAGGTGTAAGCATACTGCATCAGTTCTCAAGTCATGGTTGGTCACTGGATTGATGAAAATTCTTAAGTCTTTCAAAGTTATTTTATATTTTGTAGTTAGTATATAAATTAATCTGCTGCTCACTTTTCATTGCATTAGTTCACACAAGTCTTCCAAGGTTTTTTTTAATTTACCCCTTTCATAGACTCTCACAGACAGAAATATTCTGTAACATTCATATCCCATAATTTGTTAGTCATTCTCCAATTGGCTAAGGCACTCCTTTACTTTGCAGTTCCTTGATACAACAAAAAGTACTGCTATAAATACTTTGTTCATAAAGGTCCTTTTCTTTCTTTGATTTCTTTGGGATATATGGTTAGTAGTGCTACCACTGGGTCAAAAGAGAACGCAGAGGTTAATGACTTTTGGAGTAGAATTTCAAATTGCTTTCCAGAATGGCTGGATTAATTCATCGCTTCACTTCGCTTCACCAGTATTCCCGTCTTCCTTCCCACAGTGCCTTCAACAAATGTAATTTTTTTCATTTTTATCATCTTTGCCAATCTACTGGGTTTGATGTGAAACTTTAGAGTTGTCTTAATTTGTATTTCTCTTATTAATAGATTTGGATCATTTTTTTATGACTGCTCATCAGTTGGATTTCTCCCTTGGAGAACTGCCTGTTCATATCCTTTGACAATTTATCTGTTGTATTGGCAAATGACTTTTCTCCTTATGTATACTGGACAGGAGATCAGAGAAACATGCTGAACAAAGATTTTCCAGTTCACCCTTATCCTTTTCATTTTAACTGTCTTAGTTTTATTTGGGCTAAAGTTTTCAACTTTGTCAGAATGTCCCAATTTCTCTCCTGTGATCTCTTTTCTCCATGTTTGGTCGGGAGTCCTTCCCTTATCCGTAATTCTGATTTTGGTCTTCATTGCTCCTTTATTTATGAGGTGACATATCTAGATCACATATCCATTCAAAACTTATTACGTGGAATAGGACATTAAACCTAATTCCTCCTAGACCACCTTTCTAGGGGTTTTTTGTCAAATCATGAATCCTTACTTCCAGTAACTGGGGTTCTGGATTTCTTTTGGATCTTGTGTACCTAATCTGTTCCACTGTTCAACAACTTTTTTAAAAAGCTAATACTATTTTTTTGAGTGAGATCTGGTACTGCTAAGCATCCTTGAAAAAATCCACTTTTTCCACTATAAAATATTTTGATATCAAAATATTTATAACTGTACTTTTTGTGAGAGCAAAAACTTGGAAACGATGTCCATTGATTGTGGAATAGTAAAGGAAATTGTGGTATGTGATATAATTGAATATTACTGGGCTGTAAGAATTGATACAGAGAAGTACATGTAAAGATCTATATGAATTGAAGCAAATGGAGTCAGCAGAATCAAGAAAATTATATATACAATAATTGTGACAGTGTAAATGGAAAGAACAACCATACACACAAATAAATCAAAAGCAAATGTTGCAAAATTATAAAGAACGGGCATTGTTTGAAAGAACAAATTAAAGAAAATGTTCCCACCCCTTTTCAGAGGTGGGAGATCCACAAATGTTGTGCATTGCACATATTTTCAGATTCTTTCAATGTATTATAGTGGGTTCTATTTTTTAAAATATATACATTTTGTATATTATATATTTTATCATTATAATATATTATTGATAATATTGAATGTATCAATTAATTGTATTAATGTTGTTAATATTATACATAATATATAATAATATATTATAAATAATATATAAAAATATATAATTTTTCTATCTGGTTTTTACCAGACCAAATATTAATGGCGAAATCCAGAAAAAGTTGCAGTGTATCTTTTGTCCAGCCCAAATTAGCATAGAGAGAAAGGTCCACAGAAACTGGAGACAGATTTGGAGCAAGAACACCCAGTGGGCAGAATACTGCAGTGCCTAGGGAGAGGCTGCACACAGACACAAAGGAGTTCCCAGACTCATACTGGGGCATTGCAATGGGGACAGGTGCCAACTGATAGTTTGGTCTCCCACTAACTGGTCCTGAATTGCAGATTAGAGGGGAAAGAACTATGCCTACCTTTCCCAGCTTAGGATAGGGGGAGGTATGGTGATTGAAAGAAGTTCAGAAGTCAGCAGCAGCGCTGGCTTAGACTCCAGGCTCAGAGCAGGGCCTAACTTACTGCTAGCATCAAACCCAGTCTGTAGAGGAATAACCAAAGTAGGAAACCCAAAACAAGTTGGAGTCTACAAATCTGCCACTTTGAACCATCAGAGCTTTCCAGTTGGCAGAAAGGGGCAGAGTCTAACAATGCTGAGCCTGATAGACCCAAATCCAGGTCAGGAACTTGCAAAGTTCAGGCTAGAGGGGCAGAAATCAGACTTTTCCCTGACCCAGACCCCTTTGGGAACTCTGGAAACTTGTAAGTCCTCAAGCTGTCTGTGAAATCCTAGAATAACAACACTGAATGTCCTAAGAAGGCAGCAACAGGACCAGCCTAAACCTTCCCTCTAGAAGTATGGCACAGCCCAACCCTGACATCAAGTCCAAAGTTAGGAGGTAGGCTAGAAAAATGAGTAAATGAAAATATTATCACAACATAATGAGCAAGGTGGCAGGGACATTCAAGAGACAAATCCATAAGTAAGAATGACTGAAAAACATCTATAAGCATCTCCTCAGAGTGAAACTCAGCTTGGGCACAAATTCAAATAGAATTCCTAGAAGAGATAAAGCAAGGAATTAAAAATAAGTTTAAAATTAACGTTTTCATAAATGGAATAAAAATACTTGAGAAAAAAATGGAAAAGAAATGGGAGCTATGGAAGAAAGAACTGGAAAAAAACTAAGCTTGGCACAATAGGCATAAAACCTTGCCCAAGGAACAAATTTCCTAAAACTTGGAGTGGACCAAGCAGAAGTCAATGATTTCAGAAGGTAGCAAGAAACAAAATCAAAAGGCTGGAAAAAATAGAAGAAAATACAAAGTATCTCAGCAAAAACAACTGAACTGGAGAAAAGATTGAACAGAAAATATCTCAGAATCATTGATCTATCTGAATGCCATGGTGCCAAAAAAAAAAAAAAACTTAAAATAGAACTACCCAAGTCTCTTAGAACTAGAGGGCAAAGTGAAGACAGAATCCACCTGTCACCTCCTAAAAGAAACTCCCAAATGAAAATTCCTGGGAACATCATAACCAAAATCCAGAATTTCTAGGTCAAAGAAAATATACTGCAGGCAACCAAATAGAAAGAATTCAAGTACCAAGGAACCAGCAGTCAAGATCACACACAATTTAGTAGTCACTTCAGTAAAGTCTAAAGAACTTGGAATCAGTAGTCCAGAAGATAAAGAGAATGGGCTTATAGTCAAGAGTAACATCCAACAAAACAATGTAATGCTACAGGAGAAAAAAAATGGATTTTTAATGAAAGAGGATAAAAAATATATTAAAATATTTTTAAAAAGGATATAAAAATACTTCCAAGCATTCCTTATAAAAAAGACTAGAGCTGTGAATAAACGTTGATGTTCAAACACACGTGAAGAGAAGCAAAATGTAAACATTAATGAACAATGATAAAAGACTGATGAGAAATAAAAACAGTTCACATTAAAATATGGGGGGATACATGTCCCCTCTGGATCCTGTCATCATCAGGTATCCAACTAGAAGTAGTTCTGTTATGTATTGGTGGTCTTTAAGAATGGAAAGAAAGGGGAAGAGGAATGTATTATAGGGAAAGAAAAGGAAAGCTAGGGAAGATTATCTCACATAGGGTGCATATCACAGATGCACCAAGGAAGAAGTGGCAGAGATTTGACTGATACTTGAATCTAACTCACATCTGAACTGGTCAAAAGAAGTTACACATCCACACAATTGGGCACAAAAAACATTTCACTCAAAAGGAAAATAGGGAGGAGGTGTGGGGGGGAGAAGGAAAGGGGGAATTAGAGAGCAAAATAGGGGAGATGAGTCATAAGCAAAACACACTTAAGGGTGTACAAAAATATTTGTATCTTTTTGAGGTGGCAAAGGATGGGAATCTGAAGGATTGCCCCAGAATTGGAGAATGGCTGAACTATACATGATAGAATATTATTGTGCTGAATTCTTCAGAGGACAAATGATGAAACACGTTATTCCCTTCTGATAAAGAGGTGAAGAACTCAGAATGCTGAATGAGACAAAAAAAAAAAAATGGGGGGTGGGGTGCGGTACAGCCAATGTGGAAATTTGTTTTGACTCACTAAACATGCTCTCAGTTGTGAAGGGCAGAAGAAATAGGATGGGAGAATGAGAAGATGGATCTTGGCTGATAAGACATATTATTTCTTTTAAAATATTTGTTGTAACAGATGGCTTTCTGGAAGGGTTAGGAAGGGGGATACTGGGCGAAACTGGTGATGTAAAAAACAAAAGATATCAATAAAAATGTGTTTTAAAAATAAAATTTTTTTTAAATAATGTTTTGTAATTGGATTCTTGTAATTCCTATACGTAGGTGAACTCTCAAACATTCTGTAATTAATTAATGGATTTTCTCTCTATATCTTTTTGCTGAATTTTGATCATATACAGAAAGACTAATAATATATGTGAGTTTATGTTCTATTCTGCTTCTCTGTTTAAGTTACTCATTTTGGTTAATTTTTAGTTAAATCTATAAGATGTACAAAAAAAGGCATAATTTTGATTTTTTGCTTCAATTAATTTTCTTGTCTTCTAGAACTATTCTAGAACTTCTAGAACTCAAACAATAGTTGTAATAATGGGCATCTTTATTTTGTCCATGATTTGTTGCAAAGGCCTCTAGTCTTTCTCTGGTACAAGTAATATGGGCTTATAGATTTAGATAGATACTTTTTACTTTAAAGAAAGGTCATTTATATTCTTAAGTTTTTTTAATGATTTCAACAGAATGGATGTTGTCTTTTGTTATTAATATTTCAATTGTATTTATAGTTTCCTAATAATTGAACTGACCTATATCCCTGGTATAAATTCAATCTGGTCATAATGCAGTCTTGTTGATATCTCATTATATCCTCTTTGCTACTATTTTATTCATAAATATTCATAAGTGGTATTAATCTATAGTTTTCTTTCTCTACTGTCTCCCTGATTTAAGAATATATATCTGATTCATAAAAGTAATTTGATAGGATCCCCTTTTCCTTGTTTTTTTTTGTAATTTATGTAATATTAAAAGTAATTTTTCTTAAATATGTTTGATAGAATTCATTTGTAAATCCATGTGGTCCTGGATTTTGCGACTTATTCATTTTCAGTTTATGAGATGAGTTTATTATTTTAAGTTCTCTATTTCTTATTCTATTCATCTGGATATTTTTATTTTTGTAAATTTACATTTCATTTAATCTATCTGCTTCATTGGCATAAATTTGAATTAGTTTGTCGATTTCCTTTATTTTCTTTTCATTTACTATAAATTTTTTCATTTTTTATGTTAACAATTTTTTTCCTCCCAAGAAATCAAACTACCTAATGATTTATGTCTTACTAGTTTTGTTAAAACCATATCTCAGCTTTATGAATATGACTTTTTTTTTGCTTTCAATTTTCTTTCTCAGGAAATATAGTGATTCTTAAATTACCTCTGCTTAACATGTTTCTCAGGTTTTTTTATAGTTAGATAACTTACATTTTCCCAGTCTTTTAATTTTATTTTAATTTTCCTTTTTCTCCTGGAGTCTTTGAGTTCTGTTTGCATCTTTCCAACTTTCAGAGAGTTCTCTTACTTGTATAACATTTTCCCCACTTTCAATTTGAAGTTATTTATTCTTCCAATTTTTTCATGAAAAATGTTTCTTTTACTTATAAGTACATTTTTTGTCTTTTGCTTCACTTCTTTCAACCATACTTATGTCTATGAGTCCTCATGATCAAGACATTATTTTTCTTCTTTTTCAGAAGCACTGCTTATTCTTATTGTATGATCTACATATATGCCTCTTGAGTATCTTTTCTCCATAGTGGCTCTTTATTTGTCTACATTAACTTACTCATCCTTAATTCCTAGTTGGGAATTTTGTATCAGGACCAGGCTGCACCACCTCCCACAATCTTGGATTGGGGTGATCAGACCCTTTTGGTCCTGACATTTCTTTCGCAGATTCCAGCTGCTGGCTTCTCCCTCCCTTGGTGAATCTTCATTTGGGATTCTGTCGAGTTTCAGACTTCTTACAGACTTCTTCAGTCTCCTGATTCATCAGGAGTTAGGGCACTGCTGGAATATGAACCCCTTGTAAATCATCCATTAGAGAGTTACAAGTTCCCAAACTTGTAATGTTTCCTGTCAGAGTAGTGGCAAACTTCCATCCTCTTTACCTGTTCTGATGATGACTTTTCCAAAGGCAAGTCATGCCAGATTAACCTCATTTCCTTTTTGGCAGGTTTGCTAAACTAGTAGATAAGGGAAATGCTGTGGATATAGTTACCAAAAGATTTTAGCAAAGCTAAAGCTCCATTCTTGTGGAGAAGATGAGGAGATATGGATTAGATGAGAATACAGTTAGATGGATTCAGAATTGGTTCCTTGGCCAAAATCAAAGAGTAATTGTTAAAAACAACAACAACTAAAAAAAACCCAAAAAACAGGAGCTTTCTAGTGGAGACCTGAGATCTATGCCTAGGCCTAGGATGTTTGACATTTTTATCAATGATGTGAATAAACGGATAGGTGGCAGGCTTATAATATGGGCAGGTGACACTAAGTTGGAAGAGGTAACACATTGGTTGACAGAGTCCTCAATTTCCTCATCTGCAAAATGAGCTGAAGAAGGAAATGGCAAACCACTCCATCATCTTTGCCAAGAAAACCTCAAATAGGGTCACAGAGAGTCAGATACAACAAATGACTGAACAACACCATCAACAAAAGGACAGGATCTTTACTGGATAGAATATAAAAGATGCAAAGTCTTAAGACTCTTGGGTACAAAAAAAACACAACTTATAAAATAAGTTAGGCATTCTTAAAAAGCAGTTCTGAGAAAGATCTGTGGGTTTAGTGGACTGCAAGTTTAAATCATCAGTTTGATATGACAGCCATCTTGCTCTGCATTGAGAGCTGTAGCTCACAAGAGTAGAGACGGGATAGTTACACTGTACTGTGCCCTTGTCAGATCTCATTTGGGGTTCTGTATTTAGTTCTGGTGCCACAGTTGAGGAAGGATATCAACAAGACAGAAAATGTTTAGAGGAAGTAAACCAGAATGAAGAAAGACTTTGAGTCCCTATCATGAGCATCAGTTGAAAGAACAAGAGGTGGTTGACCCAGAGACATGAACTCTCAAGGAAGATATAACTATTGCTTTCAAGAATTTGAAGGCAGCTACTCTGTGGATGAGGGATTAGGCCTTTGTTTTACCTCAAAGGACTATAAATTATACAGAGAGTATAAGTTATTAAAAAAAAAACCTTGGGTTTGATGTCAGGAAAAACTTCCCAACAATATCAGCTGTTCAAAAATGTAATTATCTGCCTCTAGATGTTATAGATCCCCTTTTGGTTTCTGCTTCCCCTTCTTGGAGGGTTTTATGCAGAGGCTGAAAGACCATTTCTTCAGGATTGTAGAGTAGAGATCCCATTCATATATGGGTTGGACTAGATTTCTACTGAGGCCCTTCTGAATCAAAATCTTTGATTCCCTGACCCAATGTTAGAAGACATCTGCCTGGTTGACCATTTGAGTCCCAGGCTGGATGAAAGTGTTTATTTACTGTTGTTTCTATTTGGCTCAGTAGATTAAGTATGAGATATGGGAACAGAAGACTTAAGTATGATTCCTGCCTCAGACACTAAGCAGTTGTGTGATTCTGGGCAAGATATTTAACATCCTCTAGCCTCAGCTTCCTAATCTGTAAAGTAGGTATGATAATAGAACTACCTTCCAGGGTAGCTATGAGATAAAATCATAATATTTTAAAAGTACTTTGTAAACCTTAAAGTACTATAGTAAATGCTAAATATTTTTTATCTGATTCCTCTTTTTAGATACTTCTCAAAGTATGTGTGGAAGAACTAAGTTCCTAGGACCTTTCACATTTTACAATTGATCTTTTTTTTTTATTGGTCAAGGCCACTGATTTATCAATTGAAAATAAAGAAACAAAAACTCTTTACAATTGCAGTGAATATCTTCCTACCACAAAGACCAGAAGTGGGTGAAGAAGCCACTCCAGGGACCTAGTCAAGAAATTGATAATAATTATTATTGGAATTTAAGGGACTTCAAGTCCATCCCTTCCCTCTTCAGGACATCCTCCCCTCAGCTGTCAAACTAATCTTCCTAAAAGTAGAAGTTTGACCATGTCATCACTGCTATTCAACAGTCTCCAGTGGCTCCCTATTAACTCCAGGGATTTTTAACTTCAAAAGAATCTTGTAGGCTGACCCCTTTCTTCCTCACCTTTTCAGTCTTCTAACACCTTCAATCATTGTTGTTTCAGTGGTTTCTGACTCTTCATGGACCCATTTTGAGGTTTCCTTGGCAAAGATACTGGAATGGTGTGCCATCTCCTCCAGCTCATTTTACAGATGAGGAACTGAGGTGAACAGGGTTAAGTGATTTTCCCAGCATTACACAGCTTCTCCCCCATGTTCTCCTCCACAAAGTCTTAGTGCTTTTATTAAGAGAGGTCATCATTCCTTTTTTATCACAAATCAGTGATGTCATTGACTATGACTCCAGCTTTCAAAATACATTTATCCATACTTCTGCCAACTGAGAGTTCATAGAAAGGAAAGCTGTCTACTTCAAGTAATCAATTCCTGCCATTTATCAAAAAAAAAAAATAAGACTAGTAAAAGAATTGTATATCTATAAATTTAATTCAGGACAAAAATTTAAAGAACACAGTTCTCTATATTTATATATAAACAGTTACAAATTCAATTTAAGATTCCAGAATGTATCCATGGAGATATGTACATTTTTATTTTAAAATTTTGTCATATAGTAGATCAAGAGACATACGTTATAGTGTATGGAGAAATGGCTTCTAAATCAAGAATTGGTTTCTGACACATACTGGCAGTCTAATTGTCCTTCATTCTCAAAGAAGACCAATGACATCAGGCGGGTGATGTCCTGACTTGAAAGTGAATTGGATTTAAGTGAGGTAGGAGTTATGCAAAATCATCAGTCTCACTCTCTCCTCCATAGTCACAGGAGTCCAGTGATAAGACGTAGGTCAGAATGACTGGAGATGACCCCAGATGCAGTGGAAGACTTTGGCCTTTTCAAGCTAAGGCTTTCCCAGGTTTCAATTTACTGGAGGCAATACCCATTCAAGAATTAAAGGACAGGTAAGAATTGAATCAAAGATGGTCTGGTTTGCCTTCATAAAATAATCAGAGGTGGAGCAAAGATGAAAAACAGAAGAAAAACCAAGAAGTTGCCTGAGCTCTCCCCAGTTTCCCTTAGAAACAACACTAATCAAGACTTTAAATGAATTCTGAAGTGACAGAATGAACAAAAAGACAGAGTGAAACAATTTTCCAGTTCAAGATAACTTAGAAGGTCTTCAGGAAAGGTCTGCCTCACTTGAGGAAAAGGTGAGCACAATTCAATGCAGATGGTATCCAGGTAAGCCAGCAGAAGGCTCTTAGTCACATCAGAGATCAACAATGTAGGCTCCTATATCCTCGCTGAGCAGGCTAGTGTCACAGTAGACTATCTGTGAGACCTCAAGCCCCAGCACAGAAGGCAAATGGCTAGCCCTGCAACCCTAGCACAGCAGGCACAACTAGGCTGGGACACCCTGGCACAGTGGGCAAACCATCAGCACCTGAGGCCCCTCCTTACAAAGCTAGTGACTAGGCCCCTGCCCCCAGCACAAGAAGTTGGGAACAATGCCTGCTGTATAGAGCTCAACTTTTTAAAATGAGTAAAAAAACAAAAATAGTCCTCACTATAGAAACCCACCATAGTGACAGAGAAGATCAAAACACAAACCCAAAAGAGGACAACAATGTCAAAATGCCTACATGTGAAACCTCAAAAAGGGTTTTAAAAATCAAGTAAGAGAGGTAAAAGAAAAATTGGGAAAGGAAACAAGAGATATGCAGAAGAATTATGAAAGAAAAAGTCAAAAGCTTAGGAAAGTACAAAATTTGACTAAACAAAAGATAACTGAAGAAAATAATTGCTTAAAAATTAGAATTGGGCAAGTGGAAGCTAATGACTCTATGAGATATCAAGAATCAGTCAAACAATATTAAAAAATGAAAAAAATAGAAGAAAATGTAAAATATCTCATTGGAAAAACAACTGACCTGGAAAATAGATCCAGGAGAGAAAATTTAAGAATTATTGGACTACATGAAAGTCATGATCAAAAAAAGAGACTGGAAAGCATCTTTCAAAAAATGATCAAGGAAAACTGCCCTGGTATCCTTGAACTGGAGGGTAAAATAGTAATTGAAAGAATCTACTTATGACCTCCTGAAAGAGATCCCAAAATGAAAATTCCAAGGAATATTACAGCCAAATTCCAGAATTATGAAAGAGAAGTGAAGGAAAAAGTAAAGGAGAAAATACTGCAAGCAGACAGAAAGAAAAAAATTGAATATCAAGGAGCCACAGTCAGGATTACACAGGACTTAGCAGCTTCTACATTAAAGGATTAGAGGGCTTGAAATACGATATTCCAAAAGGCAAAGGAGCTTGAATTGCAACCAAGAATCAACTACCCAGAAAAACTGAGCATACTCTTTCAGGGGAAAATTCAGTGAAATAGAGAACTTTCAAATTTTCTTGATGAAAAGACCAGAGCTAAACTGAAAATTCAATTTTAAAATATAAGACTCAAGTGAAGCATAAAAAGGTAAACAGGAAAGAGAAACAAAAATATTTAATAAGATTAAATTGCTTATATCCCTACATGGGAAAATTGTATTTACAACTCTTGAGAACTATATTTCTATTAGGGCAGTTACAAGAAATGTACATAGACAGAAAATGTGGATATGTTGATTTTGAAGTGATGATATAATGAAAATTAAGGGTGAAAAAAATTGTACTGGGAGAAAAGGAACTGGGGAAACAGAATTGAGTAAATTATATCACATGAACAGGCTCAAAAGACCTAGTAAAGGGAAAGAAGGGAGAGGGTGAACACTTTTTGAACCTTACTCTCATCAGATTTGACTCAAGGGGAAACATACACACTCAGTTGGGTATAGACATTTAGCCTACCCTATATGGAAGTAGGAGGGGAAAGGGAGCTATATAAGGGAGAGCAGATTGAGGGAAGTGGTGGTCAGAAGCAAAACACTGGGTGAAAGGAGAGAGAAAAGTATAAATGGGGGAAAAGTAGGATGGAAGGAAATACACAGTTACTAATCATAACTGTGAATGTGAACGGGATGAAATCCTCATAAAAGTGGGTAACAGAATGGATTAAAAATCAGAATCCTACAATATGTTGTTTACAAGAAACACATTTGAAACAGAAATACGCAGAGAGTAAAGGAAAAGGCTGGAGCAGACTATATTGTGGTTCGACTGAAGTAAAAAGAAAAGCAGTGGTAGCAAGTCTGATCTCAAGCAAAGTAAAAGCAAAAATAGATCTAATTAAAAGAGATAAGAAAGGAAACTACATCTTGCTAAAAGGTACCAAGTAATATCAATACAAACAAATATGCACCAAATGGTATAGCATCCAAATTCTTAAAATAGTTAAATAAGTTACAGGAAGAAATAGAGAGCAAAACTATACTGTGTGCCCCTTCAGAATTAGATAAATCTAATCACAAAAGAAACAAGAAAGAAATTTAGGAGGTGAATACAATTTTAGAAAAGTTAAATATGATAGGCCTCTGGAGAAAACTGAATGGGGATAGAAAGGAATATACGTTTTTCTCAGTGATACATAGCACCTACACAAAAATTGACCATATATTAGGGCATAAACATCTCACAATCAATGCAGAAAGATTAAATGCATGCTTTTCAGATTATGAGTATGTGTAATAAGAGGCGATGGAAAGAAGACTAAAAATTAATTGGAAATGAAATAATCCAATCCTAAAGAATGAATAGAAACAATCAATAATTTCATCCAAGTAAATGACAATAATGAGACAATCTATCAAAATTTATGGGATGCAGCCAAAACAGTTCTTAGGGGAAATTTTGTATCTGTAAATGTTACATGAATAAAATAAAGAGGAGATCAATCAATTGGGCATGCAACTAAAAAGCTAGAAAAAGAACAAATTAAAAACTCCAATTAAATACCAAATTAGAAATTCTGAAAATCAAATGAGAGATTAATGAAATTGAAAGCAGAAAACTGTGAACTAGTAAATGAAACTAAGACCTGGTTTTATGAAAAAAAAATTAAATAGCTAAACCTTTGGTTAATTTGGTTTTAAAAAAAGAAAGAAAAATTACCAGTATCAAAAATGAAAAGGGTGAATTCACCACTAATGAAGAGAAGACTACAGCAATAATTAAGGGCTATTTTGCCCAATTACAAGTCAATAAACCTGACAACCCAAATGAAATGGATGAATATTTACAAAAATATAAATCACCCAGATTAACAGAAGAGGAAATAAAATACTTATATAACCTCTTTTAGAAAAGAAAATTGAACAAGTCATCGATGAACTTCCTAAGAAAAAATCTCCAAGACCAGATGGATTTACAAGTGAATTCGACTAACATTTAAAGAACAATTAATTCCAATACTATAAAAACTATTTGGAAAAACAGGTGAAGAAGTCCTACTAAGTTCCTTTTAGGACACAAATATGATGCTGATATCTAAACTGGGGAGAGTGAAAACAGAGGAAGAAATTATAGATTTCCCTAATGAATATTGATGCAAAAATTTTAAATAAACTGTTAGTAAAGAAATTACAGCAATTTATCACAAGGATAATACACTATGACCAGGTGGAATTTGTACCAAGACCACAGGGCTGATTCAATATTAGGAAAATTATCAACATAATTGACCATGTCAATAACAAAACTAACAGAAATCATATGATTATCTCAATAGATGCATAAAATCTTTTGACAAAATACATTACCCATTCCTATTAAAAACAGTAGAGGCCATAGGAATAAATGCAGTTTTCCTTAAATGATAAACAGTATCTGTCTAAAACCATCAGTAAGCATTTTATGTGATGGGCATAAGCTACAAGCATTCCCTACAAGATCAGGCATGAAACAAGGATGCCCATTATCACCACTATTATTCAGTATTATACTAGAAATGTTAGCTATAGCAATAAGAAAAGAAAAAAGTTAAGGAATTGGAATAGGCAATGAGGAAACAAAAGTATCACTTTTTGCAGATATGATGGTATACTTAGGGAATCCTAGAGAATCAACTAAAAACCTACTTGAAACAATTAACAACCTAAGCAAAGTTGCAGGATACAAAGTAAATCAGCAGCATACACAAACATAAATCATCAGCATTTCTAAATATTACCAACAAAGGCCAGCAGCAAGAGATAGGGAAAAAAATCCATTAAAAATAATTCTAGACAATATATAATATTTGGGAGTCTACCTGCTAAGACAAATCAAGGAACTATATGAATGCAACTACAGAACACTTTTCACACAAATTAAGTCAGATCTAAGCAACTGAAAAATTCCAATTGCTAATGGATGGGCTGAGCTAATATAGTAAAAATGACAATTTTACTTAAAATAGTTTACTTATTCAGGGCCATACCAATCAAACCACCAAAAATTATTTTATAGAGCTAGAAAAAGTAATAATAAGATTCATCTGGAAGAACAAAAGATCAAGAATATCAAGGGAATTAATGAAAAAATTGCAAAGGAAGTCTCACTCTACCAGATATAGATCTATATCATAAAGCAGCAATCATCAAAATGATTTGGTACTGGCTAGGATATAATGGTGGAGCAGTGGAATAGGTTAGGTACATAAGACAAAATAGTCAATGACTATAGTAATCTACTGTTTGATAAATCCAAAAACTCCAGTTTCTGGGACAAGAACTCACTAGGTATAGATCATCTCATACCACATATCAAGACAAGATGGAAATGTACAGGATTTAGATATAAAGGGGGATGACATAAGCAAAATAGGAGAGCAAGGAATTGTTTAGCTGTTACATCTATGGAGAAGGGAAGAATTTATGACCTAACAAGAGACAAGAACATTATGAAATGCAAAATGGATAATTCCAATTACATTAAAAAGTTTTGCACAAACAAAACCAATGCAACCAAGATTAGAAGGAATAGAGAAATGTGGGAAACAATTTTTACAGCCACTGTTTCTGATAGGCCTCATTTCTCAAATATATAGAGATCTGAGTCAAATTTATAAGAATACAAGTCATTCCCCATTTGATAAATGGTCAAAGGATATGAACAGGCAGTTTTCAGATGAAGAAATTAAAGCTATCTGTAATCATATGAAAAAATGTTTTAAATCACTATTGATTAGAGAAATGAAAGTTAAAACAATTCTGAGATGCCACCTCAAAACTATCAGATTGACTAACATAACAGAAAAGGAAAATGATAAATATTGGAGAAGATGTGGAATAACTGGGACACTAATGCATTGTGGTGGAGTTGTGAACTGATCTAACCATTTTGGAGAGCAATCTGGAACTATGCCCAAAGGGCAAGATCCAGCAATACTACCACTAGGTCTGTGTCCCAAAGAGAGCATAAAAAAAGAAGAAAGGAACTACATGTACAAAAATATTTATAGCAACATTGTGGTAGCAAATTTTTGCTTTTTGTGGTAGCAAAGAATTGGAAATTGAGAGGATGCCCATCAATTGGGGAATGGCCAAACAAGTTGTAGTATATGAATGTAATGCAATACTAAAATGATGAGTAGGTTGATTTCAGAAAAATCTAGAAGGACGTACATGAACAGATGCTGAGTGAATTGAGCAGAGCCAGGAGAACATTGTACACAGTAACAGCAACAATGTACAATGGTCAAACTATGGTCAACTTAACTTTTCTCAGCAATACAATGATCCAAGACAATTTCAAAAGACTCATGATGGAAAATGCTATTCACATCTAGAGAAAGAACTATGAGAGTCTGAATGCAGATCAAAGCATATTATTTTCACTTATTTTGTTTTCAGTTTTTTCTTTCTCATGTTTTCCTCTTTTGTTCTAATTCTTCTTTCACAATATAACTAATGTGGAAATATGTTTAACATGATTGTATATGTACAACCTATATCAGATTGCTGGCTTTCTTAGGGATGGTGAGGGTATGTGGGCAGAGGAAAGGGAAGAGAGGGAGGGAGAAAAATTTGGAACTCAAAATCTTACAAAAATGAATGTTGAAAACTATCTTTCCATTTAATTAGAAAAATTAAATACTATTAAGTGCAAAAAATAATAATCAATCTGGGAAGGAAAGACCCTCAGAGTTTCTCTGAGCAAATAAATCACTTAATTTCTCAATGACATGGACAACTCTCTAAGATCCTAAATTACAGAGAATGTGCTCTTCTGCATTTGGAAATGAAGTTGCTCATTTGGAACCCTTTCCACCAACTATTCCAAGTTCCAATCCATAAAAAAAAGAAAAAAGGTAAAAAAAATGAGGAATAAAAGTAAAGAGATTTGGGTTCTAATCCAGCTATGACATTGGGCAGGATATTTAAACTCTTTGTGCTTCAGTTACCTCTTCTATAAAAAAAAAAGGAGTTGGACCCTTCAAGGATCTTAAAAGCTCCTTTGAAGTAGGAGCATCTTTGCTGAGGGAAGGAATGAGAATAGGGAAGCAGAGCAGCAGATATAAAGGAATTGCAATAGGACCTGCAATGGACCTGGGTTCCATTCCTCACTTTGCCATCTACTACTTTTATGGGCTTGGTCAAATCATTACCTCCTGGGATTGAGTTCCTGATCTAAAAAATGATGGGGTTTGGAGTACACTTATCTCTAAGTTCCTTCTGGTGCTAAACCTATCATTGGTTCTTTTTTTAAAAATTTATTTTTTTTAACACAGTTCATAACAGATAAAGCAATTCAAACTTTTGGTCAGCTGATACTTCTTTTTAGAGCATTTACAACATGGACCACACAAGAATTTTTTTTAAAAAAAAAACATTAACCGAGACACAAATAATATTTATGTTGCTAACTTCACAAGCTCTTGACCTAATTTTCCCCACAGTATTACTAAGAATTAAAGGACCCTAACTTATTGTTGTTGGTCTAAAGTCCCATGCCTAATAGCTTAATTTTAGACAACATCGGATGTCTCCCTACCAATAATCTATAATTTAATAGATCTGGTATTAAGCTTACAAATCTTTTGACTATATAAAATTGCCACCAAGTAGGAAATTGCAGGGATATAATATCTCCCCAATTTTCATGTCAATTCCAGGCAGGATTAGATTGTCCACTTGAATTCAGTGAGGCTTAAAGTCTTCCAGGTGTCAGCGGGGAAATTGAGTCAGGAGAATCCCACCTTGGCCCATGCTGAACAGCCGCTCTCCCACCCTACCCTTCACCTTATGTAGTTCATACCAGCATCTCATCAGCTTACTGGCATAATGGATTGGAGGCTCAGATCACCTTTCTTGCTACTCATACCTGGAGTTAGACTCAGAAAAACAGTTACTTAATAGTCCCCTATCATTGGTTCTTAATAAAATTTTGAACATCTTTCAATGTTTAGTAAACAGTTCAGTGAGTTATTTTAGTGACTCTCTACCTTCTTAATATAGATACTTGTTCAGTTAAAGGACTAGAAATTACCTTACAGATCATCTAATCTAGTCCTCAAATTTTACACAGGAGGAAACTGAGGGCCTAAGAGGTTATTTACCCAAGTCCACATGGGTAACAAGTAGGCAAACTGGGTTAATCTGCCTTCAAATCTCCTCTTTTTCCCACTGCCTCTTAAGTTTGCTGATTAAATTGATTTGAAAATAAGTCTTGCCTCAACTGATAAATTCATTTTGTTCATCTTTAAGAAGGGAGGAGAGTGAGGCAAAAGTAGGAGTATCACCATCATATGATGCATCCAGCAACAATGATCAGTACCAATTGTTATGGCCATGGTCTGCTTTCACCACAGTCTATTTTAAAAGTAGGAAATATTTTTCATTAATTTTGAAGGGAATGGAAGTAGTATATTATAAAAAGAGCATCAAATTGCATGTGTTTGCTGCATACGATTAAGAATAAGGAGCCTATTGCTGAGTTAAATAACTGAACATTTGTCCTGCAGAGGAAGCAGTGGTATTGATACTTAGGCAGTTTTAGTGTGTTGTTGTCAAATTTAGTGCAGACACAAAATGAGTAAGAAAATGATTATTTTGTTAAACCCAAATTGTCTAGACATGCTGACAGCAGCAATGGCAGGAGGTGGGAGAAATAGTGAGATTAACTTGGCACATATTAGTATTGAACCAATATTGATACTTAACTAGCAGTCCCAGAAAAAGGGAATAGAGCAAAAGGGAGATGGCATGGTATAGAGAATAGAGGGCTAGACTCAGAGTAAGGAACATAGGCATTTAAATATTACCTCGGACAGTGGCTGTATGGTTCTGGATTTGTGACTTAATCGGTCTCAATCTCCTCATGTGTAAAATGAAGACAATAATAGTTTCTATACTACAAGGCTGTTATGAGGATCAAATAAATAATGTATGTAAAGCATCTTGCAAACCTTTAAGGTTTTATATTTTAAGTTTTATATTCGTTCTGTTTTACTGATGAGTTCATCTCATCTATTCACAGTTATGATTGCTAATTGTGTAATTTCCCTCCATCCTATTCTACCATACTTACTTTTTTTAACCATATCTGCTTCTCAAGAGCCTGTTTTTCTTCTGACCACTGCTTCTCTTACTCCACTCTCCTCTCTGTTCCTTTCTCTTAATCCCTTTCCCTCCTAATTCTTTGTTGGGGAGGATAGTTTTCTGTATTCAACTCTGTATGTATGGGTATTCTTCCCTTCTTGAGCTGGTTCACATGAAAATGAGGTTCAAATGGTCACTCCCCTTTACTATCCCCTTCACTGTATAAAACTCTTCTTGTCATATCCTGTTTGTGTGTGAAAAATTTCTCCATTTTTCCTCTCCTAATGCATTTTTTCCCCACCCTTCCATTCTTCTTTTGAGGTTGTCCAAATATAACAGAATCACACCCAGACCCTCTAAATGGTCTCCTTCTAAAATCCCTGGTGATCTTTCCATATAAGAATATAAACAGTTTAGTCTTGTTTAGTTCCTTAAAACTTCTCACTTGCATTTACCTTTTATGCTTCTCTTCAGTTCTGTGTTTGTTAAATTTTCTATTTGGCTCTGGTTTTTTTCATCACGAATATTTGAAAGTCCTCTATTTTACTCACTGTCCATTTTTTTCCTCTGGTATGATTCTATTCAGTTTTGCTGTAGATTATACTTAGTTGTAATCCTAGATCCTTTGCCTTCTGGAATATCATATTCCAAGCCTTCTGTTCTTTTAAAGTGGTGGCTGCTAAATGTCATGTGATTCTGACTGTGGCTCTGAGGTACAGAATTCTTTCTTTTCTGCAATTTGTGGTAGCTTCTTCTTGATCTAGGAGCTCTGGATTTTGGCTATACTATTCCTGGGAGTTACCACTGGTAGATTCTTTCAAGTTTTCTGATCATTTAAATTAACTTAATTTTGTCCTGTAACTGCCTAAGCCATGGTTTTTTGTCTCTGAACTTGAGAAATTCATCTGCCCTGTAATGAGTCAACTTTAGAAATTCAGTTCTCCTGTTAATCGCCATTCTTTTCTTGACTCAAGGAAATCTGGTATACTTGAGGGATGGACACCAGAAAGTCTTGCCCAGTATCTATACACCACCAAGCTATCCTTCAAGGATGTCTGGTTTGCTCTCCATATGGTAAAGAGGATTTTTATGCTTAAGTTTAGTTTCCCAGGATCCATGGCCATAACAATCTCTTGTAATCCTAAAAAGTATCACCTGTGTAGATTGTAAAGGCCACGTATTACCTGTGTAGATTGTAAGGGATCAATAAAGCAGGTAGGCACTGGTCAGTGAGTGAGGAACTCTTAGGGTTGAATGCATAAGCTGGAATGCTGTGTGTGTCCCTTGACCAACCCCCATCAAGGCTTGGGGAGAGAGGAGACCACTGAGAGACAGAGGAGACCTCTGACAGGGAGAGTGAAGGGGGGAACCTTTAGAGTTGAATGCACAAGCTGGAATGCAGTGCGTGCCTTGACTGGCCCCCACTAAGGCTTGAAGGGATTTAGGAGAGTGCACAAGTTGTGTGCCTGTCTCAGTGGACCCCATTCAGATGTGGGAGTAGTTGCCCCCACCCCTTCTCACTGGTCCCTGCAAGAAGGGTGATTAGGGAGTACTGTAGGAGTTAGTGATTTTTTGTCAACAACCCTTGTGAAAACACGGAAACATCAAACTAGAATAAAGTAAGATTATTAACCCCTTCAAAGGTGTCTGCCTGTCTGACCAGATCAAAAGTGAAACTGTGCTAGCAGCCCTCAAATGTGCTGTGTTTATTGGGGATACACTATACAAAGAAGTTTGATCTGCTATCTCTGACCTTGCAGGTAAAGTTAAACAATGGACATTTCTTCATCACAAGAATATGCAGTCATTAGACTGTGCTTACCTTCTGACCTGGTGATGCCACCATTAGTCATATACTTCAAAAAGATCAAATAAGGAAGAAAAGGACCTGTAACAACAAACTTGAAACTATGAGGTGTGTACCTATTGGGGAATGAATAATAAAACTGGGTGAAATTCTGTGAACTGATGTAGAATGAAGTAAGCAGAACCAAAGGAACAATTTATACAGTGGCAACACTGTTATAAAGAAAAACATATTGTAGAAATCTGATCAATGTAATGACAAACCATGATTCAAGAGGACCTAAGAAAAGGCAGGCTGCTCACCTCTTGACAAGTGATAGCCTTAAAACATGCAATGAGACATACATTTTTGGACTCAGATAACGAAGGAATTTGCTGGATTTAACCAAGCATACTTGTTATGAGGGTTTTTTCTTTTTTGTTTAATTTTCTAATTTTCTAGTTTTTTTCTAATTTTGTTTAATGTGAGATTGGGAGAGGTGAGAAAGAGAAAGTAAATGCTTAATTGGAAAAATAATAAAACAAAATAAAAATGAAACAAAAAATATCTTTAAATTACAAAAGAATGTGTAAAATATCTGAAAGTCCATTCATGAAGACATATACAGGAATTATATGAATATAACTATGAAAAAAATTTCATAGAAACAAAGGAAGACTCCTGTAAAGGAACTAATTACATATGACTATGTTTTGCCAATATAATAAAAATTACAATACTACCTAAATTTATTTACAGATTCAGTGTCATACCAATCATCTACCAAAAGATTATTTTATAGAACTAGGCAAAATAATGAGATTCATCTGGAGGAACAAGTTAATATTCTGAAGGGAAATATGAAAAAAAGTGGTAAGGAAGGATGCTAAATCCCAAACTATACCAAAAAGTAGTCATTGTTAAAATAATTTGATACTAGTTAAAAAGTAAAAAACTTGATAAAAAGAACAGATTTGGAACACAAGAGCAAGAAGAAACACAATAGCAAAATATTAGATAAACTCAAGGACACCAACTACTGGTATGATATTTCACTCATTATCCGAAAAACACTGCTGGGAAAATGAGAAAACAGTCTAGCAAAAGTTATTCTTAGATCAAAAGTTTACAAACTTCAAATGAACACAAGGCCTAGATATAAAAGATCATATTATAAATTAAGAGGAGAATGGAAGGAAACAGCATTCACAAATACTGTTGGGGGAAGAGTTTTTATCTAAACAAGGAATAGAGAGGACCACAGGAGAGAAAATGGATAATTTTTATTTCATAAAATTGAATAGCTTTTGCATACACAAAATTGATATAATCCCATAAGAAGGGAAAGAGTTAGCTAGGAAAAAATTTTTAATAGCTACTTCTCTGTAATCTAATATTCAAGATTGTGAAGGAATTGATACAAATACATTAAAAAGAGCCATTCCTTATTTCATAAAGGACTAAACACTATGGATAGTTCTCAAGGGAAGAAATTCAAGTTATATGAAAAAGTGCCCCAAAATAGAAGAAATATAAATTAAAGAAACTTTGAGTCTCTTCCTCACATTCCACTATCTGACTGGCAAAGACAACCAAAAAAGGGAAATTGTTATTATTATTAGAGAGAATGTGGGAGGATAGGCAAATTAATGTTGGTGGAGCAATGAATCAATTTACTCATTTTGAAAAGCAATTTAGAATTATATTCCAAAAATTACTAAACTATGTATATACCCTTTGACACAGCAATACCTCTACTAGGCATATATCCCAAAGAAATTAAACAAAAAAGAAAAAGACCCTCAAGGAAGAAAATGTTTACAGGGAGGGGGAAGTAAGCTTTTATTGTCTACTATGTGCTAGACATTGTGTTAAATGATTTACAGACATTGCAAATACTATCTCATTTAATCCTTACAACATTCCTAAGAGGTAGGTGCGTTTTTTTGTTTTTTGTTTTTTGTAGTGGCAAAGAAACCAAGTGGATGCCATCAATTGGAAAATGACTGGACAAATTATGCTTTATGAAAAACAGAATAGTACTGTGGCATAAGAAATGATAAAAAGGTTGAATTCAAAGAGATGTAGGAAGATATATGCATTGAGGCACAATGAGGTGAGCAGAAGGAGAACCTGGGAGTGATAGTCTAGTTGCCAAGCTGAGAAAAAAGTTATTTTGTTCTTGTGTTTGTACTTTGTTGTCAAAGAAGAACATGACATCATGGAGATGATGACATGACTTACAACTGACTTTGATGAAAGTGAGGAAGGACTATGCAAGGTCATCAACCTCACTTTCTCCTCCAGAGCCATCAGGGTCCAGATATTCTTCAGGATGACTGGACATGGCCCAGTATACAGTGGAAGACCCTGGCCCTTTTAGGCCAAGGTCTTTTCAGGTTCTCACCTTTAGTGAGGTAATGTCCATTCAGTGAGTAGGCCTCTTTAAGAAGTGAGTCAAGGGATGACCTCTTTAATAAAAATAATAAAAAAAAAATCAAACTGGGAGGGGAGGACCCTGAGGGCTGCTGGTCAAAAGAAAAACAGTCATTATTTACATTCACTCTGAGGCAGGAGGGCCCAAAAAATGGCCATGAAGTGGCTTGGGTAGGGACATGAGCTCCAGAGTGAAATGGGTTTGAGGCTTGGTCTTTGAGAGAGATCCAGAAAGGCAACATATAGAAAAAAGTTAGTGCTTGAGTTCTGACTTGAAGAGAAAGACTCTTTCCTATCTAATTTATTAGGCAAAGGTGAGAAAGGAGTGTATCCCAGTCACCGGGAACAGTCAGCAGGAAGACATGTAAGATTGAGAGGTGTGTAGCCCAAAGAAAAGGTCATTTTGGCTGGACTGCATCATGTAGGGAGAGGATTAAGGTCCAACAGAACTAGAATAATTGGAGTCAGATTGGGAAGGGTTTTAAAAGCAAAGGAGGAGCTTCTATTTGATTTTAAAGACAATTTTGAGCCACTGGATTTGATTGAGAAGGGGAGTCACATTGTCAGATCTATGTTTAATGAAAAGCACTTTAGGAGTAGTATATAGGATGAATTGAAGCAGGAAAGGCACCCAGGAGGCTGCAGGAATAATTAGAAGTAATGAAGGTCAGAACTGCAGTTCTACTGTACTGAAGTAGGTAGAAGGGATGAAATATGAGAAATGTTGTGATGATGAAAACAAGAATTTGACAAGGGATTGGATATGTGAGACAAGAAAGACTAAGGAGTGGAGAAAAATGTGAAGTTAAGAACCTGAGAAACAGGAAGAATAGAGCTTTCAACAAATAAGGAAGTTTGGAAGAGGGGTGAGTTTGGGGGACAAAATGTTTTGTTTTGAACATGTTGAGATTGAGAAGATTCTCAATCTAGTCTTAAATGTCTTGTAGGTTGTTGTTGATCTTTCATTCTCAAAGAGGACCAATGACATCAGGTGGGTGATGTCATGAATAGGATTTAAGTGACGCAAAACTGTGCAGTCATCAGCCTTACTCTCTCCTCCAGAGTCATCAGAGTCCAGTGGCAAGATAAAAGTCAAGATAACTGGTGATGGCCCAGGAGGCAGTGGATGACCTTGGCTTTTCTAAATTAAGATCTTTTCCAGGTCTCAATCTGTGGAAACTTTGGGACTGATATATACATACATACATATATATATATATATATATATATATATATATATATATTTGGGAGTGATAATTAAATCCATGAAAGCTGATAAGATTATTAAGAGAGAGAGTGTGCAAATAAGAGTCTAGCATAGAGCCTTAGTAAACACTTACAGTTACCAATCAAGACATAGATGAAGAACCAACAAAAGAGAATGAGGAGAACCAGGAGAGAGTACCCTGAGATAATGAGAAAATATAAGAGGGGCTGGTCAGCAGTGTCAAATACAGGAAATATATCAAGAAAAATGAGGCCTGGGAAAATAACATTAGATTTGGCAACTAAAAGATGGTAACTTTCAAGAAAGAAGTTTTAGTTGAAGGAAGAGGAAGGAAGACAGACCACAAACTGTGAGAGAAGATGAAGTGGAGGCAATGACGGCAAACAGCTTTTTCTAAGCACTTAACTGGGGAAAAAAAGATTATCACAGCTTGAGAGAACAGTCAGATCTAGTGGAAGTTTTTAAAGATGGGAGAGAAGGGCATGTTTGAAGGCTATAAGGAAGGAATCAATAGAAAGGGAAAGGTTGGAGTTTGGAGAACAAAAAGAGATGAAGAGATCTGCAGGAGAAGATAGCTTGAGAAGGAATCAAAGGCAAAGGTAGAGGGGATGGCCTTGGCAAGAAGGGTCACCTCTTTGTCAGAGACTAGAGGAAAGGAAGAGAAATGGCAGATGATGTCAAGGAGTTTTCAGATAAAAAAATTGAGAAGTGATACTTACCACTGAATGACCTCAATTTTCTTAAGAAGTTCACCTTCGATTGTTCATTATGGGGGTAGAGTCAAGATGGTGGAGAAGAAAGATGCACATACTATAGCTCTTCCCCACAGCCCATAAAATACCTGTAAAAAATAAATATCAACAAATTCTGGAGCAGCAGAAGCCACAGAACAACAGAGTGAAAGAGATTTCCAGCCAAAGGTAACTTGGAAGGCTGACAGGAAAGGTCTATTACATGGGACACTGAGTAGATCAGAGCCCAGCCTTGGCTGCACAGTACCAGGAGAAACAGAACTGGAACAGGCCTCTGGGGCAGAATCCTCAGCAGGGAGGGTCTCAGATACCTCAACCCACAAGTGCCAAAGAAAGCTTCAATGGTCAGTAAGAGGGCTTTCCCAACTGGGCAAGAGGGGGGCAGGGTCCCCCCCAGCACTGGCCCTAGGTGGCAGCAGCAGCAGGTTGGCAGCGCTGCGTGGCATGGGCCAAGTTGGGCAGCAGTTTCCATTGTGGGAGCAGCTCAGCTTAAAGTACCTGGGGGAATTGAGCAGCTGATCTGAATCTCAGCCCTGAACACAGTCCTGGGATGAGGAGGAGCACTAGGACCCTCCTCTTGACAAAGGATTCAGAAGTCAAGAAACTGGCTGGGAAAATGTCCAAAAAAGGGGAAAATAATAAGCCCATAGAAGGTTACTTTCTTGGTGAACAGGTATTTCCTTCTTTCTTTTAGGATAAGGAAGAACAATGCATAGGAAGGAAGGAAGTCAAGGCTTCTGCATACAGTGCCTCCAAAATGAATATGAAATGACTTAGGCCATAGAAGAGCTTGCAAAGCAAGTCAGCAGCTTGCTAAAGGAGAACCAAAAAAAGCTGAGAAAAATAACACCTTTAAAAATAGGCTAACTCAATAGGAAAAAGAGGTCCAAAAAGCCAATGAGAAGAAGGCTTTAAAAAGCAGAATCAGCCAAATGGAAAAGGAGGTTCAAAAGCTCACTGAAGAAAATAGTTCTTTAAAAATCAGAATGGAACAGATGGAGGCTAATGATTTTATGAGAAACCAAGAAATCACAAAACCAAACCAAAAGAATGAAAAAATGGAAGATGTGAAATATCTCATTGGAAAAAGAACTGACCTGGAAAATAGAACCAGGAGAGACAATTTAAAAACTATAGGACTACCTGAAAGCCATGATCAAAAAAAGAGTCTGACATTATCTTTCATGAAATTATCAAGGAAAACTGCCCTGATATTCTGGAACCAGAGGGCAAAATAAATATGGAAAGAATCCACTGATCACCTCCTGAAAGAGACCTGAAAAGAGAAACTTCTAAGAATATTGGGGTCAAATTTCAGAGTCCCCAGGTCAAGGAGAAAATATTGCAAGCAGCTAGAAAGAAACAATGTGAGTATTGTGGATACTCAAGCAGGATAACACAGGATCTGACAGCTTCTATGTTAAGGGTTCAAAGAGTTTGGAACAGGATATTCCAGAAGTCAAAGGAACTAGGATTAAAACCAAGAATCACCTACCCAGCAAAACTCAGTATAATACTTCAGGGGAAAAAAAATGGTCATTCAATGATATAGAGGATTTTCAAGCATTCTTGATGAAAAGACCAGAAATGAAGAGAAAATCTGACTTTCCAACGCAAGAATCAAGAGAAGCATGAAAAGGTAAACAGGAAAGAGAAATCACACAGAACTTTCTAAAGCTGAACTGCTTACATTCCTGCATAGAAAGCTAATATTTGTAACTCTTGAGACTTCTTAGAATTTGGATAGGTGGAGGGATTATACACACCCACACCCACACACATATATAGACAGAGAGCACAGGTTGAGTTGAATCAGAAGAGATGATACTTATAAAAAAAATAAAATTAAGGGGTGAGAAAGGAATATATTAGGAGGATAAAGGGAGAAATGGAATGGGGCAAATTATCATTCGTAAAAGATTTAAGAACAATCTTTTTCAATGGAGGAGATGAGAGGGGAAAAGTGAAGCTTACTCTCTTCACATATGACTTAAGGAAAGAATAACACGCTCACTAAATTTGGTATGAAAATCTATCCTATGCTACATTTTTTGTTTCTTCAGTTTTGATGCCCTGGCTAGCTTCTCTCCTCCACAAACCTGTGAGATAGCACCTTAGCTCTTCTTTAAAAGGACTACTGAAACCTGGCTTTCCCTTTCTTATCTGAACCCTTCAAGGGTTTGCATTAATGACCGTTGACCAACAGAGCAGGTGTCAACCAGGCAGAACTCTACTTTCTATATTTTCCTGGGCTCAGTGCCTGTTATAGTGGTCAGTCTCAGAGGGCTGCAACTGCAGCTATGATTGTGCAGTCCTGAATAACTTCTTTAAAAATGTCTTTAAGTTAACCCCACAGCAGCGCAATGACAGCTAGGCTGGTAACCCACCTGAAGCATATAGGAACTCATAAAAGCAAAAATTTGGCCAAATATAGGCAAAATGCCATCCTACAAGGTTAGTCTAGTCAGGTACCTGAGGAAAATAACATCTCTGAAATGTGGATGAGATCTCACTTTTTCTTCCCAGAAGCGAAGTCTCTAAAGTACTTTGGCTATCTCATCATCATGGCCCTGCTTTGATCATTTCTACCTCACCTGAGCTTACCTAGATCATATGGATGAACCTCTACCTTATCTGGCTGGGTGGGACTCCAGAGCACTTCCCGGATGCTTCCTCACCATGCCCTATTGCATGGTTGGAAAGAATACTTGTGTTGGTTGTTCTTCCAGGCCCTGATGGAAATTCCACAGGGAAAGGCAAAGGAAGGAATTTCAGTCACTTTCTTGGGCTCTTATGTTCCTTAATGGTTAGAGTACTTTATTTTAAAGTTCTCAGAATTTACTGTGTCTATCTTCTTGCAAGGCAGACTCCAGTGGAACCCCCAATCCACCTCTTGTTATGGTAATCAAATAAAAACTAAGGCCTGAAAGGGATGTCAATCAGTTGACCATTGCCACTTACCATCTCTATGACTTTGGGGATCAAAACAAGCTCATTTTACCACATTTGCATGAAAATGTAAGCTTCTGGCTTTTTTCTCCCTTCTGTTTGTATCCCCAGCATTTTTCACAGTATTCTGGCACATAATAAACCCTTAAAAAATTTTTAAAAACTTCATTCATTGGAGCTGTAAAGGTAAGATCTCAGTGAGAGTCTAAGGGTGATGGTTGGGGAAACAGTGACAAACAAAAATAACAAAAAATAAACCAACATGGAACTCTTTGCCAAGTCAAAGGAAGTAATTCATGAAATACACCAGTAACCTATGGCACTTTCTTAAGAAAGTTACTTCTGATGGAATTTAAGTAGTAATGATAACTAAAGGAAAGGGGTTGGTCCTGTGATTTCATTGGTATAAACTCCTATTATTAGTAGTATTAATAATACAGAATGCTTTAAAGTTTGCAAATCACTATAAATACAATCTCATTTTATCTTCATAACCACCCTGGGAGTCAAGTGCCATTTTACAGATTAGAAACTGAGGCTGAGGGAGGCTAAATGGTTTGCCTAGGATCACATAGCTAGTATCTGTGGCCCAATTTGAACCCAGGCCCGGCCCTCTAATCACTGCATATGTGGATAACTGCATCTACTAGTGCAGGTCAGCCCCCTTCTCTGCAACTAGACTTGGCATATAGAGTACAGAGAGGTTAGGTGACTTACCCAGTAACGAAGCTACCAAGGCAGAGGTGGGACATTATCAAATGAAGCACTTATTAAGTACTTAATACATGGAATCACTTCATAAAGTGTTTTGGATACAAGTAGAGAAATAAGATTCCCTGCTTTCAAGGAGCTAATACTCTAATGCAGAAGCCAAAGCATAAGGAAGGTTTTGGCTGCATGTCAAATGGAAGGGTTCTATGGTATTATAGAGGGCATCCACAAAGCTAATGGTAATGCTTCCTTTTGAGTGTCATTTCTGCTGAGGAAATCATCTAATTTCTGATGCTGCACGATTTGACAGTGCCAAGGACTTTAGGGGCAATAACTCTTTCTTTTCTTTGTTTTCAGTAGCTTTGCCAGCTGCAAGTTCACAGGGAGTTGTTTCTCGGGATAATTGCTAAGGGCGCCGGGCTGGAAGCCCTGCTGCCCTCAAAGACTGTAGGTCCTCCAACGGGATCTGGAGACAGATGGTGATCAAGATGGTGGTGGTTGCAGTTTGACTTTTCTGGCATAAGCTGCCACCTATATCTGCCTCAGGGTGACCTGCTGCTGCAACTAGCTTGCCCGCTGCGAGGGTTGAGCTGGAAGCAGGACCAACGGTCTGGGGGTGAGTGGTGGTGGTTCAGTCACTGCCAGGGCTTTCTGGTTGAGTCCAGCCCTCTCTTCCAGAACGCTGCCCTGGGTGAGAACAAAGCGTAATTAAATAATGCAGACAGGCTGCCTGATAACTTCTCTCAGGCACTTCCATCAGCATTATCTCACCTGAACTTCGTAACCGCTCCGTGAGGTGGGCAGATTATGCAAGCCACCAGGGTGGAACTCCGGGCGCGGCCGGCAGGTAACGCAACCTTCACCCAAGAAAACCCGCTGACCTTTAAACACCTGGGGGAGGCAGGATCACCAACCGCGGCCAGCCCAGGGGAATGGGGAAGGGATAATACCCCGCCACCCCAGGACAACACTTTGTACCGGTTAACAAGAGGTATGCAAAGCACTTTGTAAACACAAGAGTTTGGGTTTTTTTTTTCCAAATCAGGTCTTGAGCAACTTCTTTTCAATTTTTTTTTCCCCAGAGTTAAAGACAAAATCCTTTAGCGAAGAAAAAGTATGGGGTCTCCTTTCCTGGGTGCAAAAAACCAGTCACCGCAGCCCCCTGGACCCTGCACACTCCACACTCCCCAGCCGGGAAGAGGACAACTTCCTCCCCCAGAACTGGGCATACATCAGGTGCAGCTCGCGACCACTAGGATTCCCGGCATGCCGCGCAACAGCCCGGCAGCGAGCCCTCGAGGCTGGAGGGCGGCCGCCGCACTGCACGCCGGGATTTGTGGTCTCCCCAACTCTAGAGCGTAGCCCTTGAGCGCAAACCCCCGCGGCCTCGGTCTGCCCTTTGACTCTTCCGGTTCCAAGCAGCGGCTCCACCGGGCCGACTCACGGCTTTCCCTGCCCTCCCTCCCCCCAGCCCTTACCCACCCGTCCCAACTCCTCTCCGCTCCCGCCCCCGGGAAGGAACCTCCTCCGGTCACGTGGTGAGCCAAGGGGCCTCGCGATTGGCTGCCAGGGAGGCGGGGGCGGGGCAACGGCGCTGCGTGATTCCCGTGGCCCCCCTCTCCGACCGCTTGTTTGGCTGCTGCCGTCACCTCATGGCGACGCGAGTAGAAGGGGTAGCGCGGGGAAGAGGCGGCGGCGAAGAAGCTACGGAGCCGGGACGGGGCGGCCGGAGGCGCAGCCCGCGGCAGAAGGTGAGCCCCGAGGTAACCCTTGTCCCCGCCGCGCGGGAGGGCATTCGGCTGCCTTGCCCGGGCCTCTTCGTCTTTCCCCGGTCCCTTCTAGCCTCGAGGACCCGCCGGTCCGGCTCCCTTCTTGGGGGTGGGGGAGAGGGAGGGAGGGAAGAACGGGAGGACCGTGGTTGAGGGGAAACCCCCGGAAAGAGTCGGGGGGCGCTGGCTGTGGGGAGGGCGACGACGACGTCGTCGACCACGAGCAGTCGAGGTTTTCGGGGCGCGCGTCAGGGAGAGAGGAGCGCGCAGAAAGGGGGCGCGCGCAGGAGGGGGACGGGAATGGGGTGCGCGAGCCGGCTCGAGGTGGGGGGGTGTCGAGAAGTGTACGGCGCGGGCAGGTGAGACACGTGGTACCGTCCGTCCTTCCCCCGCCCCCACCCGCTCCTCGGGCTGCGGGCACGGGCCGGAGCACGGGGCCGGCTAACGGTCTGCGGACTCCGCTCCGCCCCGTGCCCCTTCCCAGGTCCAAGTGCGCTTCTGCGGGGTGTGCCCCGCGCCGCGGGGCCCCGAGGCGGTGGCGCAGCAAGATCGGCGCCCGGGGAGTCGTCGGGGCTGCGCGTCCTCGCCCCCTTGGGCTGGGGAGGCCGCGGCCGCGCGCGGAGGGCCGCGGGGCTGCGGACGGCCGGTCCGAGGGGCGGTGACCCGGGCAGCGCCGGCGCGGGCCCCTCCACGTGCTGTGGCTGTCAGGGTGCGGCAGGAGCCGGTGCTCGTCCGAGTGTCTCGAAGAAGAAACTTAAGCACCTTTCGCCCTGCTGAAGACGGGGACCGACCTCTGCTCAGGCGCCCGCCCCTCAAAAAATAAAAACCCAACTAACCAAGCAACCTGTTTCACCATTTACTGGAAGGCAGTCTGCGAGTTCCCCCCCAGATGCCTTTCCGTGCTACGGAGCTAGAGGCAGACCACCTCATGCTGGCCGCTTGTTCGTGGCTGAATTGCCGAAGGAATAGGATAACACATTCCTTTCCTAGGTGAGAAAGGAAACTGCGAAGAAAGCCTAGAAATGCGGAACGAATTGTCTATTTGTCTTGACGGACGGAGTAAAATGTTTTATATTTAATTGTTTCAAGGCTGTATTGATTGTCTGGGGTCACATTGATTTCGCAGAGCTGTTCGGTTTGTTTTAATTATGCGTTTAAATAACTAGCTCATCAATCCTATATAAAAAAGACTGTAGAACTTTTTTTTAACGCAATTTATAGACCTGAACTGAAAAAAAAAGATTTCAACTACTAGTCAAAGTTTTAAGACAAATGAGATTTGAAGGTTTTCCTCTTACGTCCTGTAATAAGTAATTTATTTCTCAGATGCCTTTTTCTTTATCTTTAAAAAGGTTTTCTTAAATGAACTGTGAAAAGAACCAAAAGTCCTAAGGACTGTATGTTCTCTAGTGATAGAACAGTTTCCTCACTTTTTCATGGACACATTGTGGGGGAGGAGGAGTTTCGAAGTTGGGGAAAGATGAAACGCATAGCCAACTTGATTATGTGGGGAGGAGGAGGGAGCAAACGGGATACCGGAACCCAGAGAACAATTTTATTTTTTGTCATTTCTAATCTGGACCCTCATTCGCATATACATAATGAGCATTTGAGCTATCCTGAACATAGTTGGAGGCTGCTTGATGAGATGATCTGACTTCAGATACCACTTCTGACTTGGGCAGGTATTTAATTGATAATTCGGGAATGAGGGGTTGTGGGTTGTGGGTCGGGAAGTCTCAGTCTCTGGCAAGTGGTACTTGTAGTGGCTACTCTGACCTCGCTTTTTAAGAAGGAATCTAAGCCTCGGAGATTGACCCATTTTAAAATGGGGGGCATCCCCATTATTTACCTATCTTCCAAGGATTGTTCTGAAGATCAAGTGAGCTGTGTTAAGGCTTTGCAAAACTTAAAGCACTGTATAAATGTCAACTGTTATCAATAGGAACAATGGTTAAGCAACTGATTATTATTGCACTGGACAGTGAACTGGAAAAACGAGCCAGTTAACTCTTTAGAACTTTACCTTTCCATTTGCCTTTCTTTCAATTTCTTTGCCTAATTTTTCTCTCTCCTCATTTATTCCTTTCCTCATTCCACCATGACAACAAAATTAAATTTTTTGTTGAGCACTTTGAATTTTTGTTCTTTCTTTTGGTCAGAATGCTCTTATTCATTTATTTACTTATTTATTTTTTGTTTTCAGCAGTCACTTTTATAAGATTTTGAGTTCTAAATTTTTTCCAACTCCCTGCTTCCTTCCCAAGGTGGTATGCAATCTGATATAGGCTATACACATACAAATCATATTAAACATTTCTACATTAGTCATGTTGTGAAAGAAGAATCAGAACCAAAGGCAAATACCACAAGAAAGAAAGGGAAAGTGTATTTTGATCTGCATTCAGACTCCATAGTTCTTTCTCTGGAACTGGATAGCATTTTCCTTCATGAGTCTTGGAGTAGTTTTAGATCATTGCATTGCTGACAGAGCTAAGTTTATCAGAGTTAAATTTTTTTTAGCACAGTGTTGTTGTGTATAATGTTCTGATTCTGCTCACTTTACTCAGCATCAGTTTATGTAAAAACCAGGTTTTTCTGAAATCTGTGCGCTCCTTATTTCTTACAAACAGTAGTATTCCATTTCATTCGTATACCACAACTTGTTCAGCCATTCCCCAATTGATGGGTGTTCCCTCAATTTCCAATTCTTGGCCACCACAAAAAGAGTTGCTATAAATATATTTGTACACGTGGGTACTTTTCCCTTTTTGGAATACAAACCTAGAAGTGATATTGCAGGGTCAAAGGGTATGCACAGTTTTTATAGCTCTTTGGATAGAATAGCAATTATTTTGAAATAAGGGTAAACGTGTTTTTTTTGTTTTTAATTCGTTCAGGTGAGTGTTTTTTGTTTCCTTGTATAACTAAGCTACTTCCTTGTGGACCTCTTTTGTGTATGTTCCTGTTATGTAGGTCTGTGGTCTCCGAAAGGGATGGAGGAACAAATTGACAATCTTAGCACCCTAATTCTCTCGGAGAAATAAGGACAACTGTTGATGGTTGTAAAAACAACAAACAAACAGGTATTCAGAAAATGTTTAAAGAAATATGCCTTTGTGTAGATATTTGGAGAGATGGATAGCCAGAACTGTTAGTCTTCACTGTTTTTAGTCCTGTGATTACATGACTGCAATACAGGTGTTGTATGTATACCTTTTCTGCAACTTGGTCTTAGCTGCACTGGAACGTTGAAAGTTTAAGCTACTTGTTTGAGGTCTTCTTAACTTGGAGGCTAACTCTTGGAGAATACGCAATAGAGGAATCTCCCCTTTTCAGATTTTTTTTGGTTGCTTTTTAGTATTCCATAAATATGTGCAAAATAGCTGTCTCAGAGATAAATGGCCATGTTACCTTTTAGAAAGAAAAAAGCTGTTTGCTTCCAAGGGTCTTGTTTTTCAAGAAAATGGCCAAAAGGAAGGATCTAGAGCTTTCCAGGATAATCAAGTTCATTCTTAGTGGTGAGTATTAGAAATGCCTCTTGGTCCTTTGAAATTGACTTGACTTTATGAGGCCAACTTCATTTTATGGTTTAATAATTCACTGAATACACTTAGGAAGTCTTTGGAGGATTTTTGCTTTTTGGAATATGGGCATGACTGTTAACTACAGTTTGAGAGGTTTACTGTCAAGACAACATTAGGTTTTTGGAAAATTGTTGGTAAAAATGTTAGGTTGTACAGTATATTTTCTTGACTACTGTCACTTGTTTACTGTCAAGATTGTTGTTTTTTTTTTTACAGGTTATATGCAGATAACACTTTTAAAAGACCAGGAATTTAGGAGAGACACTACAGCTGCTTAAATGTTTGTATGTAGGTATTTAAAAAAAATTAAATATAGAAGAAGGATTGGACTCCTGTAGCCCCAGAGGGCAGAGCTAGGAGGAGTAGGTAGAATTCAGTTCACTAAGCATATCTACTCTTTGCCAGGTACAAGGCGTAGTATTGTTTTTGTTTTTTTAAGGGCTTCTGCCTTCCGTTATATTTTACAGGGGGAATACAAAATGCAAATAATAATGACATTTAATGTAATTTGAGGAGGGAACTAACATTAATAGGTAGGAGGATTGGAAATGACCACTTAAGTAGTAGCTAAACTGAGCCTTGAAAAATGAGGAAAGAGGTATGTTTTAGCCACGTGCAAAGACATAAGTTGAAATACCAAGTTTAACAGATGGCAAGTATGTTAGTTTACAGGATATATAAAATATAGTATATGAAGGGAAGTAATGTGAATTAAGTCTGAAAAGGTAGACTTTCAATACCAAGCTTAGGAGTTTGAACTTTACTTTAGAGGCACTATAGATTGTTGAGCCAGAGAGTAACACAGTCATGCTTACTTTAGGAAGATAATTTTGGCAGCTCTGTTGATAATGTGTTGAAGAGAGGGGAGGTAAGCAAGGAGAGTAATTAGAAGTCTTATGGAATAGTGCAGGTAGGGTGATGAAGGCCTGAAATAGGTTCATATCAGTGTGATATGAAGAAAAGAGGTGAGATATTATGTAAATAAAATAAAGTAATTGGAATGGGGGAGATTTCAGGAAGGAGGAGCCAAGGATGATAGTAAATCAAAGAATAGTGATAGTTTTAACATAAAAGGGAAATGTGCAAGGAAGGATACATCTGTGAGGGAAGATAAGAATCTCAAAGTATGATGAATTGGAGATTCTTACAGGACCTCCAAGTGATGATACCCAGCAAAAAGTGTTGTAATACACAGAGTCTAACAAGAGAGGTGTCTAGTATTATTATTAAAGTTTATGAATGGTTAATACGTTTTACTGACATCCTTGGGGAGGAGGGGAAGAGATGGTCAGAGTCAAGGAGTAATAAAGGTCAAGAAAGGACTTGAAGATAGAAAAAAATTCTATCAGACTTAGCAACTGAGAGAGTAACCTTTCAGAAAGAATTTCATTCAGGTGGTGATGTGAGGCAAAAAAAGTACTTGAGAAGTAAGTGGGAGTTCTTGTTGAAAGTAGAGGCCAGAGGCATTGATTTATTTTGGACTATCTTGTTAAGGGGGGAGAATGAAAGAACAGTAACCTGAGATCAAGTAAAAATATTTTAAGGATGAGGAGATCTGATTTTTGTATGGAGTATTGAAGGAGCCAGTATGTAAAGAGAAGACTAAAGGAGAAAGACTTAGGTGACAAATGCTATCAGGGAAGCGTTAGAATAGCTTCAGTATCTAAGAGTTGACTTTGGCAAGGAGATGGGCAACCACTTGTGGCTAAGTGGAGGATGATGTAGATGAGTTTTGATGTCTAAAATAGAGATGAGGAAACTCATGGGAAAGATATCTTTTTCAGTGCAAGTGGAAGCAAGGTCTTCCATGTGAGAAAGGTTTGAGAAGAAAAGGTTTGGAACAGCCATTAAAGAGAGTTTCAGTCAATCATGGCAGAATAAAAAAACTGTAGCAAGTGAGTAGGAGTAGAGAAGGTAGATAGTGGAGGAATGAATCAGGGTTGGGGTTTGGTAAAGAAAGACCGCTGCTTGGTCAGTTTCAAGAGACAAGGGATTTGAAGGTAGACTACAGTAAATAATTGAACTAGTTAATTTAAGGGTTAAAGGAGGTTTTAGAGGTCAGGGATGGGTATCGGTAAAGACCAAGAATGGGTTTGATTGTGAGGCAGAGATATGAAATAAACTGATCAGGGAAATCTCAGAATTCTTGATCATGAATACAGGTTTTGAGCAATCTTGTGATCAAGGTATGGCTGAGATGAATGAAGTTAGAGCTCATAGAAGCTGATGAAGTGTAAGGGTAGCATTCAAGTTTTAGAAGAAGACTGAAGCAAGTATTGAATACTGTGAGAAAGAACAGTGAATGATCCAGTGGCCTGTAGATGACTTTCAAGGATCTGGATGGGATGATATAGACATATTAAGAAAGGTTGAGTGACAGCAGCAGGGTGGGGTCTGAAAATGGCAGTGAGGAGTAAGGAGTATGTATTGTCTTTCTCTTTTTTTAGTACATGTTGGGTGAAGAAGTGCATGTGAAAAGGTCTGTTGTGTATTAGCCTGCCATGCAGTGTTTTGGTGGGAGGGAGTTGGAGCCAGGATTCAATGAGTGAAAGAAGTATAAGAGGAAGGAGAATTTGGAAGGGTTCTGGGGTACAGATTAGAGATTCAGGAGAGGAATGGGCTGAGGTAAATGGAGATGAGATGGGGAAAGAGGAGTGATGGGAAGTTCAAGAAGGGGATTTTTGCAAAGGCAGCAAGGGACTCTGAATCACCAGGACTTAGAGAGGAGATGATGGGAATTTGATAAAAGCATAGGGTCTCACTCAAGCATCTTATAATGAGTGAGGGGTGCTATCAGTTCTCTTTCAAACACTAGGGAATATGAAGAGATGTTTTTGCCCAGTGTTATGAAAATGTGCCTAACAGCTATGTCTTTTAAAAAAAAATGCCTCTGAGAAGGAGTGAGTTCGCTATCAGAGGCTGGACCAATTATTTGGGATGTTGTAGGGAAATTGCTGTTCAAATGAAGTTTTTACTAGTGATTACTGAGGTTTGTAGAAATGACATTATATTCTAGTGTTTACATTTTTGGGTACACATTTTTTCTGAAATACATATGTATTTTCTGATCATCTATTTAGGCACAGATGTTTGTGATACTTATTTGGGGTGGAAAGTGGGAAGAAGGTAGTCTAAAATGATCTGACCATCTTTTATTGGTCTTCATTTTACAAATACATTTTGTTGTCATCCTCCTTTCCCCATTTCCCCAATCATCAGTCTCAAAGTGGTGCAAGTTTGATGTCAGGAATATTGTATTTATAAGGATGAGATTTGGGATTTTATTGGTTGTTCTGCCACTTGTTTTTCTGTGTGACAATGGAGAAATTCCTTAATCTCTCAGTACCATAGTTTCCTTACCTGTAAAAATGAGAGAGTTGGGCTAGCTCAGGAATTTTTAACTTTTTTGTTACTGGGTCCCTGTGGCAGTCTAATTGACTTAATTACTTTTTGATTAATTACATTTAAATAATGGATGGAAATACTAAATTTCAGTTAGATGTTAGTGGAAATAAGAATGTAATTTTTTTTCTCCAGGTAAGCTTATGGACCTCCTGAAGTACATCCTTGGGCATTTTTAGGAATCTACCCCAGGTTAAAAACCCTTGGACTTATATGATCAGTAAGGTTTCTTTAAAGCTCAAACATTGATTTTTTTTTTTTCTTTTTGATGAGGGGTGGGAGCAGTAGAGATGAGGCAGAGGGGAACTTTTCAATTCCTTTTTTCTCTCCATTTCAAAGCCTGTGATAAAGTAATGAGAAAAACGAGATTCTGTTTGCCACAAAAGTGTAATTTAGCTCCATTCTCAAATTTAGAACTGTTAGCTTACTTCTAGGCTCCCCCAGGAGGCCTTTATTATTTTCTGACCTCTCTCCTCAGAGCATCAGTCCTTATTACATTGTATTAATACTTATATTTACTTATACTTCGTGCACTTGTGGGGGCAAGGAGGGAGGTAGCTCTTTGAGGGCAGAGAGGGTCTGTTTTGGGGGATTTTTTGCCTTTGTATCTTGAAAGTCTGTTCAATTCAATAAACATTTATTGAACACCTTATATGTGCCAGGCATGGTGCTAAGTGCTAGGGATACAAAGGAGGAAAAGACACTCTCTGACCTCAAGGAGCTTACAGTCTAATGGGGAAAACAACATCCAAGCAAATACTACATATACAAAGCAAGCTTTATATAGAATAAATAGGAAATAATTAACAGAGGGAAGATACTGGAATTAAGAGGGTTTAGGGAAGGCTTCCTGTAGAAGTTGGAATTTTAGTTGGTACTTGAAGGCAAGGGAGATCACTATTTGGAGTGGAGGAAAGAGAGCATTCTAGGCTTGGGGGACACTCAGAGAAAAAGCCTGGAGGCAAGAGATGGAATGCCTTGTTCCTGGAGCAGCTAGGAAGCTAGTGTCACTGGATTGAGAAGGGAAGGAATGTGTTTGGGGAGTGAGATGTGAAAGACCTGGAAAGATAAGGGGGAGGGGCTAGATTATGAAGGACTCTGAATGCCAAACAGAGCATTTTGTATTTGTTTCTGGAGGCAAAAGGAAGCCACAGGAGTTTATTTTTATTTTTTTAGGATGATGGCTGTATTTCTTTTTAACATTCACTTTTATAAGATTTTGAGTTCAAGATGTTTTTCTCACTCCCCAAGATGGCAAGCTATGTGATATAACCTATACATATGTCCACATTGGTCATGTTGTAAAAGAATTATCTGAACAAAAGAGGAAAACCACAATAAAGTAAAAGCAAAAAACCCCCAGAAAATGGTATGCTTCCATCTTCATTCAGCTCCATAGTTCTTTTTCTGGATGTGAATAGCATTTTCATCATGAGTCTCTTGGAATTATTTTAGATCATTGTATTGTTGAGAAGAGCTAAATCTATCAAAGTTGATCATGGAATAATGTTGCTGTTACTGTGTACAATGTTCTCCTGGTTCTTCTCACTTCATAGAGTATCAGTTCATGTTAAGTTTTTCCAAGTTTTTCTGAAATCTGCCTGCTCATTATTTCTTATAGAACTATAATGTTCTATTACATTCATATACCACAACTTGTTCAGCCATTCCCCAATTGATGGACATCCCCTCAATTTCCAAATCTGTCACCACAGAAAGAGCTGATGTAAGTATTTTTGTACATAATGGGTCCTTTTCCATTTTTATAAACTCTTTAGGATACAGACCTAGTAGTAGTATTGCTAAATCAAACAGTTTTATAGCCCTTAGGGCATAGTTCCAAATTGTTCTCCAGAATGGTTGCATTGGTTCATAATTCGATCTAGAATGTATTTTCACTGGAGTTGATTGAATAGGTGGGGTGAGGTTTAGACTTGTTTTAGGAAAATCACATTAGTGACTGAATGGAGAATGGACTGGAATGGGGAGAGACTTGAGGCAGGTAGATCCACTAGCAGGTAGATTCTTTAAAATAGCAAGTTCTCAAGTTCATTGGTACACAGAAACAAATGATAGAATTTATACAGTACTTTTCAGGAATGTTTATTGGACAGAGTGATAGGAAATACTTGAGTAATCTATAATTTCATTTCTGTGGGTACTTCTATCAGTCCAGCTTGTGACCCTTCTATTGACCTTATTTATAATTTAAATATAAATATTTATAATTTAAGTTATATAAAGAAGGAATCCCTAAGTTCAAGGTCATGGCTTTACTGGAGAAGTTCCATTTAGGAATTGATTAGCAGGAAAGTTGCAGTCCTCTGCAGGGTCTTGGTGTAGAGCAATTCTGTGACCGTAGTGGCTTTCTTTGATTTAGTTGAGTGAGTTTCAAATTTTCTCCCCCTCCCTTCTTGCTTTTATTTAATCTTAAATCAGTTGGGCAATAAATGCCTAAGAAATAGGAATTCACATGAAATTGTGGATGTGGTGTATTTTTGAATTGTAGATAGTAACAGCCTGTTAATGGGTTTTTTTGCGGGGGAGGGTGGGCTTTTTCTCTCTGAAGGATTTATCATATGTTTTAAAACTCATTTTCATAAAACTTAATAGAAATTATAACTAAATTTTCAAACTTCATGGAGAAGTCTCTTGAGCATTAACAAATGTTGATATATTTTTATTCTGCTAAAGCAGTTCTGTTATACTACTCATTGTAGTATCACTGATTAGTGAAATTGCAATATTAGTATCTATTAGTATCTAGTACTGCTGTGCATTTGAAATTTTGAGTTTTTTAAGGTACTCCCAAAATGTCTCTTGTCAGACTTCCTTATCTTTTATTACTCTGAACGCTGTTCACTAGGTAAAAGAAAAATTATGTTCCTTTTTTTTTCATTTTAAAGGGATTTAGATACAGCCTTTTTACCTTTTTTGTTGGTCTCACATATTTTGTAGTTTACACTTTGTATGAGGTGCTTTGTGAAGAGGGCTTTCTGATTATAAGCTAGGATTTCATGAGTTTTTCTGTCTCCAAACAGTTTAACTTTGTAGGGTCACTTTGAAGGGATAAAAGACTATTAATTTTACTTCAATAGTGCTCTTGCCCTCGCAAAAATAAAACCAACCCCAAAATCCAAAGCACTTATGAAAATTTTATTTAATTTTATTAAACTTTTATTGTGGCCATATTTATGTTAAAGTAATTTGGGAGTTTAAAAATATGGATTCACACCTATAATGAATGAAAGGTGCACTTGTTATTTGCATTTTGGAAGACTAGAGAATGCAGGCAAGTCACCCATGGCTCTATTTCATTTTCTCTTTCTCTTTGAGGTGTGACGGAAGGCTAGAGAGTTGAAAGGAAGGGGAAAATGAGCATTTCTTATCTTTTTTTCTTTCTTTCTCCTTTCCATCTTTCTGTTCTGCAATTTTAGGAAAGGAGAACAGTACAATTGTTTGGGAGCAGTATAGAAGCTCTCCTGATATCTTTGGAAGTTTTCTCTTTTTTAAGTCCTTACTTCCACTGAGCTTTGTCTTGTAACCAAACAATATAAGGAAGAATCAAATCACTTAAAGAGATGATCACGTTGGCTCTTACTATTACACACAACTGTTACACTTCTTAATTACCATTTCTCCATCTGACCATACCCTCCTAATCATTCAATCTCTCCTTTTTTTAAATAAATATATTTGTTAAGCTTTTTACATTCATTTTCACAAAATTTTGGGTTCCAAATTTTCTCCCCATTTGACCCCTCCCCCCACCCCAATACACCCAGCATTCTAATTTCCCCTGTCACCAATCTGCCCTCTCTTCTATCATCCCTCCCTTCCTTTGACCCCAACTTCTCTTTTGTCCTATAGGACCAGATAACTTTCTATTCCCCATTACCTGTATTATTTCCTAGTAGCAAGAACAATACTCAACAGTTGTTCCTAAAACTTTGAGTTCCAACTTCTCCCCATCCCTCCCTCTCAATATAGGCCATATCTGTGTAGTTTTGCAAATGACTTCCATAATAGTCGTGTTGTGTAAGACTAACTGTATTTCCCTCCATCCTATCCTGCCCCCCATTGTTTCTATTCTGTCTTTTGATCCTGTCCCTCCCCAAGAGTGTTGACTTCGTATTGCTCCCTCCTCCCTTTATCCCCCCCCACCCTGCTTATCCCCTTCTCCCCCACTTTCCTGTATTGTAAGATATGTTTTCATATCAAAATGAGTGTGCATTTTATTTCTTCCTTTAGTCAGATGTGATGAGAGTAAACTTCATGTTTTTCTCTCAGCTCTCCTCTTTTTCCCCTCCACTAAAAAGTCTCCTGCCTGCCTCTTCAATGAGAGATAATTTGCCCCATTCCATTTCTCCCTCTCTCCTCCCAATACATTTCTCTCTCACTGCTTTATTTTTTAAAGATATGATCCCATCCTATTCAATTCACTCTGTGCTCTCTGTCTCTGTGTGTGTGTGCATGTGTGTACGTGTGTGTGTAATCCCACCAACTACTGAAAAGTTTCGAGAGTTACAAATATTGTCTTTCCATGTAGGAATGTAAACAGTTCAATTTTGATAAGTCCCTTATGACTTCTCTTTGCTGTTTACTTTTTCATGCTTCTTCTCATTCTTGTGTTTGAAGGTCAGATTTTCTTTTCAGCTCTGGTCTTTTCATCAAGAATGCTTGAAAGTCCTCTGTTTCATTGAAAGACCATTTTTTCTCCTGAAGTATTATACTCAGTTTTGTTGGGTAGGTGATTCTTGGTTTGAGTCCTAGTTCCTTTGACTTCTGGAATATCCTATTCCACACCCTTCGATCCCTTAATGTAGAAGCTGCTAGATCTTGTGTTATCCTGATTGTATTTCCACAATACTGAAATTGTTTCTTTCTAGCTGCTTGCAATATTTTCTCCTTGACCTGGGAATTCTGGAATTTGGCCACAATGTTCCTAGGAGTTTCTCTTTTTGGATCTCTTTCGGGTGGTGATCGGTGGATTCCTTGAACACTTATTTTGCCCTCTGGTTCTAGAATGTCAGGGCAGTTTTCCTTGATAATTTCATGGAAGATGATGTCTAGGCTCTTTTTTTGATCATGACTTTTAGGTAGTCCCATAATTTTTAAATTGTCTCTCCTGGATCTGTTTTCCAGGTCAGTTGTTTTTTCCATGAGAATATTTCACATTCTCTTCCATTTTTTCATTCTTTTGGTTTTGTTTGGTGATTTTTTGGTTTCTCAGAAAGTCATTAGCCTCCATCTGTTCCATTCTAATTTTGAGAGAATTGTTTTCTTCAGTGAGCTTTTGAACCTCTTTTTCCATTTGGCTAATTGTGCTTTTGAAAGCATTCTTGTGCTCATTGGCTTTTTGAACCTCTTTTGCCAATTGAGTGAGCCTATTTTTCAAGGTGTTATTTTCTTCAGCATTTTTTTAGGTCTCCTTTAGCAAGGTATTGACCTGTTTTTCATGCTTTTCTTGCATCTCTCTCATTTCTCTTCCCAATTTTTCCTCCACCTGTCTAACTTGATTTTCCAAATCCTTTTTGAGCTCTTCCATGGCCTGAGCCCATTGGATATCTATTTCGGATGTTTGGGATACAGAGGCCTTGACTTCTATGTCTTTCCCTGATGGTAAGCATTGTTCTTCCTCATCAGAAAGGAAAGGAGGAAATATCTGTTCACCAAGAAAGTAACCTTCTATGGTCTTATTTTTTTCCCCTTTTCTGGGCATTTTCCCAGCCAGTTACTTGACTTCTGAGATTCCTCTCCACCCCCACCTCCCTAGTGCTTGAAGTCTGAGATTCAAATGTTGCTTCCCAGCCTCAGGGCTTTCAGCAGGGGAGGCGGGGCTGCTATCCAGTGGGATTAAGTTCAGGTTCTCAGGTGGGGGCAGGGCCCCCTCACAGGGCTCAGTTCCCTCAGGGGGTTTATGTAGGGATCTTCAACAATGGATCCGAGCTCCTGTCAGCTGCTTCCCCTGCTGCTTCCTCCTGAGGGGGCCTGAGTTATGGAGACACCCCGCTCCTGTAGCACCTGTGGGTTGAGGGACCTTCGCAGCTGCCGGAGATTCCATCCCTGAAGCCTGCTCAGATCTGCTCCTCTTGGGCAGTGTGGCCAAAGCAGGGCTCTGCTCTGGGTCCGTTGCACGACGGACCTTTGGTGTGGGTTTTTCAGGGCTCTCTGAAACAGAAATGTCCTCCACGCCGTTGCTGCGCGGCTTCCCGTGCTCCAGAATTTGTTGGGAGTTCTTTTTACAGGTAATTTATGGGCTGTGGGTTCGGAACTAGCATATGTGAATCTTTCTACTCAACCATCTTGGCTCCTCCCTGATCATTCAGTCTCTACCATTACCTCAGTCCTTTGAAACTTTTTGCCCTTAAGAAGGCCACTGAATCCTCTTTCCCTTAGTACCTTTTTCAGGCTACTTTGCTTCCTTTCAAGTCATTAACCTATAGTTAGCCACTTCAACTTCATGTTATCCTTTACTCTCAGATACCTCAAGCCCTTGTCTTGCTACTACTCTTCTCTTGCCAAGCAGCAGCCCTGGATTACTCTCACCATCTGCCTCCTACACTCCCCTTCACATGCTGCTCAACAGAGAGAGCTGGAGGAACCTCAGTCTTGCTGACTGAGTTCATTCTAAGTTCATGCTACCCAACTTCAACTAAGTTCTCATTGCCAGAAAGCAACCTTCTAAACCTGTCTTCTCAGGCTTCCCATTCCTTTCACAGCTGAGAAGTTCCCTCTTTATTTTATTGAAAAAAAAAAATGAGCAAAATGCATACCAATTAATTTGCCATTTGGGGACTGGAGATCAGTACTAGGATGAAGGTTTTCCCAACTTTTGCAATCTTGAATCCCTTATTTAATATGAAAAGAATTAAATTCTATTGTTTACCATACATTTACACATAAGAAACAGCAGATTAATTTTTCTTCCAGGCTATGCCAAAAATCTGTTAATTTTATTGACTAGAAATCAATTAGGAACTTCTGGAATATTTCAGCTCGATAAATATACTTACCAAATATTATCAGAACTCCTGTGCCAAGTTTCTCAAGTCTTGTGGCGATGGGTGTAAAATATGCCAGATTAGGAACCCTTGCCCTAGTTGGTGACACCTCAGCTTAGCTTTGAAGGAAACAGGAAATAAAGTGAGGTGGAAATGCATTCAAGGCATGGAGATAGGAGATGAAAAGTAATGTGTGAGAAGCAACAAAAAGGCTGGTTTTCCTGTAACAGAATGCAAGTGGAGAAGAATAAAGTTGGAAAGGTAGGTTGGAACCAGGTGATGAAGATGCCAAATAAGGAATTTGTGCTTTATTCTAGAGGAAAGAACCACAAGCTTTTGAGGAGGGAGCATGTTCAGGTGTGTGCTTTGGGAAATTTTACTTTGGCAGCTTTGTGGAGAATGAATTAGAGATTTAGGTTTGGACACTAAATAGGAGACACTGCAATAGTCCAGGCAAGAACTTGTAAAGCTGTGGACATTAGTAGTGGCCTTGAGAATAATTGTGAGGAGACATGAGTTATAGTCAGATAGAATCGTCAAAACTTGGCCACTGATTGGATTGGAGGGATGAAAGAGGGAGAAATTGAAGACAAGTCAGTGGCATCAAAACAGAACATACTTTGACAATTATCTTTGTACAAATCTGGGATGCCTCTCTTCCCTTGTCATTATCATACTTCCTCAAAATCATTGCATTCTCTTAGATAATGCCTGCTATTAAAAAAAAAAAATCCTGCTCACAGCTCATTTCTTCATGGATGCCTTCATTCACTTTTCTTCATTCCCTTGCCCAGGGATGGGGAACCTGTTACTTTGAGGTCCTCATGTGTGGCCTTTGGCTGAAACCATGCTCCGATATTTATTTTGTGATGTTTGGTTTCAGTCAAAGGGCTGTACTTGAGGATGTAGAGGGCCACATGTGGTCTTGAGACTGAAGGTTCTTCTACCCTACTTAGCCCTTCTTTGTCTTTGTACCTTTCAACATTCACATCCTGTAATTTCATCTGTGTAGATAGGAAGCTCCTTTTGAAGAACTTCCTCTATTTATGTAACTCAGTCTTCTGGGAGATGACTGGGACACACAGGTTATGCATAATGTGCCTGAGCCTAGTATGTGTCCAGGGAGTCCTAAAACGGGTCATTCTGATGCTATTTCTGTATTCACTAAACAGTACTGTCTTGTTTATGCCATTTTATTAATGAGTATTTCTACATTGTCTTGTATATTTTTGTCTTTGGTGTTTCCATGAGAAAAGAGGTACATTTTCTGTTTTGTTTTTGCAACAAGGACTCACCCCAAGTATTGGATTTATATAATACATCTTTCATCTCTTTCTAGTTTTAGTCTCTTTAAGAATTCATGTGCAAAATTTTGTATTTATATGGTTAATATGTATATTGCAGAAATTGTTTTTTCCCTGGTCATAATCTATATAAAGTTATTATATAAAGATATAATCTGTATCAAGTTAAAATTTTATCTATGATTTTCAGGATTGCTTTAAGAAATATTGAACAGGCTGGATGTGGTGGTGTATGTCAGTAGTCAGTGTCACTGAGGATAAGGTTCAGGTTGGTGGATCACTTGAGCTCCATTCAGAGTTCTGAGTTACAGTGGAGCTAAAGCTATCAGGTGTCTGCAGTCTAGAACCAAGGGGGGGGGGGGGCACCAAACCTGTCTTAGAAACAGAATCAGCCGAAGCTTTCCTGACAGTCCTCAGTCATGTTGGCTGCTTCTGTTTCAGCTTGGCAGGATATATAGGGAGACAAAAATACTCAAAAAAAGGAAATATTACAAAACCAGTTCCCTGTCCCTTATGCATTATATTCACAGTTATGACCTCCTTTCTTGCCTCTTCTAATCTACTCTTCACTCTGCATTAGGTCAGAAGACACATTTGTGAGGAGTTTGAAGGGTTAGCACTGAAGCCTGGGACTTATTCCTGTCTTTCAGCTCCTCCAGGCTGAAACAAGAGGAGCAATGATGTTCTTAAGTTTTTTACTTGTTTCTTTTATTAATATCTTCCTCAACTATTGCTTTGCATGCATCACTGCTCTGCTTACAAACTTTCAAAGTTGCACAGTTGTTTGTATCATAAAGCATAAGTAAGTTCCTTATACTGACTTTCAAGTTACTTCATGATCCAACTTCCACTTTTTCTTTTTTAAAAATTCATTCATTCATTTATATTTTCTGACCTCTACTTTCTTTCTGTTTCCCACAAATCCTCTATGCTAAAGTGATACATTCATTGTTTCTGGGATACACAAGCATACGTTTACTCCTCCCTACCTTTCTTAATGCCTTACTCTCATTGTAATGTTCATTGCCCTAGTCCCTTCAGTACTGATTCCGTCTTTCATTAATATGTAAATAAGTTATTCTTATTAATACATTTTAAGGCTTCCTTGGATAGCATGATTAGTCTCCATTATATTGATGACAGTGAAGTTTAGAAAAGTTCAGTGATCTGTTCTTGGTCACACAGCTAGTTGAAATTCCTTTAAGCCTTCCCTCAGTGATCATTCCCATTAATGAATGTATTTATTGTGTATTTACTATAATATTTGTACACTTTTTGGTTCTTAGCATATGCTATTGTTTTTTCTGTACCTGGTCTAGTTTGCCTACTGGCAAGCCCCTGGGAGGGCAAGAAATATGTCTTATTCTTTAATTCTTAAGATTTCAGCACATTGTCCAATATAAAATAGCTTAGCAGTTCCTATCATTAATACCCTTGGTTATAATGCTTTTTGCTGCTACTTGGCAGAGTGGGGAGTTGCCTCCTTCATAGAGTGCATTCCTGTTTAGCTTTGGATTGTCTTATCTGCGTGGAAAAAGATGGCTTACCACCCTGTAATATTGAGACTGGGCAGTAGAATAAGAGGAAGAACACACATTTTGCCATTTAACCCAAATACAACCTGTTTCAAAAATCTAAAACTGTTATAGTCTCATCTTTTTGACAAGGATGTGATATCCTTGGAGTCAGAAAAATAATAGCTTTCTGTTTTTATACACATAAGTAGGTTCAAGTCAGCACATATAGTAAAAAAAAACCCATTGAGTCAAGCTTACACTAGCAAAACAGCTTCTGTCATGTTTGCCCTGTATAAGTAAAGGGAAATCAGCAAGTGGCTCTCTGACCCAGCAAGTGGTAAGGGTTGGCTTGCTTACTTACAAAAGGGCTGGGGTCAAAGTGAAACTGGGACTAGCTGCGGTAACACTAGGTATTCCTTGACTAGGTATTCATGACTTGACCTGACTCATTGGCCTGAGGGGAAAGGCTCTGACAGACTATATCTCCACACTGATTCCAAGAGGTGTGCTCATTGATTTGAGTGACTGGTGCCTGGATTATTTAAATGGTTCTGTCTTTTTTTTTCCTGCCCAATTGATGTAATTAAGTGCTTGTCTGATGTGACTCCACTTTATTTCTTTTGTCTGTGAATCATGGAATTTTAGAGCTGGATACTTAAAGATCTCTAGTCATTTGTAAATGAAAAATGAGGGAGCAATGACCCCAAAGGAGGTGGGGGTGGGATCTTCAACTTTCCTTTATTGTTGCATCTTCTGCGCACACATCCGGGAAACAGTGTTTGTGGGAGGATGAAATAAAAATTGATACCGATTCATACCTTCATTCTAGTGTTTGTAATTTAAATTAATTTAATTTGAATTAAGTTTAAGATTTGTCTTGGTCTGCTCTCATTCCTCCCTTGAAAAAGGTGGAGAAAGGGTCAATTAGGTGGTGCAGTGAGTAGAGCAGTGGTGCTGGAGTCAGGAGGACCCCAGATGCTTCCTTAGCTGTGTGAACCTGGGCAAGTCACTTAAACCTAATTCTTCTCTCCCCCCTCCCCCCAAAAGAAAGAAAGAAAAAAGGGAGGCAGGACCTTTGGCTTATAGTTATTTCATATTTGTGTCTTTAGATTATTCAGCTATCGAACACTTTGGATATTCAATATTACTTCTCTTAATACCTTTTAAAAAGTGACAGACCCACTAATGGAAAAGGTACTTAACTCCATGTAACTCTTATAAGTATCAGGGAGTTGGGGGAACAGAGGTCTGGTAGCAAATGGTAAGATTGTGGATTTCTTTCTTCTAATGATATAGAATAGTTCCGTGCAGCCTTTTTTTATTTCTCATTTTCAGCATTCACTTGTATAAGATGTTGAGTTTCAAATTTTTTTCTTTCCCTCCCTTCCCCCTTCCCTAAGATGGCAAGCAATCTGATATAGGCTATACATGTATGATGATATTAAACATTTCTTTGGTGCAGCGTTCTAAAACATTTTTTAAAAGTTGAATTGGAGTATAGAGATACCTAGTTCAGTGTTATAAACTAAATTACAATCTGCCTCTTTAAAGAGATGCTCTGGTGAAGTTACTTGTGAAGGAGCTTAGGAGCTTCTTAAATGGAAAGTACCCTGCATATATTGAATGACTTGAGGTTCAATCTTCAAAATGAAATCGAATGTAGGAAATTTAATACTTACCGAGGTACATCTTAGGAGCTATTTTGGCTGCTTTGTGATTGGAGGCACCATGGCATAGTGGATAAAAGTACAGGACTCGGAATCAGGAAAACCTAGTTGGATTCAAATCCCATTTTGGAAACCAAACTAGTTCTTTGACTTTGAATGAGCTTATCACTTAATCTTTCTGAACCTCATGCAAGATAGAGTGCCTTGTCCCATAAAATCTCAGGTTTTTGTTTTTCAATGCACTGCTTTGTAGGTGCTTGCCAGAATTATATGTACAGCCCTAGTTTTCTTTCCTGAAAGGAAATCTCCATTTAGATGGCCCTTCTAGGTGCCTTAAATTTAACATGTCCAGAATGAAAACTTTTTATCATAAATAACTTAAAAAAGCAATTCTCAACTTTTCCTCTCCATCTCTTACATACAGTTGCCAAATCTTGATGTGTCTTGTCTCCACGATATATCTCACATCTCTCTGCTAATTTTTGATTTATATAGGCACCACTTTTATTTCATACCCTTATATATCACTTGTCTCCTAGACTAGACCAGTGGGTCTCAAAGTTTCTGGTCTGATGGCTCTCTTGCATTCTTAAAAAACTGAAGACCCTAAAGATTCAGTTCAGTAAACATTTATTAAAACTTTTGTGTACCAGGTACTATGTTATGCTAAGTGCTGGGCAGACAAATAAGAAAAAGACACAGCCCCTGCCCTCAAGGAGTTTATCATCTAATGGAAGAAGACAATACCTGAATTGAAGCTGAAGAGAGAGTGTGATGTTCTGTGGAGTGCTGATGGAAAATGAAGTTACCAAACAGCTCCAAATATCAGTCTTTAACATATTGGAAAATAAAATGTTTTATTATAAAAAGTTTTTACTTTACTGACCCCCTGAAAAGATCTCAGGACTCCGTGGGATCCCAAGGCCCTCTGATAGGCCCCTGATCGGGCTTTTTGCCTCAAGTGTCTTCTCTCTGTACTCTATATTTTACACAGAGATGCAGCAGCATAGGCCTGATTGTTGCTCCTGCTTAAAAAGGTCGAGTGACTGCCTCTAGTCTCACTTTAGAACAGGGGTTTTTATTTTTTATGTCGTGGATCCAGTTATCAGACAACATATATTTAGGATAAAATACAAGTTTTGGTATTTAAGCCCTTTACAGTCTGACTCTACTTCATATTTCTAGACTTTATTTTACACTATTCTTCACAGACTTTATATTCAGGCCAAATGGGGCCTACCTGCTATTTTTTTTTTTTTTTTATGAAAGTTTATTTTTTCCATTAACAAAAGTCTGCCTTTTTCCTCCCACAAACTCACCCTTATTAAGAAGGAAAGAAAAAGAAAACCCTTGTAACTAATATAAGTCAAGCAAAACAAATACTCTCAGTGGACATGTCTCCCCCTAAAAAATGTGCATGTATCTCATTCTGTACTCTTTAGTCCCTCACTTTTCTGTCATGAGGTGGAAAACATGTTTCATTACTGAATTTCTTCATGTATAACAATCCGGCTCCTATGTCCCTGCCTTGTTACACATTGTCCCTAATGCTTTGAATAAATTCTTTCCTTGTCTTTGACTTTAGTTTCCTTAGCTTCTTTCACAGCTCAGTTTAGCTCAAAGGCGACCTTGTAGAATCTCTCCCAGTCTCTTTCCACCTCTTTACCTGGTTGCTACTTAGTGACTTTCCCCTCCTAGAAGTTAGTTTGTACATTTTTGTTGTTGATTTACCTTTGTAGTTGATATCTGTATCCCAAAGAGAGTAAGTTCCTTATTTTATTTTTTTCTTTTTGGTATACTTGGCACTTAACATAGTATATAGTGTAGGGGTTTATTTAATGCTTGTTGAATTATGAGGACAGAATTCTGGCACAATTAAACTTGGATAGTTCCAATTTGAATCTTTGCTTTGACTTTTTACAGTGATGATATGGTAGTAGTCATTCAATGGTGGACATGGGAATATTGATTTTTGGCATGTAAATACTTTTTGGATGAAAAATGATAATGTAACAGACATTTTCATTTCCTCTAATTTCTTTTGAGGTAATATTAAAGAATCCTTTATTCCCAGGCCATGTTGGGTGAAGGAATCACTCTTTTGCTGATTCCTGCATACTTTTCCTACTTTTTCACTTGCCGTCATGATTTTGAACATTGACTTAACTTTGTGCTTTTCCTTTTTATTTTTTAAATGGGAATAGCCATGTGCATTTGATACGCTTTTTTGAGGAATTGAAAACATTTGGAAAGGACAACTGCTAAATTAGAGATACAGTTTATCCAGGATAACGTGGAAATTAAGGGTTGTCTCTGTTCAGTAGATAGGGGCATCATCTCATTAACTAACACACTATAGTAACTGATATTTATAATTATGTCCCTACATTATTAACTAAAAACTTAATAAAACTTTATGAGCATGAACAAAATTGTCCAGGACTTGGAAGACCAATACAAAACTTTGACAGGCTTCTTGTTTTTCCCCATCCTATTGTTGAGACAATGAATGTGTGCTGTATTCTATCTTAGCAGTACCTTACCTTTCTGCCATGAGAAGGGAAAAAAACTTGAGAATGTTTAAATGTTTATCTCAAAACTAATGATTTCAAAGTAATCAGTTTGCGAAGAGGCTTTTCTGTCACCTCTCCTTAACCATGCTCTAACTTGCTTAACCTGAGTGCTTATTATATGGAAAGCAAAAAGAATGCTTCAGTGACATTGTTAAGTTAGGAATCTTTACTAGTATTCCCTCAACATATGTACACACGTCATGATTTAGAATAGGAAGGGGCCTATATATAACATCTATCCTTTTTACGGTGGCAAATCAGGATGATGACTAAAGAAGTGATTTGACCAAGTCATAGAACTAGTAAGTAAAGACTTAACTGCTGCTCTTGAAGGAACATAATTGAGAAAGGTACTAAGAGTTGCTACGCTGCCTTGATGTAGCCAGCAGATGGATTTGAAGCTACTAGGTTTGTCAGTCATTTTTAGACTATAAAATTGCCATTTTTGTTTAAAAGGGAAGTTTTGAAGAGAGATGCTTCAAGAGAGTATATCATGGATTACTCAGAAGATCATTAGGAAGTTTGGCATTTAGAGAGGTGAAATTTGGTAAAAGGCCTTTTTTTTTTAAGGGAAGAAGAAATATAGTAACATTTCACCTATTGGTCAAGTAAGGCCCCTGAGTACTCAAAATAGCAGCCAGAGTCCCTGTAGTAAAAGTTCATTAGCAAAGAGGAGGCCCCCTCTTTTTCTTTTTATTCTTCCTTGACATAGTTGTAATAACTTTGATTAAATTTCTAAATTTACAACAAATTAGAGGGAGTAGGTTGGTGCATAGATGAGAAACACTTTACAGCATTGAGAAAGGACAACTTGAAAGGTAGAACTTGTCTTATCCAACACGAGATGATGGGCATCATATTAACTAACACTACAGTAACTGATGTTTATAATTATGCTCTTACATTATTGAGGAGAGCTTAATAATGCTTTGAAAGCTTTGAGCACTTAGAAATTTGCTCCAACCTTGTCTTTTTATAGGTCTTAGACAGGTTAGGTGACTTACCTGTGGTCATGTAGCTTGTTATTTGTGCAGCTGGGTCCACTTCTGATGCATATTCTTAGTACTCTTTTTATTATTATAGGCAGGTTCCATGGAATTAATTAGGGTTGAGCCAGCCTTTAGATAGCTGGATTTTAAGTCACCTCAATATTTTCATCTTATTTAATCAGGCAAGCTAATGAAAGATATTTCATACATGGTGCATAGATCAAAACCCAGCTCTGGCTTGTTGTTGGTTCCCTTAAAATCTATAAGGTATAACTAACAAGTACTGAACTCTATACACCAGTAAGTGAAAACAGTTTTGTTTCTGTAGTTAAATTGTTGTGATATTGTGTAAAAGGTAAGAGTACCAAACTAGGACCTGAATTCTAGTTTCAGCTCTGCCTCATTACTAGACATGTGTTCTTAATTAATATCCATGAAACTTAATTTTCCTGTCTACTAAATGAGGATAATGACTGGTGTGAGGATCAGATGAGACTGTGTCCAAGAGCAACAGCATGCAGGGATGTTATCACGCTAGCAATTTATGCCACTGTTTATTCTTCGCCTACACTTTTTAGGAACTGCCCCCTCAACTTCATGTAAAATCATCCTTGTTAAAGGACCTTTGCGGGACTGGCAACGTACAGTATGAAATAAGTTTTAACACAACCTCTAGCCCCTTAAGAATGGATAAATCTCAATGTCAGGTGGGCACCAAAGGGAAGAGGAGGCTGTTAAGCATATATATGCATGGTTATTACCTGTGGTAAGAGTTGAGGCCATAGGTAGGTGACTGGATATTTATCCTCTCCTTTAAATAAAAATTTTATTTTAAAATTTTAAAAATGAATTCTTCATATAGACTCCCTCCAGTTAATTGGAGACATTTTAAAATTTTAATAGTTCCTGGAGACAAATATAGCACTGGAAATGCCCTTTTTCCATTCTGTGGCAATGTATCAAAGACTGGACAAGGACATAGACTAGTCATTTAGCCCTCTATTTCATTGCTTTTTGGATCACCTACAGTTTTAATTCTAAAATGAATTTAGTTCACATAAGGTGTTGGTATTAGATTTTGTTAAATGATGGTACTATATTCAGTTCTAGCTACCACATTTTAGGAAAGACAGACAAAATGGAGTACATCATGTCAAGAAGATAGAACATCCCATGTAAAGATTATTTGAAGGAACTAAGAAGAAAAGCCTAGAGAAGAAAAGACTTAGGATAGAGATTAGGGGGTAGCAAGAAATTATTTTAGTCTTAATGTATTTGAAGGGACGTTATGTAAAAGGAAATTTTGCTTGTTGTACTGTGTCTTGAAGGGCAGGGCAGGCATCAGATTTAGACTTGATGGGAGAAAAAACTTTGCTTCCTGTTAAATTGTCCAAAAGAGGGATGGACTTGTCTCTGCTTTAAGCTCTTTCACTAGAGATTTTCAGGCATAGGTTAGATGCTCCTTTATTGGTGTGTTATAGAAGGAATTCTTGTTCAGAGATTGATAGAGCTAGCTGGGTTCTAAAGAAAAGGTGGGTTTGGGATTACTGTGCAGTTGGGGGTCATTAAAAACTATGCATTCCCTCAGATTATTAAGATCTTATGTTGTGCTAATATTGCAACCCCCAAATTATTAAGATCTTATGTTGTGCCAGTATTACAAAGAAAGGCAATAAACAGTCCTTGCCCTCAAGTAGTTTACATTCTAATGAAGGCAACAATGTGAAGAATAGGTAGTAAGGCAGTTATAGTGAAATAATCTAAAGGCACCAGCAGCTGGGGTAGGGGGGACAAGGGAAGGCAGAGTTTGGCATTTCAAAATCTGAAGGAATCTACCCTCCACATAAGAGGCAGAGGCTGAGGAGAGAGTATTCCAGCAATGGGGGAAAAGTCAGAATAAAGGCAAAGAAACGGGAGGTTGTGTGGTGGGAGTATCTGAAAGCAGAAAGGACTGCTAGATGGTTGAGTACTAATAGGAAAATGAAGTGTATGAAGACTGGAAAGGGAGGAAGGACCCAGGTTGTGAAAAGTTTAAATGCCATAATCTCAGTCCATTGGTTCCTGTTTTGCCTTATAAACATTACTTTTTTTTTCTAATAATCATATAGATCTTGAAGAATTAAATTATTTAATATTTTCATCTTATTTAGTCATTTAATTTAATGAAGCAAATATTATGTTTACCCCTGTCTTCTATAGACAAAAAATATTCCCATTATTTAAAACTCATTCTTATATGAAATTATTTCTAGTTACCTCTCCACCCAGGTACTCATTTTCTGGATGTAGTACAGATTGTCATTGTGCCTTCTAAAATAAGCCCAGAGTATATTTACCCTGATTTGATGTGATGCTGGCAGAGTAGAGTGGGACCTAGTATCTCCTTCACCCTGGTCACTCTGCTTTTGTTAATGTAATGTAAAATTACATTAGTTCTTTGGACAGTTGTATCTTGTTGAAGATTTATTGACCTTGTAGTACACTAAAAACCTGCCCCCCCCATCCCCCTATCTCTCTTATACTGTATGAATGCAAGTGGAGGACTTCAAAGTCCAGCATTCTTTTTGTCTGTTCTTTTGTAACTTCTACAGATAGCCTTTCCCAGTCCCACTTAATTCTAGTTCCTTCCCTCTGTTATTTCCTATTTTGTATATTTGTACGTATTTGTTTGTTTGTCACTCCTATTAGTCTGTGTGATAGAAGGTAGGAGGGATTAGTTTTTGCCTTTGTATCCCCAGAGTTTAAGCACAGTGTCCAGCATGTAGTAGGCACTTAATAAATGCTTAGTTGACTGATTCGTGTATTGACTATCACTCCAAGCTTTGTGTTATTCCAAAATTTTATGTCATCTGTGTTGTAATCAAGTCAGGGCCCTGCAGCTCTATCCTAGATACCTCTCTCCTAGGCTAACATCTTTTAATGATTCTACAAATAAACATGCTTTGGATCTTGTCAGTTAACCAGCTCTGAATGTGTTTAATTTTTGTCAGCTTATCCACATCTTTTCATCTTGTCTGGAAACTAGACCAGACCTGTACAACTTGGCAGTAGATAGGGACCAAAATTAAAATAGGTTAAACTTCATTGTAATACAGATAGGTTGGACTAGAGACAGATTAATGATGTTTGGCTGCCGCGGGTTGTGTGACAAACAGGAGAGAGTGCAGTGGTAACCCTATGTTTTTCATGGTATGCCCGAAATGCTTTGGGGGCCACATGTTGTGCAGGTCTGAACTAGACTATCACATGTCCTGCTAAAATCCAGATAAACTCTTTTCAGCATTTTCCCACCATTCTAGTAATGTTGGCAAAGTGGAAATACTAGTATCTCAACGCAAGTTTTAGATGCTGATCTACTTTGGTGCTTGGAGTTTTTTCACTGGGTGGTCCCTGTACCATTAAAATCACAGGTTTTTTATGCCTCCCCTCTCCACTCCCCCAAAAATTAAAGACCTACTGGCTTTTTTTGCATCAGTTTTCAATTTAACTTCCCTTACTTTCAGAGTCTTATTATGTCCTTATGAAGTTCTCTCGGTTTTTAATGTCTTCCCCCTAACTTTCTCATTTGAACCAATTGTGGCACTGGATTTTTGCTTTTGAGAGCCTCTGATCCCTCTTCATCTAGCTTCCCTATTAGATCAATCTCTGTGATCCTACTTAACCTATTTCTGAAGTCTGAAATAATTCTACTGGTTCGCATCAGATCTAATGTTCCCTTCCTTGTCTCTCAGAAGCTCTAAAATAGATGCCCAGATATTTGAAAAATTCCCATTGCAAGTGCCTTGCCTTTTGTCAGTATCTTATCAAATTTCTCCAGGTGATTGCTGTTTCCTCCTGAACCTTACATAAATGCTTGCTTGCGACTGTGTTTCTGTCCTCTATGGATTTCCACACAAGTGACTATTTTTTTTTAATAAACAGTGCTCTAGATTATCTCTTGCTATCTTTTAGCTTAATAGCTTCCTTTTATAAACACTAGGTAATCAAAGCTATATTCGAATAATTTGAAGAGGAAATGGGTAAACTGGATGCTTTGGAAGATACTTGAAGATTTGAAACTATTGAACGAATTGGGGAGGCATTTATGACCTAGAGAGAAATCTGCTAATAATCATACCAAAGAGGGCAGAACAGCACTTTGGAAATTTCATTTCATTTCTATGCTAGAGCAGGATATGACAATTGGAAAAATAGTTTTTGAAACATGCACTGAGATTGGCTATTGGTTTTATTCAAAACATGCACTTAAATTTAGTTGTCATTGTTGTAGCTATTTCACCTAGCTATGGTATATGTTTATTGAATAAAACATTTAAACAATCATGTCTGGTGTTCTTTTAATTTGAGAGACAAATACCAGACAAGTACCAGTTGAGTGCTCCAGGTTACAAATGACTATCAGGACTCAAGGAAAAGGAATCTGGATTGTTGCAAAACATGTGAAATAATTATAGTTAGGGGAATAGTGGAGGTGCAGGATTTCGTTTAGTTTAAAATTAGGATATCAGTTGGTTTGAGAAGTCTGGATAGTATAGACTCTTGCATGGTGTATTTGATGCTGAATTCCATCAACCATTATTCTGTAGTTAAATTGCTTAATGACCCTTCTGAAGTGTACAGATTCCTTCCTTTTTTTTCCTGATGTTTAGTAGTTATAAATAGCTTGTTGCCTTTTAATGTGCAATGCATGAGGCAGTTTTAATTGTCTTAGACATTTTTTGAGGTTAAGTATGTTGTGCCTCTTCCGCATGTGACTAATTTGGAGAAATATTTGGAGAAGTTGTTCTTCTTGTCAGAGATCATATGAAGTTAGTAGTGGAGGATGTTGGACATGAAACACTTACTTCCAATCTTGTGCTTTTGATGGCTTCGTATTGATTCTGGGAGAGTCGACACCTTTTCCTTGGTGAGATTTTTTTTCTGTTAAGCCTTCAAATCTGTTGAATGCCATACCTATGTCCTACCAATTCCTTCAATTGTAGCTTTTTTTTTAATTACAAGATAGCAATATAAATGTTGTAGGAAACTGAAATATTGTTATCCAGCTTGCTAGTGATTTGTCCTGATTGTAGTGCCCTTTATTTTACTGGATTGCCGAGATTTAAGGATAGTGATTTTATTTGTATTTTCCATAGAATTTAGGAGAAAATTCCCTTTATTCTATGATACTGTTGTATGTGTACCTGTGGAATTTTGACACCCAAATGCTAAAGAGGAGGAGCAAATAGCTTATCAGTTAAATATTTATTGAGCATCTGCCACATATATTTTATCATTTTTAGGTACTTGGATATAAGTGCAAGGAATGAAATAAACCCTACTTGCAAAGAGCTTACATTCCAACAGGGGAGCAACAATTTAAGTATATATACCAAATAAATACAAAATATTTATGGTAGCTTTTAACGGAGGGCACTACTGGTTGAGGGAATCAGAAAAAAAAAATTCAAGTAACAAGTGGGTGCTTTGAGGCTTGAAAGAAGGAAGGGGTTTTATGAGGGGGAGAGTGCATTTTAGGCATAGAAGAACTGTAAAGGTATGGAGATGAGAGGGATGGAACGTTATGGGTGAAGGACAGAAAGTCCATGTTGTGTACATTGCAGAGCAGAAAAGGGGAGTGATATCCAGTGAGACTGGAAAGATTAATTTGGGGCCCGGTTGTGAAGGTCTTTGAAAGGCAAACAAACATTTTTATTTGATTCTAGAGGCAATAGGAAGCTCCTGGAGTTTATTGAGTGATACAGCAGATTTGGACTTAATGAAAATTGCTTTAGCTTCAGTGTGGTGTATGTATTGACAGGGTGAGTCAAATCAGGAAGACCAATGAAGAAGGCTGATGCAATAGTCTAGGTGAGAGGTGATGAAGGTGGTGGCTATGAGCAGAGAGAAGAAAGAAACAGCAAGAACTGATAGAGTGGTATGTAGGATGGAGAGGAAGGAATTGTGGAAAAGCATATTAGTATAATTTTTTGAAACTGTTTTGTTAAAAATTTTAAACAATGATTTACATCTTGTTTAGCTTCAAGGATCAGGATTGGTTTTATTTTATGCAAGTTTTACTTCAACTTAAGGCTTAGTTCAGACCTGTTTCAAATTATACAAAGAAAATGACCAAAAAGCTAAATATCCGTACCATTTAATCCGGAGATGCCCTGACTAGCCATTTACCTAAAAGACAGCAAAGACTGAGAGAAAGGTGCCCACTCCCCATATATAGACCAAAATATTTGTGGTAGAAAAGAAGTGGAAAAAAATAGCTGCATAGAATTTTTGGATCATAGATCTAAGAGTTGGAAGGGACCTCAAAGGCTATCTATTCCAAGCTACCCTCATTTTACAGATGAGGAAACTGAGGCCCAAGGAAGTTAAGTGACTTTTTTTTTTCCTCAAGGTCTTACAAATGTTAAAGTAGTATTACTTAAATGTAAGAAAAGATAAATAAGAATTTGGAGAAGAATGAAAAGATTAAATATGAACTTAATTCAAAATAAAATGAGGAAAACCAGGAAAACTACACAACATGACTACAACAATGTAAATGGAAGAAAAAATAAAACTGAATGTTGTAGACATATAATGACCAAGTTTATCCCAGAAAGGTAAGGAGAAATTGCACTCTCCTTTTCCTCCCCTTTCTTTGCAGAAATGGAGGACTATACATGTGGAACACTGCATATTCTATTAGACGGATGGGTTCGGTTAGTTTTGCTGTGCTGCTCCCTCTCCCATGCCCCCTTTTTTCCTTTGTTACTAGTGGAAGCTTCCTAGGAGGGGAAGAAAAAGTGATAGGTATACATATGGAAATGAAGGGAGGGTAGAAAAACTAGATAATTACAAATAAGAAAAGCACATAATAACCTCAGGTCTTCATTCTGAAGTGCAATATATTATATCATCAGAGTATCCGGTGTAATGTTGCTTCACTTGTAGAATAATAGGCTTCATTTAGTTAATTAGTGTCAGTTGTTAACCATGGAATTATGAACAAAGGTTGTATTTTTCCAAAGTTTTAACTGTTTAGACAACATTCTGATGAAGTCTTGGTTTGCATATAAAAAGAGACATCCTTTGTAACTGACTTCTTAATACATAATTATTATTTTAAACCATTTTAATATATGCCATTTAAGTAATTTTGTGTTGTTGTTTTTTTAACAATTTGGAAGAACCAGGTACACTGAAATACCTGTTATCCATCTTACAGACTAGTATTTAGGTGTATTCTACCAAAAGACTTGCTGAGCTTTGCCTCTTAATGATCTGCCACTACTTTTTTACTTGTAATGTAGTATTTCAAAGATACTCATTAAGATGTTTATTTAGTTTTAGAGATACTCAAGAAAATACTGAAGTAGTTTTGAGTTTTTGCTGAGAATTTTTCAGTCAGTTTTGCAGTTCTCCTTGAAGATATTCCTTTTGATATGACTAGGTTAGGGTTTTATTCTCCAAAAGTGCTGGGAAATAGGCCCAAAGAAAATGTGTTATTGTTGAAAAATAGGGTTTGGTCAAATAAGTGACTTTTCAGCCAACTCTGTGTTGCATGCTTATATAGTTAGGCTTATAAGGTTAATTTTCTTCAATTATTTTCTACCAAGAATTTAAAACCACATTATTTTATTTGTATATTGAGACTTAGTTTGAGCATTATTATTCCAAATAGGTAATGTTTTATTTGAATGTAAGACTTTAAAATACATTCATCCTGAGTATAAACTCATTGTCATTGGGCTGTTTTTTTCCCCACAGAATGAGATATGTAAATTTTCAGCTTGATAAACGTTAGTGGGTAAGCAGATTCCTATTCCATAACTGAGTTATACCTGTGGTATTGTGAAGTATCTTGCCTAAAATCATATTTCACTCTAGAATTTAAGGGTGGTGAAGGTTACCAATTTAAACAAAAATCCACCTGAAGTGATAAGTTGCTATTTGTAGTGTTAGTATTTTTTTCTTTCTCCTGACTTTTGGGGGGAAATTTTAAAATTTTTCTTTCCTTATTTTTCTTATCACTTTATCCTTTGCTTTTATATTATCTTCATTATTTAATATCACCTTTCTCCATCCTAAGCAGTCCCTTATATTAAAGATTTTAAAAGGAAAGACAAGGGGGAAGAGTACTTAAGTATAACAAATGGACTCTTCAACTGTATGTATATGCAGTAAATATTCCGTACTCAAAGCTTTTAATAACTCTATACTCAAAGGTTACATCTTCTGCAAAGGAAGGGAGGTACACTTTCTCAATTGTTAGTAATTTTAATACTGATACTACTATTGGAATAGTTGATAACTCTTTTCAGTTACTTTTCATTACTGTAACAAGTTTATAAGTGGAAAGGGCAGCTACCAGTCAGTTTATTTTTTAGAGAGTTGGTTGACCTAGGAACCAAAATGTAGATAATGGATGCAATAATACAAGAGCTGATATTTCTCAAGGTTTGCAAAGCACTTAACTTTGTGAACTTATAAGTATGGTAAACCTAAGTATAGGTGCATATGTATGTCCTGTATTATACCACAAAGAAATGCTCTGTCCCACTAGCATTCTTTTTTAGCAAAGGGGGTAAAGGAAGTCTTCATCAGTTTTCCATTTGAGGGTTCAGAATTTGGTTTATTCAGTTTCATAAAGACATTGGGCTATGGTGGAAGGTGTATTATATTTGGGGTCAGAAGATCTGAGTTCAAATCCCAATTACTGGATAGTAACACTGGTAAAATTACTTTCCTTTTCTGTTAAATGAGAGGGTTGGACAACTAATGTCGAAATATGTTTAACATGATTGCACACGTATATCATGTTGGGGAGGAGAGGAGGCAGAGAGAAAAAATTAGGACTCAAAATCTTATAAACATGAATGTTGAAAACTATCTTTACATGTAACTGGAAAAATAATATTATTTACAAAAAAAAATAAAATAACTGAAGAGGGCTGGACTTTGTGACCTGAGAGTTTTTCTAGCTCTGAGTCTCAGAAAGGTGTGACAGATGAAACTTGGATTCAAAAGTGAAAAGCTAATGGGAATAAGATGATTTACTACACTTACTACATCTCACTAAAGAAGTAAAAAGGTGTCTTTAAAGTTGCAAAATTTGTTTCTGCAAATGTGGTTAAGTATGCTTATTGTTTTGAATGTAAGGATTTTATAGTGAGATAAAATTAGATTTTGTAGCTTGATAAAAATACTTATTGTCTTAATACAAATTATGTCATTCTTTTTCATTTGCATCCCATTATACTTAATGATCCAAGGCTTTGGCAAACCTAGTAACTTTTTAAAGTCATCCATTGGTTCTCTTATTGGGAGAGTAAAGTATCTCAAATGCATTTATTAATTTATTTAAATCTTTCTCTCCCCTCTAGTTCATAATTGGCACGATGGAAGAAGCTGGACTTTGTGGCATAGGTGTAAAATCTGATATTTTAAACAATGCTCAGCGAAATGACATTCTGCAACATCAGGAATCTAATTGCCATGGTTCAAATAGCAAAAAATCATTGAAGGAGGTTGAAGAGAGTAACTTTTTAACCAAGAATAGAAATTTAGTCAGTGCAGCATATTGCACACAAGAATCAAGAGAGGAAACACCTGGTCGAGAAGCTCGGACAGATCCACCGGATGGTCAGCAAGATATAGAGAGTGACAAAAACAAAGAAAAAACTTTAGGTAATGTTTGGCTTTAGGGACTTGCTCCCCATTTCCAGTGTTCATTTTCTAATTATTTATTTTCTAATGACTTGTCTTTGGAATATAACCAGATATCTTAGTATCACCTATATGACACTGCCTTTGGTCAGGTTGTTCTGCCTGTTTTACAGACATATGCCATAGATTAGCATCAGCATGCATGAATTTGAAAGGAATTGATGTATTAAACTAGAAACAGCTACAACAGATTGTTCCTTTTTCTTTTGAAATGTAGCCCAACACCATAGGCCCAGGCAACTTTTACTACAGACATACAAAAGTTCATTACTTGTATTATTGTATACTAAAGATGAAATTTCTGGCTTATAGTGGGCAAATCTAAAATGGACAAATCTACTGTCTTCGGTGAATAAGAGGCATGTTGTTGAAATGATCCTAAAGCATTTGTATATTACCTATGATAATGAAGGATGGAATAATATAAACACTCATAAAAATTGATTTTTAAAAAGCTATTAGCTTCAATCAATTTATTAGAAAAGTGATTTAGAAGTTGAATGTCTAGAAGTTAATATAATAATCTTTGTTTAAAAATACTGTTGGAAATTACTATGGAAAACCAGAGTGACAGAGGTTCTAATTTACAACAGTTTTCCTCCTTGTACTGTGTCCTTTAGGAATAAAATAGTGGTATTTCTTAAATGAATGAAGTTTTATACTCATTGCTTGAAATGGTTGACCTGTTTACTGCTTTTTCTGCAACTCCTCTTATGCATACTGTTCTTTCCAAAACAAAATTTGTAAGCGTTGTCTACTTTCTAGTGCCCTGCTGTACTAAAAGTGATCAAGAAATAAAGAAGATAAAACTTGTCATTTTTATCTTAAAAACTAATGGACCCAAGGTGTAATACAGTAAAAGTTTGTGATAAAGAAACATTATAATTATAATTACATTTCCTGGGCTTTTCATATCTGATATTCCCAATAACATGCTATATTTAAGCTTAACATTTTACTTGTGTTGGCCAGTGTGCAGATCAGAGAGAAGTTGTCAATTAAAATTTCATTTAATGATTATAATATGTATGTAGTGCCTGGCACTATGCTAACTAAACATTTGACAAATACCGTCACATTTGTTATTTACATCAACCTTGGGGTGGGTTGGGGAGGTACTATTATTATCCCCATTTTACAGTTGAGGAAACTAAGGCATATGTCACACAGCTACTAAGTGTCTGAGATCAGATGTGAATTCTGGTTTGATTTGGGTAGGAACTGTTCATTAAATGTCATTGAATGTGGGTATTGTTTCACTTTATTATTAGTGTGGGAGGGAGATTAAACTATATTCTCTGACTATGGAGAATACTACCCTAAGCTCTTATGCTTTTATATGTGGTACTTGGTTAGGTAGTTTTTCTTTCTCTGATATTCCTTGTATTTTGTATAAGGTGTCATTTTGAATACTTGTATTATGATTTAGGAAGGTAAATGGATGTTTTCTGTGGTGTTCAATTATATTGTCTTGCTTTGCAATTTAAGAAGTACCAAACTTAGTAGGATTAGATGAATAAATTCTGAATTATATAGCTATGATGTTTAAGGATTAAAACTTTTTCTTAATTATAGAAATTCAAATTCTCTAGTTTCCATATACAATAGTAAAATCAAACTCACTTTATATTAAATATCCTAATTTCAAATAGGATGTCTTTTGGTATGATATGATATCTAGACCTTTTTTCTAATACTCATTGGCTTCATTTTATTCTTTCTATTAGGAAAAGAAGTTTTGTTGTTGATGCAAGCCTTGAACACCCTTTCAACTCCAGAAGAAAAACTGGCAGCCCTTTGTAAGAAATATGCTGATCTTGTGAGTATTCATCTATGGGGAGAAAATAAAATGTGCCAAAATGTGGAGTAAGCCTAAAAATTCTACATGAATTAGAACTGTCTTGAACCTAAAATTTTCCTGGGCTAGGAGTGGGGAATTTAGAGAGGATTGCTTTCTTTGACCTTATTTGATTACATAACTAAACTTAGAAAGTATAATAGCTAATAGGATGGTTAGAGGATTTCTAAAATTATGGCAGTTTTCTCAGGTAGTACCAAATTTGTAATGGCTTAGATAATAGTGTGTCAGAAGGTAGTCCTTTATTTGTTATCTTTTCTGTAAGTGATTCTAGAGCAGTAGTAGGTAGAGTTGAGTGCTCAGTCCATTTGGGTGGAAGCACATAGTGAAGAAGGCTGTCTGGTAAAACAGTACTCTTGTGCTACTCTGACAGGTAACTAAACAAACTTAGAAAGGTAATATTAGGATACTGGATGGTATCTTCAGTGTCTACACTGTCTTTTGTGATGGAAACTGAACTGGAAAGCATAAGGTGCTTTTAGGCCTAACCTAGTTCACTTAGGAGCCTCATATTTTCTGAGGCATAAAAGTGAAGAGTTTACTTTGACATCATCAACCTGGAAATTCTGCTGTACCTGTGAAAATGATAGAGGAGATAAAATGTTACGGGAACATTTAATTATAACACCTGCCAATCTATTGTATTATGTTGCTCTTGCCTTTCCAAAAATATTTATGCAAACGTTGATTAAATAATTATTTTGATTTCTTGGTTGATTGAACTATGTTATTAGTGATTAGTTGATAAAAATGAGTCTAGTCTTTTTGTTGCAGGAGATGAAAAATTGTTTATATTTACTTGAATAAGGTTTTTCTACTATAATAATATTATTTGAGAATAGCCTAAACGGGAAGTTGTAATAGCCTGAAGATCTTTCATTGCTTTTGACCTTAAAAACATGCATGCATTCCTGTAAAATATCTTCTTTTGGGTTCAGAAAATACTTAAACTCAAATTATTAGAATCAGTATCAGTCATAAAATTATGCTGAAGTTTGTCACTTTATTCCTAGTCCTAAAATGTGATAATTGGTTGCTGAATGTACAGGTATACATCTGTCACCTTGCCAGCCTCCTCCCAGTGAAACAAACAAAACAGCAATAAAAGCAGAATCTGAAACTTTAAGCTTGTCTTGGCTAAGTCTCTCATTTTGTATGTGCTTTTGCCCCATAGTAAGTGATCAAGGGGAATTTGAATCCAGCTCTTCTGACTGACCCTGCCTGCCCATTATACCCTGTTGACCCATTCATGTAGAACAGTTAACTATTTCTCTCTTAGTTGTAATTTTGGAAGCCATTTTAGAAAAATTACTTTGTATGTATGAATATGTTGGTTCTTGAAAAGGCTGCCCAATTGACTGTTGCTTTTTAAAAAACAATATTAGAAAAGTGAGAACATTATTGCTTTTTTCTGAGACTCTTCAGTGCTTTACATCACAGTTAAAAAACAAAGTAGGGACAAAAAAGAGTAGGGACGAAAAAGAGTAAAAGTCTAGAACCAGGAGGGACAATTTTAGACATTAACTGCTTTTCATGTGGGGCCTCCTCCTTCCACCCCCAGGTGGAATTTAATTTAAGAAATTCACTTCTGTACCTAATTAAACGATATGGGTAGAACTGTAACTAGTCTTGTGATTCCTAATCCTGTGTCTTTTCTATCATCTCATGCTGCTACACTCAAAGCAGGGAGATGATTTGGAAGCAGGGATTGTGGTATTGAATATTATGAAACTATTGAATATTTAAAATGTTGGTAAAACGTTAATGTTTATGTCGATTATGTTCTTACATAGAACATCATTCTATATTTTTCTCATTTCTTACGAATTTCATGGCATATACTCATTCCCTTGCCATAATTGACATGTTTTTCTTATACTTAATAAAATTTAAGATACTTCTTAATTTCAGCTGGAGGAGAGTAGGAATGTTCAGAAGCAGATGAAGATTCTTCAGAAGAAGCAAGCCCAGATTGTGAAAGAAAAGGTTCACCTGCAGAGTGAGCACAGTAAGGCTATTCTAGCTCGAAGTAAATTGGAGTCTCTTTGTCGGGAACTTCAGCGTCATAATAAGACACTGAAGGTGAGTTTGTTATTTTTACAGTCACGATCATAGGACTATATTTACTTAGTCTGTAAAGGTCATCGGAGCTACTAACTAGGAAGGCAAGCTGTTTAATAGTTTTTAGTTTTAATGAAGACTGCTAGTTGACTGACAAGTACAAGTGTGCTTTGTGTTCTTACATCAAGTTCTGAAAAGATGATTGCAATCTGAATGAGACTATTTTATGAGAGTTGAGACAATAGTAGATTTTCTTTTGTGTTTGGGTAATATTTTCCTGGATTAAAGAAACAAGTGTTTATTACTTTGATCCAACAGGAACTTCATTATAATTGTATTTGAGCAGGAAAAACTTTATGTAGAAGGCCACTTCTGCTAAATCCTAAAGGAAGCAAAGTTTTCTAAAATGTTAGGGAACCTAAGAGATCCGAGAGCTATGGAGTTTATTGAGCAGGGGACTGACATGACCTGTGCTTTAGGAAAGTGACTTTGGCAGCTGTGTGGAAGGTGGATTTGAGAGGGGAGAGACTTGACAGGTAAAACAGTTGTTCTGGTCCAGGTAAGAGGTGATGAAGAGACTGACCTAGGGTGGTGGTTATACGAGTAGAGAGGACAGAGGCAATCAGATGTTATCAAGGTAGAATCACCAAGACTTGGCAAATGGATTGGTGATGTGGCTTCAATGAGAGAGTGTCCTTCAAGTCTAGGATAATTCCTAGGTTGGAACTTGGGTGAACAGAAGGATAGTGGTGGTCCTCAATAAAAGGGAAATTTATAAGGAGAAGTGAGTTTTGGGGAAATGGGAGTTCTCTTCCTTTTCCTCTAGTTTTTCCCATTTCCTTTTCTCCAATCCATCCTCCACATAGCTGTCAAAATAATCTTCCTAAAATGTGACCATGTCTAAAATCTGCAGTGGCTCTGTTGCTTCTGGGAATAAAATTTCAGTTTGGCCTTCAAATTTATACTTTGACACTAACCTTACTTTTCCAGAATTATTTAATTTTCTTTCCTTTCACATTCACTGTTTCAAACAAACATCTATTTAAGTGTTCTTAGGTCTTAACATTCCATCCTCTGTTACATACCTGCAGTGCATTTGCTTTTTAAAAATTTTGTGGTGAAGGGCAGAATTCTATTGTGGCTTTCACCCTCTCTATGAGGCATTGTTGGTACTTTGAGGCATCCTTGGTTGCCTCACCCTAGTTTCAATTTTTTGCCTTTAATTTATCATAGGATTTCGAGTTAGATATTAAAGGTTAATCTGGCCCAGTGATGTCAAACTCAAATAGAATTCAGGACCCCTGAACTGTACGTAAGGATTGCACATTAACTTAGAAAACCACATATCTTTATTCCTTTCAAAAATTTGTTTTGTGAAATATTTCCCAATTACATTTTAATCTGGTTTGGGTCACACTCAGAACTATTGTGAAGCCACGTGTTTGACACCTCTGGTCCAGTCCAGTCACCTCATTTTTGCAGATGAAGTAACTGAAGTGAGAGTGGTAGACTGGTCCTCTGACTTCTAATCCAGAGAGTTCTTTCTGTCATTATAGGGCATTTATCAGCTAGCTCCTTGCCAGCCAGAAAGAAGAGTTTACTTGTAAAGTTAGTAGAATTTGTTCATTCCTTGTGGGGAAGGACAGTTTTGTTTTGTTTTTTGGTTGTGGTCTGTTTCCCTAGTGCCAGAAGGATCTCAAACAGTGCCTTACGTAAAGGGTCTTAATGTTTGTGGAGTTGAAGAGAATCCCCTGGCTCCAAGCCTCCATATCATCAGCTTGGGATAAGGAAATGGATGGTAATGCCTAGTTTTCAAAGACTGTTGCCTAGGGAAAGAAGAGATTTGACTTAAGGTCTGACCTCAGTTTTCTGCAAAGAACCACCCATAATCAGAATTATTTAAGTATCAATTTTCTTTTTTACTTTTCAGTTTCTTTTGGTTGCAAGTGAAAAAATTAGGTGGAAAGCATGGTGGTTTAGAATAAAAATGAATAATAAATTGTAATTCATTCTAATCATGTAGATAATTTTTGTACTCGATTTTCTAATCCACTATTCAAACTGCACCATATTTAGTTAATCTCATTATGGTTCCTAGTACATGGTGTTGGAAATGGTCATCTTAAAATTAATATATATTACCAAGAACCCTGACTTGCTCATATTTTTCTCACTTGATTCATTATTCATCAAAAAGTTGGTTATTACCTAATTAGGTTTTATGATCATGCCATTATCTTGATACCCTGTACAATTAATTTAATTGGTCCTTGGAAAAGTCAAGATTGTATGAAACAGTGTTAGAGAGAAGAGCTAATTCCATAGGGGAAAAATGGGTAATTGGCTATTGTTAAAACATGCTTTTGCAACTTTATGATGGGGTTTGTTTATGTGTTAATGATGTAATTGTGATTAGGGAAACTTAGGGTAACTAAGTGATATGGTAGAGAGGGAGCTGGCCTCAAAGCCAGAGTTCAATAAAGGCTAGCCTTGGATGTATACTTGGCTGCATTTAAGCTCTCAAGGCTGTAGTTGCCTTTCTTCCAAGACTACAAGTTGGAGAGAAAGTAAGACACTGAAAAGTTCTTTTAAATTAAAACAGTCCTTCACTCTCCTGTCATGTGCTTGTCTCCTGAGATGAGGTTCAGTCAGATAAGAAAAGTGCATGATCTTCAGGTCTTCATGGTTGTCATATTCATAAGGTCAAATGTCAGTATTCTATAGCATTTATTATTTAGAGTGGTCTTAGTTGTTTGGTTAAAGTGTTACTTTTTACAGTACGGTTCCTCTCTGTTTTAGTCAGGATCAAAATGAAATGTTTAATGTGAGGGTTTCTTAATAAACTTACATACCATTAATTTAAAAAAATGTTTTGGATGTAAAGGAAGAAAATATGCAGCAAGCACGAGAAGAAGAAGAAAGACGCAAAGAAGCAACTGCACATTTCCAAATTACTTTAAATGAAATTCAAGCTCAGCTGGAACAACATGATATTCATAACGCTAAACTTCGACAGGAAAACATTGAATTGGGAGAAAAATTGAAAAAACTTATTGAACAATATGCATTGCGGGAAGAGGTAAATAAGTATTAGTTTATGAAATAATTTATTGGAGGAAAACATTTACTAATAACTTAAAATGTGAGTTAAATGAAATTTATAAACAGTATTGTACGTACCATATACCATATGCTTAACAGATAACATGGAATTAAAATGTGTAAACTATGAATGCGTGGTCTAGGGCTTGTTTGGAACTGGAGTTTTTTAGACTGAATTCACAAAAGTGAGATGTAGCTCTCCAGGTGTTGCTTCCTCAGCTTTCATATATAAATATTGTTTATTGCATATAAATTATTTGTCCAAACTAATAGAGGTTTGCCAAGAGTCTCCAGGATGAATTTTGTCTACTTTATTTTCATTTGATCTATTTTCTCTCTTTCTCTAATATTATGAAGCCAAGATCTCAACATCTGTCTTGTTTAATGTGTCATATCCATTGAAATAATGAGATAAGGAAGTACAAGGTTTGGGAGTGGCAGGTGGCCCTTTGTAACCTTCTCCTTGGCCACTCACATTCTTGCCACAAGGCAGTGATAGATAAGTCAAAGTTAAATCAAAGTTCAAGGACAGGCAGAGAAAACTTTCTTATGGTAAGATACTTAAATGGGCTGGTGGTTTTGGTATTCAGGTTTCCAGAGTACTATAATTATGTTTTCAGAAGCTTCAGGTTTATGACCTTTTAAAAAATGTTATATCCTTATTAAAATATTTGATAAATGTAAATTCTGAAGGGGTTACATTGTAAAAATTAAATTGTATGTTACACTTTGAGTACAAACTGAAATCTGATAATATTCAGTGCTATTTATTATTGCCTTCTATTTTTATTTAGATTTTCTCATTTTATGACAAAAGAATGGTATGTCTGATTTCAGTCAGAGTAAGCAAATTGAGAAATTTTGTAGAAGTGTTGTTAATGGATTGTATACTATCAGAGTGAACTCTTAGAATTTGTTTTAGATGTTAATGGTTTAAAAGAGATTTTCTCTGGTGTATTTAATCTCTTTATTTTGGGGGTCACATAAACAGTTTCTCTGCAATGTTTACTCAGTAATACATCAGGTGAAGTGTTATCATTAGCATTTCTAAGGTTTTCATGAGACATTGTGCTCACGTTTACAAAGCATAATATAACTGTGCTGTTAGACATAATAAACTATTTTAATCCATAATGTAGAATGGTTAATAAGATTTTTGGAAAATTTAGCAGAGAATGAAAAACATCCATACCCTGCCCTGTGTAAGGAATATATTACGAATTTGCTTAGCAATTTGGGTCACTTGTTCATTTCTTCCAGAGACATGTCTTCCCAGGTACAATTTGAGACCAGCTTTAATTGAGTGTATAAAACAGGCAATCCAAGGACTGACAGTGCTCCAACTCTGACTTTGTCTTCTTTATTAGTACCTCTGTGCCGACTTCCACATCTTGGGCCTGGCAGGGGGTCCCGTTGGTTAATTAGCTCTTTTGGTTTTAAACTACACAATATATCAGTTGCATATAAAGCAATGAGGGTACTACTTGCACAGGCAAAAGGAAGTTAATCGTTGCTTTGTTTACACTGATGTTTTAAGTATTATCAGTAACTAAATCACCATTGTAAGTAGAATATAGCTGACATTTGTTGATGTGACATTTACAGTGTATATTACTAAAATACAAATTAATATTTGAATAATAGGTGACAGCTATGAAATTTTACTTTTCTATATAGCATATTGACAAAGTGTTCAAGCATAAGGAACTACAGCAGCAGCTTGTGGATGCCAAACTTCAACAGACAACACAGCTCATAAAAGAAGCTGAGGAAAAACATCAGAGAGAAAGAGAGTTTGTAAGTTTTGGGGATTGGGGGGGAGGGAGAGTGATGGTGGTGATAAATTTGTTCATTTGTAATATTGAAATTTAGAGTTCTTTAAGGATAGATAGCATTCAAGGAAGGAAATGTTTCTTGTTTTTCCCTCATCTAGATAGTATAGGCTTGACATTACTTAATATGCTACGAAGCAGGTCCTGTCTTTGGTTTTATTTGAACATTCTACTGTAATATGATCTGTTAGAACAATATAAAAGACTATCAAGGCTATTTTTATTATATTTGTAAGGTTTTTAAAGTTCCCATGTGTTCTGTAGTAGTAATGTTTAAATTGTTGTTTTGTGTATTTCAAAAGGCTTGAGTTAAAATTTTTCCATTTTCAAACCATAGATTTACTTTGAATAATGAAAAAACATTTACCAGAGCCTTATCCTGTACCCATTGTCATTTTGAGAGGTAGGGATACAAATAGAAAAAGCAAAAGTCTATATGCACCATAGTATGTAGATGGTCTTCATGAGTTTGACTATAGAGAAACAAGTCCTCCTGTAGCAATTTAGTGAATTTAGTTAGGTAGTTCTTACACAACAGTTAAACAAGTGTATTACTAAGTCCATACACCAGGTTATTCCTGCTTGATAGGAATCTACCTGAGCCTTGTGTCTTGCTTCGGGAACTCAAAATTACCTTGCGATAATTCACTAGAATAGGATTTTAGTGGAGGAATCATAAGCACTTAAATGTTTAGTGTTGTGTTTTCCTCTGCATTTAGCAGACTTCTGTAGCTATTGGCATTCATTTTGTATATAGAATCATTTCTGTGAAGGGTTGCCTGAATAAATTAGTCAGAAATGACTGCTGGGAGTTGTTGAACCATGTCAGACCACCTCGCACTTTTCACAGAAGCAGAGTACGTTTTAAATATATCAATTTTTTGAGGGGTACCCCTCTTCTTATTATGTTTTAATAAAAGCCTAATCACAAAACAACAGTTCAGGTAAAAGATAATTTAAACTTTTCATGGAGCAGCTGAATGACATTATTATAACCCTGAAGACATTTTTTCTGCATAAGTAGCCATGTTTTTTCTCAGCAGTCTGGAACTGGAAAGGATATCTCTATTAACCTGCTTCTTTTCCAGTTTTGGAAATTGGGGCCTGAAAAGAAGTTACTTGTTCAGGGTCTATAACTAATTTAGTCTTCAACAAGATTTTCAGGTTAATTCTTAAGTAAAAAATTTCACTTAATGAGAAACTCTGGTTATTTAAGTTATAGAGATAATTTCATGAGCAGAGAAGAGATAGGTTTTTTGAAGTACCAGCAGCCTTATAGTACTTGCCTTTTGCTTCAAGGATATCCAATGTAATGTAATACTTAGTAGACTTAAAGGAAATGCAAAATTAGCTCTTGATGGCTTAATGACCACCAAAGCCCAGTCATTGATTGAAAATAGCAATTTGAGGAAGAAATAAGAATTGAATGGCAATAACCTGCCTACATTTGATATATCTCAGAGAGTTCAAATGCATTCATAGTAGTGGAAAGCAAGAACTGACCATTTCAAGAATTTCAAATGTTATTTAAATTACAACTTAGCACAAAAGGACTATTTCCAGGCCATATCTAGATAAAGACATGGGTAAAGCAAGTTCTTTATGAGTAGGTTATAGACTTCAGTGGCAGTTGTTCTAAATGAATATTTTACCTGAAGGTAATAATTCTTGCCTAAAATATCCAGGTATGATTTGCCGTTTTATTCACCTTTTTATCAGTATTAGTATTTGCCAGGGTGTGTTTCTATCTTTTCCAGTTGTTAAAAGAAGCCACAGAGTCGAGGCACAAATGTGAACAAATGAAGCAGCAGGAAGCGCAACTCAAACAGCAGGTAACTTGGAAGAACGAATGAATGGTAGGCTAATTTTTAATACAAAAGCATTGAGCAGTAGAGAGGAAGGCACTAAACGCCTGGTGTTGTAAATCACTGTGAGGCCCTCACCATGATTATGGCATAGAGCACAGTCTGTCATCTTGCAAGTTAGGGCATCTTTTGCTTTCTATCCTCCCTCCCTGCCTATATCAACCTCACACCCCCGTGGTGTCTGTTCTGTTTCTTGTTCTAGTTTGCAAGTTAGTGTTAACTAAAATCACAAGAGTTAATTTACTAGATAAAAATAGGACCTTTCCCCTAGTGTCTCATTGCAAAAATTAGTATTTTTATTTTAAAAGTGGACTCAGACTTACAAGCCTCCAAAGTCCAAAGGAATGAAAGTAGTATAGTTGATATTGTGGTATAGTCATATTTCTTCAGGTTTTCAGTGAGAACAGGCATGGCGGGTGCATAACCTGTCTTACTCCCTTTCTCCCAACTACTTATCTTTGCCTACTGTTGAGTTTATGAGAATTTCCCAGGGTGTTGTTAGAAGCCATAGATGGGTAGCTTCTCTCAGTCCCTCAATTCACTGAGTTTGGGGAGGGGATCTGTGGGTAGGGGTAATTTGCTAGCAGATGCTGGCTCCCCCTTAGCAAGAAGGTAAATGAAGATTTGGCACATCACCAGTTCCTAATTTATTCAGATAAAAGCACAAAGTGGAACCTTGTTAAATTTCTCCTCTGCTCCCCAGTACTTGGTACAGTGCTAGGCACATAGTGCATGGTCAATAAATAATCTATTGGAGATTGTTTTGTAAATCACACCAGTTTTTACAAATTAACACGAAAGATTTGTCCAATTTCTCCATCTTCTACCTTTACTCAGTTTCTCCTCTGCTTCTGAATTCTTACCAGGAATTGTCTTCTTTCTTAACATGATATAAATTTTGTAAGCCTAAAACAACTTTCCTTAGTGAGTTGGGTTCTGCTGCTTTGAGATTAAAGTATTTAAATAGCAAGTGATAAAAAGTATTAAGAAGCTCTTGGAATTTTTGAATTGTAAATAATAGGAGGGTCACTAGTTAATCTCATGTCCACAGTATTGAAAACAAAAGTGCTGTATGAAGAGTTTTTATAATTATTGTTGTGCCTCAATTGTTGTGTTTGACTTAATCTCTCTCTCTCTCTCTCTCTGTATATATATATATAATCTCAATAACTGGTTGCCTAAAAGGGATCTAATATGTGGGTTAATATATAATTTATGGAGTTTCCAAGGTTTGGGATAAATTTTGCCTCCCTAATTAAGAAATAGCTATAAAGTCTCATTTTTACCTAATAATTCTTTTAACATGGAAATAATGTTTAACCTTATTGCTCAGAAAGCCTTTGTCTAAAGCACTTTTTAATCTGAGACTCAGAATATTTAATATTTTTTTCCCTATAGCTTTCTCTTTATATGGATAAGTTTGAAGAATTCCAGACTACCATGGCAAAAAGCAATGAACTTTTTACAACCTTCAGGCAGGAAATGGAAAAGGTACTAGCAGGATTTTTAGTAGATTCTTAGGATTAACTACCCCCAAAACACAATTTATTTAAGTTAGTGTTATTTTAAGTATGATTATAGCTTGTTGGACATACCTAATTATGGGAGTCCATTTTTTTTACATTGACTTAACATACATTATCATTTCAAAGATGTTTTACATTTATGATCTTCCATTGACAGTAGCTCTCAACATTTACCTGACCTTAGCCAATACCTCAAGTGGTTAATTAACAGTTTGTTTACACAGTTAAAATGTACTAAGGGAGTTTCTTATGTAAAAGAATACAGGGAGTTCATGAGTTTAAATTAATTATGTAATTTAATATAGACAATACAGGTACATTTGTATTTTTACAGTGGTCAGAATTTATGGGTGAATGGCATGGATCTTTCTAACTCTCGGAAATCATTATAAAAGTTAAGCATTTTGGCAAATTCTTGTCACTGTTACTACTCCATCAGAAGGACATTTTGTTTTCTCCCTCACTGTTACCCATCCCCCATCATATTCAGCATTTTTGGGAATGGATAAATGCTAAGAAACCTATGACCCAGAATGTCATACCACAGTAATAGCATGATAAAATTAGTGCCCATTAGAGTGGGTGAGACTTGCTTCACAAGGTTGGTTATTGACCGTGGTTGCCTCATTGTATCAAACATACATGTCTTTTCCAACTCATTGTCTATCATCATCTCCCCTTGTCCACATCCTCACCCCCACCCCCCCCCCCCCCCTTCCAAGTCATGAAGGTTTTGAACTGAAGTGTAGGAGTATTGCAGTCATTGATGACTTAGAGAATTTGTGTGAACCAGTTTTTACCTTTTGGTCCATCCAAATGTAGAACAAAGATGAAAATAAAGAATTTTAAAATTAACTCTTCTGCTCAAGGATCCTTAGAACCTGGGTAGAGGTAGAAGGGTTTCCTGTTTCTAGAAATCTGGTAATATATATACCATTTTTAGCTGCAGTCAGTACCACAGTGAAGTGCAGCCACACCAACTTAAAAAAAATAAAGGCAGAAAACTTGTGTTCCAAAGAGACATACAGCATTGTTGATGTTAAGAAAGTGTAAGTCTTTAAGAAATGAATTAGGATGATAACATTGATGAAGTTACTTATACCTATTTTATATAGTGAAAATCAGTTAAGTCCCTAAATTGTAATTACTGAAGTTTGAATATTTTTAGAAGGGTTAGACATCAACTACACTCTTGGATCTGTGATCACCTTGTGGAAATTCCCTTCCCTTCAGTGATACAGATTACAGTTCATTTGTGTTTACCAGTCTTACTGAGTAACTTGTCCCTAAATGGTCAATGATAATAACAATAACCAATAATAACAGTCTTCCCAATAGTTTGCCAAAGAGGCGCTACCCATTCTGCCAGGGGCATTCTTTGGAACACATGGCTATCCTCGCTATGTCATAAACTTTTATTTTTCCCCAGTTCCACAATTTAGGGCTTCTGATTAAGTGTATCTTAACCATATTTTACTGATACTATGAGGAAAGGTAAGTTGTAACTAAGAAGTCTGGAGGATGTTTAAAGATAAGGACTGCTCAGTTGGAGTATATATTTATTTTTAACTCCCTCCATAACAAAGGCCATTTTGATTAACCTTATTATGACTCGTTTTACATTTTCCCGTCACCTCATTTATTAAAGAATATTGACTTGTTATAAATAATACAAGAGTCAGTGGCAAATTTAATTGTAATGTAGACCTACTACTACTTCCATCTTCCTTTCTTCTACTTAAGTGCTTCCCACTATCATCTTAAATGGGATTTTCATAGAAGGAGAGGAAACAAATCTCATTTTTCTTGTAGTATTTTGTGATACTTATGTGCACATATACATATGCAGCTACATATGTATGTGTATATATGCATTATTACTATTATAATATTGTTTCTTCTGAAGTTCAGTAAAGCATTTTCATAATGTGGCTTCTCTAGTATGGTTCCAGCTGCTATCACAGCTGGGAGGGAGTTTTATAGTCGTCACTCTGTTACTGGTGTTTCAGTTCAACAGGTGTTTACTACTAAGTAACTACTGTGCTTTAGGCACTTGTTATATAAAAATATGACACACAGATACTTCTTTCAAGGAACTTAGAGTGACATTTAATTTAGGCCTGGAAGTAAAGCGGGGCGGGGAAGAGGGTTTGTGTGAATAAAGGTATAGAACTGGGAGAGGGCAGGATGCAATTGGGAGGTCAGTAAGTTCTTAGCTGCCGAATACTTGTTACTTCTGGGGCTTCAAATACAAAGAACAAGACAACCTCAATTGGAACATGGATTTTTATGAATCAATGAGAATTTATTAAACATTTACTATGTATAAAAGCACTGTGCTAAGCACTGGGGATGTAAATAGAAAAGGAGAATGATGTTCTCAAGAAGCTTTCTTTCTAATAGAAGAGTAGTTTGAGACAAAACTGATGGGATAAGTTGGGGCCAGGTGAGTTTATACTTGATTCACGAGGAAGAACTGCCATAGGTTTTTCAGTAGAGGAACGACCGACTCTGAGCAGTTATTATGAAGAACTCAGGCAGTGGTGTGAAGGGTGAATTAGAGAAGGGATTAGAGTATCAGATGAGGGTGGGTGAAAAAGAAGTGGAGAGAGGGAGACAGGTTCTAGGAAGATTTTCTGAAGTAGAATTCAGTTTGGCAATTAATTTGCATTCAAGATCACTGAGATTTCTTTCTCCGGTTATAGAAGAATGAGGACGTCAGGTGATGGTAAGGGTCATATCCAGCAAGTAAGGAATTGGGACTCGGAGGGGAAACTATAAATGGAGGTGTAGATTGGTGAGGGAACTGTGGAGAGGTAGTAACAGAAGCCATGAGAGTGGGTGGTCATCAAGGAAGAAAATAGAAAAGATTAACCATAGAGAAGTCCATGTTGATGAGGAGAATGAAGAGACGTGCCATATCACTGAGCAGAAATTACTAGAGCTGTAAGACAATGGGAAGGTAGTATCCCAAAAACCAATGGAGTAAAGCAGGGTAAAGGTTGCCAGAATGTGAAGGCTTGTGTGGTAAGGAATGATAAGGAATGATAAGGTAAGGAAGATGCAGTAGTAGTTATAGACAAGAGAAATTAGGCAATGAAGGAAATAAAGGAATTTCTGAAGTACAAGATCAGGGTTGACAGAAAGTTTTAATGGAGAGGACAAAATACTGACATGTGTCTGAGCTTGGTAGAAAATTTTTCAGAATTGGGGTGGAGAAAAAGTAGTACACAGGAAGAAAATAGCTAAATTATTAATACTTTATAAAATTCTTCACTTTTAAGAAATAAAGTTATATAAATTTGTTGTGGTCAGTAATTGTGTATTGAACAATTCTCAGATGACCAAGAAAATTAAAAAACTGGAAAAAGAAACAATAGTTTGGCGTACTAAATGGGAAAACAACAATAAGGCACTTCTGCAGATGGCTGAAGAGGTGAGTATAGAGTATTTCACTATTATGTATCATTAGTTCCATGTATACCTCCAGTCAGGGGAATTTTTTCAGTGCCTGAGAATCCCTATCCATAGGTTCAGGGAGGATTGTTTTGTAATCACATCATTCTCTGGATGTTGACATCTGTGTAAATGTAATTATACTTTATTTTTACAGTATATCATGTTAAACTACTACTAAGTATTTAAGTTACTTTAATATTCTGTTTACTAAGCCCATTCTTATATAAGCAATAACTAAGAATTTGTTCCTTTCCATCCCCTGCATTTTGTAGGAATAAAATTATTTCTTGGTAGCAGAGCAGAAAGTCATAAATAAATGTCCTTCTGCCTTGATATAAACTCAAGAAAAAAAAAAGATGGATAAAAGATTAAAGGGGAAAAAGCAATGGAAGAGAGAGAGAGAGTGAGTGTGTGTGTGTGTGTGTGTGTGTGTGTGTGTGTGTATGTATTTAGCATCAGGAGGTGGATAGTGTGCCAGGCCTCAAATGAGGAAAATTCATCTCCCTGACCCTGAGCAAGTCACTTAACCCATGTTTGCTTCCATTCCTCATCTGTAAAATTAGCTGCAGAAGGAAATATAGTAAACCATTCCAGTATCTTTGCCAAGAAATGGGGTTGTGAAGAGTCAGATACAATTGAAAAATAACTCAAGAACAAAAGGGTGGATATGGGTACAGATATTTAACTCTTTACTTAATTTTGTTTGAGATGAGAAAATATGAATGCCGGCTGTTGAAGTGTAAATTGCATGCTTTCATAAAACTATGATGGTGTCTGTTATTTGAGAATATACCACTACAACTTTGTAATTTGGGTGAAATTTCTACAGCTTAAGAGTATAATAGCCTGATTGGGTATTTAACCATTTTGTGTAAACTCTCTTAAATTTTATTTATAGAAAACTGTTCGAGATAAAGAATACAAGGCCTTTCAAATAAAACTGGAGCGTTTAGAGAAGCTGTGCAGGGCTCTCCAAACGGAAAGAAATGAGCTCAATGAGAAAGTGGAAGTCCTTAAGGAACAAATCTCTGTAAAAGAAGCAGATGTTGATCAAACAGTGCCTGCATTACAGCCATGCACTCTTCTGGATTCCCACAAAACGCTGAAAACTCCTAAAAAAGAAATGGGGCTTCCCCTAGAGGCTGAGCACAGTGCAACAGATGAAGGTGATGATTTTCAAGAGACTGTGTCCATGAGTTGTGTTCCTGACACTGATTCAGTTGACTAAAACAAAGTGTAAACACTGTATTGAGAGATATATTTTGTGTATAACTTTCTCTGTTGGTGGTAACTTGGTTTTGTGGTGAAAAATTTCTTACTTTTTCTACCATATCTGTATTTTCTTAGAACTACTGGATTTATGTGGTACAGGAAAGCTGCCTAGCAGCTTTGAATAGTTTTAATCTATAAATTTTCCACAACTGTATTGCACATCTGCCTCATTTTTTCCCCCCTCCTTTCATAAGAATGCATGTGTGTGTTGCCTTGTCCATCTTTTCTCTGCCCCTTCCACACAAAAATCCATAATTTAAATTTTCTTTAAGGGGTACATAATAGGCATTAGCAGGATCTGTAGTGGTAACATTTCCTTTATATGAAGATACTGCTTCTTGGTATATTAATGTAACTTTTCACCCTCCAAACAAGGGGAAAAAAACCCACAATTTTTAGAAGACACTTCTACCTACTGGCCTGTAAGAATGTCAAATTATCTCCCACTAATATGTGAAGAGCACAGAATTGGAGAGTAGCAAGATTTTGCAGTGGCCTGACTTGTCAGCTTTGCAAACATTAATTTCATTTGAATGGATTGGCACTGTCATCATGCTTGTCAAAGTTGTGGCATAACATTTTTACTCAGTCATGAAAGATTTACAATTTAACTTGCAAAAAGAAGTATACATGGTGTTACTGGATGAGAACAGGTTTAATGGGTATAATATGTATAGTCATTAGGCCTGTTTCACATAGAGAACTGGTAACATGGTTGGTTCAGGTTAGAAGATATTTTGCTACGTGCACTGTCCTTCAGGCAGCGCTTGGTTGTGTTGTTAGAAATCATTGTTAAATATTTGCATCATGTATGGTTTCTTTGAATGGAAACTTCTGAAAATGTTTTAAGTTACCAGGATATTTTAGATAGGCAGAACACCCTCATGCTATTACCATCTGATTACATTGAAGTTACAACTTTAAAAAAACCTGCATGTTAACAGACCACAAGTTAAAACTACACTTTTTAAGATTATATGCAAATATTCTGCGGTTTATGCTTCCTATGAATTAATACCAAATTGTTATATGTGATTTTTTTAAAAAAAAAAAGGTTATTTCAAAGAGAATAATAATCCCTTAAGCAGAAAGGCTGGGACCAATATTTTAAATATCAGAACACCAGGCAGTGTAGCCAGGGACTGATAACGCTATTTATGCCCAAGTGTGCTTGCTTGCTTAGTTTTCAACTTCAGTTGCTTTCTTTCTTTTTTTGGCAAGTTCTGGGTGGGGAGCGAGGCAGTTAGTGTTAAAGTGACTTGCCCGTGGTCACACAGCTAGTGTCGTATCTGAGGTCACATTTGAACTCAGGTCCTTCTGACTCCAGGGCTATTACTCTATCCACTGCACCATCTAGCTGCTCTCATTCTAAAGGAAATGCAAAAAGAGCAATATTTCTGGTAATTAATTTTATTTTCTTTGCACTTAACTTTTGAAGAGGGATTTCTAAATCAAGCACATAACTCTATGATTCTCTTTGCCTAAATAATCCCTTTTGTCACAGTATGCTTAGCCTGAATGTTCAGACTGCACTGATGAAGTTTTTACCTTTATGTGAAATTGAACCATTGAGATCATGTAGATCTCTTTCTGTGGTGAAGTTTTCAATGCAATGTATTAGCTCACACTGCTGAACAAAATTCTTTAACTGATGTACCTTAAACCACAGCAGCACAAAAGAACTCTGTTCTGTACAGGTGAGAAATATTCATTCAGTCAGATTTGCACAGCTTCTTACAGTCGAAGTTTTGAACTAGATGAGAACAAGAGGAAGGTAGACAGATGGAGGGAGAGCTGGCTGGCTAGCCTCTAAACTTTTAAATGTTAAAAACCAAAGGGCAAGGCAGTATAGGAATAGGTTCACATAAAACTACAAAATGACTTGAGTACTGTTATAATGAGGCAATTTTGACTAGTTGGTTTCAGTGGGACTGCGCTGCAGTTACTATATCAAACATGGGACTTGTTCTTAAAGGTAAGTGCAGAATCATGTATCAGAACAGCCTATCTTTAAATTAGGACAGACTTAAATTGCTGAAACAGTGGTAGATGTAGCTCAAACATTTCATAAATCAATTATTTATCTTCCACAAATTTCTATATGGTGCTTGCTTTGCATGGAAGATAGATTTTGGATCCTGTTTTGCATTTTTAAAGGGCTTTATTATAAGCAAATGGTTAACATACAGTACTTTTCCTGCTATTTTCACTTTAACTTTCTGTACTATCTAGATGTAACAAAGGAACAGTGTTTTTGAGGACCTCGAATTCCCTTTAAATGCGTTTTATTTGGGAGACTTCAGTCCTTCATCCCAAACAAAAAAACAAGTAGGCTTGCTGACTTAGAAGGGTTCCCTTAATAATCTCTCCAATAAGATGATTTGCAAGTCAGTAGCAGCACACTCAGCACTTAGACTCAGCTTTACCATAAGTTATGACTGCCAGGCAGGCCCCTAGTACATACTTTAAAAGGTTATTATTCAGTTCACTTAAATTGCATTTCTTGCACTATCATTGAATCAAGGTGTGATAATCTATAATGATAATGGCCTCTGAAACTTGGGCCTTGGATTAAGAGACCATTTCATCACTAGACCACAGAAGTATGTTTTCTGATTTTTAAAGAGAGAAGTGTGTGTGTGTGTGTGTGTGTGTATGTATGTATGTATGCAAACTGTCCTTTTACTACACCTACACCTGGTTGTTACAGTTCAATTCTCAGGTGTTGCAGAAAATCTACCTCTTTCAGACTGTAGATGGAAAATAACTGTGAAAAAAAGTGATGCAGAAATCTAGTTTGTGCTAAACACTGCTTTATTTTTACAACCCATATCTGCTTTCATGAGGAAAAGAATTGATTAATGAACAGGCAGTCTTGTTTTGCTTCTCAAAGACATTTTGTAGAGATTTTTCACTAATGTGAATCTGATTTTATCTACTCAATTCTGTATAGATTAAGTAAAATGTATGCTTAATTTAACAGACTCTGTGTTTTTTTTAATCTTTAGAACCAAGTTTATATTTATCAAATCTAAAATTTTTAAGGACACTATGAGGAGGCAGTATATACAGATATAAAATATGCTGTAGCCAACTAGTTTACTGATCAACAATATTGTACCATATTTCTTCAGTTCATGGGAAGATGAGTTGTAGGTAGAAGTACGGAATTTATTAAAATGTTTAAAAAATTTTTATCCATAAGTTACAGAAGTTAAAGGGATGAATGGACTGAGGAATTCTAGGCAATATGTTAGATTTGACCACTGTTGTTGCCCAGCAGCTAGTTCATGGCTTACATCCTGTAAGATGTAATACTTTAAAACCTAAAAATATTAAAAAACTTACTTGTGCCACCACCAGTTTTGTTCCCATCTTTATGGATGGAATTGAATGGTCCATAAAATCTATATAGTAAAGACACATAAGGTTTTTTCTAGTTCTTAGGAGTGAGGGTCATTAGATTATATAACATTTGTTCTCATGTGTGAATAGTAATTCCTGTTGGTTTAAGCTTTAACAGTATTTTGGTAAAGCTCTTTGAAGGTATATGTTCTAATGCTCTGCTACTCAGTTGCTCTAAAAAGTAAAAGTCACATTAAGTACCATTGCTTCATCTATCTAATCTACATAAACATTCATCTTTGAATCACATTGAGTGTATTTTTTACTTCCTTTCCCTATGGTTTTTTTGAATTATATTCTTTAACATGTCAGATGCCCTAGATAAAAGCTCAAACTTGACCCAAAATTTTGTCTTTGCTGGGGTCTCAAAAGCAAGTGAGTTCAAAAACAAGGTGTTTAGTTTTGATGGTATACCAGCCTAGTCTAGAAAATATTGATACCAAGTTGGGCATGGGGTTGGAGAGGGGCAGGATAACTTTCTATGACCATTTGAATCTTAGTAGATGACAGTTGGCATTGGTTGATGAAATATCACAATAGATCAGGTAGGCCTATACAAACCTGTGGCCTACCAAAGGATTTCAAGTGACCTGCAAAAAATGTAGAGAAAACACTTGTTTTCCTTTATGTTGTCTACAGCTGCCATTCAGTGTGTCCATGGGCTGGTGGCAGTCTGCACGTTGTGCACAAATCACCTAAAACCACACTTAATGAGAATGGGAAGACTTCATAAGATTACCAGGAACTTGTGTTAAAACATTTCCAATGGCTTTTCACCAAGATCTTTAAGAATGAAGAACTAATTTCTAAATACATATTTTCTAAAAGAAGAGTTCTAAAAGATTCTTTTTATGGAGAATAAGTAATTATTCAGTACTTTACACTATGCTTTATTACAAAATTATACGGTAGCTTTATATGTTTTAGTACAGAACTTCCTTACTGTATGGTACCACTTTGCTAAGTGTTTACAAATAATTTTGTTTGATCCAGTAACCCTGGGACATACATAGTAAGTAACCAAATAAATGTCTAAGGGTGGTGGTTGTCTTTCAAAATTCACATAATAATGAATCATGAAATTCATTATTTGGGACTTAGGTAAAGTTACAGTTACCTTGAAAATCGTAAGCACTGTTTTGGACCAGAAATATCCACCAAATTTGTATTAGCAGACATGAGACAATTTAGTTGAAAAGACTTCCTTTTAGATTTTTCGACTTAATTCTCTTAAAACTAGACCCAAAAAGAAAGCTTAGGTCAGTAAAAACTGACATTAAAAAAAATTTTTTTCCTTAACCTATGAAAGTAGCCAATAAATACTATTAAGCTGTGACACTAGAACAACAAGAAAACCTGCCCTGTACAAGCAGTAAGATTTTACATCATATGGCTGAACAAAAGGTATGACAAATGACTTGGGGAGTATATTAATAAGCTTTTTAGTACTACTTCCTAGAATACCTTTCCAGTTACAATGGTTGTTATGTTATTGAATATACCTTACTCCAAAAGACATTCTTTTGGCAGTATGAGACCTTGGTGAAAAAAAACAACACACTGTTCTAAGGAGTTTTCCTTTAACGCCAGCCAGCATGACAGGCACAAGTAAAAACAACGTCAAACTTACGTTTCATATTCTCTTTGGTTCAACTACTGTGCTGTGTAAATAAACAAAACAAAGCAATTTTTTCAAAAAGATTTATTTATGCAAAGCCAATCAAGTGTTTTGAAAAAAGTAAAAAGCAGTTTTGCATATAGGGGAGGAGGGGAGACATATAGTATACTGGAAAAAAATGATTGAATAGGTGGTACCCTGCAACTTACATTTCAAACAGACATGCTGCTCTTGTAACATTCCTGTTTTCCCAAATGGCAAAATGTTGTACAGTACGTAAATAGCTCACTTCAAAAGTGCTGAATACTCAGGGATTTAGGAATGCTTATAATTCAACTATATAAGCTTTTTTTTTTTTTGCATTTGAGAAATGAAGCATCCATGTAGCATTACATTCAATAAAAGATATTTTGAATGTATAGTAGTCAAAACCTCGAAAAGATAATTTAAATGAATGTTAGCCACACTTCACTAATATCCAGCAATCTTTATTTCATCTTAGGCATAAAAAGGCTTAGGATCCTTGACCCTCGAGTTCTGATGCTGCTATATCTGGTTCTTCATCATTGTAAATATTTTCAGCCTGGAAAATAATTAAAATTAAGTTCACAAATTAGGTGGCACAAATCACCTAAAACCATACTTAATGAGAATGGCAAGACCTCATAAAATTCATAGGTCTTTCTTACCAGGAACTTGTGTTACAACATTTCCAATGGCTTTTCACCAAGGTCTTTAAAATAAGAATAAAGAACTAATTTCTAAATACATATTTTCTAAAATATATTTCTTTCTATGGAGAATAAGGAATTATTCAGTACCTTATGCCATGTTTTATTACAAAATTATACGGTAGCTTTACATGTTACAAAACTTGCTTACTGTATGGCAGCACTTTGCTAAGTGTTTACAAATATCTTGTTTGATCCAATAACCCTGGGACATAATAAATGTCTAAGGCTTTTTCTCATTTCTAAAAAGAATTATTTTAAATTTTTTAAGCGATGATACACTATGGAATTAATGGCCTGACTCTAAAGTATATTCTTTGTGTGACTTAAGAGGTCAGAGGAGTTGCTAAAGTCCTCTCAAAATTTATGTAAGGTACTCAGGAAACCAAATACTTAATTTTTAGAGAAGATATGCCTTACAAAAATCCTGTGACTTAGACTGTTTTTCCCTAAACCACTTGGGATGAGGTCAAACAAACAGTTTGGTTAGAAACTGTTTGTTAGTAATACAGCACACATAAGCTGCCAGCAATTCACGTGCAAATTCACGTCCATGACTAACCTATCAGAGGCACCAAAGTGTCAAAATGAAAAGTGGTTAGCTCAAAATGGGGATGTGATCAGAATTCAAAAGGTCACATACTAAGAACCTAAGAAAATGGAGACTAGATTCTTTGCACAACTATGGCTAAGGGGAAAGAAAGTTCTTAAAGAAGCGTAGAATAGGAAATTGGAATAAAGACAGAATGGGAAATCAATTAACACTGAACAAACAGCAAGAAGTCATACCCCAAAAGAGACCTAATAAAAAAAAATTTTTCAAATAATTACAAATTGTAATTGATCACAAAAAAATATATTACAAATCACAAATGGCCCAAAATTTGGTTCCAGATCAGAAAATGCCCATCTCAAGGTCCCACTCCATGGCAAGACTGACCAAGGAGGTTAGTAGAAAAAAAAAAGATCTTGCATGTACCAAAAATACACAGCAGCAAAGAGCTAGAAACGAAGTCTTTTGCCCATCAACTGGGAAATGGCTAAACTAATTGTGATATGTGAAAACGGAATATTACTCTGCTATAATCAGGAAAACATAATGACTACCATGTAACATGAACAGCAATAATAAAAAACCCCAAAGTGACATTATAGTTATTATGGGATATTAAATATTAAAGTAATATTATGACATTATGATGACCAAGGTTGGCCCTAAAGAAGAGATATGAAGATAAACCTTCCTTCTCTGTGGGAAACTGAATGTGGAAGAATGCAGAGATTTTGATGATGTGACTTAATTGTACTGAACTGTTTCTTCTGCTTTTTTAAAATTCGTAGTTGGGGGCACCGAGCCAAGATGGTGGAGGAGAAACATGCACATACTCTAGCTCTTACCCCACAGCCCATAAAATGCCTGTAAACAAAAGACGCAACAAATTCCAGAGGAACAGAAACCACAGAATGACGGAGTGGAGATTTCCTGCCCAGAGTAACCTGGAAGGCTGACGGGAACGGTCTGCTGCACAGCATGCAAAGTGGACCGTACTCCCGCCTTGCTTACATGGGGGGAGGAGGGGATTGGGGGACGGAGTCCCCAGCAGCAGTTCCCACAACTGCCAACCCACAAACACCAGAGAGAGGCAGCTTCAAAGATCAGTGAGAAGGCTTTCTCACATCCATGACAAGGGAGCAGGGTCCTCCCCTAGCACCAGGCAATGGCAAAGGGGTGGCAGCTGAGGTGGTAGTGGCCCTGCAGCAGGCATTGTTGGAGCTTCAGCATTAAGCCCCTGGGGGAACTGAACAGCTGATCTGAATCTCAGCTGCGAGATAGGCTGGGGAGTAAACTCCTCTTCCTGGACTGTGCCACCTTGAAGGAACTGAGAACTTACAGGTCCTCATAGAATACCCTACTCTTGACAAAGGACCCAAAAGTCATGTAACGGGTTGGGAAAATGCCCCAAAAAGGGGAAAAAAAATAAGACTATAGAAGGTTACTTTCTTGGTGAACAGGTATTCTCTCTCCCATCCTTTTGGGTGAGGAAGAACAACATTTACCATCAGGGGAAGACATAAAAGTCAAGGCTTCTGCATGCAAAACCTCCAAAATAAGTATGTAATGGTCCCAGGCCATGGAAAAACTCAAAAAAGACTTTGAAAATCAAGTAAGAGATGTGGAGGAAAAATTGGGAAGAGAAATGTGAGCAATGCAAGAAAATCATGAAAAGCAAATCAACAGCTTGCTACTGGGTCTCAAAGGAGACCCAGAAAAATGCTGAAGAAAATGACACTTTTAAAAATAGGCTAACTCAATTGGCAAAAGAAGTCCAAATAGCCAAATGGAAAAGGAGGTTCAAAAGATCACTGAAGAAAATAGTTCTTTAAAAATTAGAATGGAGAAGCTAATGACTTTATAAGAAACCAAAAAATACAAAACAAAACCCAAAGAATGAAAAAATGGAAGATAATATGAAGTATCTCATTGGAAAAAGAACTGACCTGGAAAACAGACCCAGGAGAGACGATTTAAAAATTATAGGACTAGCTGAAAGCCATGATCAAAAAAAAGGACCTAGACATCATCTTTCATGAAATTATCAAGAAAAACTGCCCTGATATTCTGGAACCAGAGGGCAAAATAAATACTGAAAGAATCCACTGATTACGTCCTGAAACAGATCCAAAAAGAGAAACTCCCAGGAATATTCCAGAGTTCCCAGGTTAAGGAAAAAATACTGCAAACAACTAGAAAGAAACAAATTGAGTATTGTGGAAACACAATCAGGATAACACAGGATCTGGCAGCTTCTACATTAAGGGACCAAAGATCTTGGAATAGGATATTCCAGAAGTCAAAGGAACTAGGATTAAAACCAAGAATCACCTACCCAGCAAAACTGAGAATAAAACTTCAGAAGAAAAAAATGGTCATTCAATGAAATAGAGGACTTTTCAAAGCATTCTTGATGAAAAAAGACCAGAACTGGAAAGAAAATTTGACTTTCAAACACAAGAATCAAGAGAAGCATGAAAAGGTAAACAGGAAAGAGCAATCGAAAAGGACTTACTAAAGTTGAACTGTTTACATTGCTACATGGAAAGATATTTGTAACTCTTCAAACTTTTCTCAGTATCTGGGTAGTTGGAGGGAAGACACACACACACACAGCACAGGGTGAGTTGAATAGGAAGGGATCATATTTAAAAAAATAAAATTCAGGGGTGAGAGAAAGGGAGAAACAGAATGAGGCTAATTATCTCTCACAGAAGAGGCAAGAGAAAGCTTTCCAATGGAGAGGAAAAGAGGGGAGGAGAGAGGGAAAAAGTGAAGCTTACTCTCATCACATTTGGCTCAAGGAAGGAATAACACACACACTCAATTTGGTATGAAAATCGATCTTACATTACAGGAAAATAGGAAAGAAAGGGATAAGTGGAGTGGGGGGATGATAGAATGGAGGGCAAATGGGAGGAGGGGCCAATTAGAAGTAAACACTCTTGGGGAGGGACAAGATCAATAAAGAGAATAGAATAAATGGGGGCAGGATAGGATGGAGGGAAATATAGTTAGTCTTACACAACATGACTATTATGGAAGTCATCTGCAAAACTTCACATACTGCTGAACTGCTTGCCTTCTCAGAAGGGATGGGTGGGGAGGGAGGAAGGAAGAGAGGTTGGAACTCAAAGTTTTAGGAACAAATATTGAGAACTGTTTTTGCGTACAACTGGGAAATAAGAAATATAGGTAATGGAGTATAGAAATTTATCTTGCCCTACAGGACAAGACAGAAGATGGGCATAAGGGAAGGGAGGGGTGTTAGTAGGAAGGGCACATTGGTGGAAGGGGCAATCAGAATGCAAGGTGTTTTGGGGTGGAGATGGGAAGGAAATCTGGAACTCAAAATTTTGTGGAAATGAATGCTGAAAACTTGAAAGAAAGGAAAAAAAATTCATAGTTCTAAAGGATAGGGATGGGCAGAAGGAAGATAGACGAAATGGGAAAAGAAAGGTGAAGGAAAAATTTAAAATTGATACAGAGGTAAAAAGTTAAAATCACAGCTATTTTCTGTTATAATAGCATTTACGTAAATTTTTCATCATTCACACAAATAGTTCTAAAATATATTTAAAATCATGAAAGTTATTGTCATTTGAGGTCTTACTCCCAAATAGCAAAATTAGGAAAGTTTATAGCCATATACTCACCATTTGCCAAATCTGCATGATGTTATCCTCAGAAACAGAACAAATTACCCAAGGCTCATTGGGGTTCCAACTAAAATCTGATATCTTGGCAGTGTGTCCTCCGTGAATAAACTACCAGTAAAAATAAAAGTGTCGGTAAACACACAGAAGACACAAGAGCTAGCTTTTTGTAACATGCTGTATGATTTACCTATATGTATATTACCTATAAGACACCTACCTCAGCATGATGCTGTTACACATCAAAAGTTGTCATCTACTACCCAGTTAAATCCCAGGGAAATATTACATCATGGTATATGTTGCTAAAGGATCCTAAAAGATGTGTGCTATTTTGCCCTCAACATCAAGACATTTCTCTAAAAAAATACTACCAAGAACTACTTAAAAAATCTTTCAGACCTCCACCTAGCATGGAATACACTTCACGTTCTAAAGTCATAATCTAGTGTACCAAATACATTAAATACTTCTAAATCTCCAGGAGTTTCCCTTTGGAGATGTGTTCTGATATCCTGGATTATGCCAGCCCACTGTGACAACTTATAACCAGCACCACTGCAAGGCAAAGGACTGGAGGATGACAGACTTGGGGCCTGAATAGCTCTTCATTTCAGAGATGAGATATCAGAGAAAGAAGGTTGTGTAATCTTTTTGTTTGTTTTTGTTATCTTTCCCAAAAAGATAAGGGAAACAAAAAAAAAATGTTCAACTAGTCTCTACCTTACATGACAGAAGTACATAAAGGTAAAGTGAAACAAGAAATGTATCACAAAGAAATGACTGAGAAACAGCAGTTTGGAAGAAAAAAATCACTGTAGACCACTGCATGGTATGGGAAAGCTTCATGCAGAACAGATGTGAATTGAGTCTTGAAGGATGGGTAAAAATTAAGTAGACTGGAGTCAAGGTTGAGGAGAAATAACCTGAATTCAAGTATAGAGGTAGAAGAGAACCAAGCATATTCAGAACAGCCAAAAGATACACATACTTGTCTCACTGCATCCTTGTATGTGGGCCCAGGGCCTTACACTAAAATAAATGTTTGTGTAACTGACAATGACTTGCTACATAAGTCCAAGCATGGGGAGTGGAATCCAGGGAAGTTCATCAAACAAAAAGATTGGGAAACACAAATTTTCAGGATATTGAATTTTACAGTCAGAGAAAGACAACAAAAGTCTTTACTTCAAAAAAGAACTTATAATGAGATTAATTTGGACACTCCTCCTGAAGTGTAGAGGACTCATATTTATAGCAGAAAGAATCCAAAAGTGTGAGTTTGGTCCTAGTTCCAACACTGAATGGACAACGAGTCAGGGTCAATTATTTTACCTTTTGGGGCATATACTTCCCTCATCTATGAAAGGACACTACAATTATGATTCTACTAGAAACACTAACCCCACAGGGTCACTGTGAAGGTAATTTATATACTGAATATAATCAGAAATGAAACACCACAAAATTTTAAGTGTAAATGAAAATTATTCCATTATACACAATTGTCAGGGACAACACAGCTCTTGTATGAAGTGAGGCATCAATCGTACCTGTAAATCAGTGACTGCTCTAGTGTAACAAATTACAACAAACTCCAAGGACTTTCCAAATTCTCCTTTTTTGTGGTTCTGAATATTTCCTAGAATAAGCAGGCCATGTGTAAAGTAATTTGATCTACATAAAGACGTCAAGTCATTTGTACATTAAAGCTAAAGACATACCAGAAGTTCTGGAGGTCCATCTTCAGCATCTTCAGCTGACTGTTCTTCTCCAATTTTACTGTAAGAAAAATAAGAGTACCTAAATACTTGTCATCTGAATTAACGAAAAAAGCAAGCTACTGACACCACAGAAAGCACAGCTTACTAAAAAATTGTTTTAAAACCCACCCTTTATCTTCTATAGCAGTTAATATACTGCCTTGAAGCTACCAAGCAAATTTTCCATAGCATGTACCTGGTAGAAAACAAAATGAAGCCAAAACTCTGTAAGGCCCTGCTGGCCTTCTTAAGATATAAACACTTTACTATTAGAAGGTGAACAGTGTGTGGTCTTGCTGCCATGCCATCAGAGAAATAATGACATGACTTGTACTTGACTTTGTTTTGAGTGAGGGAGGGCTGTGCAGGTCCCCAGCCTCACTTCTCCTCCAGAGCCATCTGAATCCAGTGACCAGATACTCATCAGGATGACTGGAGATGGCCCAGGAGGAGGCAGTTGGGGTTCAGTGACTTGCCCAAGGTCGCACAGCTGGTGAGTGTCTATTCTGATCTCAGGTCCTCCTGACTCCTGCACTGGTGCTTTATCCACTGCTCAGCTTTCTCTGCCCCTGGAGGGCTGGCCTAGGTCCTAGCTGCCCCTAATGAACAGTAAGTGAATAAGAGCAATTCAGTTTAAGAGAGATATGTACTGGGTTTTCAGCTCCAAGCTCCAAGCTCCAGTTCTGAATCTAAACTCTCCTATTTCCTCCAACCAATCTTTAGCTTCTTCGACAGTCAAACGAAGGGGCTGGATCATCTCTATAGTCCCTTCCAGCCTAACCTGCTCCATATAAAGTTACAAAAACATTATGTAAAATTTTAGTTACAGAATCTGTAGAAAACTGTTGCTTTCTTGCATAAGTGACTTCTAAGAAGCCAAGTATTCAGGGAGAACAGCCGCGCTGCATGCAGTCTTGGTGTCCCCTCTCCAAGTCAATGGAGGGTCATGAATACGAGACCCTCGGAGAGGAAGGAGGAACTGGGTAGAAGTTATAATACTCTGAATCACAAAATTTTAGATGTGGAAAAAATCTTCAAGACCGCAAAGAAAACTAGAAAAATTAAGACCATGCCATGACTGTGAAAAGCCACACATGCTACACTCTGAGGCTCTAATTACATTACTATCCATTTAGTCCTTTTGTCATGCAGTCATATCTGACTTTTTCTGACTCCATTTGGGTTTTCTTGGTAAAGATATTAGAGTGGTTTGTCACGTCCCACCACTCATTACAGATGAGGAAACTGAGGCCATAAAGGTTAAGTGACTTGCCCAAGGTCCCACAGCTATTAAGCAGCTCAGGCCAGATTTGAACTCAGAAAGACTAGGCCTGGAGCCCTCCCTACTGCTACCTTTTGCTCCTTAGTTTTTATTAAATATAGCTAAGGTTTATTGAATGTCACATGCCAGACAATTTCTTACCCAAGAATAAAATGCAAAAAATAAAGCAATTTTAGAAGAGAAAACTTTTTTAAAGAAAACATTTTGCACAAAAGTCAACTTGTCAGAGTGCTTGGGCTCTGTCCTTTTCTCCACTGCAGAAAAACACCTGCTTGTTTCTGTCACTTTCCATTTCAATCCTTCACTTGCTACTTGAGTAAATTCACAGTACTTGACTGTGAAAATTTTTTCCTTTGAAAATGATTTTAGAAAGGTATTTTACCCACATCCCCCCAACCTAACATTTGTTTCATTTTTCTTTTTGTTCAAATTTGCTGGAAAGATCAAAATACGGCTGTAACCTGCATTTCTTTAATCATTAATGATATGGATCATTACTCAGACAGCTATTGATAAGTTGGATTTCTTCCTTAGGGAATTCCTGTTTATATCTTTGACCGTTTATTAGTTACAAAATAAATCTTTTGTATACAATTAATCAGTTTCTTCTATATCTTGGAAATCATATATCTGTCAGAGAAACTGATTTTCTCCAGTAAAAAAAGGAAAGATATTTTATCTTCTTATGTGTGGCCAAAGTTTCTTCCATAGGGACACCTCTCCAGTAGAAATGAAGATCTACTCTATTTAATTTCTTTTCATGCTACTCCTCTCATTTTATTCCACCAAAGTTCTCTTTTGATGTCTCCTTGTGAAATGAAGGTTATTCAAGCACAGCCTGATAACCGTCAGGTTCTTAATCTAACTCAGGTCAGACATTAGGTGATGATGACTCCTGTGGCTATGGTGACCCATGACAACAAGGAAAATGCAAAAGGCTAGCAGTCATCCATGTTATGTCCCTTTGTTTAAAAAGTGAAGATGGCAAAGGTGTGGGAAAAGGTGTCAGGAAGTAAAAAGAATCACATGTTCTTAACTTCTTTACAAACCTTAATTTAACTGATGGTACCCTAAATGTGAGATTCCAGTGACAAAAAAGATGATACACTACTGGGAGAAATGAATTACATCAATACTGACAATATCCTCATAAATAATGTAACTAGGAGATATAAGCTACAGTTAAATGGAAAGTGCCCCCAGTAGATAAGTGGCCAAATGAAATGAACAATCTTGAAAAGCAGTATTAATTATCACCAATAATCCTCCAATTTGCTAAAAGACATGCAAAATTAAAACCCCCCAAAGGTTTCACACTTCACACGCAACAAATTACCAAAAATAGTATTTCAAATAATCAAATTTTGGGGTGCTGCAGAAGCAAGTCACATTAGTAAGCTCTTGGTGGAGCTCTGATTTTGGGTAACCATTCTAACAAAAAATTTGGAATTATATGGAAAATAAAAATAACCAAACTGGACTCAGAGATGCCCTTTGCTGGGCATGTAACCTAGGAAGGCTAAAAAAAGGGAAAAAAGTTCTCATATGATTTTTGATATGAATCAAAAAAATAAAAAAAAATTCTTTTTATGGTAGAAAAAACTGATTGGAAAATAGCTAAAGAAATGTCTTATGAATGTAATGGAATGAATGCTATTATACTGTAAAAAGATAAATAAAAGGAATTCAGAGAAACATGAAATTTTTATGAATTGATGAAGATTGAAAAACAAAAAGAAAAACAATATACACAAAATTTCAAATAACCAAAAGAACACTAAAATGAAGCCAAACATTGTACTGATCAAAGCTGAGATGAGGAAAGTCTCTTTCTCATTTTTCTTACAGAGATGGAGGATGATGGGTACAAAATATTGCATATAACCATGGCTGAGTACATAGGTTGGTTTTGTCTTCCTTTGTTATAAAGGAATGGCATTGAGGTTGAAGGCTGGGGTTGGAGTTATATAACCACAAATCATCCTAATGTGGAAACAAATGACATTATTAAAAAGTGAATTTAAAAATAAAACAGACTAAAAAAGAATAAAGAAGTTAAGCAAAAAATGACAGTAATATTAAATAAGCAGCAAACAGAGCAAAAAACCACCTAGTAAAGATAGTTCTCAAATTTTTGTCACCAGAATACAAATTTATTACCTTAAATCCCATACATTAAGACGTCGATCAGTACCACTTGAAGCCAAGATAGTTTCATTATGTGGAGACCAGTGAACCTAGTAATAGTTCGAAAAATGAATAGCAATTAAAAATTTTCTAAATACCAAAGATCATTTCTTACATGCTTTGTAAAATATAGTCAGTTCCCAACTTGAAAATGAACTTCATTTCTAAAGTTGCTAAGTGGATTATTTGGATGGACACAATATAGTTGAACTTATAGAGAAATAAAACTGTACTCCAAAGAAAAGGTGGCATTTAATAGAACTAACTCACAAATTACTAAATATCCCCTTGCCTTCTTTCCGGGGTATTCACTTGTACTTGAGATAAAATTAACCTAAAAGAAACTTTCATTTGAGGAATTTTAGGTATTGTAATGAAGGGAAGTAGGAAAAAAAAAATTGAGGACATCTGGGGAAATCTCACATACACACACACACACACACTCTCTCTCTCTCCCTTTCTGTTTCTTGAGAACCTGTCCCCAGATCAGTTTCCCTAAGCTGTTCTTTCTTGTTATAATTTTTTCCTTTCCTCTACTTCTGAACTTTGGAACCTTTTCAAAACTCCAAATTTACCTTCAATGGCTCTTGTGGCAACATCAGATTGCAGAAGGAATGTCAGGCTTCTTGAAGAGCAAGGCCTGTCCTACTACAAGTCTGTCACTGTATCCCTAGTGCTCTGTATGCAATAAGTATTGAAATGATTGATGATGAGGATGACTTCGGTACTTTTCTCCACACAGGCAAGTTACTGTCAATAAATGCTTATTTACGCTACCATTCATATTTAACTTAAAGTTCAAAAAGAATTAAATTTCCCCATTTAGAAAGTTCAATAATTCTCCAAAGTTTCAACATAATTAAAATCAATAAACTGCCATAAAGATTAACTAAAATACAATTAGTGTATTATGAACAAAATTTAAAGAGATTACAAAGATTTACTCGGTTTTTTTCGTAATTGTTAAAATAATTACAAATTAGAAAGAAAACTCTTTGCCAGTCCCTGAATTACCTCCTGAAAAGCCTATTACTGGAATTTCTTAATTACCACAAATCACACATCCATTTGAGTAAAATCTGACATAATAGTGAATTAATCTTGGTAATACTCAAATTACCAAATAGGTGAGCCTCAGTATCAAAGTCAGTTCCAAAGTAAATTCAAGTATTCCCAAGAACAGTGTTATAAAGGACTTAATAAATTCTTCAGTCTAACATTCATGCAACAAGTTAGGAAAAAAAAGTACACTCATGCTTTACACACCTGGAAGATTTCATCTTTATGAGATTCAAAGGAGTGGAGCTTTAATTTTAGATTACGCAGATCCCACAAAGCTACAGTCTAAGGAGACAAAAATGGGAAAAACAACTTTAAAGTTTTGGGAAAAATAAACACTGTAAAATAACATATTTACACTATATATACTATTTTTACACATCCACAGAAATTAAAAAAACTTAGAAACCTTATCAGCTGAGCCAGTTGCTAAAATGAATTCACTGTATGGATTAAATGACAGACAGTTGACCTCAGCAGTATGAGCATCCACAGAGTGACTTGGCTTGGATGTTGTATTGGACCTGGTATCCCAGCTGTAATTAAGAGAAAAAAAAAGTAAAAAAGTATATACCTAGCCCACAAAGCTATAAATCACACACTTTTACTAGCAATAATCATTTCCATTTTTAACATGGATAATTTTATACCAATTCTTAGAAAATATCATTCCTGCTATCAATATCACCTTAACAAAACCACTCAACAAACAATAGATTCTACACTTTATATGGCATGAGGATGAAACAATGTATTTTTTTCCTTAGTCCCTTCCTCTATATTTTTTAACTTCACTCAAAAGCACAAAGCATCACAGATTTACAACTGGAAGTGATCTGCCCAATTTAGAGATAATTTAATACTAACCTTTCATTTTACATACAAGGAAATTAAGTGTAGAAAAGTTAAGAGACTTGGCCAAATTCATATACATGGCAAGTTAGAAGTCCTGGGATTTGAATAGAACTGAGATATTTAGCTACAGTCCAGTAATTCATTCACATTTATACTATTTGTCAATTAGAAAAAACCAAACAAAACCAAACTAGATCTTTCCACCTTACATCATAAGTTTCTGGTCATCGGCAACAGATCCAAATAGTGATTCATGAAGTAGATGCCATGCCACATCTTCTACAACAGCAGAATGACCAGTAAAGATTGCTTTGGCATCAACAATTTTGCCTTCCTTTGGCCCTGCATTTATATCCCATAAACAGACAGTCTGCAAATAAAAAAAAAAACCATCCATAAGAAGTGAATAAAAATACTCATAAGAAACAAAACCATTCCAAAATATTTACTATACAACTTAGTCTTGAAAGGAGATAAAACTTCTTGTGAGGAAATAAGAAGAAACTGCTTGCCAGGCACAAGCAATAACTCTGTGAAGGCTTGGAGACTGAATTCAGAGCATGCCTAGTAGCCCAATTTAGATAATAGTATGCTGAAGTGAGACTGCAGAGAGCTTTAAATGCCAACTTTGTATTTTATCCTAGAGGCAAGAAGGGAGCCACTTAAGATTTTTCTAGTGTCCAACTCAAGGCTTTCCACCAATCACAGGTCAACAGGGTACCTACAGCAGGACCTGGAAGATGACCATAATCTGGACAAAGTTACAAAAAGTTTTTTTTAATGTTACAAAAGTATGGTTAGAATGTGTCAGTGATATAACCAAGTGACATTATGAAATCATACTGTACAATCGTACAAAGTGGTATTTGCTCAGGGGGAGAAATCTCATCTTGTCTGTGATATTAATAGGGGAGGAATGAGGAAAAGAGGAGAGAGTTAAAGGCTTCACTGGATAAAGCAGGATTTTGGCTAACCTCAGCAAATGAACAGAATGGCAACAGGGGAAGATAAACAAAAACACTAAGTTAGAAGCTACAAGGTCTAACGCCAGCAAGGGGAAGAGTGAATAATAAGCCTAAATATAAATACATAGGCTGGGGATAAATCATCTAAGACATTTAGCATCTAGGTGCTAGAGGGAAGACCTTTTCAGTAGGTAAATGTGAAACCATAGATTTTTGAGTCAGAGGACTCCAGCAGCAGTATGGGCTGAAGATATATGAGAGCAGAGCCTGAGACCTAAGATGAAAAGTAGCTATTTTAAGGGCAACATATACACTAAGATTCTTACCAAAATGATGAGGCTACTTCTGGGAAGGCAAAGGTTCTGTTTGATAAATCAACAAAAACTTTAAATACAAGTGGTACTGTTTCCATTTATAGACATTTGGGGCAGATGATGCTTGTGAAGATCAAATGAGTAATACACATCAAGTTCTCGGTAAAACTGAAAACGTTAATAAATGTTAGCTATTATTATTAAACAAATAACTGTGGACTAAGGGATTCTGAGGCCTGTGAACCTGGATGGGGAAAAAAAAGGTCAGTTTTATTTCAGTATAATTAGTTTCCTTTGTGTAATCTTATAAATTTTATGCATTATTCTGGGAAGAGGTCCATAGGATTCACCAGAATGCCAAAAGGGTCACAAATCCTTTGGCTAGAGGATCCACTGACAAGAAAATAGCATTTCAGTTATTTATTTCTTTTTCAAATTAATATAACAACTTTTCTTATTTTCTCCCAATTCATATTGGGAATTAGAATATGGTGTTATTTTAATCCACTGATTAGTTAAAGTGGACAAAAGAATATGAAATAATTATTTTGGATTATTTTATATAACTATTGAATCAATCTATATCATACTAATAGATAAGTTATTTAACACTACTACTATTGTTAGTAACAACTAATATTTACACAGCTTTAAAGATGTGCAAAACTCTCTTATGTATTTATTATCTCATTTGATCCTCACAATAAGGGTGCTATTATCATTCCCATTTTACAGATTAGGAAACTGAGTCTGAGAGATTAAGCAACTTGTTTAACTAGGTCACAGACCTAGGACATATTTGCATTAGGATGTGACTGAGGTCTTCTGGATTTTAAAACTGGTCTAAACATGATATATTCACAAAAAAAAAAGAGTTGGAAGCACTTCATAAATAATCCATTGTTTATTTAAAAACTGAAGGCTTTTCTGTCATCAATCAATTCACAATATTTTCTTAAAATACTTTGGGATCCTCAAACTCATGGTGGACAGTGAACATAGGAATATGGTCTGCCATTTCTCCTGAAGCATCATTAGGAGCAACCTCTCAACACTATATGTACTTTCAAACTAAGCTGATGGGTTGGTGAGTTTTGCTTAACTGTTTTTGTCTTCTTTGGTGGAATGGCACACTAGGTACAAGAGTGGGGAGAGACAGATTTTAGCATAAATATGATGTTTTTTTTAAAAAAAGATAACCAATAAAAATATTTAATAGTACACATCCTGAAAAATAATTTATGTTTCCTATGTTGACTGTAGTACAGAATTATTCCTAACACGGCAACCATTTGAAAATAAGATTATGAAGAACAAATTTCTCACATGGTCATCAGATGCACTTAGAAGATGTCCACTCAAGTTAGAGTTCCAGGAAAGACCATAACCTTCCTTTTGATGACCTCTTAACCTAAGATCAGGATTACATTCTCCACTTGGGTCTTTAAAAAGAACACACAGAAATAAAAGTTAAATTGTACTTGTTACGCAATTATGTGAGAATAATGACTTGAAATAAGTATTCTTACTAGCAGTTAAAAAAAAAAAGTTGCATCTGGCTCCAGTTAGTAAGGACCCTGTATACTTCTTATTTTTAATACCTAGGGGGAAAAACTACTGAAGAAGAAATATTCTGAACAGATCTGAATACCAATTGCCATCCTATAAAATGAAATCTCTTTGAAATGCAAAAAACAAAACCTAACAATAACAGTTACACACTGAAATATAATTAATCACAGGCCACCCTTGAGCTTTTTTACAAACTAGATTTAAGGGAAAATTATGTATGTTTTATATATCACCTTCCATATGAAATCTTTTAAAAGTCAGGAAGGTCATCTAGTTCAACATTCTAAGTCAAGGGATACCAATCACAAAATCCTTGTTTCAAGTAGTCCTCTGCTCTAGGCTTGCTGCCAGTGATGAATAAGTTCACTGCTTTCCAAAGCACCCTAATTTATCTTTGAACAACTTGTTGCTAGAAAATCCTTGCTTGTGTTAAAAGAAATCTTTCTCCTTGTAACTTTCCTCTGTTTTGGACTTGCCTCGTAAAATAATCAAATAAACAAAACATTTTAAATATTTGAAGATCTAGTTTGGGCTCCATCATTAAATTACTGTGTGACTAAAAGAAATTCAGTTAAATTTCCAGGGTCTCAAGTTTCTCATTCTACCAAGGAACAAAATGACCTTTGTAATCCCTTCTAGACCTAAAATTCTATGATTTTAAGTCTCCCCCTTCTGCCCAATCTCCCTGAAACTAAGTCTCCAATTCTTCCAGCCATTCCTTCTACGTCAAGGTTGCAATTCTTTTCGCCATCCTTGGTTACCCACTTCTGGGTCACTTTAGTTTACTGACATAATACTCCAAGTCTTGTTTGAGGGGTGTAGGAATACTCTCTTAAAAGTATTATTTTCCAGAATTCCATAATTTAATAGTTTTCAGTTAAAAAAAGTTTTGTCCTATTCCCCCTTTCAATTAACTTTTGGAAATGTTATTTTGAATTTCCTTGTAATAGTCAAGAACTCATCATTTAAAGTAAAACAAAACAAATAAGAAACCCAATAAGTCACAAGTACAGGCACAACAATTATTACTTACCTGGCTTAGATGGGTGTTTTGTATAATCAAAAACCAGCACATCAGAAGATGGTGTTTTTGTAGCAATGATACAAGGGTTCTGGGGCATGTAACGTGCACGATTTACTTCTCCTTCATGATTTATTTTTATTTCAGTTTCGATTTTTCCAGTTACAGATCCAAAGCCCCCAAATTCTAATTTAATGGGAAAAACATACATAAAATTAACAGATGAAAGCTGCTTAGCTCAACAGATTTTAACTTGAGTAACTCAACATCACACAAATTAGTACAAAACTGACATTTAAAAAATAAATCTCTCATTTGTGTCTACCTTAAGGTTTATGTGATTTGAGACCCCAAATTTACTTGAACTAATTTGCATTAGAGATATCACTGATGGATATTTTATGCATGTCTGATGTGAGGACTTTATTCTAACCAAGAAGGAACTGGTTGCTGGGGTGGAAACAATAGAAAACTTGAGAAGCCATCATCCCATCTTATTTTTCTGAGATAGAAGTAAAGGAAAGCAAGGTGTAGTTTAAAATGTACTCAAAATTTTGTTAAAAAAAGACTTTTCATGGACTCTGAGAAATGACTGGTAGGATCCCACAGACTAAAAATTCACAGAGGAAATCAGCACAGGAGGGTTGAAAAGCTTTCAAGAATAAAATTCTGAAGACACAACATAGATTTTTTAAAGGCATGTACATGAGGTGTAACTGAAAAAAGAATTGATGGATTCTGAATGCAGATCAAAGCATACTACTTTACTTTCGTGTTTTCTCTCATGACATAACAGGAAAATGTTTTACATAATTACACATGTATAACCTATACGAAATTGTTTGCTTTCTCAACGAGGGAGGGAATTTGGAACTCAAAATTTTTTTTTTAATTTAAAATTTTTACATGTAATTGGAAAATGTATTTAAAATTTTTAAAAATCAAGGAAAAAATGTGAAATATGCAAGAAGAGTATATCAGGAGAATGCTACAGCTAAAAATCAATTCAAAGAAAGCTGAGTACAAAAAAAAGGGATGTAACTAGATGATATTAAGAGCCAAGTGAAGAGTAAGCAGCTTATTTTGTTATCCCTACCCAAAATTGGAAAGAACAGAACAAAAATAGCTAAAAAACACTTAGACACTCAAGATAAGTAGGTAAAGCAAGAGAGGAAAGGCCAGCTACCTTTGATGATTGATAAGTCTTCAAATCCAGTTAACTATAACCCAGGGTAATGAAAGAACTAGCAAATATGATAGCAATCATTTTTGAAAAGTCAAGGAGAATATTAGAGAGGTATTGTAGGGCTAAATAAGGGCAAAGAATGGAGCCTGCAAACTAATATGAACAATTTCTGGTACAATTAAAGAACAGTAAACATTTGGAATAAAAAGAATGTGATGACAAAAAATGCTATCCACGTTGGAAGAACTGATGGAGTCTGAATATAGATCAACGCTTAATATTTTTCAGTTTCTTTATTTGTGTGTTTTTTTGGGGGTCTGTTTTATTTGACAATATGATCAACATGGAAATGTTTTGCATGATTGCACACATATAACCTATATCAATTGCTTACTGTCTCAGGGAGAGGAAAGGAGGACGGAGAGAGAATTTGAAACTCAAAATTTTAAAAAACAAATGCAAAAGTTTGTTTTTACATACAAATGGGAAAACTATTATTTTTTTAAAATTAAATAAAGAATGTGATCATCCAAAAGGCAGCATAGCTCCTTTAGGAACAGGTCTTGTATGCTCAGCTAACCTTGTTTCTTTTTATGACAGGGTGACTTCTCTGGTCAGTTAACATTTGGAATATTACGCAATTTAAGGTGAAAGCTCACACATCATCAGAGAACCCAATGTCCAAGGTTCCAAAGGAAAAAGGAGGCATGAGGATGGATGATGATCATAATGCAAGCAGCATGGTATGGAGATAGCTGGGAAGCAAAGGTCACAAAATTTAGCAAGTCTGATGGAACATTATTATGGATTTTGAAATCCTCTAATACAAGGGTAGGAAGTAGGCAAAAGAGGAAGACAGAGAACCAGGTGATAAACTCCTTAACAAATAAGTTTCAAGTCTGTGGGACATTTACAAGGTTTCACTACAGTGTGGGATATAAACATCAGTTAGGCTTCATATGTTCTTCCTCGATCCATGCTTAAATCCAATCAGGATTCAGTCCTGTTCCCTGGAATTATAGATGATCGAGTTGCTAAATTAGTGCCAAAGCTAAAACAGTAGACTGCTTCCGTTATTTGACCAGAACAACCGAGTATGAAGGCTTCTTAGCAGCCATCTAATGCCACTTCTTTCTGTAAAAAAATGCTCTCTACAACAGACCCAAGCAGCCTTTGTTTAGACATTTCTAATGAAGAAGAACTCAACAGAGTCCAATCCACTTCTGGATGGCACTCATGGTCAGGAAGCATAAATTTGTTCCTCTTTCTATCCTCTGAAAGACAGGTCTGATCCCTGTTCCATGTGATGGATCTTCAATTATTTGAGAACCGTTATGATGCCCTTTCTTCCAACCTCATCCTCCTATCTGCTGCCAACAAACCCAACTTCTTCAAATGGTTTTGAGGCATGACGCTTCACCATTACGGCCACCTGTCTCAGAATGTTTTCCACTTTATCAATGTCCTTCCCAACATACAGTGCTCAGACATGCTCCAAACAGGGCAGACTAAATGGGACAATCACTTCCCTGGGTCTCCTGATTCAACCCACAATTGCACTAACTTTTTGGGCCATCATATCACAAACCTCCAAATCTTTTTTAGCATCAACTGCTGTCTAGCTATGCCTTCCTTGTATTCTGCTTGCCAAGTTACTTTTTTAACAGTTTAAGTCTAGATTTCTCAAAATGTAATTTAACCAGATTCGGTTCAATTTTGACTGTTGTGATACTTTAGAACTCAGTCAATTCCTGCCCCAAACATTTGCTAGGTGCAGGACTTGGAGAAGTCTTTACCCTTCTATGTCTTGGTTTTCCTCTTTGTAAAATGGGAATGCCACTATTTTTGTCCGCTAGTATCCAACAAGGTTGTTTTTGATCAAAGTGCTATTTAAAGTTCTATACAGGATGTCCCAAAAGTCTTAGTGCAGCTTTAAGCTATTTAAATCTTTAAACTGCTCTACAATTTTTTGGACATCCTCTATAAATCTAAGTTAAAAGTATCATTAATCTACTTATCCATTTCACCTACATTTTGACCCTGACATCTCTACCTAAAATCAGTTCTCATCTTAAAACAAATAAGGTCTCATACCAGGGTCCTCAATACAAGTACTACTAGTTCACCCCTAGGATCTCATAATCAATCCTTATTTCTTATTTTCTTTACCTCTCTTGGATTCATCCAAATCCAGAGGAACTTCTCTGCTCTCATCAATCAGTGCCTCTTTATTCACCCAGATCTTTAGTCATTCTCTGGCTTCAGTAGACTTTCTGATCAATTATTCCATGCTAACTATCCTCACTACTATTCCTGACCCTTCAACCCTTTGGTAGCTGGAATCTAAGAATGAGGGTCAGTATGTCCACAGTAAATGGAAAAACAAATAAAACCAGGATGTCCTTAATCCCCTCCTCCTTCAAGTTATCATACTTGCCTTTCAGAATGTTCCCTATATAATCTTTATTTGTATAAATATTATCTTCCCCCATCCATGAAATTTCTATTAACACTTTTAGCACCCAATTCCAATTATTTTATCATTTTTTGTGCTCAAAATTTGCAAATTTACCTCTCCTTGAATTCTAGATAGAAAACCTTCACTTCTATTAAAAGATAAAACTCAGTTTTAGTTTTTCCTGATTTTTTCTTCCTCAACCTCTCTTTTTGTTTTAATTTTGCTCAACAAAGATACTCTTCCTAATCTTTCTTGTCTCTGAAATCAGGAAGTAAATACTTGCACAAATTTTAGCACTTATGAATGTGTGGTCTTGCAATATTCATTACTTTTTTCATTCATCAGTGCCTTGAGGTTCAGTCACTCTTATTTCATACTGATCACACACACACACACACACACACACACACACACACACACACTAGCTTACAAAGTCACTGTAAAGATAGAGAAAAAAGGTTTGAATTGAATATTAAAAAACTTTGCAGTGAGCATATTTTTAATTGGTAATTTTGCACAATTATTTAAATATTTTTTCTTTCAAATAGATTACATTTTATTGTCAAAGTCTATGTTCAAACTAATATACTCTTTCTTTTACATCCTCTAGAGTAGCCTAGCACAGTGATGTGTGACTAATACATTTGCTCTAATACTCATTGAAGTGAAAGAGTCCAAAACATGATGAGGGATTGTTGTATGTACACCTTTAATCACTTGCCTACAGATTCTTCCTCTGTGTGTGCATATATTGGGGCTCAACAGCTTTTGCTAGAAGAGATGACTTCAATGTCTGAAGGATAATTTTGGTCTGATGGCAGAACAATGCATGGTTCATCTACATCTTAAGTCTCCTTTCTCCCTGCAGTACAAGCACAGTAGAGTCAGGGATTTTTGTTACAGTGAATGTCTATTATGTAAAAGGTATCAAAGAAGACATTTGCTATATAATTCTTAAAGATAATTACAAACTGATACACAAAAATAGGATGCAAAGAACCCTTTATTGCAACCATCTTTAACTGTGTCCACTACAATGCTTTTTTATTCATCCAAAGTGTAAGGTACATAATTTACCTCCTTCTTACCTCAATCAATGTGACTACATAATTTTCTGTGCTACAATACTTGGATGTTCTCCAAAGTTATTGAGGTTTGTAGCCGGTGATTTAGTATTGTACACTTGTACTCAATGGCCACATCATTTATCTTTGCTTGGATTTTTGCCATGTTCTTGTAGTGGTCACTTTTTACTGCTGTTAAGGGACCTGCCTCTAAAAATTCCTCAGCTCTGTAATTTGATGCTTCTAGAAACTAATGTGAGTTGGTAAATTAAGATAATTAGAGAACTGTACCTTAAACTTACTTTTAAAAACTCTGAATAAGGACCTAATAGATTTTCCTGAGCAAAGTAAAAAACTCTGCTGTGTGGAGACTCCGTGACATCTACTTGGGTTGGTTAGGGTCCTTTATCTTCTTCCAAATTATCTCCTGTGTTCTAAATAGTTCAGTTTGCTGGCTAAGTGACCCCTGACTAAATGAGATGTTATTTCAGTAAGCAGCTAAGGGATAAAGAAAAGAAACATACTCTATTAAGTCCTTTTAAAGTACACCCCAAAAGAAAATCTCTATGAAAGAAAAATGTATACATTAAAAAACCCCACAAAATTACCATATCATAAATTATAGCAACTTAAGATATTTCTTTTACTTCAAATAAAGATGATGCCTTCATTTTCATCATCAGATAACACAGCTGTCCTTCAAAAAAAAGGTAAAACCAACACAGTGTGATTATAGTGTGTACAGAGATCACCTACAAACTAGATTTACCTGAAACTGATCTAAATTTGGACCAACATCATTATGGTAAATTTTCAATGAAGTAACATATGCCTAAGTTAGAGACCATATTAATTTCCTAATGACTTATTTTAGTAGAATATTCTCTTTAAATCTTTTTTCCCCTTCTGTTAAAGGGCTTTTCCCTTGACTCATCATGACCTGGAAGTGAAACTGGATTTCCAAAGGTTTTGCTAGCAGTCCTACTAATTTGGAAACATTTAAAGTAGTGGATCTAATGATGGTTTTATGTCTTATTTTCTGAGTACTCTAGCTACAGTAGGTGAGGTTCACCAACAGGGTTGCCGTAGGAATAGATTTTTCAGTCATCAGCAATTTCAAAGACCTATAATCTGTAATGGTGAAGAGTGCAACTACATTAACAAAAATCAGATTCTGGAGGTGATCTCAGTATCAGATTGATAAGAGAAAAGTAGCTAGAAGTTATAGATCAACTAAGAGAAAATAATAAATAATTTCTATTCCAGTCCCTCCAGTCCCTAATCAACTTTAGGAAAGTAGAAGAAATTAGGGTAAAATTTTCATTTTGTAAAGATTGGGTTTCAAAACTAATGTTCAAATACAATAATGCAGCTTCTCTTGTGACAAAATAGAGTGCTGAATTAGTAGTCAGGAAAACCTGGATTCAAATCCTACCTCATAACACTAGTTAGATAAGGCCAGTCCTTTAGTTTTACCACCTGAAAATGGAATCAATAACTCAATAACCTATAAAGTCTCTCTGCTAGCTCTAAAGCTATGATCCTGATTTCCACTACATCCTAATAACATGCCATTTGAATAGATTTTACTAGAGGAATCCAGGGACAGGACTTTGACACAAGACATTTGGATAATTTCATGACATGAATTTCTAAGGACTATATGTCATATGTGTCTATATGTCATGTCTGACTTAAATATCAGAAATAATAAGAATATATCACTCTGACTTTAATACCTTTAGAAGCTTTACTCTGCTGGTAATTATATACCAAAAAACAAAACCAAATTATTTCCTTTTTAAGCTCCACAACTGCTCTTCACCATTTACCCTGACACAGATTCTCCACTTACATTATGCTTCCTTCCTTCTGTCCTACAGGAATCAGGAAATATTCTAGCTACTAGTTGGCACAGTGTTCCCTGAACAGTAGCCTCAGGTGTTCTTACACTCACAGTATGCGAAGGGTATGGGTGCTAGTGTGCCAGCCCTGCTTCAGTTTCTTTAACAATTAGCTGTTTTTATTATCTTATTAACAAAATAGATGACTATAGTAGTACACAGAGGATACAAAATAGTATGATTTTACTAGGAAATAAGGAGAGAACCAGCCCATGCATATTACTTCAATTTATTTAAGAGACAACTCCCTGAGTTGTCTCTTAATCTTAATCTTATACATTATCACATCATTATCACCACTCACAACTGTGATTATATAAATTCAGAGTCTTCAGTTTATTTTTATCAAAACTGAGTGTCTTGAGAGGATGTGCTCAGGAAATATACAACCCTTTTAATACCTCTGATAACAGTTCATAGGATACCTACCTCCCTTCTCACTATCATAATGGGAAGCATCAAACTGTGCATCATCGTTAGGAATCTGTACTCGTGCAACCACTAAATGGTTCTGCTCATCAGAAGTGTGAGTCCCCAGCACTAGCCAATGAAGGGCATAATCTTTTCCTTCTGGTCTGTTTAAAAAAAAGCAAAGTAAAATTCACACAAATCCTATTGTAAACATCTAGCTTCTGACAAAAGCAATCTAGCCCTTAAAAATGGAGACTAAAGGCATACAAAAAATTTCAATCTTTGTCCAAACCCCAAGAAACTGTTCTGACCATATATGCAGGACTTTCTTTTTCTCCCAGAGAGCAGTTTCATGCAGAAACACTCATGTTCCAATTGGTTCAAGATAAGCAAGAAACTCAGGAAATTCAAGGATGCTGACCGAGTGATGAGAAAATGCTGTAGTGACAGGAATATATAAGTAACACTGGTGTAGGGTTTTTCTCCACCTGTATCCTGAACACGTTGCTGGACACAGGTTTCATTCAGAAGCATTTTCTGACAATTGAATAAGTTGCCAGCACGTAATGGCATCTTTTTTTCCCCCAAGAAGTAAATTTGTAACCTTACATATTAATATTAGCGAGTTTGATCAAATATATTATCTAGAGAAATGTTGCTATTTATGATTCCAACATCTGCAACTCTTCCTTAATTTGTGCCATCCTATCAAGCACTAATGTTCTATAATAGTTCTATATTAAGTATGAGGAGAAAAAAGTAAGGATACATAGCGAGTCCAGTTATTTCATACTTCAGAGTAGGCATAGCACCTAGTACCTCCTTAAAAGACATGGAATACACTAAAAATGATTCATAAGATAAAATCCTTGGTCCAACCTTTAGGTGAAAGAATACATACCAACCTCTCTTATGTTTCTCAAGTTGGGTGGAAGAGATTTAAAAGACAATGACTTCAAAGAGTTAAAGACAATATGTAAAAAAAAAAAGTAATCACGATGTTTTTCTACTTAATGATGGGCAACTTACAACTCAAAATGCCATTTAGGTAGTTGTTGAGTACTTATATAAAAAGAAAATATTGGGCTCCTTCAAGAATTAAGTATAAATATTAAGGTTTTTGAAGTTTTCCTGAGTTCTTTAAGAGAAAATTTTTACTAGGAGTGCTTTTTTTTTCAAAATAATTTTCTCAGCCAACTAATACTGAACTTTTTCTCAAACAGAACCAAATGCAATAAAGGACTGAAAAGTAAAAGAAGTAACTTTCACTTCCTGAAAACCATTTCCTCGTAACTTTTCTGCCACTATTTATTAAGGGAGGCAGCTCAATAATGGAATCTAGAAGTGATTTTTCAAATAATGAGTAAAATACTGAAATGTCTGATGGTCTGATAAAAATTTTCTTTTGTTTTTATTTCAGGAAGCAATACTGACACTGATGAAATCATAGTTCTTTTATTTAAGAAGTTGTTTAATCATATAATAGAGAATGGATCTATGATTGATTTCACTGGTGAAGAAGGCTGTCAGTGAGAAACTTCTCTGCAATCTATTCATTATAAGGTTCTACAAGGATTATGTTATAAAATTCTTTTTGGTACAACAACCTGATAGACCTTAAGTAATCCAAATCTCTAAAAACTAAAGACCTAAATGATTTAGCCTAAAAATGAACAGCAAGAAGCTCTGTAGCAAAATAAAAAGAATGCTGGGCATTGAATCAGAAGACTTAAGTTCAAACCTGGTTTCTCACATGATTAACTAGCTATGTGAAACTAAAAAAATTGTTTAATTTTTATGTGCTTCTGGCAACTCCCTAAGGCTCACATGGTTGTGATATGAACTGGTAAAGGAAGAAGTTCCCCATGCTTAAAAAAGCCCCAGAGATTATTAACTGAATACACAAGTTAAAGAGTGATGTCAGCAGGAAAAAAAGGAGAGCTCCCAAAAGTTACTCCTCAAAACAGTATTTTTTCCCCTCCTAAATCAAATGCTTCCATTCAACTGTAAAGTGAGATACTACCAGTGGCAGACCATGAAGCAGATTTACTAGAGGATAAAGATGAGTATAAAATTATGTTAAAATATATTTGAAAAACCGTATTATTAATAGGTATGATAAGAAATGAACTATCCATCATTATCCATAGATTTCTGAAAATGGTTTTAAGAAGTTGATTCCATTTTCTATTTTAATGGAGAATAGGACAGATTTTCAGAATGAATACTGCACTTCTCTGTCTGAATGCAGGTCACTCTGACATTCTGGGAATTTACAAGACTTCAAATAAAAATGTATATACCATAAAAATCGAACTGGAAGGAATGTGGTCATCGTTCACTGCTGCATTATTCTCTACTCCCACCTCCATTTGATACTGCTTATGAAATTAATCAAAAAACACCAACCTAAGTGAAGCTGACTTTCGGTCAAACACCTTCCCTGAAGAGGATATTGATAAGACAAAATAACAGTTTCTGTTTTAAGACCTTTCCTAGCAATTAAGCCAGAGTGGGAGTAAAGAACTGTTCTAATTGCTGCTATAGGCTGTCAATGAAAGTGAAGATAAAAAAAGTAAAAATGGGTTGAAAGTGACAGCAAACTATTTTGGATTCTCAGTAATAATCTTTGAAGTTTATGGAGGTATTCAATAGCAAAAAGAGTCTGTAGGAAAAAATTAAGGTTTTATATATTAATGCTAATTATTTTCATAATTATACACCCATACACACTAGGAACTGAACCTTGCAAAACCGAAATAGACCATTTCTCAGTATTTTATTTAACCATGCCTCGAAATTAGTGGGGGTATTTTTAGAAAGCTACAGTTTCCAACATTACTTACAAATTAACTAGAGGCTCTAACCCCCTTGGGCTAGGAAAAAAGGTATGATATTATTAATCTCTAGTATTATGCAGCAATATGGGAAGAATGGGGGGGGGGGGGTCGGTGGGAAAGAAATACTTCCCATAATGTTATCTCCCAATCCATCCAGCCATTTCCTTTATTATCTGAAAAGTATAGTGAGACCTGATCAGCAATAACCTCAACATTCTCTTTGCTACCAGCAAGCAGATTTTTGCTGGCCTGTCAATTTGTTTGTAGGGGAAAACAAGGAATAGTACTAGCAAAACAATTTTCTAGTAGGTTCCAAAATGCTAAGATAGCAACTCATTTATCTACTAAGTGGTGAAGAGGATAGAGCTCTGGGCCTGGAGTCAGGAAGATATGAATCCAAATCTGGCCTCACAACAGCTTTGTGACCCTGGAAAAAAAATCACTTAACATACGTTTGCCTCAGTTTCCCAAATTTAAAATGGGGATAATAACAGCACTTACCTTTCAAAGTTGTAGTGAGGATCTAATGAGAGAATATATATAATAAATTTGTATAATTGTAAATTATACAATTATAAATAAAATTATAAATTTGTATAATTGTAAAGTGTTGAGCACAGTACCTGGCACATAGTATATGTTATATAAATGTTGTCTATTATTACTGTTATTTTCTTAAGGAATGGATATATGAGGTTTGACTATATTTAGATGTCTTTCATCCAAACATATTGCCTAAACTGCCTGTAGGTGTTCACTATTTAAATCTGAAAAATGAAGAAATCAGGGGCACTTTCATCTTATTTCTTTCACAATCCTTAAACAAGAAATGAGGAAAACAAACTCAAGAGGGAAAAAGCAGGTTATTTGCTAAAAGAATGTCATAAACTACTAGCATTTAACTGAAAGACAATTAAGAAGATCCGAATTTTCATATGTAGAATGAACCAACCCAGAATCTGAAATCAATAATCTACTCATTATAATCCAATGTTAAAATACCATGTTATTTAGTTCTTTCCCCTGAATCAACTTAACTTTGCTTATATATTGGTACAACACATACAAGTACAAGAGTATTCCACATTTTCTAAAGCCAACATGTGTGGGGAGGATGTGAAAGCATGACAACCTATAAAGAATCTGAGCTTTATATTATATTCACATATTAGTCAACAAAAAATAAAACAAAAAAAGTAAATATTATCAAGATTAAATAATACATTAGTCCTTAGTTTATTTTGATTGTATACCTAAAACATAATTTTCTTATGTTATTCCAGTTTACACTACAAACTGCTGAAAAAAAATCATATACACTTAAGAGGAAACTAAAAATTACATTTTAAAATACTCAGCACTGAATTACTTCCAAAAGTTACTCTATAGCAACCTCTCTTCCTTACTTCTACCCCAAACCTTTGTCCTTTTCTCCCTATAACAAAAAGTACCCAGCTGTAGTTTTGAGATATTGCCTAAGCAACATTTCCTGCAAAGGCACCCTTATTTACAGTCTCTATTTCATTCATAAATTATATTCATCTTGAAATAACACCCAATACCTCACATGTGACTTACCTTGGCTATATCCAACCTTACAGTTTGTCCTTTATGATACAAAGAAACCATACATTCCAGAAATGACTCTCATTGATTCTAAAATTATGGTTAAATATCTTAACCCCTATTTTAAAAACAAAATATATTTAAATATTTAGAAGTAGAAATTTAGAATCACCCAAGTCTCTCCCTTCCCCTCATCCCAACGTCTGTTCTGTGAAAGTAATTTTACTGTTTGTAAAAGTAGTATTACTGAATTGTTTAAATTTCAGTTACCTAGTTACATCAGGAAGCCACTGAACAGTAAGGCTGGGCCATTCAAGGGCATGTGTCATAACCAAGTCATATAAAAATGGGGTATTCTTTTTCCAGATTTTATATTCTTCATTGATAACCCGCTCCTCCACCGTATCTTCAAACACTGAAAGTAAGAGAACACTAATTAATATGCTTAACTGGTCTAGGAACTTCAAAGAAGCTCAAGTTTTGAGAATAGGGATATATGGTTAGAATGTGCGCTCCCTGAGGGCAGGAACCTTGTTTGCTGCCATTGTTATCCCTGGCACTCAGCACAATGTAAGGCAGATACTTAACAAATACGTAGGGAAGGACAGCTTTAGTCAGGGCTAATTCGATTCTACCAGACAAGTGTTTTGAAGAACAAGTATCTACCACACATCTGCCATATTTTGGCCCTCCCGGTTCTGCACAAACATTAAAGAGTATAATCACAAATACTTTCCTGGCAGTCTTAACATCTAGTCATTTATTTACTGCAAAAAACATGCCAGTAGTTTGCAAATACAGTTTGGCCATATATAAGTAATTATTTCTTGGGAATTCAAGTTTAGGCGCAGCTGCCATCTGCCATTCCACCTTGAGTCTCCAGAACCTAGCACCGCAAGATGCCATTTCAATTACACAGCAGAGTCTGTGGAGGGAAGGCGGCAATCTGACAGGAAAATGGGAATCCAGCTTTCGGATGGCTCCTCCAAAATAGAAATGCCATCTCCAGCCGTCCACGCGCTCTACCAACTGAGCAGATGTGCCCTGTGACCATGCATGTTTGTGACAATCTTTTTTTTCCAATGGAAAGCAGTGGGAGAGAGGGTAAAAAACCGCATTCGTAACTTTTAAAAATCACGCCTCTCCCCCTTTGCCAACCCGCGAAGGACAAAACGAAAACTAGGGCAGCTTGGCCTCGCGGCCGCACCCGAAGCCGAGGAGGAGCGGGGAGCCCGGGCACCGCGGTCTCAGGGATGGCGCTTCCACGGCCGCGGGACCAAGGGCAGGGGGAGGGAGCGAAAGCGCTCGTCTGGTCCGTTTCCCAGCCCCCCGGAAGTGCCCGGGGACCTCCGGGCGCGCCCCCGCCCTCGCCCCCCCAGCGGCCCCCTCCAGGCCGCGCGCCGCCCCGAGCCCTATTCGCGCCTTTCCGGAGCAGACGCCCCGGGCGCCCCCCCAGCCCCGGCTTCCTTCCACGACCCGCGCGCCTGCGCGCACCCCTGCAGGAGCAAGCTCTCCCCTCAACGCCCCGTTCCCCTCTTACTCTCTTTATTCGCCATCTTGTGTCGGGCAGCGCGCCCCGCCGGCCGCCAGGCCCCTCGGGCGCCGTCTCGCTCTCCCCCGCTCCGGCCGCGCCACGCTAGCCCGCCGGGGCGCACACAGTCTCGGCCGCGTCACCCAGCGCGCACAGCCCGGAGCCCCGGACGCCTCCGCCACTTCCGACCCCCTTCCCCCCACCCGCGTCCTCCGGAGCCAGGCCTTGCAGCGCTTCTTCCCCCGCAGCCGGGACCGCTCGGACCCCGAACGCTTCCCTCTCTCTTTCCAAACTTGGAACGAGACTTTCAACCCGCGCCTAGCAGCCCGCTCCCGTCGCAAAGGCGCAGGCGCACTCCGAGCCCCGAGAGGGCGGGGCAGGGGAGGGGAAGGCGGCCAAGGAGGGTCAGAGAGCAAACGGCGCCTCCGCCGCGTCCAATGAGAGGAGGCGCCGAGGCGCGCGTGCGCAGGGGTGTACTTGCTGCGGGGGCGGGGGGGAAGGAGGAGCGGGGGCGGGGAATGCGCGGGCGGCGCGGGCGGGAGCTGGCGCGCACCTGGTCGGCCCCGCCTTCCTCCTCCCTGCGCTAGTTGTAGAGGAGGTTTTGCACGTGGCGTGGAAGTCGTAGTAGTAATACAGTAGTACTGCCCTACGTGGGGAAATGCCTGCGTGCTGGGGAGCGGCCGCTGGGGAGCTGCAGGTCCGCAGTCGTGCCCTCTGTTGCCGGAGAAGGCACCCGCGACCTTCGTAAGCACCCAGGCAGTTAGGGCCTCCACCGAAGCGCGCCGGTGAAAAGGGGCGGGGGCGGGCAGCGTTCTGCCGGGTTTGCTGCGGGGCGGTCCGCCCGGGAGCGCGCCGGGAACGCTGGCCGACCTCCCGCGGCCTCCTTCCGGCTGTAATCCGGCTGCTGCCGTCCCTCCCCAGGAGCCCGACCCTTCCACGTGAGCCCGGTGACCAGAGCCTGTGGGCCGGCTGAAGAGCTGCCCTCCCTGGCACGTGCCCGCTGCGGGCCTGGATGGGCCGACCGCCGGCCCCGCCGAGTCCGTGCTGGAATGGGGGGCCCCTGGGAAAGCGGGGGCACCAAGGGGAGCCCTGGAGTTGAGGAGGAGGGCAAGTCCGCCTGCTTCTGCACCCGCTGGAGCCCGGGTCATAGAATGGGCCAAAATGCCCTTGCCCTTCGTGGTGTGGTTCCCAACGTCGTTCTTCGCCTTTTTTGTGCCATCTGATGAAAGCTATCAACTGAAGCATAAAATACAAAGAAAACCAATTATATTGAAATTCACTTATCTACTCTTGTATTTAAGTTCACAGGCCCCAGGTAAAGAAACCCTTCTAGACAGTTCATTCCTCCAAATGGATTTTTTTTTTTTTTTTAACGTGTGCACTTTTATTTGAACTGGTCTTAAGTCAGTGTACAGGTAAAGCTCCTCCCCTCCCCCAAGTACTGGCACCAATCTCATAAAACTCGCAGGGAGACTGTGAAGTCTTCATTCACATCTATGTTGGGGGCAGGGAGGGAATTTAGGGGGCCATTCAATATGGCTGACAATTTAAAAAAAAAAGGAACAAGTATTAAGGCAGAAGATACAAAAAGTTTTTTTAAAGGATTACATTAATTTACATGTAAAAGCAATAGTAGTACCTTCCCCCTCCCCCCCTCCCCATCTGGATTTGTTACTTAGCTCCTTTTATGGAGCTCATTACTCTGTAACAATGCATTATACAACATTTGGAATGACTATTAAAAAAAAACACACAAATGTACAATCACGAGTCCTGAAGACGCACTGTAGAACTTCGGGGATGTTTGCCTCCAACATACTTAGACTGCTCATCACCTTCACCGTTCCAGTTTTTAAATCCTGAGTCAAGCGCCAAAAAAAACAAAAAAGAAACAAAAAACCAAAAAAAAAAAAAAACCAAATAAAGCCATGCCAATCTCATCTCTTTTTTTGGGCAATTATGTCACACCCTTTTGACCAAAAAAACCCAAAACAAAACAAAAAAAAAAATAACAAAAAAAACCACAGTC